>OZ020191.1:106494673-107138205 GCA_963971165.1 Philopedon plagiatum | reverse complement strand
AAATTGAAATCTAAAAAATTAATAAAATGATTTTTTTTAATATTTATAATAATAAATAAAAATATAATTTAGTGTGTCTATGTATATTTAAACAATAAACCTAATTTTCAAAACGATAAAACTATTTTTTAAACCAGCACCAATAATCTAAATAATTCAATAATACAAATTGGTGAAATCATAATCTAAAAGAAATAATAAAATTAATTTTTTTCTGAGCATTTATAATAAAAAACTAAAAATATACTCAAATATGTCTACGTTTAAACAATAAACCCAGTTTTTAAAACGGTGCTTATTCTGAATCGGTATCCACTTCTGTGTCAGGCTCATAATAAGGACACTTCAAAATTTGTAAAACCTCAGATGGTAATGGTCCACTTGTTTTTGATGGCTGATGACACAAACTACTAAAAGAGGATCTGATGTTATCAGAGTCATATTCATCAAATCTTCCATTGTCGATTGGTGTAAGTTTAGTTGGGGTTTTATTAGTGTTCAAAATTGCTTCTTTAACTAGATAGGCGTTTTCTGGAGACTCTAATATATTATTGACCATCGTTGCTGATGCTGTTCGAAAACCTTGTGAACGTAGACTTATTTGTGTTGCAAAACCCAGCTCTTCTACTGTTTTCTCTAATAACGGCTGAACTTTTCTGCGTTGTGTAACTTCAGAACATTCTAAAAAATCAGACCTTGGTCTTCCAACCCCTTTGCTTGTACTTGGTGTATTTCTAACAAGTTGAAACAATTCATCAAATACAAAATAGCCCTGAACCCATGAGGGATATTTGTACCTTAAATTATTAAGGCTTGAATGACTTTCTTGTCACTTTCGCTGTATTTCCTTGCAAATATTTTCACTCTTTTGCCATAATTTATCCTTAATGATGTCTTAATGATCTATTAAATCAGTTTTTCAAGGATATATGCATAAATCCTGGCAATTCTTTGGTCCTTGTCAACTTCATTATGCCATAATTCTAGCAACTCTCCTCGTTGTATACCTCCAACCGGAACTAAAACAAACATAGTTTTGTTTTATGACATATTATGAGAAACACTCGTACACGATATTTTAGCCAAGTAAAGGTATTCTTCAATAATAACACAATATTTTGGTTCGAAGTGGTTCCGAGAAGTATACGCCTGGTTACACATTAATGTTTTATAGTTTAATAAAATTCATGCATTGAGGTAAATAAAAGTGTTTTTAATACTTTTAGAGAACGAACTAAAAAAAAATTACTTAATAAAATTGTCTTACCTTCAGGAATTTCAGCCATATCTTTGCTTTTCTAAAAATATTCACAACAAAATTTTGACCTCTCTTAAATTCTTTTCCTTCAAATGGTCAAATATCGATAAATTTACCCCTCGCGAACAAATCAATACTTTAAGTTAGTTGTGTGTAAACAATATTTTTTTTTGGCGATAACGCGTGTTAGTAGGGGCTTGTTTGGCATTTTTAGAAAAGATTCCAACGAAATTTATTATGATAGGGTAATAAGTGAAAAACCAATTTTGATAGGCTAATTTAATTATTTTTACTTCTGTGCGTCGCTCTGCATAATTTTGCAAAACCATCTGCCGAGTTAAATTTTACTTATATAGCCGGGCCTAAGTTATAAAACTAAGCTTTCCGAGAAGCAGTTGCAATAAATCGACACCTGTTTTAGGATTATCATCACTGACTAACTGATTATCACGACAACAATCAACGTGTTGTTTATTCAGATGAGTAATTTTGCAAGTTCAATTTAAAAAAAAAATATTTTGTGTTATTATTTGATATTATGAATTTAAATTTGACTTTATAAGTAGAAAGCGGACGTACTGACTATATCAAAATAATAAGAGACTTTCCGTGTGACGAGAACTTCATTGGTTATTCTTATTTATATTGGGAAATCTGTTTGTTTGTTTGTTTGTTTGTGACGTCTCAACGGAACAGCGAATCGCAATGAAACTTGGCACAGAAAAAGCTTACGTCACGGAAAATAATATAAGCTACTTTTTATTCCGACTAAAAAGTTAATTTCTCCGGAAAATACAATATACAATCCGGGATGAAACCTAACGCCTTCACCAAATCTAACAAAAGCTTGGATTTATTACTGAGCACCTGAATCCATAGCGGGAATTAAAAAAAATCTTTCAGATGGTATCAATTTTTGTTTGGCAGTACTTATTTTATATACAGGGTAAATTTTTGATGTGTTACAAGGCGATATATTGAAAAATGTTTAAAATATTTTAATGAAATTCTGGTGAATTAATAGGGAGATGGTGGACATATTTAAATATATTTATGATATTTACATGGGATGATGTACTTTGAATCTACGTAAAAAACTACGTATGTGTACAAAAACATTTTTGATTTGCTCTTTTAGTTACGAAATTTTAGTTTATTAGGTTATAAAATAAAAAAATATATTTACCCGAGTATTTACCATTTAATTTCAACTTACTTATCGTTTGTGATGCCTCAGAATTTGTTCGAAACGTCCCCCTCAACTTCCAAACACTTTATCACTCTTTTTCTAAATGAATTTCGTACCCATTATACGCAGGCAAAGCGAATTCGGTCTTTCATATCATCTAAAGTTCTATACCGTATCCAATTTATTTTGAGAATGATGACAGAACCCCATTTTACAACGGAGAGATCAATTATGTCTCTCTCTCATGTTCTTTCTCTCTCACTTTTTCTCTCTGGTCTTCTTTCTCTCTCCTACTCGTAAAATTTTTATAGCTGGTAGAAAGTTAGGTTATGAGAAAGATAAATATGACATATTATTTGAAGCCTGTCCCATAATATAAGTTGTTTTTGCCGCGTAAAAATATACTTAAAAAGTTTATATAAAATATGTATTAGCAGCTTAAATTCCTGTATTCTATGAATCTGGGACTGACTAACAACTATTGAAATATTACGCAAGGTACATATTTGTTCTCCTTTACATTACTTGGACCGCGTGTTATGGGAATGAGTAACAGGAACGATATAAATTTGAGACTAGTGGGCATTACAGAAGATTTCTTTAGTTATTGAGAAAGTGGTGAAAATTGCGTCCTAGAAACGTTTGGTTTCAGTTTAAAGGTGAAGTCGCAGTGCCATTACAAGGTGTATATATTCTTCTGGAACTAAGACTCAACATTTACAGTTAAAAATTGTGAAACTACTTGGCGTATTCGATTAAACCATTTTTATCGCGTCTTTAACTTACACAACCTCACTGTTCGTAGGTAGGCTGTATTATAGATCTATTTTCATTATATATCGGAGAATAGGTAATATTTCTTAACCTTATTACAAAGATTGAGTATTGTTACTTGGGTAGGAAACAATTTTAAGTAGTATAAAATAAGAAGTTTAATGTGGCTATGCTGACACTGTTTTTGCTTAATAAAAACGAGATTTTTGCAAATGCTGTTTGTGTTCAGTAAAAACAAAGGTATTTTGCTATAAAATCATAAAACTTATACGTAAGTATTTTGTCAGATTAGAAATTTATTTTTTATGATAATTCCGATTAAACTTTCACAGTAGACAACCAGAAATACTTGCACAAATAAAGCCGATTGTGATAAAATGTTTGATTATTATTTTTTATTTGCAAAAACATCGTTTTTATTTGTCTTTTACTAATGGCCCTTTGCTAGCAAGGGTAGAAAGAAATCGGATTCCGTTGGGAATTTTATCAGGAAAAAAAAAAGAGAATATTGCGATGACTGATCTTTCGAAGTATATAACCAGCTATACTTCCACAAGCAAAGAAGGTACGATAAAAATTTGACCAAATTATTTTTTTATTTGTCTTTGTCTAATACACTATCGCCAACACGGATAGAAAGAAATCTGATTCCTCCGTGATTATCAGGAAAGAAAAGATGAATATTGTGATCACTAAAATATGTTCTGGTGTAAACTGTACATGGAACTGACCAATAGGATGAATTATTGTTCAATTGTTTTGATTCTGTCATCATTCTCACATAAAATTGGATGCAATATAGGTGTAGTCAAGTCAAGGGGATCAAATCCGGGGACCTAGCAATAAACTGAGAAATAATCGTGAAAACGTCAAAATTCTCAACTGACTTAAGTAAAAATAACGCATTTCCATGGAAACAAATAATAACTCTGAAATAAGTAAGCTTGATTTATTGGTCAAATTTATTTATTTTTTAAATTCAACCAAATTAAGTTAACCATAATTCCGTAACCAAAAGAGCAAATCAAAAAAGAAAAATTATACCCATACGTAGTTTTTTACGTAGATTCGAATTTTATAAACAAAAGTACATCATCCCGTTTAAAATTCCAAACTTATCCCCCACCCCTAAAAAAAGAGAAAGGGGTAAATTTCAAAAAGATGTTTAAATATGCCCCCCCCCCCCATCTTCCTATTAACTCACCAAAATTTCATGAAAATATTTTAAACCGTTTTCGAGATATCGCCTTGTAACACTTTAAAAAAACTCATCCTGTATAGGGTGTGCCTCTATATGAACTATATTAGCCATAAACGTATACGACATGGGCATAAAACTATAAACTGTTTTTGCTCGGGTTTGCTCAGTTTTATCTATCATTTTTTTACAAGAAGACAGCTTATAGGCTAATAGGACATAGGCTACTCTTTATCCCGATAATTAGTATACAGGGTGTGTCACGAAAGTGGACCTCGGATTATTACTCGTAATTCATTGGTGTTAGTCTTTAATTACTTACCACACATGCGTTTATTGGAACAAATCTATTTCTATCCACTTGTTCGTTGTGTTGATACTTTGACGTTACACGAAATTTAATTAAAAAGCGATTTTAACTGTGTCCAGTAAAGCAAGTTCAGTCGAACAATGCATGTGCCGTGCCGAAACTTCGTGTTTCTTAATCTTTTGATATACATGTTTCAAACCTGTGTATACAGCCTTTGTCCATGTTTTATCCATACCTTCTGAATAAAACAATAAGCATGAAAAGCAGAACGGTGCATTCAAAGTTTCAGAATCGCATATACACTGTTTGTTTTTATACACCTATTTGAAGAAATGTCTTGTAACACAACGATTTGCTGTTTTATCCGATCGAAAAAGGTTAGGTCTTCCAAGGGATTTGATCTGAATTTTTGGAGCCAACGAAAACCTCGAAAAATCACTTTTTAAAATGTTTTGCACGCTATTTGCCATTTTTCATAGGTATAGTGAAACACCGAAAAATGTCGCGAAACGAATATAAACTCAAATCTCCAGTGTTGACAGGTGACCAAAACCAGATTATCGTAAAAGTCTTTTAAAATTATCATATTTTACATGATTTTATCGTACAAGATGATCTCACTAATATGACGTCATCCGGCTGACCTGGATAATTCAGTAAAGATAGGTAAAGGCAATTTTTTATGATTATTATTAAAATAAACGCATTCAAATTCAAAAGTACATTTATATTTAAAAATAAAAAGAACAATCTAGACAAAATACAAAATAATACTTGATAAACTATTCTTGTTCAGTAAAACTATCAAAAATAATCTTTTTTTGTAGTTCCTCTTCATGATTTATATTTTCCAAACGTAATAACTAAATTAGCCTACATTTACCATTATCGATGGTACCTCGTATCCTACGATGTAATAATCGTACAAATACGATAACTATCGTACGTCTGGCAACACTGCAAATCGTCCACAATACCGTGGAATAAAACAAAAGGCTGCTGGGGCTGGGCTCACCGGCCGAGCGCCTTTTCGCGTGCTAAAATCCCGTTAATGAAGTATCGAATTAACCCTGATAAAACCGAACGAACGTCAACGAATTTGAATTCTGTGGCTCAAACAATTGTAGCCTCGATGCAACCAAAGCCCACAGCGGGATCGGAAGGAACCTCAATTAGCGGATAAGCGCAAAAACCCTGTATTGTTTTTGAAATAAATGTATAATCAGAACAAATATTTTGAATATTTTATGGAAAAATCGGTATAGATATATTTAATTTTTGAGTATTGTTGGGAAGGCTCGCGCCTCAGAGCCCCTATGTACCGGCCGCCCCTGTATAAGACATAAAAATATTACCGTTTTAATCGTTGAAGCCTTGCTATTAATAATCACTGACATATTGGCAATATTTTTCATTTCGTTATTTTACTGAACCGCTAAAATATCAATTTTTAGAATCAATAAAGCCTTAGGAAACGGAAATCCGTTTTGGTTGAAAAAAATATTGCCAAATTGTCTGAAATATCAAAAACGCCGCGATTTTGTCAACTACTGTCTTATAAGTCTTATAACAAACAAATCTATTATTTTACTAACACGGCTATAGTTGCAACTGTCTAATTTTCAAAACCAGAATCAAAATTTAGTTATATATAGTTAATTAGTTAATAAGTTTTTTATTTTATTATTTTCAGGAAAAGTAATTATTTACCTTTAAAAATGACAATGTTGCAAAAGGTGGAAAAGTCAAACCAATTCTGTTTTAAGCTAGGTACTCCAGAGTATTCAATTTTCGAAATGATCTACAGTGCGCATGTGCCCCTGTAGAATGTAGTGCATACCCAATAAGTCCTGAAAAAAGCAAGTGACTCAAAGTAACGGTAACTGATTTTTATTCTTACTCAAACTTAGACGTACCTTAACATAGCGGTATGTGGGCAACCATTGTTTTCACCTGCGTCACTATCTTATCAGTTTTGTATTACCTTGCTGATAAGACTTTAGCTATTTCCAGCGTCACGATATCATTGACCAGTATAACTTTTACAGTGAACAGTGGTGCCGGCATCACATCAAGTTACACGGGCTTACAGTGGCTTTTTACTACTGGATAGTGGTACTTTAATATTTGGTACGTAGTTAAATATTTTTTTCTGTTCCATAGTGTGGTTCTAATACATCAAGTAAAATATTATTGTTTATATATTAAACGGCACCTACGTCTACGTGTCGCCTTACAAGTACTTCTATATTGTGGAATATTTTAGTAAATAACTATGACACATTTTTATAGTGTCCCAAATAATCAACATAAGTGTTTTGCTTTGCTTAGTAATGCTTAGTAAACATATTTTTCATTGTATTGGAAAACTGAATTTAAAAGCAGTACTCAGCTCCTGTTACTATTAGTTTAGTTTATTTAAACATTTTTGTTGCTCTATATTTGATATAAAAAACAATTATTTTCCGGTGTTGATACATAAAAAAGACATACGATTTATTAAAACAATCAAAATTTTAATTTGCATTTGTCCATAACTGAGCAGCAATAATTTAAAACAATAACAAACCTGAGCACTACTCTTAAGGACCCATTAACGCTTGTGGATGTTTTCCATTTGGGAATTACCTTTATTTAAAAAGGATTAGGGCCCAGAAAAATAACCTAAGATATGAGTGGATGAAGGTGGCATGTTACAAAGTTACAATTTTGAGGAAATCGAAATAAAATTGCATTTTAGTTGTATAGAAGCTAAGGAGCAAAAGGTAATGTAATTGGAGGTGTGAATTCCATTTAAAGATTTAAAATATGATCTTTAAAAGTTCTCAACATAGTAGAAGGATATCCAAACAAAAATGAACAGGCTTTATAACTTTTTTTATTTTTAAAGATGGGAAAAATGTTAAATATGAAAGTTTTGGGGATTTTTATGGATCATATCTTATCAGCAAAACAATTAAGAATCGAATAACAAAAATATGGTATGAAACATCGATTTTCTCGCTTATTTTAAATTGGATGGTATGATTTATATCATATTTTTGGATTCTAGGAGAAGTTCTAGACATATTTTGTATAACGTACCCTATTCGATTTCTCAATCATTTTTGAAATATTTCAAATTAAAAATTATTTCACAAAAATATAATTTAAACGTAACTATCCAGGTTGCGAACGAAATACCTGCTGCCTTTTTTTAAATTTCCTCATAGGCAAGTCAAAGTCGATGTCAAGGTTGACAATAATACTTTAGTCACCGTGAATTTATAATTTTATTTTTATGCAAAATCAGTTATTCTATTAATGGGAGATACAAAATATTAAAATTATATTTGGTAATTATTTAGATTAGTGGAAAGAGCGAATTTTTTCATGAAATTTTGCACAGATCCTAATTTTGGGTCGTAGAACACGAATCCGAAGTCAGTTTTTGGCGGTCTCGTAAAAAAAAATTTTTTATTTTGGTCACCCAACCTGAGCAAAAAGGTGGTCAGGTTTGCTCAGTTTTGATTGATATAGATATATATGTATCTATATCAATCAAAACTGAGCAAACCTGACCACCTTTTTGCTCACCCAACAAATTTAAAGAAATTCATTGAAAAAGCTAACCTAAAAGTTTAAAATTTTTTTTTACGAGACCGCCAAAAACTGACTTCGGATTCGTGTTCTACGACCCAAAATTAGGGTCTGTGCAAAATTTCATGAAAAAATTCGCTGTTTCCACTAATCTAAATAATTACCTTATATTTAAAAAATAACAATAATGTTAGAGCGGTTCAAAGACAATATGAAAAAAGTATTGAAGAGGGGCAAAGAACTCCATCATTAAACACCATAATAAAAACAAATATAAGAAAGACGAACTCTGGGCAATGAAAAAAGAAAAAGAGAAAGAAATGAAGAAAGGGACCTAGCGATTTTATTATATTTTAAAGAGAATCCAAAAAAATCAATTCCCGATTGTGCGCGGTATCTCAGATATGGAAGAAGAGATTTAATGGAACAGTTCAAAGAACGTTAAAGTATTTTAAGTATAAACCATATAAAATTATGCCAGTTCAAAAGCCTAGTGAAGATCAAAGAGAAAGGATATACATATATGTAGGTACATACTTTTATCACAAATACGGCATACTATCGGTTGGACAGGCTAAGCAACTTTGTCAACTACGGGAATGTTTAATAAACGAAATATTCATGTTTGGTCGGATGAAAATCCCTTTACCCTCGAAGATATTTTGCTTTTCAGGGGCGGAATTCAATCAACGTTTGGAGTGGGATATTACAAAATAAAATTCTAGGACCATTGATTTTTCGGGGAGCATTAACTGGCCAGCGCTGTTTTAATTGTATTACTGTCAACCTTGACATTAACTTTGACTTACCTACGAAGAAAATTTAAAAAGGTAGCAGGTATTTCGTTCGCAACCTGGATAGTTACGTTTAAAATATATTTATGCGAAATAATATTTAATTTCAAATATTTCAAAAACCGCGTAGAGTATGTTAAACAAAATATGTCTAGAACTTCTCCTAGAATCCAAAAATATGATTAAAATCATACCATCCAATTTAAAATTAGCGAGAAAATCGATATTTTATACTATATTTTTTTTATTCGATGCTCAATTGTTTTGCTGATAAGATATTATATGAATGATCCATAAAAATCCCCAAAACTTTCATACATTTTTCCCATGTTTAAAAATAAAAAAGTTATAAGACCTGTTCACTTTGATTTGGATATCCCTGTACATAGGCCTTTATCCACTTATGTCTTCCAACCTTTGTTAACCAAGTAGTTAAATATTATTATACTAAACGTTAGCAGTCAACACCTTTAGGTACACAACAAAAGCTTGAGATATTATACCCGTAAGTCTGAAATGCCAAAACGGAACCAACTAATATTTTGAGAAGAACTTTTATAGAATTTAAATACATCGTTGTTAAGAAACTATTATTAATAATACGAACCTTATTGAATTCCGATAGTTGGAATTAAAAAAATTACCGCTCAGATTCACTAAAAAGGTTTAGGATTTGGTACTGGTTTAAATTAAGATCTAGTTGATCAGGTGTTGCCAGGTTTTTGTCCTGTGGTCGATATATGAGTTATTCTAATATTTTAGCGATTTGCTCGGTTTCCAAATGATTTTTATCTTGGAATGTGTTACGGTGTTACGCAATTGAATTTAGTTCTATTATGGAAAGTAATTACTAAAATTGTTAATTTTTTTTATAAATTTGCGAAAAAAAATCACACACAACTTCATAGTATAAAACTTAGTAACATTATTCTTTCACTTGCAACTTTAAAATATTTCGTTGTCAAATTAGACCGGTCTAGCGTTGGAGAATCAGGCGGTGCAATGTTAGTTTGTAATTATTAAATAAGCTCTAAATTTAGCAAGATCCCGGATTTTAATTCACAATATGTGTTGTTTTAAATTAAATTGTTTTAAAATATTCCTGCCTTAATTGCTCGATCGATATGCCAGTGGCGTAGTTCATTTAAACAAGGCTTTTTTAATTAAATAATCATTGGATCAAAAAATAATTTCAAAAACTAAAACTACTGAGTCAATAGGGAATATGCAAATAACCCAAATAAATCTGAAAATTTATTTTATTCTCTACATAAATTAAATGTTTATGACGGTTGCTGTTATTCATTTATTTTGCTCTTTATTAACAAAAACAAAGGATTTAAAACTGCAAATTTTCGCGCGAATTTCGAAACTTGTAAAACGTGGTCCCATTGGCTATGTCGTCAAAACTGAACTTGTGACTCATCATGAGTATATGGCGAATTCCAGTGTTGTAGAGTCATCGACAACTCAATAAAAATGGTATTCAATGCGTAACTCATCCAATGAAATATCCCTGCACTTAAAGTAGAAGGTTCCTAAAATCTTATTCATGTATACTTCAAGCCGAAATCGGTCCAGGAACCTTTCAATTTTGCAACAAAAATTGGCATTTCTGCGAAATTTTGACATAGCATCTTAATAATTTCCAGTAAATAAACTGCAATTCTTTATTTTCATGGCAATCTTCGAAAATTCGAAAGTTTTCAAATTTTAGATGTCCCCGATGCACATAAACATATTTATTTATAACTTTACCGAAAAAATAAGCAACATAAATTAGTGGGAGGTATTCCTAGATAATTAACGGATAAAACAAACCCAAAAAGAATCACTAAATAGGGTAAATAGTATGGAATAATGTCGGTTAAAAATAGGATTTGTCGGAAAAAATCAAGAACATCCGAATTTTACCCCCTAAATACGCTCCTGGATGACCCATTCGGTATTCATTTTAAAGTCTGATTATACCTTTATAAGATAGTGCTGAAAAATTGGGAAAAAATTAGATAGGAAAAAATGCAGAGTGATTCAAATGTTCCGATGTCGAGGGCAAAAAAGTTTAAAAAATCGAAATTTAATCACCGATTGCTCCCTTCCTATAGAGAATGAAGAAACTAAAAAATATGGATATCACATACTTCGACGAGCTCTTTCCGATGGCGTATATGGGATTTTAATTTGAACCATTTTGACCCCACAAAAAATTTAAAACCGTGAAATATTTGGGTCAAAAATCTAAATTTCCGGTTTATTCCAAATATTTCCATTTTCCAGTGATTTGAGGTTTAGGTAAATGTATTGCAAAAAAAAGTATTTGAGATTTCAAAGTTTCACTTATGAGTCCGTTTTTCGATCTGACGTTTTGTTTTCGAGTTATTAGGTATCAAAGAGGGCTCTGCAAATGACATTTTTCGACTTCAAAAAATTCAAGAGAATTATTTGCCAATTTCTGATCCTCACCAGTTTCAGTGGAATTCTGAAGCTCCGGGGACCCGGAGAAAATTTATATCGATTTAATTCACACTTGCGACCTGTACCCAATTTCAACGGAAATCGCGGAAATGTCGACTTTGACGTTTAATAGTTCCGAAACGAAACATTCTGTATAACTGAATTTTGTACCGAAGCTAGTTGAACTATTCCTCTATCAACCCAAAAAATTCGATTTCTCTCCCTCTGACTGTTTCCGAGAAAATCAAACCTGTTCGACTTTAGGTTAAGTTTTACGTTAACATGTAGATTTTTGCTGATCTCCTGACGTCACTTTTCACTAAGGACAAATGGCTGCTTATTAAATTGTAATAAATTATACCGAAAAGTAAACATTTTTTGTAGCTAAATTATCCTAGTAATTTTCTTCAAAATATTTTTTTGGGTTTGTAATGACTTCCTTATATAATATGTGCATATTCCTTATTGTGTGGAATTATTATTTATTACTTTATATGTACAGTGGCATCCATAAAGTTCGCGTCATATGGAAAACAATTTCATTTTCTATTTTTAAGAAAATTTTCGGTATGCTTGATAAAAGTTCTTGCACGCATAAAAAACGTTTTTAACGTTATCACAGTTGAAATTAAATCAGTTAAATGACAAAAAATAAAAAGAATGTGATTCGTCTACATGCATCCTTCTGTATTTATTTTTGTAAATGCGCTTCCTAATGTACAAACCAAAATCTTTATCAAATAAATCAATAGAATTAACCAAATTCATAAATTTTAAACTATAGCCAGTAAGACATGTCATGGTTTTATTAATATCAAACAGCACAGGGTGCGCCAGGACAAGTTCTCGCAAAACCGATCGCGCGCGCACTATGCAATATTTACACGAACCATTTCGAGCACTTTTCGCCTTCCCTCTATCTTCAAATGTAGTTGCGGTACAGGACTGAATTTCAGGGGGGTTAAGGTTGCCAAAAAGAAGCAGCATTCCAAATTTCATACGTCTAGGGGGAATAGTTTCCAAGATACGAGTGTCCAAAAATCACAATTTAGGGCACTCACTGACTGGCTGATAATTATTAATAGATCATCATAAATCTAGGGTACTTCCAATTGAGCTAGAGTTTTGAAATTTACAACATAAATAGTGTTTAAGGTGATAGTGACACAAAACAATTATTTTATGAACCCTGAACAGTTTATAGTATTTGTATAAACTGTTTTTGAGAGATTCATATATATATATATATATATAGTACCAGCGAAATGCAAAAGCAAGTGGTACTGTCGTTTCGCGACGGCAGTCGTGGTGTCGCGCCAGCAGTACAGATAACGCCAACTTTTCAGGCCGAATAAGTGACCCCGTTGAAAGCTGCCCCCACGCCAACGTATATATTAGTTTTCATGTGTGATCATATTGTACCTGCTAAATATAAGTGTTTTGGTAAACTTTACGATATTTTATCAACCCGTACGACCCCTACACAGTAGCGTAGCTAGGGCTGACACCCGTCATCAAACAAAAATCAAAATTACAACAATACAATAAAAATTGCACATTAAAATCAAAATATAAAAAATTGCAGGTTTAAAAAAGCTGATTTGCAAAACTATATCCTAAATTCAATATATTTAGCAAATACCAAGAATATATTGTTAAATTTAGCAAACAAAGGACAGAAAAATTGATTTCGATGAAATAACCCGTGACTTCCCAGCTGTAAAAAGCAGCAGAGGAAGCTTTTAATTATATGCTTTAAACCCCCTTATGTATACTGTATACATACTAGTTTATAAATAAAAGTTTGTAAATGTTTCAAGCAAGAATTTTTATCTACATATAAAATTTTATACATAAAAATTTTTTTAAT
The DNA here is from genome assembly GCA_963971165.1 of Philopedon plagiatum. NCBI lineage: Eukaryota > Metazoa > Arthropoda > Insecta > Coleoptera > Curculionidae > Philopedon > Philopedon plagiatum. The sequence goes on along the minus strand of OZ020191.1, from coordinate 107,124,779 downwards.
TGTAGGACTTCAATAATTATTTTTAAAAAATTGCCCATTCTAAATTTTTCCTATTTAAAAATCCAGGAGTACCAAGAAAATGTGAAAATAATTGTTTAATAAAATATAAATTTTGCCTCCAAAAGTACCCCAAATGGGCTAGTTTGAGCGTGTCGCATTTTTTTAACTTCATACCCTACCATGGGGTGATACCGTTGATACCCACCCCAGGTGTCACCCACCCTAGCTACGCCACTGCCCCTACGTGGCATTTGGTGGAGATGCTGGGCACCATGTAACCTTTTTGGTGAAGGCGCCGGGTACCACGTAAGAATATCACCTCCCAAAGTTCAAGTCTGGGAACGCCACTGTTTGGCACCAATGTAGTCTTTGAAAATCGACATGGTAAGCAAGTGATATCGGGGACTGGACGCCGAAATATAATTACACGATTAAAAGAACTTACCTGTGAAGTTCAATCGTAATTATATGAGGCGTCCAGTCTGAAGATATCACTACCTTCCCTCCTGATTTGTTTATTTAATTATTATTATTTTTTACAAATTCTTCCCAATTAAGCTGCCAAAAACTTTTTACTTTAAATGAAATGAAGGTAACACGGACGGGATGTTGGTCCCGGCCGACAGGGGAGTGAAAGGTATTTTTCATCTATAAACATTGTGCGCGGAGTACGGGAATGTACGTACTACATGGTAAGCAAGTGATATCGAGGACTGGACGCCTCATATTATTACGATTGAACTTCACGGGTAAGTCCTTTTAATCGTATAATTATTTCATTTTGATTCTCTAATTTCATTTTGGAATCAAAATCGAAATTTCTGAAAGAATTTCATAAAAATTCCTATAAGATTCTTGGATCGGGGAAATGCAGCTCTTGTCTTGAGCACTGCGGTGTCACCGTTGATTTTTCGGATATGTAGTGTAGTGCGGAATTCCAACCTAATCTTATCTACGGTTTTGCGAAAGAATGTTACTATTATTGTTCAGAGGAGTGGGTAGGTAATTAGTTTTCATCCGTATTACTGAGGTATCAACGCACAGCCCACACCGCTGGGTCTAGAAACTTTAAATTTTACACAGAGGTTTCTTAGATATAGTAGGCGTGCACGAAGGAAAGGTTTTTCAACAAAGAGAGCAATTGACAATTTCTTCCAAAAATGTGAACCAATATGCCACTTTGGGGGTTATTAAGGTCAGAAAATTTAATTTTGCGTAGGGGAAGGTGGGGCAGAACGGCCCACCTAAGGTAAAATAACCAAGTAGTTCCATTCTGCCCCCTGGTTCCGTTCCGCCCCGCTATCCCCTAATAGATGTTCAGAAAATTAACGTTAAATAATGTGTCATTTTCAGTGTAATTGAGGACAGGACAGCCAATTTTGTCTAACAGATGGTAAAAGTTATCGGGGTGGGGGGATAAAAGGAAACGGCCGAAAATTTCTCCAAAAATGGTAACGAATATATCAGTTTCGGGGTTCTTGAGGTCAGAAAATTTTGCCCAATATGTTAAAAAAATAACGCAGGGGGCGGGATAAAAAGGAGCGGCTGGAAAATTTTCTAAAAATTTTAAATGTGTCATTTTTGGGGTTGTTGAGGTCATAAAATCTAATTTTTTCAGAGTAACAGAGATGGTAAATGAAATGCGATGGGCAGTTTTTTCAAAAATGTTGTGATTTTCGGGGTGATTAAGGTCAAAAAATACAATTTTGTGTAAAAGATGTTAAGAAAATTAACGAGGGGGACGATTGGCAATTTTTCCAACAATGTTAACTAAATGACATTTTCGGGGTTATTGAGGTCAGCGAAATCTAATAAACATGGCTATTATAAATTTCAAGAGGGGGAGATACGATAAAGGGAGGGGGGTAGAATAGGTGCACTAAAAAGAAAAAAAATGTTTTATAAAAATGATCACAACTAAGTTGACCATTAAACGCAGTAATAGTAATAAATACGTAACAATATTATATACTTTTCAGTGCTTTTCCTTTTGTGAAGTTGGTTCATTTTTTTGAAAAAAAAAAGAAATATTTTTTAGTAGTAATAATTCATAAATACAACCTGACAAAATCTAATATTAATTTCATATCATTTACCTACATTTTCTATTAGTCACCACCCAAGCAAACAAATTATTTTAAAATTGCTAAAATTTTAAGTTTTCAGACGCTTTTACATTTGTTTCATCCAGTCAAAGAGAATAACATAATATATTGTTGTTTTTTTTTTTGGAGCAGTTAGGCTAAAACTAAAATTACTTTATGACGATATTATTGTTAGTTACCTTCAAAAATGTCGGTTTTATTTTATTAAAAATTCGACATTTTTGAAGTAAACTTAAGCAACATTTAACATTTTGTCTAAAAATAATTTCGGTTGTAGCCTAATTGCTCCGAAAAAAATTATGCTATTTTCAATGAATGATGATTTAAACAAATTTAAAAGCGCCTGCAGTCTTAAAATTTGGGCAATTTTTCAAAACATCCAAAGAAAACTAAAAATAATTTGCTTTCCTCGATTCAGTCTCTATACAGGGTATGATAAAAAAATATTTTATTTTCGTTCGTTGAATAGAAGGCCATGACTTCATAACAAATAATTTTTCAACTTTTGTTAGGCGATCTCTTAGTTTAAGGATATGCAACAACTTTTATGAAGAACAGCATTTTCTGAGAAATTAATAATATAAAAATTTATCAAAGAGGGCGCGAATTCTGCCGGAATATATATATATATATATATATATATATATATATATATATATATATATATATATATATATATATATATATATATATATAGCCATGTCTTGACAAATGCGAACTACCATTTATTATCTTTTCTTATGCAAGGACAAATCAAGACATATTATGTTTTTTGTTCATTTCTGAAACACCATGTAGAATGGAATACCCAATATATTAAAATTATGTATACGTTATTTTGTAGCCCGATCGATATAAATCCTTTTGGTTTTCGATTCACTGTCAAATTAGTCATTTTATAAGAGAGTTTTCAGTTATATAACTGCGTATTTTTACAAATTTATTACGTAGGTAGTAGTAACTTTTAAAGTTAATTTTAATTTAAAAAATCTAGAAATTGTTTTTGATAGTTTTCCATTAGGTTTACGTATGTACGGTCACTGACAACTCAAACTTTTAGATGTGCATTGCATTTCCATGTAGACCTGAAAGTTTAAATTGCCAATGGCTGTACCAGGGCATGTACTGTAAAAACATTCTTTTACTAATATGTTTCTATATATCCTATAAAACAAATAGATACAACAGTGAATCAAAATTCATAAGAATCAAGCCGCAAAATTCCGTCTACATGAATTTAATATTGGATGTATACCATTCTACAGGTGTCTTAAAGATCAGTTAAAGCATTGATTTGCCCCTATATATTAAAAAACCGTATTCGTACCATAAAATCATTGCGAAAAGAAATGTCCACACATCAATAAAAACTTTAACAACATCTCACAACCCATTCTAACGTTAATAACTTTTTGAAATTATTGAATATTTTAGGCTCGTCACTTTTTGTATTAGTCAAAGAATATTTAATAGGGCTTTGTTTGCGCCGACAAGAAAATTATTAGTATAAAAAATAAACAGTAAATAAATATAAATATTTTATTAAAAAATTAAGTGTGATTCGTAGAACACCTCCACTCTGAATTATCAAAATCATATCGAAGTAAAATTATTGTTGACATCATCGCTATGGGTTTTAACATAGAAAATAATATGTGGAGTCTATTGCAGATATAAAATAATTCATGATTAATATTATAAAAATAATTATTATACTGGCTTGCACTGATAACCAGAGATATTTCCTTTTATGCTGGAAGTAGTCAAATAGTTTGTATATCGACCCAAGGTTAGTACACCGTTTTGTACAGTGTTTTGAAAATAAACATTTAGCAAAAGTTGAAGATCTGACGACGAAGATTTGATTTGACAAAAAATGGAATATTAATTAAGTTGTGGGTATTGATATTGAAACTAGCATAAAGGCTACAAAGGCCGCCCCGCATAAATTTTAATGCAAACTTAGGTTTCGGTTTTAATTTAAACAGAAACCGGACATTAGGATCGGTTTGTTAAACTTTAGTTTAAATCTAAGTTTAAACCTGAGTTTCGACCCAAGATTTAAACCAAAGTTTAACAAACCAAAACAAACCGGACATAATGTCCGGTTGTATAGGCGTCGTTTAAAATAAAAATTAAATCTCAGTTTATATTCAAATTTATGCGGGGCGGTCTTTCTATCCTTGATAATAATTTCAGTACTCGTAAATGTCAGGGATGACCAATGGAAGCCAATACTTTTGAAATAAAAGTATATTTAAAGAATAATAATGTTACATAAAAGAGCGTTTACACAGAACTAAACTTCATTCCCACTTGAATCTATACATACATCGGTACATCCCCAAAAAGTAAACATTCGTCTCGCATTTGACAGTCAGGTCACCATCTTGCCTTTAATTTATGACCATAGGCGTCTGACTTAGATTTAGAGCAATTCTTTCCTAACACAAATTTGGCAATTTTCTGTCAAATCGCATATTCGTCATATATTGTATATACAGTATGTCCACGGATGGGGTAGACAGTAGACACCAAAAAGTGAAAGATAAGAAAACAGGTCATCCTTTATAAAAGTTTTTACTTGCTTTAAAAATAAGATCTACGATGCCAAATATTTGTTTTTTTTTGTACAGGGTATGCAAAAAATACAAAAAACGTGAAATTTGGTTAAGAGTAAAGTTGGCTTTTTAAAATTTTAATGCAAAACGTTGAATAAAAAAGTTGTTTTAAATTTTAAAAGAATCCTTATTCCAGATTTTCAAGTAAAACTTTTAAATTTCTAATTGTAAATTACGCTTTTAATATCAAAATTTTTCTGTCATAATGTCACTATTTTTATTTGATTATACCTTTGATACCTTGAGCAAAAATATTTATAATACAAAATTACAGACTCATACAGGTTAAAGAAAATTTCTTATAGAATATTAAATAATAATTTTATTGTGTAATATTCGAGAAATATTTATTTTATTAAGCTTAAAAAAAATTAAGGGCACATCATATTTATTTTTCAAAAACTTCTCCATATTGTACGCATTTTTCTAACTGACGTCGAAAACGGCTAAAGCTTCTACTTATTTCTTTCAGTGAAATCAATTCTATCGCTCTTAAAATTCTCTGCTTTAAAACTTCTTTGTCATTTTCAATGGGTCATTCATATTATGTTAGTTGTTTAATGCGCCGCCAGAGAAGCATATCACAATTATCGGGACTCCTAGGGGGCCACAAAATTGGTCCATTTCGGCACATCCATCGATTTTCAAATTTGCGATTGAGCCAATCCCTTACTTCTGCAGCATAATGTGCAAGGTACGTGCTGAAAATACATATTTCGGCGATATTGAAGAGGCAATTCTTCTAACCTGTCTGACAAAAATGACTCCAGCATATGCAAACAAGAATGTCTGTTACATGTATTATCAAAAAATATGTGATAATCCCATAATAGTAAATGGGGCACCAAACATTTACTTTTTAAAATACTGACGGCGGCGCGGCGGCGGCGGTTCGCAATTCTAAACTTTGGATTTTCCCTACCCCAGTATCTCACATGCTGAAAAGCTACAGTGCCGTTTGAACTGAAGGTTGACTCATAGAACACAGAAGAATATAACATAGAAGAATGAAATTTGGGATGTAATTTTACGTTTTCAGAGGCTTTTCTTCACCAATATTTTTAATCATCTCCCTCGGAATGGGTTGAAATTTGCAACCCTCAATGGTTTTTTCATTGTATCTTTTTACGGGGTTGGAAATTTGCAATTTTCTTTTTCTCCTTTTTTTGTTCCTTCTGCATTTTATTTTTAATAAAATTCCAAAAAGCCAAGTTCTATGATCGCAAAATGACAAAACTAACATGAACCAGAGCTGGTCATACGAGTACACTATCTGCCGGGTGGAGTTTAAATTTTATCTATACAACGCATATTTCATATCATTTTAGCAAAAATCTATTTCAAATCTAAATTGAATTCGTACATCTCATTTATTCGCTATGAATCAACCTTAGAAAAATTACTTATAGTATGTACGCAAAAGGCAAGAAAAGAAAAAAATATCAAAATTAATATATATTATACATATTATGTATATCCTAATTCCTTTTCTTCTTTAATTACGTAGTAATATTTTTTCACTAAGCGCGTCATTAAAAATATTTCAGCACAATTGGCACTGGCCTGAAATTACTGAACCTTCAAATTTTAATTAGTTTCTTCTTTGATTGAATCAACGTTTTCTTGTTTTTGGTGCATTTGGTAGTTATATGTTTACTTCTGTACAGTAAACAAATTAGTTATAAGTATTAATATGGTGTTCAGTAAGTGTCAACAGCAGTTTGTGGAAAATATTTATTTTAATCAAGAAAAAGTACTTGCTGCTATGTATTTCAGTAATAAATGAGAGGTCGCTTTCAAATTTTATATATGTATGTAAGTAAAATAGTCTTTTGTCAACAAAATTCCGTTCTGCGCCGTAACTCTTTTAGATATGTAGATAAAATGAAGTTTACAATATATAGGAGATAAGGTCCCAATATCAAAAATTACCACTATAGTTTTTGAAAAATTGCAAATATTACACAGACAAACTAGTGGTTTTTATCTTTTGACAGCCCACGAATGCTAAACTCTAAGTAACACGTAGGGTGGGTGTATCTATGAGAGTCCCACTCACATCCAGAGCTGGAAACATTCGTATGGGTTTCACCACCCCTGAGAGAGTTTAGTTAATTTTAGTTCTTAGAAAATTTGCAATTGAAAAGTGAATTAGTTAAGTCGGCTAAGTGCCAAAAACTTTTTGTCTTGCTTTCCACGCAATAACGTGCCAACGTCGATGTTCCCCTCAAAACGGGCATTGTGATAAACACAATTTTAAGTGCCAGGGTTTAGCCCCACCCCCCCAGAGCTAAAATCCTGGTTGCACCACTCTGATAGGCGGGTTCTAAAATTCATTTATTTCATTGATAACATAAGATACTTTCAGTTCGGTTATAATAAATATGTTAAAAGGGGACGTACACAACGACGGAGTCTATCTTTAAATTTAAAAACTTACCTATAAATTGAAACGGTAAACTCTTTCGATGATTTAAAAGGTAGGCATATTTTGTTTCTTTATATTCTCCAAAAAAACAAAGAAATTATATTTTTTTCTTGCTCTAATGCCTTCAAAATTAAAGTTTCGTGAAAGAAACCATACAGTATACATAATTACTATAAGTATTACGATTCAGATATTAAAAAAACTGTAAAAGTATTATATTATCTGCACCTACATCTTAGAAATTACTACTATACCCAACCCAATCAAACTCGGGGAACCGAAAATATGTATATACGAGTAAATATATCCCGAGCTTGTATCGACGCGACGCGACGCCTAAAAGGAAAATGTGTAATACGCCTCTTTTAGCGAATATGTCATTTTAAACAAAACGGAGCAAAGTGCCCCTTTACACATCGTTTATGAGTTTCATTTCGTAAATAAGATATCTTTGCTTTAAAGAAAAGCTCATGTAAGAATTTCAACGATTCTTTCTTCTAAAATTTCTGACTTGTCTGTTAATCGTTTAGTCTACGAGGACAAGGTATTCTGCGAGTAACACAATTTTTGTTACAGGATAAAAAATGAAAGTAGTCGTTAGAACTCCCCACCATGAATCAGAACTGGAAGCCGTTCCCAAAACCTCAAGTCGAGAGGTGTATCAGACAATGTGGAAATCATTGGGCATCCAGGAATATTGGTGGTTCGGTCTAATGTATAAAGGACCTGACAATGAAGACGCGTGGATTGACAAGTCTAAAAAGGTTAGTAATACTTTTTTGGTAGCCATCATCTCAGGCCCGTATATAGCTTGGGAATCAGAGTAACTAAAACAGTGCGAAGCCAACAATGCGAAGTGCTTAAAAATAGAAAATTGTTAGACGCACGAAAGTATTGAAATGGCTAAATATATTATTCCTTTTCGAAAAATGAACCGTCTTCAACAAAGCACTAAAAAGTACGAAATAATATTTTGACAGTTTATTACTAAGTATAACGGTAAGCTTAATTTTGTTCTATTTAAGTAATTTGTACCGGGTGAGTCAACTACTGCCCAGTAATTATATGCCTTGAAGATAATATTTGTCGATAATAAACTTTTGTGTTAAAGTATGGTTGAATATTCTGCACATTTTAAAAGCATTTTAAATTATACAGGGTGCGTCCAAAAAGTAGGGTGTCACAAAGTTAGATTTTTTTAATGGAGCACCCTGTATTTGATTGGATTTTTGAATTCTACGTGTAATTTCATAACCTTTTCATTAGTGGTTTAATATACGAAAAAGTCATAGTTTTCAAGATAATACGACTTGTAATGAAAATTTAGCATTTGCAAGCATCCCTTTGTTATGAAAATACCACTTAAATTTTGACTCGAGGTTTTCAAGATTTATGGCTACTAACTTGAACCGAATAGTATTTCGAGTTCTTTCTCGCCATTTGCAGCTATTCTATTGGCAACTTCACGTTTTAATGTTCCACATTGCCGGTTAAATCGAAACGTTTCATTAAATTTGCAAATCTCCGAGGACTGGGTTACCGTCCAAATATATTCCAAAACTGGGTGTTCGTCGCTCAGGATATTTTATCCTGTATACTCTTTCGGCAAAAAACAATTTTTATCCGCCTCGCCCAAAACATAAATCATATGGATTAATTCATTTTTGGAAAAATTCATTTTGAGTATAAATAACTGTACAATAAACTTTACAGTAAAAACGCTTAACTTTAAAACCGATCTAATTCTTAATGTAGTATCCACTAACATTATTTTCATTTGTTTTTCATGGCTACTGAGATCTATTGACAAAAGATGCTATACCGAGAATAGAAAATCCCGAAAAATCAAAATATTTGAAAAACTATTAGAGATAGGGATAGGACAGTCTTTACAAAATTTGAAGAGTTTTTGACGAGCTATAAGATGGCAGAAAAATGTATAGGTGCTCCATCTGATAAAAGTGACAATTTTAATTAGAAGCTTTCTGACTTTGGACATAGAAATAAAACACCCTGTAAATGAGGTGTCAAATATTTTATAGTGGATATGTTTTTTTTACTTAATTTACTCACGATACAAATTATAAATCGCTTGGAGTCAAAATTTAAGTAGTATTTTTACAACAAAGAGATGCTTGCAAATGCTAAATTTTCATTACAAGTCGTATTATCTTGAAAACTATGACTTTTTCGCATATTAAACCATAGTGAAAAAGTTATGAAATTACACGTAGGATTCAAAAATCCAATCAAATACCGTTTAAAAAGTCTAACTTTGTGACACCCTACTTTTTGAACGCACCCTGTATAATTTAAAATATTTTTAAAATGTGCAGAATATCCAACCATACCTTAAGAATTATCGACGAACGGGAAAAAAGAAATCTTCCTTGTAAAAGTGTAGGTTGCATTCATATTTAAAAACCAATGCGATGTACTTTACACCATTTCTTCACCAAATCTCATCTTTAGGAAAATAGTAAAGATATATTTTTCCTGAAGGTTTAGAAGAGTACTACCGTTTGCTCTTCTTTTTATCCAAAGTACATTCAAATATTAGGAAAACTCATCTTAAAAACTAAGTCAAAACTAAAGTCGGAACGTCAGACTAACCCAAGCGAGTTTCAGCACTGTCGCTGGAGATTGTGAATACGAGAACAACGTCAACCTTTAGTTACTCTTCATAACAACTTCAATGTTTTTTTTTCATAAACATAGGCAACCACTATAGATAGAAGTTCACTAAAACATCATACCTAAACCGGCGATTAAGTCAAATCATTCGGTTATACGTTTTTAATGATCATTAACGCAAAAGAAAACCAGGCAGTTTACCGAGAGCAAATAACTTACGAACGGAAAATTCCAGTCAATTGCACAAGAAAAATAGGTCCGTCTAGACAGCATTATTGGTAATTTGTCTTTCTGTTATAATATAATAGTCAGTTCTAGAAATAAGAGAGTACGGAGAAGCTATAAATGACAGCTTTACTGTAGCAGATAATAATTTACTACATGGTTTAGCTTTGTGGATTTAAAAATTTAGTAAAATTGGAGAAAATATTATACTGTCCTGCTGTCCTGTACTGTTAAGGGCCACTGTCATAAGTTATTATAAACCACAATCTTAAGTTTAATCTTCAGAAAGCGAGCGGGATAAACTGAAGATTGGAGTTTAGACAATACCTGTGGAATTCAGACTAAATATTTAGTAAGGTAAGCAGATAAACGTGTTTAATGTCGAAGGGCATTGCAGGATCCAATACAAAATATGCCTCAGTCACATTTTATGGTTCCTGAGAAAAGCGAGTTCAGAAAGTTTATTTATGCGTGAGTGGTGGTTGGTCGGTGGCCGAGTTGGTACCGGCGGTAACTTTGCAATTGTGAGACTGTGGGTTCGAATCTCACTTCGACCATGGTTATTTTGTAAGGGTCAGTTTGAATGCGATGTGTGTATGTAGTATGTATGAAGGGACGAATGCAAAATGAATCGAAGTCAAACCCGTCCTATTGACGCGGGTTTCATGTGTCGTAGGATAAAGGCGCTGCGCCGTTTTACACTCCCCAGTCAGTTCCCAGAGTAAAGGCCACGCGACACCAATCACGCCTAAAACGAATCACGTTTTACAGGGTGAAGTGAGCTGTGCTGAGAAGTGCTGAAATGGACTCCAGATACTCCGCCGCAAGACCTGTCCTAAAGGTTACTACGGTCGCCATGGCAACCGCCAAGAAGCAGTAAAAGGGCAGGCGGTAGTATGCAAAATTTACGCCACGCTTTGTGCGCCCACTGTGCTGTTTCTTTTTTCGTTTTGTTTCCTGTGTGTTTCACAGCTTTTTTCGCAGTTGTTGTGTAGTACACACAATTCTCTTTATTCTGGATGTTCCATGAACACCAAAATTATAATAAATATGATGGAAAAAGAAAAGGAAGTTTTGACACATATTATTGATACATTTCGGGATATGCCTTTTCTGTGGAATAAAACAAATAGCAATTATCTAAATCGGGACATGAGGCAAGAGGGCTTTAAAATTATACTAGAGAAATATCAAATTTTTGACAAATCAGCAAACGTTTCTGGAACAACACTGGATAGGAGCTGTGGGAATATAATCGAAACAGCACTAAACTTTCAGTCCTCGTGACTTCTTCCGGTTGCCAGATACCTTAAAGTTACAATAAATCGTTGTTCGACATTAACGCTGGGTCTCATTAAAGTATCTTGTTTTACTTTTAAGGGTTAACCATATTAAGAAGTTCTTAAAAATAATCATTATCCATTCGTAAAAAAATTTTGAGGCCTATTGGTTCTAATTCCTTAATTAAAATAACAAAATTCCTTTTAGTAACCATGGTTTGGTCCAGTGCCTCCTTTTCTTTTTCTTTTTATCACAGTCTGATGTCAACGCTAATCATAAAGCTATACTGATTTTTTGGCGTCTTGAAGGAACCATGATGTACACCTGCAGAAACCACCAAAACTACTGATAACTTGGGATGTGTAGAGGGTACACCCGATTTTTCTACCGATCGTTCCTTGAAGATTGGCTCCTGCACATTGCTACGTGAGTAGGCGCCTATATATATATATATATATATATATATATATATATATATATATATATATATATATATATATATATATATATATATATATATAGAGAGAGAGAGAGAGAGAGAGAGAGAGAGAGAGAGAGAGAGAGAGAGAGAGAGAGAGAGAGAGCGAGAGCGAGAGCGAGAGCGAGAGCGAAAGCGAGAGAGCGAGAGCGAGAGAGAGAGAGAGAGAGAGAGAAAATGGACCTAGCCTCTTATTGTTTAGAGTTTTAAGTTTTAGTGTTCTGTGAAACGGAACACTTATTATTTTTTTTTTATCTAAGACATCCCACGTAGACTTCAAGCCTAAGTACTAACGTACCGTGGGTGCCTGAAGAAAAGGGAAATGTAGTCTATTGACACGGGATTTAAAGGATTGGAGGTTGGGACGGGAAGGGAAAACATCTGCAGGCAGTTTGTTCCATAATCTGGAGACCCTAGGTATGAACGAGCGAGAGAAGTGGTCTGTTCTAGGCTTTTGTAGCTGGACAGTAAAGGGATGCATACGTTTTCTTGTTGTTCTTTTAGGGACATTCAAGGGGGGAATAATACCGGCTAGTTCTTCAGAGCATAATCCGTGGAAGTAGCGGTAGAAAAGGGATAAATCCCCTGCAGCGCGGCGATGAGCGAGAGAAGGGAGTTTTCTCGTGAGGGCTGGGTCATTGATAAGTCGAATGGCTCTCTTTTGGATAGAATTAAGGATCTTAAGTGTCGAAGGTGATGCAGCTCCCCAGATGTGGGAGCAGTACTCTAGGTTAGGTCTTATTTGGGAAACATAGAGTGTATAAGTTAGAAGAGGAGAAGTATTTTCTGGCTCGAAAGAGAAAACCAAGCTTTATGGAATCACTTCAGTGTCCGTCCGTCTGTCCGTCTGTCACATGCGATTTTCTCTGAAACTATTCGACGTAAAAATGAAATTAAGCACAGAGATAGAGTGTGGTGGCCCAATTATAGACGTAAAGTATAAAAAGTTGAATTTTGATTCTGGGGGTGAATTTCAGGGGGACAGGGGGTAAAGTGGGAAATGGAATAAAATTAAGGGCATCGTATAGTGTATGAAATGAAAGCTTATTGAAGCACGAATTCAACAATATAATATATAATGTATTTTTGTATGCATTTTCTTAACATTTTTTGGGAAAAACGCCTAAAAATTGCTGTCCCTCACCCTTATAACCAAAAGGATCGTTCAGAAAAATCTGAAAAAAATCGGGAACATTGAGAGTTAGGTGTAGATTGAGCCAGAAGTATCAGGATTGAAAAAATTGCAGCGCGATCAATTTTATTGTTATAAAAAATTTAATTGTTTATTTCCTAATAACTGCTGAACCATTGGTTTTAGAGAAAAAGTTTTTCGACGAAAAATATTTCTCACGATGTATGGAACAACTTTTATTTATTTGTCCTTACACGTTTTTCAAAATCTTTAATTTGACTCAGTCGAAACTCTCCTTACTCAACTCTGCACATACGCGATGTGATAAGGCGTTGGTGCCATCGACAGCGGGTAGCGCGGCAGATGGGCGGCCGAGGTTTGCTCAAGTTAAGTTAAGCTGATGGCACGGAACACTAATTGTGCAAGTATAGCTTGCACTTGACCGAATTTTTTATTTGAATACCCAATATATTAAACAATAATATATTTTGTTTCTTACCTTAGCATTAGCCGATAAAAAAGCTTATTAACTGATATGAAAAATGTTTCTGAACAAAAACAAGAGTGGTATTCTTATACAGTATACAGGTACAGGGTCTTCCAACGAGGACTGAACAGGGGCTCATTTTTGAGCTTCCTTGTATTTAAAGAAAAATCTAAAATAGCCAATCGATGTACTTTTTCCTGCAGAATTCAAAAATGAAACCAAAAATTTATTTGAACCAGAAACAAAAGAGTTACGCCATGGATAAGGTGTTTTTTAAATGGAACATAGCTTTTTTTATACGATTTTCGGAACGAGTGATTTTTTTTATGTCCGTTCTGATTAAAATATTTAATATTGTGACAGCTATTTCTATTAAATAATAATGTTTTATCCAGTATAATTTAACTTCAACCTGTTTGAAATATACACTAGGTAATAAAGGTAAAATCACCTTGAAATCCTTCAAAGTCAAAAAATTTGACAAATTTACTATAATATTGCCGAAATGAAATATTCATTAGATGAGAGATTGCAGATTGTTATCTTGTTCTACAAATGCCAAGAAAATGCAAGAGAAGCAAGGAGAAGATTTATTGCAATCTCTCATCTAATGAATATTTCATTTCGGCAATATTATAGTAAATTTGTCAAATTTTTTGACTTTGAAGGATTTCAAGGTGATTTTACCTTTATTACCTAGTGTATGTTTCAAACAGGTTGAAGTTAAATTATACTGGATAAAACATTAAAATTTAATAGAAATAGCTGTCACAATATTAAATATTTTAATCAGAACGGACAAAAAAAATCACTCGTTCCGAAAATCGTATAAAAAAAGCTATGTTCCATTTAAAAAACACCTTATCCATAGCGTAACTCTTTTGTTTCTGGTTGAAATAAATTTTTGGTTTCATTTTTGAATTCTGCAGGAAAAAGTACATCGATTAGCTATTTTAGATTTTTCTGTAAATACAAGGAAGCTCAAAAATGAGCCCCTGTTCAGTCCTCGTTGGAAGACCCTGTACATATATACGAGTATTTGTCTGGGGTAAAACGAAATAAACTTAACTGAAAATATGATACAATGGAGTTAATTAACTAAAATAAATGTTCCTTATAAGAAATATAGAGATACAGAGATATTTTTGTAAAGACTAACCAATACTGCGTAATAAATTGTAGGTATAAGAGGATTAAGGTACTTTTTGCACTTAATTTAGAACAGTTTAATTAAAATTAATTACGCATGATAAAAAACGTCCTCAGATATGCCGTGGGATCAATCACGCATGTCTTGGACTATTACTCTTGAAAGGTAGCATAGGTAAAAGGTATAGGTGAATGAAAAATAAAACTGTCAAGTTCAGAAGCCTTTATTTAAAAAAGTTCCTATTATTGTCATTGCCATTGCACAATACAGAATTAAAAAAAAAAACATATACAACAAAGAACCTAAAAATTATAAATTTAAACTAAATGAGAGACGTGTCCACATTCTACTTCCAAACATGTTCTCATTCTTTTTACAGCATCAAAAACATTGGTGAGCACGGGGGGGGGGGGGGGAGAGTTGTCAATCTCCTGAAATTTATTTGTAATTCTAGTCCGTAGGTCTTCTAAATTTTCACAAGGGATTTTAAAACAGCGTTTTTAATGTGTGGCCATAAAAAAAGTCGCACGGCGTGAGATCGTAGAGCCGTGGTGGCCACCTAACGGACATATTACGACTAATGATTCGGTCTTCGAAAAATTCTTTCAAATTATCAAGAGTCGCGTGAATTGGTACGCCATCCTGCTGGAAGTAGCCTTATCGCATCTCTTCATCGTCTAATGCGTTTACAAACTTTTCTAAAATTTCGTTACGGTATAGCGCCGAATTGAGAGTCCCTTAAAAAAATCGGTCCAATTAAACTTCTTTTAGATATGGCCGCCCACACGTCAACTTTCTGTGAATGCAGAGACTTCACTATAAAGAAATGTGGGCTTTCTGAACTTCACATTCTCATTTGTTGAGAATTTACATAACCAGAGAGGTAAAACCATGCCTCGTCAGTAAAAAAGGTTTTTTCAAATACGTTTTCATTATTATGCAAGCTACCCATAAACCACTCTGAAAATTGCATTCGCTGCGGCTTGTCGTTTGCTAACAATTCTCGGACTGAGCTTTAACGATATAAGCATGCATATGCATGTCACATTTCAGGATTGTATTGCAGGTTCCCTAGGATACATTTACTTTCTGGATTAAACGCCGAATAGGGGTTTGTGGGTGTTCATTAACAATTTGCCTACTTTTTGTGCAGTGCGAATTTTGGGTCTCCTACTGCCTTTCTTTCTATTCACACTTCCTGTTTCTCTAAACAAAGCCACAGATCTAGTCAAAACTGGTAGAAATCCATGACTATTTGTGAATTCTGTTTGAAAATCCTGAATGGCGTCCCGTGTTGAATAAACCCACTGGCCATCAACCCTTCTACTATTTATAAAGTAATTTCGGTCATAAAAGATTTTGTTCTGCCGTGATAACCATATTTAATTTTCTTAAAAATAAAAGTTAATAAAATGAAAGTTAGATTTTTGCGTCTTTTATTACAGTATGTATTGTGTCGGTCAGCGATCTGTCAAATTGTATTTCTAGTTAAAAAGTATTATACAAAAATTTACGATTCACTGTTGCACAACAATCCATGACTATGTGTGGATGTGTGGTCTCAGGTTTGCTCGGTGGAATACAGACGACTCGAAAAGCCATAAAGACAGTGCGCGAAGTCAGATGTTTAGCGTTCTAACTCATCTTTCTTTGTCATACACGCGCACAATGTATGGAACAAAACAACAGACTAGTTATGAATGAATAGTTCAACTATTTTTGCTGAAGGCCAATGGTTTGGCGTCTTTGAAACAAATCCATTTTTGTTTATTTCAATTAAAAATATTTCATCCAAGGACAACGTTTGCGGCTTCGCGGACAGAAACTACAGTGTGTTCTGGTCTTGCATAAAAGGGCGAAAGCTCATTGTGCTATTTAATCTCACTTGGTGTTGTACATTAGTTTTTGGACTCTCCGTGATTTAATGAGCTTTTCTTATATTTATTCCGGAAGCTAAACTTTTCTATTAAAATTTGTTCTAAAAATATTTAATACGAGATTAAGACTGAAAATCATCAAATGCGATTTTCTTGGGCCACCCATAATTTTGAATTCCACCTGCTACATATGCATTAACTGATAGTAGTTTTATACTACTTTTACTCGTAATAATTTAATCAACAAAGTACACGCGGATAATTTAAATTAATATTTTACGGAAAACAAATATTAAATAGTATGTAGTAATTTTACTAATCAAATAAATCAAATACTTTCATTTGTATAATAGGACTTAACAGTATTATTTGTAGGTTGTATATTTTCTCGATATAAAATAAAATTTTCAAATTTTCTTAAAACACTTATCTGTTGCACACACCGACAAATATTTTCTGATGATTTCTTGGCTACAAATGAGAGAAAAAGTTTGTACTTATTAATATGGGCCTAGAAATATCTTCTTACAGAGCACAGCTGTCTAAAAAGAAATATAGTACCTACTTCCCATAACACCCGTTGTTAATAAAATGGCACATATATATATGGGGAAATCCACCAAGAAATTAAAATTCCGTCCAAGAAAAAAAAATTATATTATAAGCATGCAGAAACATAAAAAGCAGATTTTATTCATTTCTCTGGACAATATCAATGTCCAATATTTTTCCATTATTACGATCTACGTCTGACACTTTTATTGAAGAAAATTATATTGCACTTCCAGCGCAACGAAAACATAATTTTTTCCTGTTTGATTTGTGGAAAATATGGTAGGTATTGCATTTTATGTGATTCCGATATTTTTGATTTGACTTACGAGAGCAGCTAGACGAAATCATTAAAAAATAGCTGTTTATGTAACCAGTTAGGAAATGATTTTCTTTGTTTAACGAGTGCAATGTTTGAGGGACGAACGAAGTGAGATTCCTCAAAATTATACGTGTTCAACAAAATTGCATTTCCTAACGTGTTTCATACAAGATTTTTTGAAATTTTGACAAAAATATGTAAATAAAGTTATTAATTTTAATTATTGCATCAAAACATCCAAGTAGGCATCAAATGAATTTTTTTATTTCATCCAGTACGCAGGTAGCTAGTAAACAGTTATCTGGGTTGTCATGGTGTCATTTTGATGTTTTATTTGTAAAGAAGTGTCGCGTCACATGTTAAATGTTTTCTTTAAAAAACATTGAAAATATCCGATACCGAGACCCCAAGTGATATAAGAAGCAGCTCAAAACGCGTTATCTTCTGTTGTACCCGAGAAGTCAAAAGAGAAATACGAAATATTTATATTTTTGTATTTAATTTTTTCATAACTAGTGATTAAATTAATATTTCATCACCACCCAGTATTCACAAGGTGGCTACTCCAGAAGCGGACAGAAACCGCACTGCCGAAAGCCGCGTCCGGCCCGAAACACGGCAAAAGCGCGGATCCAGGATCCCCAAAATCATCAATAATACATATAACTATTAAAATATTATTATAAAAAAGTTAAAAATATGTTACTGTTCCCTGAATGACCCCCCAAAAAAACGAATTTCTGAATCCGCGCGTGATCACGGAAAACCCAGCGAATTGTATACCGGGCATATCTTCTTTGCTGGGGCGGTTCATGAAATGTAATGCTGCTCATCGAACTTGACCCAAGAAAACCCAACCGGTCATGGGCCATGAGTGGCATTACACAACATGACGCAGTACCGTTGAGGTTCCGCTGTCCATCCACTGGTGGATTAGCCAAGTACAGTGGATGGCCCGCCCACGGCCAGACGGGCTAGGTGCAGTAATGCGTGGTTTTAATACAAACTTAAGATGATCCGCATTGGACATTTTAGAAAGACTTTTACAGCAAAATAGTCACTGGAAATTAACAAGAATAGTTTGCACTTGGTGGTATATCATTTCTAGACAAGACATTTCAAATATGAATGAATTAATATGAAATTTTATCTTATTTTTTTCTGTAAAAATGTTTCTAGAATAACCAATGTTAACCCTATTAAATTATATACCTTCATTTGAATATCAGTTAATTTTGTTCTTTATAAAAACGTGCTGAACATCTCTGCTCCCAGTATTTAAATAGCTCTTTGCAGATTAACAAACGTTCCTCATTTTGTTGGAAGAGGTAGGTTTAAATCTTAAATTTATCTCATCACTTTAAACTAGTTCATAACTTTTCTAGTTAGGAAAGTAGTAAAATGGCAGAAGATAAGGAAAACAAATATTAAACTATAATAATTATATAGTGGACAAATTTATTTAAAAACATATTTACATACAAAACAAGGAACAATTAAAACGAGATCATCACTGAAAAAACTACAATACACATTCCAAAAAGATATATAGGCGAACAACTAAACAACACACAAAAAAGCACCAAACACAATACGTCGATATGCTTCCACAAAAAATGGCGACTCTTTGTTGTGGAGTCGCACCGTCCTGCTAACTCGGAAATTTACTATCACGCATGTTCAACGTTAGATCCAGATATTTTTTCCCGGGGGGGGGGGGGAGGGGGTGGGGGAGGGGGGAATGACTTTCTTATTGGGGGGAATAAAATTTAGCTTTAGGTAAAATATGCTTTAAGCAAATCAATTTCTATATTTTAAAGACATTCCCCAGGGGATCTTTTTTCTTGCTCCGGTTGGGGGGTCAGCCCGGGCTACCCCTTGAATTCATCCCTGCGCATGTTAATTGCCGAGGAGATGGCGGGAAAAGTCAAGCGGAATGATCGCGGTAACTTTGCGGTTAGCCATCTCCAACAAGTATAAAACGAAGAAGGGGAATCGAATGCGGTGCAAAAGCTGATTTTCGCAGTTTGGCTGCCAGAGTCATAACCACGTTCGATTCGAAACTTACGTATCGTTTCTGGTGTGCAGAGTCCGTGACGCTTTGGGTTGAAGGCTGGCAATTCATCGCATGGAAATAACACGCGCGTACCGTATGCACTCAGAAAATGGCAAAAAGAGCCGCCGACTTCCCACCAGTATCAACATACATAAAATAATAAATAATAATAATACATAAAAATTTTAATATAGCTATTAAAAAATCCCGAACGAAACTTTTAGATAAAAATTACGATTTGAAAAATAGCAAATAACCAAGACTGGCCGTTATAGCTTTCCTTAGATAACAATGTAGTTTTAGGCTCGTTTATAGTTTTGTTTATTCTATGACAATTAAGAACAAGGTTAAATGTTCCTTAAGTATACATGATCCAGTTGCAAAATAAATAATAATATAAGGTATATACTTAATGAGTGAATATACAAGGCTTTCTAGGTTTTAGCACAATTTGTTCTAGAAGTTTAATTACTCTGTGACTGACTCACTGATTCATCAACATACGTTCTAAACTGCTAGCACTAGATTCTTGAAAATTCCCGTAATATTCTTCGTGTGTCATGTTTACTATTTCTCCGTCAGATTCACTGTATTTTTTTTTACGTAATTTGTACATTTTCACACATATTTTTATTTTTATGGGTTTTTATTAATTTAAAGTTACGCGAAGTTGATTTCTGGGAATGGTGAATTATTTTATTATTATTTATTCTGACAACCCGAACCCCAAGAAGGTGAAAAAGAACAAAATGTTTTTAAGAAATCTTCAGTCTATTATACTTGATAAATTATCATTTTTCGATTTACAAAAATTTTTACAAACTTTTAGAATCTTTCCAGACATTTATAAAATCATAGAACTCTCATAAGACCCTTCGAGAAAATATGTTAATAAATCAGTAAGTCAGTCAGTTAGTTCTTGTATAACTATAGTTATACATCTTTTGTAAGCATGTCAATTGTTACATTCTATTGAAGTGTGGTTAATTCAAACAACTCATTAAGCCAAATATAAAAATTCGAGTTCTAGTTTTGATAAGAAAATTAAAAACATGTGGATCAATCAGTGAATCAGTTAGTTAGTTCTTATATATGTCTAGAGATACATCTTGTGTATGTATATCAATCGATTGTTACAGTATGTTGGTGTGTGGCTCATTCGAATAACTTACCGTACACAAATCTTAAAATTCGAGTCTAATTTTGATGAGAAAATATGTGGATGAATCAATGAATCAGTCAGTTAATTGTTGTATACGTATAGATATACATCTTTTCTAAGTATGTCAGTCGATTTTTATATTCTGTTCCAGTGTGGCTAATTAAAAAAACTCACCATGCCAAATTTTAAAATTAAAGTTCTAATTTTGATAAGAAAATATCTTGATGCATCAGGGAGAAGTCAATTTATATCTTTATAAGTGTAATTATACATCTTTTGTACATATTAATCGATTGTTACATATGCATACACTTTGTGAGTGACTTATTCAAATCACTTACCAAGCTAAATTTTAAAATTGTATTTCTAGATTTTATGAGAAAATATGTTGATGAATCAGTGAGTCAGTTAGTTATATGTTGTATGGGTATAGTTATACATCTTTGGTACATATCAATATTTTGTTACATTTAGTTTGAGTGTGGATATTTCAGATAAATGACGACGCCAAATTTTAAAATTCTAGTGCTAGTTTTGGTGAGAAAATGTAATGGCGAATCAGTGTGTAAGTCAATTATATATTGTGTAGGTCTAATTTTACATCTCTTGTACATATGAATCTATTATTACATTCTGTTTCACTATGGCTAATTAAAAAAGTCATCATGCCAAATTTTAAAATTAAAGTTTACAGTTTGAGTGTGGCCACTAACAACTCGAGATTTATAATTTTGAGTGTTTAAGTAAAACAATAAACATCCAAACGAACAGTGGCTTTATTATAAATATCACTAATTAAAAATATTACTACACAAAATTCGTAATCCTTGTCCACATTCTGGATATGCGGAATCAAGGCGGGAGAGTCATTATACATGGTCATAAATTCGTTTTCCGTCTTATATGCTACACCCAAATATTTGTTGTCTCAGAATAAATGCATGTAGATAATGAGGTCATTACTCAAAAAAGTAATGACACTCCCAGTTTATAAGTATTTGTCGAGTATATATAAATAAATACCTTGATAAATTTTAATTATTTGTAACAATTAAAATTATATTATTACAAAAGGAGATCATATGGTTTGATTAGGTATCTATTTATTGATACTTTGATCAGTCTTTTTCCAGTGATATCATAAAAGGATTAGGATTATATTTTTAGATTATAGGATTAGAATTTTAAGATATTAATAAACTACGTATCTTGGCTTGGACAAAACAGGCAATTATATGAACTGTATATGAATTACGTAAGACAAGGGCACCAATATAGGAGGGGCAGATGAATCCCTCAGAACTGATGTGTGCAGGAATTTGTATACAAGGATAGGCTGAGGAGTCTGTGGAATTAAAATAAAAACGGTTTAAAATTACGTTTATTTCTCAACAAAATCCCCTGCCACCTCGATACATTTAGACCAGCGATGATCCAAAGCTTCTATGTCGTGATAAAATTCAAACCTATGCTCTTCGAAATAGGTATCTACAGTAGCTTTAATTCAAATTCAAATTCAGAATATGCTTTATTGTCCAAGATTAACTTATTGACAAATCTGTGTATAAAATCTACCAATACCAAAAGAAATAACTGTAAAATAACACCTTGCAGCAGTCAAAAGATAAAAAACACATTAAAAAGTTTAAAAATCAAAATTATATAAAATAACATTCAAAATCAGAACTAAATATCAAAAATTAGAAACTATCAGAGTAATACTCAGTCAAAGTATAATAAGCCTTACCAACCAGAAGATTCCCTCGAAATCGTCCGAGAGAGGCTTCCTCTCCAACAACCAGAGGAAGATGGTTAAATATCTTTTTACTTTCATAAATTATAGATTCCTTTGTTAATAATAATTTTGGCATTGGAAGAGGAACATCCAGTCTCGGTCGGGTAATGTAGTAAGGATTCGAACCCATTAATCTTTCTTTATTCTAAAATATCAAGAACACAATCTCCAATATAAAGAGTGACACTCAAGTTCAAATTTCCTCTGATATGAACACCGGTTTACACGATTCTCGAAAGTTCATTTTATACATAGAGCGAAGAGCTTTTTTCTGTAATATCCCCAAAAAGCAATGCCTTACCGAAGACGACACTCTATAAGGGCATAATATACACTCTTTGTCATTGCTATACCGAGCTCTTTGGCAACATATCGGACTGCAAAACAGCCACAAGCTATCTTTTTGCTTAGTGCATTAATATGTGGTCCAAATTTTAGATCATTGTCGATGGTAAGACCCAGAAACTTTGCGCTCGATAGATCCAAAAATAAGCAACCAATTCTCGGAGTCCCCATATCACATTTAAAACCCACAATATTGGTTTTGCCAACATTGAGGGTAAGGAAGTTTGCGTCGAACCAATCTTTGGCCCTAGTTAAGTTAGACGGCGCTGTTTTCATTAGTGTTTGGACATTATCACTGTGCCATAAAATAGTAGTGTCGTCTGCAAATAATTTACCCCTTATTTTAACATCACCAAATCATTAATATAAATTAAAAACAGAACCGGCCCCAATACCGATCCCTGCGGAATCCCAAATTCTATAACTCTACTATCCGATGCTACTGTTCCAACTAAAACCCGTTGTCTTCTATCTTCCAGATAAGACTGAAACCAATTCATCCCCATCCCCCTAAAACCATAGAAGATCATCGTCTGTTAAAAATTTCTGGCCTGCTAGGTATTTTTTTCCGGCGAGGTTTATTCGACGGTACGTGGATATAATGTGGAAACTTTAATTTCCCCAGTTTCTTAGCACTTAACGGTTGCTTTTCTTATTGTTTTAGATCTTATAATTTCATGCGTTTCTATTGCAGACATTAAAAGACCTCCAAAAGAACCTAACCTTCCATTTCGGAGTAAAATACTATCCTGAAGATGTCGGTGAAGAACTCATCGAAACAATTACAATCGAATACTTTTTCCTGCAAGTTAAATCCCTGCTCCTTAAAGATGAAATATTTTGTCCTGCAGATACCGGCGTTCTTTTAGCATCATACGCTTTACAAGCCAAGCAAGGCGATTATGACAAGGAGCTGATAAATGAGGACTTTTTTAAGAAGCAAGTTTTGTTGCCAGATAGGTGAGTTCAAGACTAAAACTAATAAAAAAATTGTTTTATTAGAGTTTGGATTATTTCAAAACAGAATTATAAATTTTTGTATATTAATTAACTAATTAAATTACAGGGTACTCAAACAACACAAGATGGACATGTCTGACTGGGAAAGTAATATAATTAATATGTGGATCAAACACAGAGGTTTGGATAAAGAAGATGCCATGCTAGAGTACCTCAAACTAGTACAAAATCTAGAAATGTACGGCGTTGCATATTTCTCAATTAAGAACGTCAAAGGAACTGAACTTTTATTAGGTGTAACTGCTTTGGGGTTGAATATTTATAAAGTAGAAGATAGGTACGTATAATAGACCAAATTACAGAATGATATCGTTTATGGTAAAGACCTAAAAAAAAGTGATATAGCCATCAGGTTTCCACAATGTATCAACACTGGTTTGACTTAAATTAAGGCATAATAAAAATAAAATTGTTACTATTGCTCGACAAAATTAGGATTGCTCGGTCCCTGTGCCGGCTCTGGTACACTGACTACATAAGCGGCCGAAGATGGAAAATTCCAAAATTGTTGTCAATTTATATTTTAGATAAAATATAACAAGGAAATCATCAGTTCAAAATGTTAACCTGCTAAGTCCACTTTGGGGGGGAAATGAATTTTTGGCACAACCGAAAAGAACATGAAAATCTGTATTAAAAGCAACCTGATAAGCCATTTAACAGGTCAAAATTCTAATATAATAAGTGAAACGGAAACCTGCTAAGTCCGTGCAGAGCGAGCTGTCGTTGTGTGTGAGCACAGCGGTGCAAACACATGTGTCTGTAGGCGCCTGCAGAGTTACTGTCGGGGGGTGCATTTCAATAATTACGGACTAAAATACAAAAGCAAAAAAGAACATATATAAGAAAAAATAAAACATATATATTGCGTTTCCTTTTTCTCTTGTAAAGTTTTTTTTTATCTTGGACAGCCCACGTAGACTTCAAGCCTAAGAACTAAAGTACCGTGGGCGTCTAAAGGGAAGGGTAATGTAATCTATTGACATGGGATTTAAACGATTGGAGGTTGAGAAGGGAAGGGAAAACATTTGCAGGCAATTAGTTTCATAATCTGGAGACTCTAGCTATGAATGGGCGAGAGAAGTGGGATGTTCTAGGTTTTTGTAACTGGAGAGTAAAGGGAAGCATATGTGATGAGCTTTTTGTTGTTCTGTTAGAAACAGTTAAGGAAGGAAAGATGACGGTTAGTTCTTCTTATCAAAATCCGTGAAAATGTTTGTAGAAAAGCGACATATCCTCAACAGGGTAGCGATGGGCGAGGGAAGGAAGATTTCTTGTGACGTGGATTATTGACGAGTAAATGGCCCTCTTTTTGTGTTTTGTGTCGAAGGCGTTGATGTTCCCCATATATGGGAACAGTATCCCAGGTTGGGTCTTTTTTAGGAAACAAAGAGAGTGTATAATTTGGAAGGAGAAGAGTATTTTTGGCTCCGAAGAGAAAACCTAGCTTTTTAGCTGCTGATGTCGCTATTGAAGTATCGTGTTTCTGCCAGCTGAGATAATGTTTGAAAGCGATGTCAACGATCCAAGCATCGGGATCGGGAGTGGAAAAACAGACAGGGTTCCAAGGGAAAGGGGTTCCAACGGAAAGCAGAGAAGAAGTTTCGAAGACCATCCCAGTCGGCAGAATTGTAGTGCCAGATCATGCGTTCTGACAGGATTTCAACGAACTCGGGATGTGCGGGACAAGAGACGGTAATGAGGCCATGATCTGAACGACCAAGGGGAGCGCATACAGATGTTAAGTATGGCTCAGGAATCAGGATGGGTGGTAAGATAAGATCTAGTGGATTTGGATTATGGGTAGAAACGCGGGGAAGGTATGTTGGCTCTCTGATTAAATTGGTGAGCGAGTTGCTGATTGCGAAGTTTTCTGCCGCTCTGTCTTCTGGGTCGGTTTTTGTGGATCCTAGCTATTCCTTGGCATGTACGTTGAAGTCGCCTAGGACGATAACTTTAGCGGAGGGAAATTCAGAGATAATACTTAAATTGACTGGAGATCTTTCGAAAGGGATAGATGCATAAATCTGCGTCTGTTATCCAGCTCTTGATTCGAGATTTCTTTGGACAAAGGAATATTGGAATGAATAGTACTACCGTCAGCGTAACTGTGGATGGGACTGGAGTTGAAGAAGCAGGTCATTAATGTGAAGAAGAAATAGAATTGGTGCCAGGACTGAACCTTGTGGGTACGCCATAGGGCATAAGTCAGATGAGGGACCATCCATCACGACAGATATGTCGATTAGAAAGTTACCGATCTAGGTACATAGTTTGGGAGGAAGGTCGTTAGAAGGTAATTTGTTGAGAAGTGCGGCATTCCATACTTGGTCAAACATCTGGGAAATGTCAAGGGCAATCATCTGGGATTCGACATAAAATTCAAGAGCTGTTGATTTCTGGTGACGAAATCCATACTGTCTCTCGTGGATGAATTTGTATTTTTATAGATATACTAGAATTTGCCAGTTGATGATTTTCTCCATAACTTTACAGACAACAGAGATATTCCTATAGTTAGATGGAAGGGACTTAAAACCATTCTTGGGGACAGGCTACACAAGGCAGCCTTCACACTATCTGGAAAGATACCCTTTTCATAAGAGATGTAGAAAAGATGAGTTAGGATGGGTGTAAGTTCTGGAGCGAATTTTTTAGTACCATTGCTGGGGCAGACTGGAGAATTTTTTTTAAACTTGCTTGAATTTAGATATTATTTTGTGCATTTTGTGGGGTACGGCATCAAATGTTTTCTATTTAATTAGGCGCAACACAACAACATAATTAATAATATGTAATTATTATCTGTTTCAAACCAATTACTCGCTGTACGTGTACTCTTCAACTTCTTTGTTAATATTTCTAGATTAAATCCAACAATATCGTTTCCCTGGTCCGAAATTAAAAACTTAAAATATAAGGGCACTAAGTTCGTTATCAGGCCCAATGACAAGACTGCCAAGAATTTCGTTATTATCACCACAAGTGAAAAAATTAGCAAGCACATTCTCAATTTAGGAATTGGTAATCATGAATTATACGTAAGGAGGAGGAAACCTGACACACCCGAAATAGCCAAAATGAAACAAAAAGCCAATGAATATAGAAACAACAAAATTATTATAAGGTAAGGCATTTAAGTATACTCCAGCCGTCTCAAGCTTTCTGCATTTTAGTTAAATGTAATAAAATATTATCAATGGTTAATGACTCTGAAATAATCATTGTGCTGGTTACTTGTAAACTCGCTATTAGAAAAATGAATTTTCGCTAATATATCTATGATTAATGAGTTTGACTTTATAATTAGCATATAGCACTGTTTACATTATTTTACCAAAAATATCAAAGTCAGAATTTTGTATCTCCATACAATATTGTCATATTTGACCAATTTCTTTACTTTACAATAAACCTGTACAAGATATTTTAAAATAATTTTAAAATAGGGATATCAATTTTAAAATTTTAATTTTTATAGGCTTGCCATTTAAAAACGAATTAAGATACGGACCTCAGGTTTGCGATAAAATGTTTTTTTTTGAAGGCCTTTAAAATGAGGTACCACACGATATATAGGGTTTCATTTAAAATCTTTGACCTCAACTCCCTAGAGTCACTCCTCAAGGGGGTTGAAAAAGTTAAATTACATAAAAAAGTAGACTTATTAACCAATAAGATGCATCTAGAATTTAGTGTCTCTGTCTTTACTAATAGTAAAGATAATTACTTACACTAAGACTTTTAGGACAACCTGTATATATTGCATATACACAGCACTCATTAAAATATATAATTTTAGAAAGAAGTACAACTCCGAGCGGGTAGCCAGAGAGGAAGCAGAAAAAAGAGAAACAATGTACAAACAACAACTCGAAGACATGAGAATTGAAATGGAAAGAAAGCACGCCAGTTTACTGGAAGCCGAAAAAACAATTAGGTAAGCAAAGAATAAAATTTTTATACTAATAAAATATTATTTTATGTTCGCTGCGTCGCTACGTGAAAACGTCACTAACTAGGTACTTTCTTCTATCACTTCTAGGCGACTGCAGGAACAGTTAGATGATTTAAAGAGATCGAAAGAAGAACTTGAAGCCCAAAGGTTAGAACTTCAAGAAATGATGGAGAGATTAGAACACAGTAAGCACATGGAAGCAGCAGAAAAGCATAAAATGGAAGAAGAAATTAGAGCAAAACATGAAGAAGTTCAAAGGATCCAAGATGAGGTAAATATTGAGAGCAACACTTTTGATATTTAAGATCGTAGTTATATAGTATCAAACCAGCCTGAGTCAGTTAAAATCCACAAATAAAATGTTGAAAATATTGAGTATCATCTTTAATTTTTATTAACAGGTTGCAAGAAAGGATGCAGAAACAAGGCGTCTTCAGGAAGAAATTGAAGAGGCGCGCAGACGAGAAGAAGAAATCCGTATTCGGCAGGAGGAAGAGGAAAGGAGACGCGAAGAAGAACGTCGCCAGAAAGAAATCGAAGAAGCTAACAGAACAGAAAAGGAACTTGAATCACTGCCGGATGATGCTGATACAACTTTACCAGAAGTGAAAGAAGTTAACGAACAGTTGAAGGAACAATTAAAGGTAAGCTATTAAATAATTATTACTTACCATAACGACTTAAGGCTTGATCCAAGAAAGTAATAAGTTTATAAACAAAAAATAAAATCTTTTTAACACATGCTGTCATGATGCGGTGGCTTCCTGCGAACAAGCGCAAATATCACCTTCAAGTGGACAGGGTCTAAAGAATGGAGTGTATGGGAGTAATTGATACGATGAAGACTGTTCCATTCGAAAAGCTTATCCCCAAACGATTAGAATTTTTCCTGATCGAATTCACCCCCAAAATAGCGGTCAAACATCGCTCATTATAAAACAGGACGATGGCGTCTGGTGACGTAGTCCCACGATGGGCGATAAACGTTGGCACCGCTGCCAAAATTTTGCAACTAGATTTGTCAAAATGACACTTGTCAAAAACCTTATCTCCCTATCATGGCAGTTTTGCCTTGGATTCATCACATTGTACGTTACATTCAGCTGTTTTTCGTGGGATGACGTCAAGCCAACCTGAATGTTTTCAATTTTGTCGAATTTTAAACCTTAATATTTCAGTTATTGTCCGTCTAACCGACGTATTTCTTTGTTTGGGTGTGTTTCGATTGACTGATTGTGCAATACCTAATATAAACATATTTATTTAAAACGCGAAATGACTAAACAAGCCCATTGTTCGAAACATATAAAGGGCCAAAAGTAAGATCATACGCGGGACTTAAGTGATGTGACAACAAGTTGTCCATCACTACTCATGCAGACAGATGCCAGTCCTAAAACCAAACATAACTTTTGAGGTTGTTGGAAAGGGGTGGGAAGGGACGGACCAACTCCCTCCTGGAAATGGGTTGTAGCGGTTTACAGACGGACCAAAATAGTAGTGCAGGAGTGTTCAGTAAGGGGACGGTTGTCCGGGAGTTTTATTCTCTCTTCTCTCGAACAGTATGCAACAGTTTTTCAAGCAGAAGTATATATATTGTTCTGCAATGTTGTTAGGTACCTTTGTATGGCCAATGCCAACGGAGTTGGAAATACTGACGTACCTGTGCTTGAACAGTAAATCGACCATACTGGCACTTAAGTCGGATACTGTTAGGTCTTGAATTGTGTTGGAGTTCAAAGGTGCCCTTGGCAAGTTGGCAAAGAAGAAGACACGAAGAAGAAATATACAATATGTCCTATTTAAAAAACTGCAACTTTGGCTTTCATCTTTAAATTCGTTTCTTCTAGAAAAATACTGACTACGCCATTTATTTTACGCAAAAAACTATATAATAATCAGTTTTTACGTTACCGATAAGTTAAAAGGCAACGACGCAAGACGAGGGGTGCTTGAAAATGACACATTTTCAAAATCGCCCTGTATCTCCGAAACGAATGGGCCATGAAATTTCTGTTTGTGGCGTCATACGTTTCACGAAAAACTAGCCCAGTAACTTTAAAGATAACCGAGATACCCTGTAAAAGTGTCGAAAATTGGACACCCTGTACAAGATTACGTTGTATAAAAATTAGTCAAAATTTTTTTTTCTCATTTTAGAACCTACAAGAGCAACTGAACGAAACACGAACAAATGAAGAATCAGAACTGGACAGAATTCACAGGATCAATCTCTTAGAAGGAAGAGACAAATATAAGACGTTGCGGGATATACGTAGAGGAAATACTATCAGAAGAGTGGAAATGTTTGAAAACATGTAAAATATCGTTTACAATCAAATGGGAGAACTACACTAATAATCCAGTGTTAAATTCTAATTGAGTGTAAAAAAAAACAAAAGATAGTCAGTTTAATATAGCATTACATTTTTGTTGTAGGTATACAGCAATTGCCTAAAATGTTAGCTAATCAGTGATTAAACAGACAATTGCAACTGCAAAACCCTTGGAGATTTTTATTGTTTCATTTGTTTTTACTACATAGGGGACTTAACCCAGAATTGAACTAATTCCATAATATGCAGGGATTAAATTTATGTGGTTGGTAAAATCTTTGATAAAATATAAGTTAATTTGGCAAAATTTTGCATCTCATACGAAAAATTGAAAAAAAAAATCCTTTTTCAAATTAAAATTATGCACTTCTGTATTGCTTACGTGCATCTAATTACTCATTATTAACTAAGTAGGTAGGTATCTACCTTTGTATAGGAGTATACAATAAAAAATGTAGGAAAAATAAAGCTAATTTATGTACACTACGCATTTTAACATAAGATATGGACTATTTAAATAATACCTATACCACATTGTTGTTCTTCAAAGTTTCATAATTAAAATAATTTTTGCTCCTCTCGGGTGACATAATTATACCTACTTGTATAGTTGAATATGGAAAAAATAAAATTAAGGGAATTAGAAAAGTTTAATACTGGAAAATTTAATATGAAATCAGACTTTAATTACCTATGAATTGTATGGGATATTTGTTTGGAACATCAGAAAAACATTAGTTAAGACTAAACAACTACATATGTAGAGCTTAAATAAAGTATGTACTTTTATCGAGGGGTAAATCTCTGAGGTATTTTGTTGTACAAAGTGAGGGAATTTAAAGGAATTTAATTTTTTTGGGTATTTTCATAGAAAGGGGTATTTTTTGGTGTTACAGGCAATTTCAGGGGATTTTAAGGGCCTTGATGGGGTATTTGATGGACATTTACAGGATGTTTTATCTACTTCGTGAAATTTTCCGTTAACTGCGCATGCCCAATTATTTGGCTGGAAGTAAATAAACCAACAGCTGCCCAAATTCAGCAGGGTGTTAATTAGGGGGTTTGCAGATGCAAACCTCTTAATTGTGATTGCCTGGAAGCTTATATAAATACTACGAATAAGTTTTGAGCCAATTAGGGTTTTGTAATATGCATCAACAACCAGAATTTCTAGAAGAAAATAGTTATTTGTCTTAGCACAGTAGCAGTATAGACGTTGTTGTCAGCTAATAGTTTCAAGTATTATGTGTAGTTTCGATATTATTTCCTCAAAAGTCATATATATTTAAGTATATTAATATAGAAATGTAAAAAGGCTTGTTGGCTTGCTTGTTTTAATTTTTATTATATTAGGTATTATTTATTTTAATAAATGTAGATTTTAGAGCATTTTTTCTTAAAAGGTTAAGGGATGGTCGCTAGGGCTATTCTTTATACACAAGTTATTTTACCACTATAGGTGTTTGTAGGTCGTCATTTTAAGCGTGTTTATCGAAAATCGCTACATTATTAATGTGGATTTTAGTGGAATTTTTCTCAAAAAGATTAAGGGCTGGGTATTTTTTTGAAAAAGGGCATTTTACTCTAGAAAATTAATTGATTTGTCCCTCGACATTTATTTAAATAAAAATAAAATTTTCTTACTTTCCCTACTATCTTTAGAAATAAATATTTTCCTTTTCAGTATAATTGTAGGATATCTCCCTTTATTTCTTTTTCATAATTATTATTCGTCCAAAAACATACAATTACACTTCAAAATAAACACAGTTTGGTTATAACCTTTTACGCTTGGCTGCTACACGACTTACGATTGTCTGAATGTAACCAGCGATGTTTACGAAATTACTAGCGGATGCAGACAGCTTTCGATATCCATGCAAGATCACGGGCGATGACGAATGAGACTCGAAAATACCCGAAACTAATGGCGGGAGCGGAAAGGTTTGAAGCAAAGAAAATATAATAGGTTTGCTTAGGGTTTGAAGGTTATTTTATCGTGTGGTTTGTGCCGTAACTGGTAACCTGTTTGCCAAAATTGTGTAATTACTTTATTTATTTAAAATTTGTTACAAGAAAGAGATGTTAGAGTATTTTCCTCCATGATAGGGAATTTTGTTTCTTCAATGATATGCGATCCAGATACAGCAGACTTCGCAGAATATTTTAATAATAATTATATTAACAATGCACAATCACAACATACCTATTTATGTAAACGATCCTTTGGCACCTAGTATTCTATTATTATTTGTATGTAATTTAATAGTTTTATTATATCATTTTTTATAAAGTTACGGTTTTGAATTTAGAATTACTTATTTAGTTAATACAGAATGTTACAAATTAGGTTCTCTAAACAGGAAAAGATACAAGAAAGTTTGATACGGAGCAAAGTTGCGCAATTTGGTAGTCAACAAAATGCCGTTCTGAAATTTAAAAAATTCCGAATACTTCTGGAGATATTAAAAAACCGAAATATTACAAAATTGTTTTTATTTCTTCCTGAGCTTATTTGAAGAAATATTTTACAATAAATGACACTTCGTCACTGCCACTTTTTCTTCTATATAAGATGGCATTATTAAAGTTGAAATCCGGCGTTTCTTCTTTGGGCGGCGATCATCAACCTATTTTTTTAAATACAGACCTGAAATGTCTACGTCGTTTTTAGTTATCAGTTATTTTGAAATATCTCTTCAAATAAGCCCAGGAAAAAATAAAGATTTTGAAAAATTTCGTTTTTTGTTTCCAATATCTCCGCAAGTATTTGGAATTTTTGAAATTCTAGAGCGTCATTTTATTAAATACCTACCACACTGCGCAACTTTGCCCCAAATTTTCTTGTATCTCACCGTTTACGAGATACCAATGGTGCACCTCGATTTGTGAAACCCTGTACATAAATAACTCTGATAATAAAGGACAAGCTTCACTTTTTAAGTCTGCAACTAAATAAAATATACGCGTGTATTTTTGGTAGTCTAAATAAATTTCGCATGAATATCGAAAGCTGTCTGCATCCGCTAGTTACGAAATTTACCACTGCATTAAAATTTTACAAGGTGTTAGCTAATCCCGAATTAAATTTTCTTTCTGCAGCCCGCTGTTAATATTTTATAAATTATTTTTACAAACTATAGCCAGCCATCATTTAGCCCGCTTAGTTACTATGAATTCGCATTCACAGCTGTACTTAAATATTATTAGTTAGTTACCTATTCACTTTTGTCATCAGAATTGCTTAGTATATCACTGTCAAAAGACAATATAACTACAATTTAATACCGTAGAATCCAATTACTTTGGACAGCAACATAACTTTGAACGAAAACGGTTAAAAACACATTTTAGGCCAAAGCGAGTCATACATATGATAAAAGTAGAAAAATATGTATAAAACTAACTGAAGTAGTCACCAATAGGTGGAACCACCAAACGGTAAAACTTCTTAGGTCAGTATGAGCAGTCCTAAAAGCATTGAACACTGATAGTAAAAATAGCGGCAAAATTGATGTCTCCAAAATTTGTAGAAAATCAAAGTGATTTATGTGTTTTATTACCAAAATTTCTTGTGGATTACAAGTGTTTATCAGTGGCGATCGGTAGCATGAGGCAGGTGAGGCCCGGCCTCACTACAATTAATTTAAAATGTAAAAATGAAAATTTTCGTAAGATTGATTAACATGTTTTGTTTTGCTCTTCTCAATAGGTGGAACCACCAAACGGTAAAACTTCTTAGGTCAGTATGAGCAGTCCTAAAAGCATTGAACACTGATAGTAAAAATAGCGGCAAAATTGATGTCTCCAAAATTTGTAGAAAATCAAAGTGATTTATGTGTTTTATTACCAAAATTTCTTGTGGATTACAAGTGTTTATCAGTGGCGATCGGTAGCATGAGGCAGGTGAGGCCCGGCCTCACTACAATTAATTTAAAATGTAAAAATGAAAATTTTCGTAAGATTGATTAACATGTTTTGTTTTGCTCTTCTTCATCACATTACTTCAAATCTAAAATTTATTATATAAATTTGGCAATTATAAAGGTCGAAAGGTTTAGCAAACGTCTATAAAGCCACTTTTATTTACAAGGGAAGCGCTAATATTTGCGACAATATATTCGACTAAAAAAGAACCACATGCGGTAGTCGCAGTACGCGCTGTATGTTAACAAGTTCTTCTATGAGAGAACGGCCTATGCAGCAGAGGCCCGGTGAGCGCTAGACTCTCGAAGCAGCTCGTCTCTGGACGTGTGTCAATGGTTCTGTCTTTATTTAGTATGTTTATATTACTCACTTCCACGCGTACACGTATTCGTTGCTTCCACGCGCGAATTTATAGTGAAGAGAGGCCTGTAAAGCGCTTAGCCTCCTGATTTACTTGATATTTTATTTGAGAACGGAGCTACGTATTTTAGGATGTTTTATTGCTGCGGCAAACGTCATTTTCTATGCGTTCTCAACGTGAAAAAAATGAAACCGTTACTAATGGGAGACCTGCTTCACAAGTACTATTATACAAGTATACGGGCAAGAACCGAAAATAAGGACCTAATTAACAATGATGTTACATTGACTTACCAGGCGTTATTTTATGAAGTGCTTGATAATAATCAAATTACAGATCGATTTAACGGTATTAATAAGTTATTATTTTTGAACCTAATTTAACCAAACGCTGTTTGCCGATTTTGACGTATCATTTCTAAATCAGTTATTTAACAATTTAGTTCAAAGTTATAAAAATCTTTTCCAAAAAGACCGATGCAAAACCGAGCTTACAATTTTTTTTGCTGACAAACAGTTCCGTTCCTTATCTTTGCCAGAGATTATAGAGACAAAATGTTCAAAAATGGTCTAAACGAGGTTTCATCAGAAATGTACAAATTGTTATGTTTAATAGCCAACACTACCTGGAGCATAGGTTTCAGTTGAAAGAAATTTTTTAGCTTTAAAACTCATAAAACTTATTCGAGAAATTCGACTGCACAAGAAATGTTAAATGGTTTGGCTGTAGTGTCTATAGAAAAGGCTTAATAATTAAAATGTATTCTTCTGACTCATTTTATAACTTAGTACTAATAGGATCGTTTGCGATTAAGTGCAACAGAAAGATAGACTTAATCTATAAAACATAATTTTGCATTTTTCTTAGTTTGTTTTTAAGTTTGCCATTTGATTTCCGTTTTATGATATTTTACGTTTTGATGTGTGTTTTAAATAAAACTATATGCTTCATATTATAACTTTTGGCCTCACCTGTTTTACTGACCACGGATCGCCACTGGTGTTTATCTACTCCTATTAAATTATATATTAATTATTCAACTACTTTTAAACAATTATTAGTATCTATAAACAAACAACATGAGTTATAATAACTCACTGCTATAACTCACTATAATAAATCGGAAAAGATTTACGAACCGAATATCGAGGTGGCTCTGTAAAAGCCGATTGGCCGAAAGGAAACAGTCCATTATGTTATTGAGGGAAGTAATGTCACTCGAATAATTTTGACGTTTTCAAATTAAGTTAATACCTATTGTAAATTTTGTGCTAAAAAAGATGAATTCAGATAGTGAAGATGAATTATTATGTACACCTCCAGAAATAAGACAAGTAGCTAATGTAACCATACAGAATTTAGGTATGTAGGTAGGTATTGCCCGAAAAATCCAAAAACAAATATAATGTTGTATACAAAAATTTTCAAGTTTGGTGTAGCAGTAAGAACATTGTCATCGTTTAGAGAAAATGTACTTTTGGCTTATTTTAGCGAACTTAGCACTAAATATAAAGCATCGTCTCTATGAACTTTCTACTCCATGCTAGGAAGCACACTCAACATAAATAATGGAATCAATATAGAGAATTATTTAAAATTACGTGCGTTTCTTAAACGTCAATCAGAGAAACATGTAGCTAAAAAGGCAAACACTTTTACTCCAGAACAACTTAATAAGTTCATAAACGAAACTCCTGATGAGAAATATCTGGCGACAAAGGTAGTAGATCTCACAATAATTCTATTCTTTTTATCATCTAGTCAATTCCATAATTTATTTTAGGTTGCTTTAATAATGGGCATTATGGGTGCTTGTCGTGCGGCAGAATTGCACTCTATGCAAATTACAGATTTAGAAGATCATGGATCTATTTTCATGGTCAGTGTACCAAATACAAAAACAAAAATTGCCAGAAAATTTACAGTTACGGGAAATTTTATACCATAGTTAAGAAATATTTAAATCTGCGTCCTACTAATATATGGCAAACGATATTATTCTTTAAATTTCAAAATGGAAAATATTACTCACAAAGAATTGGCATTAATAAATTTGCAATGGGGAAAGACATTGCTACGTTTTTAAAATTACCAGACTGTAATTTATATACAGGGCATTGTTTTCGCCGCTCGTCGGCAACTTTATTAGTAGATGCTGGAGGGGATATAACTGCACTGAAACGCCTTGGCGGTTGGCGATCAACTACTGTGGCTGAGGGGTACATGGCTGATTCCGAACAGAATAAGACAGATACTGCAAATAAAATATACAGTTCTATATAACACCTCAACAAGTTGGTACATCAACAACATATTCAACAAACACAAAAAGAAACAATAAACTTGCATAGTTCAGTCCCACATATTCAGGTTACTGGTTGTTCAAACTTTACCGTTAATTTTATTAATAAACAAAATGAGTAATTTACAACTACAATTTTTATAGCTTTGATATAGGTAACTATCAAGATTTGTGAATAAAGTTCTTTCTCTGTACTTGTATCTTCGTATTTATTGTTATAGTCGTAGATAAAGTATAGTATTCAACTTGCGGTAATGGTCATAACTCACTTGATGAATTACAGCACTCGCCTGCGGCTCGTGCTGCAAACTTCATCTGCGTGAGTTATGACCTACATTACCGCTAGTTAAATAATATACTATTATACGTCCTTAATATGTAAGTATCACGATGTCGTTAAATTTTGCATTGTTTAATTTTTTATAGCACATACTATACTTGAACCTAATTTTTTTTTAAAAGAGCCATAACTTTGAACAAGTGTTGAAAGTTATGTACCCAGTTTTAAAAACAGAAAAGCTTTAATTTTATAAGACTCATGTTACTTGGATTAAAAATGGGTCAAATTGAAATTTCTTTCCAACGTCTTGCCCATTTCATAAAGCTTCTTCATCTTCAGGGTTTGTGATTCTGCGAACCTTGAACACAGAAAAGAAAACATATAACAGATGACAGCTCTAGCAGTGAAGCAACAGATTCAGACGATATAAGCTACCTGGATTCGTCAGGAGAAGAAGATCTTCTTACAATAGTGGAAAAGGAACAGGAAGCCCTGTGTTCCACTTTTGAAGCAAGTGATGAAGAAGAATTGGCTTATGATCTATTTCTATTTCTATTTTATTTATTTGTATGTTAGCCGTACAAAGTACAGATATACTACTCAAAAAAAGGATGATGAGACCTTATCAAATAATTCACCAAATGACACATCATTATCATCATCTATTTGCCTTCAAACTGAAAACATTCCTGCTTATCAATATGTATTAGCAGAATTTTGTTATAATAAGGGAACAAAAAAAGAAATATAAAAATATTTCGATTCAAAAATTATCGAGAAAACTGAAACTGGTTTCAAAGTAAGCTGTTTAAGGCGTTATGGTCAAAAACCTGCCACTCTTATTTTCCCTCAGGTTAAAGGTGTTGTCATTATCAGCAGAGACCAAATCAAATCTGTTTTGACAGATCCCATAGAAGTCTAGGGGCCGATTTACATTTAAGGACGATTTAAACTGTATCTAGTTTCTGTTTACTTTTATTAAGCACTAATATGGGTACTTTTAGTTTGTGTTCGGCTAAATTAATGAATAAAACTAAAAATATTAAATAAATGACATTGGTATTTTGTTATTTTTCTTAGATATCAAAGAAATTACTTATATTTCTGGCTTTATTTGTCTTTAAAACATGGGCTATGTAAAAGTCAAGTCTTATAAAAAGATAAACGCGTTCAATCTAAAGGCCACAGTTCGATACATTGAAAGCATTATCAAGTTTTATGCCGTGTTCAAAGTTGTAGTCTTGTACCACAACTTTGAACACACAGGTTTTAATTTTTTTTTAATAT
The DNA here is from genome assembly GCA_963971165.1 of Philopedon plagiatum. Classification (NCBI taxonomy): domain Eukaryota; kingdom Metazoa; phylum Arthropoda; class Insecta; order Coleoptera; family Curculionidae; genus Philopedon; species Philopedon plagiatum. Next base: position 107,086,658 of record OZ020191.1, on the reverse strand, counting down.
GCTATATCGTAAAAGTAAAAATTTTAATGCGGGATTCTTAAGATCTAAATTGCCCCCTATGTTAGCGTAATTATTTTGCTTCAAATGTATATAACACAAAAGTTATTAATACCAAAATATAAAAACTGTTCAAAGTTATGGGGTTCTACGGAAACCTTTTCAACTTAATGCTCTCGGTGTTCCTAAAGTAGATATTCTCTTTTGCTATTACTTTATGCAACAAAATATAGAAGTACTTTGAGAGTGATCGAGAGCAGTAAAACGCTATATGTCTGAGATGTATGGGATTTGAAAAAGGTCTTTTATGTACCAATGGGAAAAAATTAATCAAGTAATTTTGCCATTTTCTTTAAAGAATAAAGGGCAAAACACTTCGTTTCCGAGACACAGGGAGATAAAATCACGATACGATAGAGCAAACTTGATTCATCGAGATTTAAAAGCCAATATCTAAAACCATCATACAGGGTGGTTAAAAAAGTTTGAAACTAATGGAAAATCTTTTATTATCGATTTCTCAGAAATTCTAACTCCTAGTACAAGTCGGTGCGTAATTTAAAACCTACAAAAAATAACAAGTCCTAAGTTATCCTTAGTAGAGCGGGAAGTTAAAAAACGGAAAATGACTAGAGTCCACACCTGTTTTTCAAAATATGTTATTATTAAGAAAAGTTATTGAGAATTATAAAATTAACTAAAATTTCAGGGCATTTTTTTACTCTTTGCAGCACGCCTCTTTCTATTTTTACGCGTTAGAACTTTTAACTTTTTACCCTACAGCAATCTGCGGAAAAATTCGAACTTCCCAATACAGTGGCGCACCCAAGGGGGGAGGCTGGGGGGATGCAGCCCCCAGACCATCATCCTAGACACAAAAAAATTAAAAAAGGGCACTATAAATTGAATAATTCATCGAATTGTGATACCTCACCTCACGCAGCAGGCTGTCAGCACCCCCCCCCCCCCCCCCCGACAAAATCCTGGGGGCCCCAGTGTCCCAATAGGTATGTCACATTACATTAGTGTTTTTTAGGAAGAAGTTATGACATCTGTTCTCAGATAATTTTAGTTTTTTTCTAACTCTAAGGACATTTTCTTAAATATTTTTTGTCATTTCATTTTTTTTCTAAATTCCCTGTTCTATTAAGGATAAATCATGACTTGTAAGCTATTTTTGTAGGTTTTAGACGCTTAGAACTTTTTTTTAGAATAAAATTTTCTAAGAAATCAGTAGATACCTAATAAAAGTTTCCTATATCTGTTGCTAACTTTTTTAACCACCCTGTATGTTGTAGGATAGAACCGGAACGTTGTATTTTTGTAGAAAGATAGTGTTGTGTTCTCAGAAAAATAAATTTGAGAGACGGGTGGTCAACAGGATCGTAACTTCCAAAAAATACCACTCTGTAGACTATTTCAATTGGTAATAGGGACATTCCATAGGTAGGTAATCCAAAAAGTATTGTATATACGGAGTTTGAATGAATTGTTTCAAAACGTGTTAAATAGATGAGAAAAATCAAAATAAAATTAAAATCACCCCGTATCTCGGAGACGAGGAGTTTCTGGACCTATAATAATATAGTAAAGCAGGGTTTACACATGCAACGATTTATTGGCGCCAGTGAGATATGGCGCGCATGCACGAATAAAAAACATTTATAGCCTTCCAATTTTTATGCGCCAGTTAATGTTTCAAACGCTAGTAAAATAAAATTTGCAAATGTAAACATATAACATGTCAATAATTGTATGTTATTTTTTCACGGTACAGGCACGCAAGATAGAAAATAAGTGTAAACGTTTACTGGCGTGAAAATTCAACTGGCGATGGCGGGAGGACTGACGCCACTAAATCTTTGCCCGTGTAAACTCCCCTTTAGTAGCAGAGACATTATTCGCCTGAATATTTTTCTCGGTAGAGTTTTGCGACAGCCTGTATGGTTGATTCAAATAGAATTAATTGAAGAAATATGTATTTAAGTAGGTACATCTGAATTATACACAGTGAGAACGTAAAGGTTGGAATAAATTCGAGCAGGCATTTTTTTTCTTACAAAAACACTCCGACAAGTAAAGTTTTGATTTTAGGTGTGTATTGTTTAAACGAAATTTCATTTATACAGGGTGACCCAAAAAGAAGATATCATGTCACACTTAATTTTTTTAAATATAAACCTTTATTATTTACTTAATTTTAGAATTCTGCGTAAAATTTCAATCATATTTCATGCGTCATGGCGTCAACCTTTATATCTAAATTGAATCGTTTTTTAAAAAAATACAGTTGTTTACACTCGCCCGGTGCGTGAATATCTAAATACAGGCCAGATCCCCAGATTTAACCCCGTTAGATTATTTTCTATGGGGCTACCTCAAATCTAAAGCAGAGAAAAATAAGATAGAGAGAAGAATATCTCGTACGGATTCCATTCATAAATACGATTTGCTTTCTATGACCTCCAAACCGACGTCGAATAAGCTGCCATGGGCGTGCGATGCAGATTTTGGGTTATTATAAAGTACACTGAGAGTGAATATTGAGATGCGCGGCAGAAAACTCTCTCTGCTTGCCGTATTGCTACCGCAGTGACTAATGTCGGGGTGTATTGTGGGAATCGTATGCGCAAATCTCGGGGTGTTGCCGTTTGAAGGCCATAGCGTGGTCGAGCTGGCGGGAAGAAGAGATATTATTCTCTCTATCTTATTTTTCTCTGTCTAAAGTGTAGGTACGTCAAATTTACTAACACAAAATGTATTAGAATAATGTATACCTAATGTATCTCTTGTTAGGAGCTTACTTGAATATGCTAGTCAGGTGTGGAGTCCATTTTGTCAGTGCTATAAACACTTACCTATTCCATAGAAAAAATAGAAAATAAAGCTCTGCGCTATATGCATTTCGATAAGGGAACAAATGTATATGGTTTTGATATCCCAAAGGAATACTTAACTCAGAGATATGGCTTGTGCAGCCTCGAAAAAAGAAGGCAGATTGCTGATTTGATCTTTTTATGGAAAATTATTAACGGTGTACCTATATAATAGAGTTGCATTACATTGTGATATCTTCAATATTAGTTTGAGAGCTCTTAATACAACTTTGAGCCCAACATTGTAATATTACAAATAAGTGTAAAATTAAAATAGTCAGTACCTTGTAATTGTATTGAATCTGTGAAGTAGGTACATACTTATTAAATAAATAAACTCGCCTATATACAGATCATGTAACTTATATAATAGAATTCCATTACACTGTGATATCTTCAGTCTTAGTTTGAGAGCTCTTAAGACATTTTTAAACTCAATATTGTAATATTATAAATACGTGTAAAATTAAAGTAGTCAGTCAGTACTTTGTAATTGGATTGGGTCTATTAAATACTTATTATATAAATAGACCAAATAATATTGAAGACCTGAAAACCCGTATAAGGCAATAAATTAGATTAATAAAACCTCAAGTAGTTCAAAATGTTCTGCAAGAATTCGAAGATCGTCTCAGGTATTGCTAGGACGTTGATGGAGATCAATTCCAACATTTGTTGAAATAATTTTTCCACAAGTTTGCCATTATCATTGTTATTATTTTTAAAGGTTAACCTGTCTTTTTTTCGAAAACAGTTCAATTTAGATTAGGGTATGAAACATGAAATATGATTGAAATTTTACGCAGAATTCTAAAATGAAATAAAAAAGGTTTATATTTAAAAAAAAATTATGTGTGACAATATCTTCTTTTTGGGTAACCCTGTATTCATCAAATTTAGTTTAAACAACGCGCACCTAAAATCAAAACTCGACGTGTCCGAGCGTCTTTATAAGAAAAAATGCCTAAGTTTTAAACGAATTTATTCCTGCCCTTACGTTCTCACTGTAAAAACCTCGGTAAAAACGTAAAAAAATGTCTTGTACATCGTGGTCACTAAACTGTACATCTAGTTCAATCTAAACGCATCTTAACAGACTTTCTTTAGCTTTGGTCACTTGCACCTAGGTACATTTAAGTAAAACTTGAGTTATACTTTAGTATGATTGAAATCGCAGATGAGGGCATAATCGCGCCACGGTCAAGACTTAAGCTTTCCTTCAATAGGGAATTTGCATGAAATTCAAATCAACCCGAATTATTTTTTATTGTATTCTCTATATAAATTAAATGATTATGGCGGTTGTTGTTTTCCATTTATTTTGGGTTTTATTAGCAAAAAAAAAGATTTAAAACTGCAAATTTTCGCGCGAATTTCGGAACTTTTAAAACGCACTTCTTTTGTTTGTGACGTCACTTTTTTTATGACGTAAACGTTTTATAATACCTAGTGTAATGTAAATTTCAGTATTAATTCATTTTCTTGATTGTTTCCCGAAGATTAGTACATTTAGTTGATAGAAAACCTTTTATTTGATTAAAAAAATTGTTTAGAAATGACCAAAACGGAGTGCGTGCAAAGAAAATCGGATAATTTGCTGGATGTTGATGCCCTTTAGAGAGGGTTCCTTTTTTGCCTTCAGAATTTCGTTACCAATACTTATTATTTATTATACTATGAAAATAAATTTACAGTCACATATGCTTACTTGAATTTGGCGATACTGACCTTTATAGATACCGCTTTATGTAAAATTTTTGATTAATTTTGCAGTACGTATACTTTCTTCCAGCACCGGCTCTTTTGGACACGAGAAAATGAAGTTTTCCAAGTCATTAGCTGGAGAATTCTTTTACACTGGCATAATATAATATCTGTAGGTTAGTTTTTTAACATTTTCTACTGTTTAATAAAAAGGATTATTAACAAAATACGATATAATCGAAGACAAACAACAAAATCAAACTTATCAAACCCAACCACACCAGATAAAGCGACCGTCACACTGAAGAAGCAACGTTGCCACCGCTGCAAACACCTGCGTGTTCGATTGACAATAATTGGATCAATCAGGATCACTTTACGTCACTTCAATGCTATTTTATCTCTTTGCACTGCCATTCCCTTAAAGTTCGTCAACTGATCCGGATCAATCCGATTTTGTCAATCGAACACGCCAGTGGCTAAAAAAATGACACGTGAAAAACCGAACCGACCCTGTCATCATTAAAGCTTTGCAAACGGAGGTAAATCCAGAGACGGCTCTAACCTAGTTGGAAATAAAATTAGGATTCGATGTGAAAATAAAATACAAATATTTATTTACCCACATTGTGTTATTTGAAAGTGCGAAATACGAAAATCCCATACAGGGTGTCTGAAAAGTCTTAGCATGGGCAAATATCTTTACTATTAATTAAGATAGAGACACCAAATTTTAGTTTTATCTTATTGGTTAATAAATCTACTTTTTTATGTAATTTGACTTTTACCATCCCCTTGGGGGATTACGCTAGGGAGTTGAGGTCAAAAATTTTAAATGCAACCCTATGCCGTGTGGTACCTCATTTTAAAGATCTTTTCTCAGATGTTACTTCTTGGCAGAGTTCCAAAACGGACTTTATTACTGCCAAGAAGTTCATGGTGGCCAGTCTAAACAACTTTTAACGTAATTAGTAAGGCAGTCACTGTTGGTCTGTTACCAGAGGCGTCGATGCCGAAAATAAGTACATACGGTATTTGAGAGAAATAATTTAATTGATGAGCGTTGCCGTGATTGTATGAAATAAAAAAAACCGGTTGAGTGCAAGTTCGACTCGCGCATAGAGGGTTCCGTGAGACATACAATATTTTGAATTTCTCACAAGACGCAAAAGTCTCAATAACTATGGTAAGGCTAATGCTTGAATAAATAAGAAGAAGCGGCCATGCCGGAAATATGTCAGTGCGTAATATAACTGATTAGTAAGGCTGGCACGGTTGGTCACAATGTCACATAGTTATGTTCAAAAAAGTAAGACGTCATAAAATCGTACAAATATGTTAAATACGCAGTTGTAGTTTTACTATTGGAGATATATTCTTGAAAGTGGGTAGGTTTCAATGTAGACACCAAAGTACATCTCCTGAAATTTCGTGCGCATGTCTAGCCCTCTTAGTTTGATTGGGTGGTACGCATTTGGGTCTACTGCGCCGATGTCAAAAAACAAAATATAAAAACGACAAATGAAGAAGTAAAGTTGGAAAAAAGTTAGAAAAAAAGTGCCCCATAAAACAAAAAATAGCAGCGCAGACTGGTAGGTACTGTATGGCACAAGAGGTCGACTAATGGTCGACTGATTATACGATTTACGATTTATAATTTTTATAGGCTTGCCATGTAAAAATGCATTAAAATACGGGAGTTGCGGTAAAATGTTGCGGTTTAATGACTTTTAAAAGAAGAGGCCACCCGGCATAGGTTTGTATTCAAAATTTTTGATCTCAACTCCCTAGCGTAACCCCCCAAGGGGGTTGAAAAAGTCAAATTGCATAAAAAAAGTAGATTTATTAACCAATAAGATACAACTAAAATTTGGTGTCTCTATCTTTATTAATAGTAAAGATATTTGCCCATGCTAAGACTTTTCAGACACGCTGTATGGTATTTTCTTATCTCGCACTTTTAAATAACACAATGTGGGCAAATATAAATATTTGTATTTTATTTGCACATCGAATCCTGATTTTATTTCGCAATAGGTTAGAGCCGTCTCTGGATTTACCCCCGTTTGGAAAGCTTAAAGCTAAGTTCTGACAGACGCGGACTGCGGAATCCGGAGAAATGTCAAGTGGCAATTTCGGATTATTTTACACTATACGTTCTGACAGATGCGAAATTTCGCAATTTTTGACGTTTGGTAAATGTCAAAAATTGATAAATTCTCAATTCTCATTTGCTTTTGTTATTGTTGATTGTTGTTAAAAAGTAGGTTGCAATGCAAAGAAACAAGACAATGTTATTAATTGCGTTATATTTTTATCTTCGTCATCGGGGCACTGTAAAAAAGAAAAAAAAATGCTCGCCCAAAACGATGTTGGGTAAGATATTTTTTTGGCTAGGGAAAAACAAGGAGCCTTTCATTCCCTGATTCAAGAAATGAGGCTGACTGACGGAATTTTATGCATAAAAGGACCATTCATAGTCCTGTCGGAAGGGAATTACTTACTGGTAATTTTAAATAGATGGTCACTTCCGTCGATGGGCTCGTCCAAAGCCACTCTTTCATCATTTATTAAAAACTCAATCTGCAAAAATTCAGTCATTTTTAAAAATTTGTGTTGATTTTTAGCACATACACTTTAATTCCAACGAAAGTTGCTTGTTTTAGATTAGATCCAAAATATAACCTCAAAAAAGATCGATAACAGAGAAAAATATATGTTTTGTCTTTCTCTACGAGGAAAAATCCGTAAAAAAGTTAAAAATATTCCAACTTTTATCTGTCATCGCAAAAAGTTAAAAATTTCCGCAATTTTTTCCCGCCATGAAATCTTGCTTCAAATATGACCAATCAGGGGAGATTCGCAAAAAAAATATCCGCATTCCGCGTCTGTCAGAACTAGGCTTTAGTCATCTTCGTTTGCCTAGTTGCCTACCTAACCCCTAACCTTGTTTATTTTTGTGGAATCGTTTGTGGAAAGTGGTATTTAGTTTTTAAAAATGTAACGCAGACATGCAATGTATCACTATGTAAATAGAAGAAATTGGTAAGTAATTACTAATTATTCTATAAACATATATTTTAATTATATGCACACTTTACACAACACAATAGTATCATAGACTAAATAATACATAGACGAACACTGGCGTGTAACAAAAATGGACCAAAAAGCTGGCATCTATTGAGACATTTTGACTTTTGAGGGTTTAGTGGTTTATGGCTTAGAAATTTGTTTCTCCACAATCCATGCGTTTATATGTACTATATAGATATATGATGGTGAACAAACAAATTCCTAAACCATAAACCAGTAAATTCACATAAATGTTTCAATGGATGCTTAAGCTTTTTTTACAACCGTATAGATTTTTTGATGAAATACATGATGGTGATTTTAGGTACACTTGCTACATAAAATACATCTGGCAAAACTCTTAAAATTTATTTAAACCCTTTATTTCGCACTTTCTTAGGTTTTATTTAAATCTTATTATAGTTATTAAGTATATCCAAATGACAATCTTATTATGCTCATACTCATAACCTTTCTCATAACCATAACATAACCTTGGATGAATAAAGACAGTCCTTGAGGTAATCCTGGTAATCAGGTTATAAAACTTCACTTTAAAAATGTTGTAATAGTCCAGATTCATACCAAACTATTGCCAAAGCCAATTATTTAGCTACAATATTATTGTCTAAACTAATAATAAAATTATTATTTAATTCAACTGTCTCAAATTTTTTTAAATAAATAATGACAAAACGTTAACTACAGTTACAGAAGTGACCGGTAGGGGCGTAGAAGGTATCGACTATGGTCGGTGTTGCCGTATCCCCTTTTAAGTCACCTTAATTTGAGTCGCCAACACGTTCAGTGTAGATTGCCCATAACACTGCGTGACGTAACTTTTTTGAGTGAGCAAATGGCTGCTTTTGAAACTGTAATAAATTATTCCGAACAGTAAAAATTTTTTTTAGCTAAATTATCCCAGTAATTTTCTTCAAAATAGCATTTTTGGGGTTGTAATGACTTCCTTAAATGATTTATGCAATAAAAAAAAATGTGCATATTCCTTATTGCTGGTACAGCGATGGCTCTAGGATAAATTTTTTTGGTCACTATTACAAATTTTGTGTTGCCACAATCTACACTTTCAGTGCTGCTAAGCAACACATTCTGGACCAACGCAGAAAATTTTTTTCCTGATAGATGTAAAATCATTACTTTTCTTTAGCACTTACCTTACTTACTTCAATATTCCAAGTGTATAATACTAAAAAGTATTTTTTAAAAGATTTTCCAAAACCACTGGTTTTCACTGATCACTCCGCAAGAAAATCACTATCGAGTCCCTACGTGATTTCATTAAAGTGTATTCAACAGCTACGAACCTTTTAATACAATAATTTTATAATTAAAACCATTCTAAACAAAGCAAACACATCCGCAACACAATCATTCAATCATGTTTCTGATTTGACGTTTTGTCAAGACAAAAAAAAACAGTTGAATGTGCAACGATTATCAACGCCATCGTTATATTTTTCAACAAATCATCATCACATCCTTCAGCCACTCGTCTGTGTCGACACAGAGCGTCCAATCAAGAACATTATAAAATGAACATTACAAAAAAAAAAAAAAAAAAAACTGGCCATTTGGTTTCAACCAGAGCCATTAATCAAAAAAAAACAACAAAAAAAAATTGATATATTCACATGAAAAAAGTTACCGAATCCACTAATAATCTGATTTCGGGAAGAATATGATATGCAACACGTGGAAAAATTACATTCTCACACGCATGGTTTCTGGAATTGACGATCGCATTGTACAGGGTGTCCGGATTTCGTTGTAATTGCAGGGTATCTCGGTTGTTATTAGAGATAGAGAGTTGCGGTTTTCGCGAAGTGTTGCTACTTTGTTTAGTTTTTTTGTCACAGGCGACTTGGTTTTATTGGAATTTCGTTAAATAAGCTACTATTTTAACTTGTTAAAAAAGGTGTGATTTATGCACTTATCGGCGTAAAAAAAGTGTAGTTATCTAGTTTTTAAGGTGGCATTTTCTAGTCGCGTCCATGGCCAACTTAATTTCATTTTGACATGGTTTTTCGTCTTTAAAATTGTTAACCATAACATTATGAGATTATTAAGTATAAATTCATACCCTGAAAGCAATCTTGAGTCAATTATTTAACGTTTCAACTTGCACAATGATTTCATTCAGAAGATTAATATTTTAAGAGATCTATGGTGTCATTTTTTCTGTCACTAGGACCTCAATATTCTTTGTAAATAGTGTTTTTTTTAATAAATCATAAAATATCTTAAAACTTTTGTTAATACGTTAAAAAATACCCATAGATTAGGAATCTACAGTTAACATTGTAAAAATATTCATACAAATGAAATATAAAGCAAAAAATTTCACTAAAATGAAATGAAGTTAGCAATAAATGGGTGTGGTCGGCAAATGCAGCCTTGAAACGATCGCAAAAAAAATACTTTTTGTTCCTGAATAGCCACCATCCATTAGAATATCTACAGACGGTGCTTCTGCCACTAGAAAGACAATATAAAAGAGATTTTTACCTCATCACGTATTTTGCTAAATATATTTGGTAAACTGATATATGGGTCGTAATCAAAAAATTAATAGGATTTCGCTGTTAAGCTAGGTCTGCTCTTTAAAGCTGTACCAAATGTTTACACCATTTTATCAGCTGTATTAAAATAATGTCGAAAAGCTTTCAGTGGAAAACACCAAATACATGACCCTTAATTTGACGTTCTGAAATTAAAACATTTTTTATAGATTTTATACACTGTTTTGTAAATCTTTTATAGAATGTTAAACCTGTTAATAACACAGGACCACAAATGGGAACCGAAAAAAGTCCTTTGGCGAGATTGATATCTTATATGTATTTTGGTGCGCTGATTACGAATCCGAGGTCCGTATAACCCATCGAGATAGAATCAAGGTATAACCCCAGCACATCACGTTCAAGGTCACGTGAAGGTCAAATGCATATATTACGGAAAAACAGAAAATCTGACCACGGATTCGGAAAGAGCGGGAAATTTTACGTCCAAATATGTAGTTTTTATTTTTCCAACATGACCCTCCAAGGTCATCTTGGGGTGAAATGACTCACCGATAGACCAAATTCTTATTTCCCATATAGGTACATCATCACAACTACAGACGTTTCCGTACAACTTAGTCAGGTATCTTTAGGTTTTTTGACGCGCTGATTACGACTCCGAGGTCCATATAATCCCAGCACGTCACTTTCAAGGTGATGATGTATATGGGAAATAAGAATTTGGTCTATCGGTGAGTCATTTCACCCCCAGAGGACCTTGGAGGGTCATGTTGGAAAAACTAAAAACTACATATTTGGACGTAAAATTTCCCGCCCTTTCCGAATCCGTGGTCAGATTTTCTGTTTTTCTGTAATATATGCATTTGACCTTCACGTGACCTTGAACGTGATGTGCTGGGGTTATATGGACCTCGGATTCGTAATCAGCGCACCAAAATACATATAGGAAATCAATCTCGCCAAAGGACTTTTTTCGGTTCCCATTTGTGGTCCTGTGTAATTTATTGAAAATAATACAGCTATAATAAATAAAAATTAGATATCATAATATTCTTTTATTATATCCAACCCCCAGGGGCGGATTTAGAATTTCCTCTAGAGGGGGGGGGGGGGGGGGGGGACGTCACCTCGAGCTACACAAAAACATAAACCAAAGAAAAAAAATGAACAAGTACGCGCGCGACATTTTAGTTTATTATTTAGGCTTCTAAGAAATGAACACTATTTTATAATGAACAAAAAATCTAAACCTGTTCTTGCGAAAATAGAATGGTAACGTATAAATGTGTCGGGCGGCATATATCGCTCGCTTTTTATTTAATATGTGAGGACGTACAAATGTGGCGCCACAAATGTTTTACAGCAAATATCGTACCGCATTTGTTTTATTTGCTACAAATGTGGTACAAGCACACACACCAGCAGTTCCCCAGCCGCATTTGTAACCATAACATCGTCGACTTCTGATGAAGATGATTTTATGATGTGGCAATTATTAAAGCAAAATAGGAAAAAACCTCGCTACTGGGTTCATCCCTGTAATGATGGTTGGTCCTCAATGGGAAATTTTGAAATAACAAAGCAGTTGGTGAACGATGAAGAAAAATTCCAATCGTATTATAGAATGGTATGTACCTGGAACATATTAGGTACTATTCGAGTTGGTTGGTCAGAGTTTAATAAATAAAATATAAAATTCAGAGAGCTTCTGCTAAGGAACGTTTGTTAATTATGTTAAGGTAAGATGTAGCCTTTCACAGCACGGCTAATAGATAGATAGAAATATATTAACCATTACCAGTACCAGTCTCATCAAACTTCATACCAATATTTGCCAGGTCATTTATGTCGTCCTTCATTAGGTTTTTCGTCCTTTTTTATTTAACATTTTCCAAGCTAGTAGAGTTCATAGCCTAACACCGTTTTCGAAAAAATACATTTTCGGAATTTGTATACCTATTTTTGATGAATTATATTTTTTAGACATTTTTGAAAAAATTTACTTTCGAAATATGTGTTTTGGAGAATTTTATAAATCCGTTTTCAAAAGAGCATCTTTTGAAGAAGCTGTTAAGATAATTTTGAAATAAGGTACTTTCGAAATAGGTTTTCGAGAAAATATTTTCTAAAAGTTTGGTAAATCCGTTTTCAAAAAGGCTGTTTTTCCAAAAAAAAATTGCTCTCCAAAAATGATTTTCGAAAAAAACTCTATTTGGTTATTAGTTTTCTTTAGTAATTAAGGTTTTCAGAAACCAACCAAGAGCATGTAAATCAAAAACGCCGAGAAATGATTGCATTTGTTATATAACATATTCGTACTATAAATCTGTTATTCATATTTTTTGTGGTATAATTTATATATTATATACCTCGCATAGACCGCAAATGTTTGTTTTTGTTATTTTGTAAAACATTTAGGTACGAATGGTTAATATTTATTTTTATACAATTCGCTATTGAAATATTGTAATCCTTTTTGTACAAGGCTCCACGGGGGGGGGGGGGGGGGGGTACGATGTATGGTCCAGTTGGAATAGCCTTGACGACTTACTGCCCGAATAATAATATCAGGGTTTCCATCCACAATAGCTAAACTCCGTTCCTCAACAGCCACAGTTACTCGTCTCTAGGGCCCTCGATTAAGGTTAGTTGACTGTACAGTTCCCGTATCCCGTACCCTCTGTAGAAGTGCTACAAATGTCCTGTTGTCTGGGTGCCTTCGATTGGGAAATTTTTGGTGGTAAACATGAGCCGCGAAATGCGCACTTTGTCGGGTTTCCCCATAAATAAGCAACAAATCTGCATATTCAGCATTCGTAAACATTTTTCCAATGTTTTTACGACAAGGACAACGAAAGAGACTGTGTGACGACAAAAAGTATTTTTGGCAATACCGACGACAGACACTAAAAAAATCACACGCACACACGTCGCTCAAGTGTTTCCGACGCGCTTTAAAAAACCAGAACAAAATCAACCAGATCAAACCCAAGCAAACCACCCGCCCGATTAATTCTCTACTACTAATTTGTCATCGCAAGTCGCCCCGCCACCAAAGCTGCACAGGGATGTTTGTTTGTTTTTTTCGACAATGCGCGCTGTTGCCACATTGTAAAGGTAAGTTAATTGACAATAAATTTTTTTTTTTGCTGTTCTTTAGCAGTGGCACCTGGTGAAATTTCGAAGTTGTATATCTCTGTTCCTACTTACAGGACCCGTACCAAATTTAGGGGTTTTAATAGTAAGCCCACTGGGAATGTTTTGGTAAAGAAAAAAAAACATTTTGTAATTTGCGAAAAAAGTCGAATTTTTGGTGTGCCCCTCCTAAGAAAAAAATGAACACGTCTAGGTATTTTATTTATTATTTGATTACACAAATTTTACATCATTTTGTCGACAGTTTTTAAATTTTGAGGAAAAAAATAAGTCATTTGAATTTTTTTAAGCCTAAAATATAATTTAAAAAAAATTCAAATGTCTATAACTTTCTAATAACACATTTTTTTCTCTCAAAATTTAAAAACTGTCGACAGAATGATGTAAAATTTGTTTAGAAAAAATAATAAATACAATAACTAGACGTGTTCATTTTTTTCTTAGGAGGGGCGCACCCAAAATTCAACTTTTTTTCGCAAATTACAAAATGTTTTTTTTTCTTTACCAAAACATTCCCAGTGGACCCACTATTAAAACCCCTAAATTTGGTACGGGCCTGTAAGTAGGAACAGAGATATACAACTGAAATTTGACCAGCCGCCATTGTTCTTTAGTGTTCTGGATAAATAATTGGAGTTGATTTTATTCCGAATTAAATAATTTACATATCTACTACTTAATATAAAATCATGATTAAATATTTTAATTGTTTGTGAGAAATAAACTAAAACAAATTCACTTTTTGTTGCTTTTTTCTCAAAAATGGTAAGAGATAAATCCCCTACCATATAAAACTTTTGTGTTCCAAATGGTCCCTACTTTCACATGATAAAATATTTGGAGTCCGACCCCTAACAGTCCTAACACCCTGTATTAAGTTGTTAGTAATGGAAATATAAAACTGTTCTAAGCTTAGCGAATTAGGCGGCTAATATTCACAAAATTAAAGGCAATGATAAGCGGTAAACCTAAATCCAAAATTTAAAGATTACACTTTTTTTTTAAACTGTCGCATTTCTATCGGGCAAAATAATAAACATAAATAATTGTGTATCAATAATTTAATTAAAAACAAAAACAAATTTATAACATAAATACCTAAGAAGTACTAAATGTTCCTACTGTCCTTGTCCTTCTGGATTGCTAGCTGATGATATTACCATAATTATCACAACAGGGACAATATACATCCACTAGAAAATATTCATTATGTCAAACAAAATTTATCAATAATTCTAATACTAAAATTTTTTGTCACCTAATTAGAATAGCTGTCACTACCTTTCTATTTATACCTACTGAATAAAAAATAATGCAAAACTTACATATTTGGCTAGGAATGATCTATTATCTTTTACTTCTCCTTTCTCTTTGGCTTCTCTTTCTCTTTCCAATTTTTGTACATAAGATGCAGTATCAGGTCTGAAAAATGAATTAAAGTGTGCTTTAAGACAAGTAATCAGCTCCCATAACTATTTTTTTTTAATTATTGTTGCTACTTTATTATTCTTTACAAAGAAAACAATAACTTCCACGGATAAACACGTGAAAGTAACATAATATAATGTATAAAAGCAATCAAAATAATAGTTTGTACTTTTTCTTCAAAACGCGCCCCGTATAAATTTCATACGTCTAAAGGAAAAGTGCAAAATAAAATTTTGACAGCATTGGTGAATTATATATCTCTTTTATTTGCCCATGCCGGAAAGTCACTCTTTTTTTATGGAAAATAACTACACCAATAACCCAACCAAACAACAATGTTAAAAAAATAGTAAGGATGGCAGATTATTACTCATTTTAAAAGATGCTTGCAAGTAAAAATAAACATTATACAGGCAATATTTAAAATTTTTTTAATTTATGGATAGATTATTTATTTAAATCACTTACGTATACTGTATATGGCATCCACATGGATTTATTTATATAATACATCCATGGGCATCCACAATATTTAAAATCGGTTAAGTTTTGATAAGATATTTATAGTTTTCATATTTGCCTTGTTTTCTACACCTTTGTATTTGAGACATAACAATAACTTAATTAAACCGTTTTCTCTTCTGATTAACTTTTATAGTTATTTATGATATAAGTGTTAAAAGTATAATTTTACGGCACGAATTTGAAAGTTTGCAGAATGAGCGAAGCGAATTCTGCAATTCAAATGAGTGCCTTAAAAGTACTTTTAACACAAATATCATACAAAATTTTTTCTACAAACGACAATAAAAAACAAAAATACAATTACAATTTTTAGAAAGTTTAACATATTCGAAACACATAGTTTTAAGTAGCATCGTAGATATAATATAAAATTATGAAGTTGACATTTGCCAAAAAATCTAACAACCATTGTTGGCGTCGTAGTTGCCATAGTAGTACTTTTAACACTAGTGCTATAAAGTACTTTTAACACTAGTGCCATAAAGTAACATTTTTAAGGCGTCTGCGGCCTGTTAAAAAATGCATTTTTAACACGTTTGTAGAAAAAATTATTTAAATTAAATAAACTCTATTATACAGGGTGAGTTTTTTAAAGTGTTACAATTCGATATCTCGAAAACGGTTTAAAATATTTTCATGAAATTTTGGTGAGTTAATAGGGAAATGAGGGGACATATTGACATTTACCCCTTTCTCTATTTTGAGGGGTGGGGGGGGGGGGGGTGATTAACTTTGAACTTTTAAATGATGTGATGCACCTACTTTTGTTTAAAATTCGAATCTACCTAAAAAACCCGGAATGTGTACAAATTTGTTTTATTTGCTCTTTCAATTACGGAATTATGATTATTTAGGTTATAAAATAATGATTTACCATTTAATTCCAACTTATTTATCGTCTGTCATGCTTGAGATGTTCAAAATGTTTCCCTGCAACTTTTAAACACTTTCTCACTCTTTTTCTTAATGGATTTCGTACCCGCTTTAACATTTCAGGTGTCACTAATAAGCAGGCAAAGCGGATTCGGTCTTTCATATCATCTAAAGTTGTAGGTGAAGTCGCCATCACTTTGTTCTTTATAAAACCCCACAAGAAAAAGTCAAGGGGGGACAAATCCGGGGACCTAGCAGGCCAGTTAAGAAATAATCGTTAAAACATCATTCTCCACTGACTTCAGCAAAAATAACGCATTTTCATGGAAACAAATAATAATTGTGAAATAAGTGAACTTGATTTATTGGTAAAATTTATTTATTTTTTAAATTCAATCAAAATTTAGGGGCCTCCGGTGGCCGAGTTGGTACAGCGCCAGCTTTCCAACCGAAAGGCCGCGGGTTCGAATCCCGCTTAGACCATGGATGTGCTGTGATTGTTAAAAGGTATATATATATATATATATATATATATATATATATATATATATATATATATATATATATATATATATATATATATACAGTCAACTTCGGATATAACGACCTCCGCATATAACGAACCACCGGTTATTACGAACAAAAATTATGGTCCGGCCAAAACGCCATAAGAATGTATGTATTTTTTGTTCGTTTATAACGAACCCGGCTATAACGAACTATCAGCTATAGCGAACCCTATTTTGATTAGTTTTTGCTTGTGGAAGTTCGGTTATAACGAACTGTCGAAATTTCACGTACGTATCACTTCCATATTCGTACAGTAACGGCCGAGAATAGCAACCATAGAGAAGCGACAAAGACAATAGAAGATTTCACAGGGCATGTGCGACGATAATATGGACTTCTGTCTATACCGCATCATTAGTGTGACGAAATATCTTTCTCCGTTCAATCCGATTGTGGATACGTGTCTGCCCAAGGTCAGCAAAACTGGTTACCCTAAATATCAAAGGCACCGACACGTTTTGTCGCTTCTCTAGGGTTGGGATTCTCGGATATCGGGTCGAGAGCGACCTGTCAGGCGCCATTTCAATTTGTAGTTTAATTTCGGCAATAGGCGAGGGAATATTGTTCTAGCATGGAGCAGAGCGCGCCAAAATTCAGCACGCGAAAGTTTATAAACACTTGCAGAAAAAGTTGACATAATTACAAAACTGCAAAATGGGGTTGTAAATGCCTAAATCTGTAGCGACTATCAGTTACAAAAGTCAAAGACTATTAATATTCGTAAATTTTAATAATAATAATTTTGACAAGAGTGTTGATTGAGTCTGGTGATTACTTACAAATTAAAATTGAAAAACATGTACTAGAAAAAAGAAAACATTTCAAATTACTGATTTTGTGTAAATTATACAAATATGTATGTTTAATAAGTACATAATTTAAAAATACTATTATGTATTGATTATAATAAACGACTCATAAAAAGTACCTATACATATGTATGTACATAGTACATATTTGTTTTATTCTCTGCACTTCGGATATAACGAACGCCCTGCTATAACGAACTGTTTAAAGATCCCCTTGGTGGTTCGTTATATCCGAAGTTGACTGTATATATATATATATATATATATATATATATATATATATATATATATATATATATATATATATATATATATATATATATATATATACATATATATATATATATATATATATATATATATATATTTCTATATATTTAATATTGATATGGGTGTACTAGATAGATGCTGGCCAGTTGGTTTAAACCAGTGGCATAAAAAAAATAATCAAAATTTAGTCAACCATAAATTCGTAATCAAAGGAGCAAATAAAAACAAATTGTACACACATATACGTAGATTTTATGTAGATTCGAATTTTATAAACAAAAGTACATCATCCCATTTAAAATTTCAAAGTTACTCCCATCCCTCAGAATATGAAGAGAGGGTCAATGTCAAAAATATGTTTATATTTCACCCCCCCCCCCCCCCCATCACCCTAATTACTCACCAAAATTTCATGAAAATATTTTAAACCGTTTTCGAGATATCGCTTTGTAACACTTTAAAAAACTCGCCCTGTATAGTTCTCAAGAACAAAACAGATTACATGAATTCAAGAATTTTTAATAAATATTTTTGTCAAAAATGCATAAACTCAAATTCAAAATGTTGTAATGCCATCAGAATTTCTTACTGAAAAAGCCACCATACTCATAATATAAAGCCATTTGCACTGTACAATGTACAAGACATAATATTTTGCTAAACTTACATAGGTCCAGTTTCTGTATGCCTCACATAAACACTAGTCGTAAACTGTTGTAGTTTTTCAAGAGGTATATCTGCACCCTCACATGTGGATTTAGAAGCTATCACTGATACTACTCCGATAACTCTACCCATGTAATCAAGTGAAACAGATAATCTATCATCCAGCTCCGATTCAGCCAACATACACTTGAAAATAAAGGGACTTAGGTAAACAAACTTGTCACGTGTAGGTATAAAAAAAAGCAAGAATAAAACTGAAAGTACTTACTGCTTTAACTGCAGAAATAAATGTTCTTTCAGACCCATCACTAGCTGTTACTGTTGATTTAAGTTTATAATAATCATTCTCTCTAGATAATTTCTAAAAGAAAAAACAGGCTTATAAACAAATCATTTTAACAAAGTCAAAGTATATATGTATATATATATATATATATATATATATATATATATATATATATATATATATATATATATATATATATAAGAAAAAAGGGATTTAGCGTCCGTCATATATAAAAAGGGGGAAAAATTTTGGCTAATCGGACAAAACCAGTAAGTTGCGTTCTTGCATTAAAGTTAGAGGTGGGTTGCGGTATAAACCGCAAAATTGTGGATAGCTGGAGTGATGCTGAAAATCGGTACCGGGTACCGGGAGTCATGCTTCCGTACGTATTATTGTTTTACTGGTTGCCTACAGTAGCAGCTTTACTCTAGTAAGATCTGTTCTTGCATTTCAGTGACTTCCCATAGGTGGCGCTCACGTGTATTGTGTACCGTCTTTATCCAAAGCGGACGACATAATATGCGAGGGTTATATGTGTGGAAAGGTGCCAAAGGGTTAAGTCAGTCTGATGAGTCCTAATAAGGACGAAAGCTAACTGTCTACCGGCCCGGGGTTATCCATAAGATCTTGGACTCCCCGTACTTTAATGCAAGAACGCAACTTACTGGTTTTGTCCGATTAGCCAAAATTTTTCCCCCTTTATATATATATATATATATATATATATATATATATATATATATATATATCGAAAAAGCCTCGGCCTGTACAAAATTTACAATTAACAGCACCATATTTTACAACACTAGCACTTCAATATTATTTAGCATTGGAGTGGCATAAACAATTTGTTTTAAACCATAGAAATATATCGGCCAACGTTAAGTCGGGGTTCCTTGGGGGCCACAAAATTGGGCCAATTCTACCAATCCACCTTGGACCTGCGGTGAAGCCATTCTTATTACCTCGCGAGCGCATTGTGCTGGACAACCATCTTGATGAAAATACATTTTTTAACAAAAATTTAATGTCAAATTTTCGTTTATCGCTAAAAATTGTATCCAGAATTTCTAAGTAAGATATTCTATTGCAGGTGATATGGGCCTTTTTATTTTATTGGGCTAATTCAGAATATTAGCTGTCCTACGGCAATTACAAATAATTGGGTTAATTCACAAAATTGTTGTGTCTGTTATGCGATAATATGCAAGAATATCTTAAATTATCCACACATGTTTTTGTAATAATACGTATTTTGTCATAACAGTAACTTACTAAAGTAGTTATATGTCCACGTCTGCAACTGTCCATAAAGCTATTTTCAAATTTAACCTTCTATTTTATAAAGCGCTTGCGCTTAATTTCTCCTACAAAAGAGAGTGTGTTATTTTTGGCCGCTCTAATTTTAAGTCTACACTCCCCTGTGTCGCACTTTAAGCCTCAAAATTGTTTTAATACTATTTTATTGTTATCCGGTAAGAACACGTCCGCGTCCGCAACGTCAAAAACCGTTACTTTTATTTGGCCCAACTTGCCAACACTGAACTCAGCGGACGCCATGATAGCATATTTGTATTTGTGCAACGGTAAACATCGCTGGTAAGTTAGCTGTTAATCCATACTTGTAAGAACAAATTGATTATTTATATTAATCAACCTTTGTCACAAAATTTGTGGTCTAGTCTGCAGCACAATTTTTAAACAAATCGTAGCCTTCATTATCGGTAAACTCTTAAAAACTTTTCCCATTTGGGGCTGGTAATACATATCCTCAAAATATATTGGCGTATAAAAATGCTGCTGAATACACGACGAATTTTAGATTGTTTTGTCCAATCCGCAACGTCCGGTCTGCAACAAAACAGAAGTGTTGCGGACCGGACAATTTGCTGCAGACTTGGACATAGAGACAGACCTAGTTCTAACAAAAATCTTTTATACTATTCCATAGAGTTATGGAAGAGAAAAGTGAAAAGCCAGAAAGAATTTTCATCTCGCTGCAAGGCCTTGTAAGAAATAAAAAATTAGTTCACTTGAGACTGATGAAAAGAAATTGTGTAATGAATCTAATATTCATGAAAAACCTAAAACTGGTACAAAAAAGAAGATACGGACAACATCTACAGAAAGGTCAAGAAAATGTAGGTCCAAAATGTCCGACGAAAAGAAAGATAGTGTTAAACAAAAAGACCGTGACAGAAAGAGGATAGCTAGAGAGAAAGGAAAACTATTAAAAATTGGACAAATGTCTAAAAAACAAAAGAAACGTCAAAGAGAGCAGTGGAAAAAAGTGAAGAGAGACTATAGACTAAGAAAAAAATTACTATTGGCAGTTACTACCCATACACCCCCAGAGTCTGAAAATGAAGATATCGAAAATGAAGAAAATCCGTTAGAAATGTTTGAAGATATCGGAATTACAGATAAAGTTTTAGTTAACAAAGAGAGTCAAGGTAATAATTTCAACCGAGGAAATGACAAGCATATCGGATCATTATTGCGTGATGTTACCAATTCATCTCCACCGGCTGTTAAAAGATCGCTTAGAAATAATAGTACCTGGAATAGTACCGAAACAAATTTTAATGAAGCAGGAGTCGATAGACGTTCCACCCAAAATGCATCCTTTATTACGCCTTCCAAAAACAAGAGTGCACAGAAACGATCTAAAAGAAACATGAAAAGACTTTATAGACAAATACAGCTCTATTAAAGAGTCAACTATCCCAAAAAGATAAACAAATAAAGGTAGTTTCTAAAAACGTAGATAAATTTAGAAAAAGATGTTCAAGGGTAAGAATGAAAATTTCTAAAGGTTGCAGTGATAAAGAGGTTTCGCCAAAAACTGAAGTAGAGGAACTGTTAAGGGGCAGAGAGATACCCCAGAATGTAAAAAAGAACTCGTTTTTGGATCTGCGCTTATAAGTGAAATTAAAAACAAATGTAATGCAAAGGAGACTGTCCAAAATAGACAGAAAAAACAGATAATTCGAAAAGTATTAGCCGGAAATATTTTTAAAAAATATAAAATGCATAAGAAGATAACCGATATAGTACCTTACAAAATGAACAAGGCATTTTCAATGAAAAGAAATATGCTTCATGTTTACGACCGAAAAGAGACAGAATAGTACAATTTCAGAAAATACATACCAGAAAATATTATCGTTTTTTAAAGATGATATATCCAAACAGTGTCCCGGTATGCGAGATTGTATGACAAGGAACAAAATAAAAAAACAGAAACGTTTACTATTACATAATAATTACATATGTTTTTGAAAAGAAATCCTGATATTTCAATGTCTTTGTCATCGTTTTATAAATGCAAACCATTTTGGGTTGTCCCCCAACTAACTCTGTAACTATTTATTTAATAAATGTTAAGAAAATGTAAAGCTCGTTTTGTTTATCAGCCACAAATAATGGAAGTCCGTTCTGCAGCAGTAAACAGTCCATTCCGCAACGCAGAGATTTGTGGGTAAAAAAGGGTTTCATGGAGCTGATACCCTATAAATGATATAATAAAAATCTAGTTTGTAGTAAGTTAGGCAAAATTGAGACAGTATTATCTAATTCAGAATCACAACTTGAACGATAAGCAATTTTTATAGATTTTTTTAGGGTTTTGTTTCTTTTTTCCTGTTTTCTTTAATAATATGAATATTTTCAAGCATTCTATATTAATACTTTTTTAGCGAAAATGCAAAACATAGTGATTATGACACATACATTAATCTTAAAATAAGTAACCAATCCATTTTGCCTTATAAATCTTGGTGTTGCGGAGTGGACAAATATTATTCATTATAAAACACAATCAACGAGAAATAAAAAAATCCGGCTTATTATTTGAAGCCAGCATTTTAGCAGGACTCTATGGGATATATTGATCAATTATATTGTCATTCTGTGACTATACGGACAACTTCATTTTTATTTTATTCGCTTAACTGAATTAAGTAGCCAAATAAAATAAAAAGGCCCATATTCAAAAATATATGGACGTATAAGTAATGCCGTTGACATAATATCACGCACTACACGTTCACTTTTGTAAAGTATTGTCTTCGCCTCATTATTCTAAATTCGGGGTTTTCTCGAGACCAGTACTTGACATGCTGGGATGCATGTATCCATTAGTAGAAAATGTACATTTATCAGGAAACATAATAAATTTTTAAAAATGGATATTTCCACTTAAAATTTGATCTCACACCCATAAACAAAAATCTAGTCTTTTTGCTTCATCTCCCTCTTCCAATGTTTGGTTAAAGTAGGGGTTGAACGGAAATAATTTATTGTCTTTTAAGATCATCTGAATGAGTTTTTTCACAACTTCTAGATGTTTAGCACGATTTCTAAGGGACATCACAGAAGTTTCTCCAACAGACTGAAAAACTAAAACTGTGGCAGCATCGTGTTGGTCATATTTCTTCCTTTTCTTCCTCAGATTCAAAACCGAACCAGTTCTTTGGAACTTTTTATTGTGTTGTAGATTGCCATTTCAGTTATTGGGATTCCTACAAATTTCTCGCTAATTTGTTCCATGATGTAGTGGTATGATACTTGGCCATCCCCATAACACTGTCTATAAAAATCCTTTGTTCAGTAGATAGATAGCAGTGGCGGCTCGTCAGGGGAGGCAGTGCCTCCCCTGCAGCATAGCTACAAAATGAAATAATAATACCTTATTTTATAAATATGTAATACAATTAATACAGATTTGAAACATATTTTTTAATATAATAGTTCCTGTATAAATTTTGCGAAACGGCTCTAATAGCAAGAATATTCTACGCCACCCCTAACCGCGTAAGTGCGCGTACTCTCCATTATGCAGGTCCGTGTGAGCGCGGCGTCCTTATCTGTTTTATTATTATCGCATCTTGATGTCTCGCTCTTCACCTGACCGCCGGACGGAGGCATGCTTCCTCTGCGCGTGACGTTTTTAGGAAAGTCTGTAAGTAAAAAGCCAAATAGTCATATATTTTAGGAAACCTAGTACGTTTTTCGCGTGATGAAAACGACGACTGGAGGCAAACACGCCCACCGTGTTTTAAACGAATAGATTGACATACAGTTAACCGGTTTTGATTTTAAGAATTAGATTAATTAGGTTCGGGAAGGTGTAGTGTGTTAATAGAGCACGAGAGGGTAAGTTTCCTAAATTATCTGAGTTTTAAAAATGGAAGTAAATGAAGTGTCTGTAAGAACCTCCTCCTCCTTAAGAATTAGATTAATTAGGTTCGGGAAGGTGTAGTGTGTTAATAGAGCACGAGAGGGTAAGTTTCCTAAATTATCTGAGTTTTAAAAATGGAAGTAAATGAAGTGTCTGTAAGAACCTCCAACGATATCGTAGAATTTCTTGTTAAATTTAACTTTAGCAGACTTTCATACGACGACAAATTATTCGTGAAAGATTTAGGGATTCCTCGTCCAGATTTGAGTAAAACAATAATTAATCAGGGTAAACCACATCGTAGTTTTGTCAATACTTGGTATGAAAAATGTCAGTGGTTAACGGGTAGCCAAATTTTAAAAAAGTTGTTTTGTTGGCCATGTCTCTTATTTTCAAGTAGCGGGGAAGACGTCTGGTCTAAAACTGGATACGATAACATTAAAAATTTATCTCGCTCAATCGAAAGACATACGAAATGTAAGGAGCATATTAGCTGTACCTGTAAACTGCATCTTTTGGGTAAACAAAATAATATTGCTACCGTTATAGATTCCGCTTATCGACTCGAAATTGAAAAATTTAATGATTCAGTCAGAAAAAATCGAGATATCTAAAAACGATTAATCGATATTTGTATTTTTCTTTGTAATCAGGATTTAGCATTTCGCGGACATGATGAGAGCTCGGAATCTTTAAACAGGGGAAATTTTAAGGAACTTGTTCTTCTTATGACCAAGACGGACGATACTTTAAAAGATTTTTTTGATACTAATTCGGTTCTTTCGGGGACTTCTAAAACAATTCAAAATGAATTAGTCGACTCAATTGCACATATTGTAATGAAAACCATTGATTTGGAAATAAATAACTCGCCTTTCTTTGCATGGCAGATCGATGAAACCACTGATATAACTTGTCATTCACAACTTTCAGTTATTATCAGATATGTAAAGAATGGGGCTGTCTTAGAAAGATTTATGGGGTTTTATAATGTTAGTTCTGGACGTACTGCCGAAAATTTGTTTAAATTACTAACAGATACGTTCTCAAAATTTGATTTAGAAAAAAAATTGATAGCGCAAACGTACGACGGTGCAGCCGTCATGGCAGGCCATTTAAATGGCTTGCAAGCTAAAATTAAAACTGTAGCTCCTCAAGCTCTTTTTACGCATTGTTATGCTCATTCTTTAAATTTGGTATTGAGCAATGCTTGCAGCTCCGTTCCAGAAGTGAGAATTTTTTTGCAAATTTGTCAGGATATTCCTCATATTTTTCAAAATCCACGAAAAGAACAAATGTTCTAGATACGATATGCAGTAATCGATTACCAACCACGGCCCCAACACGTTGGAATTTTACATCTCGAGTTGTTTCAACAGCCTATACTCACAAACCCCAATTAATTGAAGTTTTTGACCATATCATAAATAATCCCGATTTCGACAAATTATCAATTAGAGAAGCGACTGGCTTAAAATATCATTTAGAAGATTCAACATTTATTTTCTATCTAGAAATTTTCATTTTAATTTTTCAACAAACATGTAATATTTTCGATTTTACAAAATAAATTCACTGACATCGTGTATTCGAGAGACCGTTTGCAAGCCCTCCTTTTAAAATTGGGGGACTTTAGAAACGAAGATTACTATTTTGATAAAATCTTCGAAAATATTTCTCTTAATCAAAGCGAAGCCAAACGAAGAAAAATTTCTGATATAGCAGATCCGAGGCTGTGATATAAACAAATTTATAATGAAATTTTAGACACCGTTATTAACCAAATTGAAACTAGATTTTCGGAAATTAGTAAATTAAATTTTTTCGATTTGTTAAAAAAAAATAATTTTGAAACCTATTCAAAATCGTTTCCACAAGAACTATTGAACAGTTGATTGAAGCAATATAAAATTTTTGATTGTGTTCAACTGAAAAACGAACTTTGTGTTTTATATTGCGATAATATTCTTGGCGAGTCTAAATCACCTTCCCAGATGTTGAAATATATTACCGATAGTGACCTTAATCTCTGCATTCCAGAGTTATATAAATTAATTTGTCTGATTGTGACTATTCCCATCACTTCCGCCTCAGTGGAGAGAAGCTTTTCTGGTAAAACGAATCAGAACCTATGCGCGGAATACAACTAGCCAGGACAGACTTTCCAATATATCAATAATTTCAATCAATAAAGATCTCGTTGTAGAATTAAAAAACAACGAACTTTTTTACGATGAAATTATTGATTATTTTGCAGATCAGAAAGACCGTAGAATACCATTAAAATATAAGCGAAATTAATGTTTTTTAAAATAAATATGGACTTAATTTTTTGTTTGTTTTTCGCTTTATTTTATAAATAACTAAGGAGTTTATATCTCTTTTTGTGAAGGTATATGCGAATGCGCTTTTCCACTTCTTCCTATCCCGAGTTCTATCCTATAGGATAGGACATATCCTAGATTAATCTTCAAGCTGACCTTTCTATTTTCAACTTTCATTTTTATTTCCTTTTTTCCATTTTCCTTCCGTCCTGGCAAAAATCCATATTATTATTTTATTACTTTTGAATAGGTATAACCTATCTAAACAGTAAGTGACTGTAGGTACCTACTGTTTAGATAGATAGGTAATAAAATAATTTAATGGAAACTCTACACCTTCCCGTTGGTTTTGCTGAACAATAACATATTTTTTATAGCATATATAAAATATTTTATTGACCAAGTAGAAGTCCTTCCGATTTCCTAGTAATCTGTTTTGTTGTAAGAAAATTTTTTGCCTGCCTCCCCTAAGAAATTGTCACGAGCCGCCACTGATAGATAGCATTTTGATGAGAAGTATTTTGAATTAAATAATTGCTTCATTTTACCTTAAAGGCATTGACAAACATGTCCATATTGTCATTAATGTAGAAATTGAAACTAGTACTCTGGTTAAAGGTGTGAGAGAGTATGTTAACTATTACCCAATAAAATGTTTTTGTATTTTTTATGCTCCCTGTATAAAAATAAAAATTTCATAAAGTGAATCTTATTTAAATTTTACAAGTGACATTTTTACGTATCTTGCAAAATTTGGTCCATTTGTCCTCTGCTAAACCCCATCAGCGGACATACTGTATATGTACATATAATACCACCCCACCAGACGCGGGGACGGCCTAAACATCCCACTGCACCACTTTACATTTATTTATTTATTTTTTATTTATTTATATACGGGACCAGCCCAGTCATTACAATAAAAAGAAAATACATTTACACTTAAGTCAACATCCAAAAATAACACATTTTACAATAGCAATAGCAGATTGACATAACACAGTTACCAATAAAGACAAGAGACCCAAAGAACCCCCATACTATACACTATTAATTAATTGCCTGAAGCTAGAGAAGACCTGACAGATTGTAAAGTTACATTAAAAATATCTATCTTCAGTTTGTTTGCATTATTCATCATCCTGTTAATGCCCGTTTTTTGGCCATAGAGAGTCCTATGGTGGTTCAATACAAAGGTTTGTTTGTCCCTCAGCTGGCGTTGGGGAACATAAATATTAATTAATTCCAATAGTTCAGGACAAGACATTTGGTTAGATAACAGTTTATACACAAAGATTTTATCAAAATTGTCTCTTCTTTCCTGAAGCGGTAATATTTTTAAATTTAATTGCAGGATATTATAATTTATGTCATTCCTATCAATACCCAGTTTATAGGCTGCATATGACAGGAATTTCCTCTGCACCCTCTCCAGTTTATCTATATATATATTATAATAGGGACTCCATACACAAGTGCAACCTTCTAAGTGGCTGCGTACTAGGCTTGTGTATAACGTTTTTAATGATGTTATGTCACTAAAGTCCCTTGTATGCCTTTTGAGGAAACCCAACATTTTAAGGGCCTTATTACAACAGTGTTGAACATGAAGATTAAACGTTAGCCCCCTATCAAATAACACACCCAAGTCACGAATACTGTCAGCTGAGAGCAACTCCGAACCACCAAGGTAATATACATTTTCAGATGGACAGACTCTACGAGTAAACTGTATATACCTGCATTTATTGACATTCAAAGACATATTATTAATCTTACACCATTCTTCAAATCTGCATAAGTCATTCTGCAGTAATAATGAATCATCATGTGATTTAATTACTTTGTAAATTTTTATATCATCCGCATACAACAATATTTCACTATGCTTAAAGCAATGAACAACGTCATTGATAAAAATGTTGAACAACAAAGGAGACAAATGAGCCCCCTGCGGCACACCTGACGTCACACAAAAAGGTTCTGAAAAGAAGGTATTATTGATTCTAACAATTTGATGGCGATCTGTCAGGTATGATTCTATCCACTGCACAAGTGAGCCACCCAGACCATAGCAACGTAGCTTCTGCTTCAAGATGGAATGATCCACCCTATCAAAAGCCTTTGCACAGTCAGTGTAGACAGAGTCCACACAGTAACCCCTCTCAAGTGCAAGTGATATTGTGTTCTGGTAGAGTAGAAGGTTACTAGATATTGACCTTCCCGACGAGAAGCCATGCTGCTTTGTGGTAATAATATTTTCAAATTTGTGTGTCAGATAATCATTGACTATGGACTCGAGAAGCTTGGGGATTTGAGATATTAAACTTATAGGTCTGTAATTCTGTACTAAATCTCGATGGCCTTCTTTTTTGTAAATTGGTATTACAAAACTTCTTTTCCAAATGGAGGGAAAGATACCATGGGTAAGTGACTGGTTAAAAATCAACCACAATGGACGAGAGAGAGCAAATGCACACTCTCGAAGTAAAATTGGGGGGATTCCATCAGGACCAGGCCCTTTATCAGCCTCTACCGAGACTAGTTTTTCAAAAACCTCAACAATGGAAACACCAAATTCATTTATCTGCTGATGGTTACTGCCACAAACATCAGAGAAGTTCATATCGCAGCTGTGAGCAGACTGAACATACACAGAAGAGAAGTGTTTAGCAAAAAAGTTTGAAATGGTGTCAGCATCAGATGAGGATTCATCGTTAAATTTAATTATAGCAGGCAACTCACTATCTCTAGTCTTCGAATGAACAAAATCCCAAAATTTTTTGGGATTGCTTTTTACTCCCTGTTGAATGCCATCAATATATTGTTTGAAACAACTTTCTGCTAATGCTTTACAAGTAGTTCTTAAATCACTAAATACAGTGTAGTCATCAGGATGCCCTGTATCTTTATAAGTCCTGTGAGCTTTCTTCTTTTCGGTTATATAATACTTAAGGTCATCACTAAACCACAACGGAAACTTAAACCTATTTTTAATAACAGACTTAGGGACAAGGGATTCTATAATGCTATTCAAGACTGAGTAAAATATATCTACATTTACATTAACATCATTAGACATGAGGACTGCGTCCCAGTTAAAATTTAACAAATAATTAGACATATCCATATAATTACATTTCCCGAAATTAAACACTATATTCTCATACTCTAACCCGGCAGCCATTTCCCTATCACAATTCATTTCGATTACAATGGCAGGATGATGACGATCACATTTGACTAAAACCTCATCAGCACAGACAGGCTTTGATTCATATGAGCTAAATACTAAATCCAACAAAACATCATTACAGTTTGTTATTTCATTGCACTGGAATAGGTTCAGATAGGGCATTGTATCAAGAATTGGTTCTGCATTCGGAGTAACCCCCTCTGCCAAGACTCCCATAGAGTCATTACTCCATTTTATTTTCGGTAAATTATAGTCGCCAACAATAAAAGTATGATCTTCACTATACAAGTTCATATTGTATTCCACAGAGTCACAGTGCAGTTGATAAACCTCCGAAGGTGACGCTGGTGGTATGTAGACGCAACACAATATATGATTGATACCACCCTCTTCTATTCGGACCCATGTTTCTTCGGAAATGTTGTGGATTGTATTAATTAGTACTGATTTAAATTTTCTATGAACTGCTATTAAGACTCCGCCATTTTATGAATAAGAGTCATATTTTATTTATGCTACTACATGACATCAGAACCATAAATGAGGTTAGAAGGTTTAAGTCAAGAATAACGCAATTTCTAAGACATAAACGTTTTTATTATATTGCTTTATTTTCGTTAGATTTAGATGGGTATTGTATAATCTTTAGGCCTTTGGGGGGTTTTTTAACGCCAACCCCCCCCCCCCCCCCCCCGTGGCTGCGCCACTGTACCCAAGAGTATCTTAAATACACGCGATACCCATTTACTCTCCAAAAGTTGTAATTAAAAACCACTACTTTTATGAAGCCAAAGTTAGCGGCCACAGGGATATTAAATGTGCTAAATGATATTAACTTTGGAACATGAAGGTTATTAAATCTATATTTATTAAAATAATTTTGTGATTTTTGGTAAATACGCTTACAAGCACTTATAGGGGTAAGTATGCAAAATAGCCCTATAGCCTATAGCCTTAAGCTTTTTCAGAAAAATTGCTCTAAAATCCACATTCATCAAAGTAATGTAGCGAATTTCGATAATCACCCTTAAAATGATGACCTAAAAACACCTAAGTATTTAAGTAAGTATGAAGAATAGCCCTAGTGGGCTATTCTTCATACACAATGGGTTAACCTTTTGGAAAAAGATGCTCCAAAATCTACATTTATTAAAATAAATAGGTAATCATATAATAAAAATTAAAACAAACAAACATCTATAGCAGTAAAATAATTTGTGTATGAAAATGGCCCCAGGGGTCAGCCCTTAATCTTTTTATGAAAAATTTCACTAAAATCCACATATATACTTAATATAGCGATTTTCGATAAACACCCTTAAAATGACGACCTAGAAACACCTATAGTGATAAAATAATTTGTGTATAAAGAAGAGCCCTAGCGACCATCCCTTCTTGAAAAAAATACTCTAAAACCTACATTTATTAAAATAAATAATAATACAATAAAAATTAAAAGAAGCAAACAGGCAAACTTTTTTACATTTAACTATATAAGAATACCCTATAACATTTACTTATATATTAATATAAATATATAAGTACATATATGGTTTTTGAGGAAACAATATCAAAACAACACATAATATAATTATGCGAGTATGAGCTGACAGCAACATCCACACGGCTTCTTAAGTGCTAAGACAAATAACTGTTTTCTTCTATAAATTCTAACTCTGCTTGTTGATGCATGACATTACAAAACTCTAATCGGCTCAAAAGTCATGCATAGCATTTATATAACCTTCCAGGCATACTTTGAGCCCATCACATTTAGGGGATTTGCATTTGCAAACCCCCTAATTAACCCCCTGCTGAATCTAAACAGCTATCGGTTTATTTACTTCCCGCTAAATAATTGCGCAGTTAACAGCAAATTTCACCAAGTAGTTAAAATGCCCTATAAATTCCCATAAAAAAAAAACATCAAAACCCTTGAATCCCCCGAAATACCCTTTAATTCCTAGTAATACCCAAAAAAAAATCACTTTCTTTAAAAAATACCCCAAAAATTAAATTATTTTAAATTCCCTCACCTTGTACAATAAAATACCTCAGTGTATTACCCCTCGAAAAAATTAGACTGCTGCTTCCTTGTACACATAACAATATACAATTTAAATCACCGTTACCTGCATTTCTATTGAATCTTCTGTCGTCAATGGTTTCTGGTTTACAATTGCTTGCCCAAGACGCAAACTATGTATTGTAACATTGCCTCTTTCTTTATATTCTGGATGTGGTCCCCCGTTCAGGGCATGCTCTAATCTAATCACAACTGAACCATCGTATTCTAAATTGCTCTAAAAAGTCAGCATCAGAATTATTAGATAAATCAGATAGACAAAAAATTCATTGTAAAATATAACAGGTAGTAATTTACCGATTTCACTGAAGAGAAGCTCAGGAACAAGGTGGTGGTTAAAACTGAAAATAACATTTTAATCATGAATTTCTTTTTAATTTTTAATCGCCTAAAACCACACAAAATTAAAATTGTAAAAACCACAGGTAAAAACTCAAATATTTCGAAGATGTGGGTGGATGTGAGGTTAGAGGGAAGCAAATTGAATTTGACAAGTTGACGTTTTAGACATACGTATATTAAAAATCCAAAACCTCCAAACACGATATGATATTAACCGTTGTTCGAATAAAACCAAACTTCAACAAATTTTAGGCAAGCAAAGCAAAAGCTAAGTTTTAAGGTACATGATAGATCAGATAAACACAAGAAGTTCCAGGTTCCAGGTGAAACTTCTTTTGATTCAGTTTTTCTTGATTCAGTTACTATCAGTTACTATATAGAAACTGTACATCCCTGCCAGATGATTTCTATGGGCGAGTTCGAGTTGACGCTTGGAACCAACTTGGAACGCTCCGAGCACAGAAATTCGACATTGTATATTACTTCTTACTTTGTCATCTAAATAGGACATGTTAAGACCGTATGTCTTAGGTTTGCCCTCGGAGAAATCAGAGCGTCCAACTCGAACTCCCCCTATATTGTCAATATGTCAATGTCATATCCATGTGCTTCCTTTTTAGGTTATGTAGAAAATTAAAAAGTTGTTTTTCCAGAAAACTTTCTGTATTCTGTTGTTAATATTTTTCTGCGGGCCAGGACAAATATAAAATGCAGCACGATGATGTAAGTATCTCTCTTTAAAAAATGTTTTTTACTTCTCTCGATTTAGTCTGATTTTTTCATATTTGCAGGTTGTGTGGAGTATTATCAACAAATCTTTTTGTTCCTACAAAATAAAGTAAGTTATTGAGAAAAATTATTAGAACGAATCATACTATAATTAAACCACTTCATCTGGACATCCTAGACGCAAATTTTATTTAATTTTACCTTTTTACTAACCTGAATGTAGAACTCGATGTAGAATTAGTCTAGATTCTAGATGGATTTGTTAATTCAAAGAAAACCAACTATTTCATCTAGGTATATTTCAATACAATAATATTGCCGTATTAACTGGATACTGAGCTAGTGAAATAATTTATTAATAAGAAAATAATTTTTGAGTAGTTTTTTTCATAATGTAATAGGTATAAAAAGTGTATTGAAGATTATCGGCAGTTTTTGGGAAAATCCGCATGAATGCGATTTGAGCCAGAAGAAGCATGAGTGCACATAGTGCACGAATCCCTTTGCTTGCCCTAAACCACATAAATGCAGATTTGTCCAAAAATTACCCATAATTTTCAATGCACAAATAAAGGATAATAATAATAATTATAACCGTGGGAGAATTTCATGAACCAAATTTGGGACACCTCATACAGCTGAAACTTCCACGTCGTTATCACAAAAAGTAGCTGGCGTCATATTGTCACATACAACCCAAAATTAAATATTGAGACATGCATTCTTGGTAACCAAATACCTTTTCTCAAAAAACAAATAATTATGTCACATTTCGACAGCATTTCGATGGAAAATATATTCAAAAATATTGAAAATCTAACACCAGTAAACACTTAACAGTCAATAAACCCTGTTTATATTAGGTAACTACAATAAGTAACTGCACATTTAATTGTCATAACTTCAATAATAAGTAATATTGTTCCGTATATATAGATAGCTGTTTTCATTTTGTCTATAGTAAAATAAAAAAATTGTTTCCTACTCACTTTGTTGTTTTTCTGAATATGACTGGCAGAAAAATTATCTGGGTAATTTTTGTTAGAGAAAAATTGGCGCGATAATTTTTTTCAACAGTCAATGTAGCTACGGTAACAAACAATAAAATACCCATATTAATTGATTGTTAAAATCTTGATTTTGACTGGTGAATGAAATTCTCCTGCTAAGTAATAACCTTCTGAAATATTTTAGATTACCTATTATACTTACTGTTTTTCTTTTAAAATAATTATTTTCTGTTGTAATAGAAAATATACTTGATTTAAGTGTAGAACAAAGAAAGAATAATTTTTAATACACAGTACTTAAGTAATTTAAACTTTTATATTATGTTGGTAAGTAACTAAATAAGTACTTACTGGGTCTAATTAAAATTAAAACAATCCTAAGATCAATACAATTTTACTTAAAACGAATTCCTTTTTAGTACAAAAACTCAAAAAATGTGTCGTAATGAGTACAACTTGACTGGTTTATGTAACAGAGCCTCATGCCCTTTAGCAAATAGTCAGTATGCTACAATAAGAGAGGAGAAAGGTATTATTTACCTTTACATAAAAACAGTAGAGAGGTAAGTATAACTAATATTATAAAAAACTAATTCCTTCTACATAAGTACAGGGTTATTCATTATATTTTGACTCCCACATACAGCTCTTATTACAAGTTATAGAAAAAAACTTTAAATACAAACATTTTAGGTTTTTTCACGTAGTACCTTCTGGTAATAGGGGAAATAAAAAATCGACTTTACAACATTGAAAAAATTAATTGAGTCATATTTTTTTAAATGGAACACCCTGTATATTATTAGCTCAAATGAAAGATCTCTTTGTTCTGATTTCAAACATATTATAATTTGTTGGCATTTGGTTCAGCCACTTTTGAAATATTTGAGTTTATAACTTATTTTTCCACAATAATTGGAGATCATCAGTCATTAAAGTTTGTTGCTTTAATATAAATCAAGTTGCCTCGAAAACGTATTGTTGTAGTTTAAATAAAGTATTTTTTTAAACTCAAATATTTCAAAAGTGGCTGAACCAAATGCCAACAAATTATATATATTTGAAATCAGAACAAAGAGGTCTTTCATTTGAGCTAATAATATACAGGGTGTTCCATTTAAAAAAATATGACTCAATTAAGTTTTTCAATGTTGTAAAGTCGATTTTTTATTTCCGCTATTACCAAAAGATACTACGCGAAAAAACCTAAAACTTTTGTATTTAAAGTTTTTTTCTATAACTCGTAATAAGAGCTGTAGGTGGGAGTCAAAATATAATGAATAACCCTGTACATAGATAGATAAGTATACTTCGTTTCTTTGTTTTCTCTGTACCATTTGGAATTTACATTCCGTAGTGTATATAGGTATATGAAATAAAATAAAATAAATAAATAAATAAGTATTTTATCCCTAATTATATGTAGCAACTAAATATTGAAATAAGTGTGTAGTTTTTATTGTATTAATAAAATTAAATAAAAATGTTGTGCTTAATAACCTTAAACATGTTCTATTTTAGGTCTGCTTTTCCAAAAAAATTATGGGAGAAAGTAAAGCTATCAAGAAATTTTGAGAAAGCTATTCACCAAATAAATGAGAATCTTTTGTACTGGCCTGGATTTATAAAGTCAAAATGTAAACAAAGATTTGTTAAGATTACACAATATCTAATTAGGATGAGAAAACTAAAATTACGTAGACAGTAAGGATAATTTTATATTTATTTTTTTAACTTGACTCAATTGATAGTTTATTTTTTGAATTCAGTTACTTTGATTTATTCTTACATTTAACATTTAAGTAAGTAAACATATAGGAACATTATTAAAAATCTCCATTTAAAAAGTAAGAGGCATTTTTAAATAATGTAGAAAAGTTGAGTGTACATTGTTCATTTACCAGTGTGGATTGGGATGTAAACAATGACATTATTGTGTGGTTTGTTATTTTTATGTTATTTGTGTATTGTTATGTTATATTATATGGATTAGTAAAAATGTATTGTCGTTTTTAGAAAATTAATAGTTCCCTTGCAGAGGAACATTGAAAGACGAGAAAGGAGAAGGGAAGAAAAGGCTCTAATTGCTGCCAGGATAGAAAAAGGTGTAGAGAAAACCTTGTTGGATCGACTTAAAAAGGGAGTAGTAAGTATCTCTAAAAGTTACTTACCTAATTCCCCAAGCAACAGAACAAAGTTACAAATATACTAATTAAATCATCCTTCTAGCTACTTTACATTACCTTTAATAAGCTCATTCATAAAAATGTAATTTAAGTAGGTATAAATCAAATTTTTGTTGCATCTTGAAAAGTCAAATACAACTTCAATGGTTTATTTTAGAACTAATAGTTTAAACTTTTAGTAATTAAATAACTTTATTACATTTAGTACCAAAATCTGTTTTAAACTAAAATATTATTTTTAGTACCAAGATTTATACAACATTCAACAAACTGCATTTGATGAGGCACAGCAAGAAAATGAAGTTGAAGATGAAGAAGTAGAAGAAGAAAAGGAAATGGAACTTGAGACAGAAACAGATGGTGTTGAATATGTTGCTGCTGATTCAGGGGATGAAAGTGATGTGGTAAGTCAGGCTTATTAATTTTTCTTTAGTTACAGATCAGATCATTGTATATTAAACAAAAAACATACAGTTGTAACATTATTTATTAATGAGAATACTTCGGGTGAGATCTTATATAATTATTTGTTTCACTTTCAATTAGGTACTGAGTAACTTTACAGAAAACCAATACCTGAATTTTTTTTTTAATATATTATTTATACATTTCATGTTAATGTCACAGATTACTCCTACCAGATGCGAATCTTACGCTTTCGACGGTGACCCGATTTAGAGACCTTGTAAGGTGCCTACCGCCTCCGTATTTAATCTGTTGCCAACGTTGAATTTGTCGGTGCGAGCGTGTACGAACGGCAGGCAAATGTTATTACATCAGTTTTGTTGCGTTGATTTTATGGTTTAAATTGTGGTTGTACTAGGTTGTAGTGTAATTTTAATAAATGGTATACATTTTTGTATTTGTTAATGATATAATTTTATATAAAATACCACACAATATCATGTTTTAATATTTTAAAATATAATCCATAATTTCTCTGAATTAAAACCTACCCAACGCGTGGAAAATTCCATTCTCGGCATCGACGCTCGAAGCGACTGGCCGCACTGTCCGTATCGCCAAGACCGCGGAATCTTGATATAAGAAATTTATTAAGAGATTCGCATCTGGTAGGAGTAATCTGTGTTAATGTATTGGATTTTTGATTTAAGAAGAAAATATTTTATTGTTTCACTGGTTTGGAACATCAATTTTAAATTTATTTGAAATTGCCTAATAGAGCAATGTGACAGTAGGCTATTAAAAAATGTTCTAGTGGTAATATACACTCATCAGCAAAAAAACCAGACCAGAAAATTCTGGATCAAGTTTGATGTTAAAGAGCTTTTCTAATTTTATACCATTTTTAATTAAATTTTCGGTAGATTGTAGATGCATTTATCAAGAATATCACCTCCTTTTCCAAATTTTGACATGTGTGGCATGGGGGAAACAAATAATGATACTTTTTTTCTTAAGTCCTAAACACGCTGTGAAGAAAGTAGGTGATGCGATGATGTTCTAGTTTATTTCATCTTTGCTCAACATTTTGTTTTTTTATTCATTTCAATATATATTTTCTTTAAAAAGATAGACATTTTTTAGAAAATCCCTGCAAGTTTTAGAATTTTTATGTATCTAGAATAAATTTAACGGGCTCATATGTCACCATTTTTCTTAATAAAATAACAGGTGTCTTATAGCCTTTAGGCGCAATGCATGGTAAGTAGACAAAAATGTAAATTTTTTATTAATTAAAAACAGAAAACAACAAAAGCAATAACATCTAAAAACAGAAAACAAAATTCTAAATATCACTGTTGTCTGAATTAAAACTTAATTTAATGGGTTAATAGCATGGATTTATTAAGAAAGGATTCGATGTCCGTATACTGTGAGCGTATCGAATGTGAAGCCTTATATTTGTTGTTTGTTATGAAAACAGTTCCCCTATGAGAAGAGTTTACGAATTACGAATTACCACGTAATTGAATCAAGAATGGTAGCAGAAAGAGTGTTGGAGTGTTGGAGCTCAGAAGTGTTGCTGTCTGCTGGTTGCTTAGGAAAAACCGAGGGGCGGCTAACTTCCAAAAGAGGTGTACACAGATTTTAAATCAGTATTGATTTAATCTGATTTAACATGATTTAATTGCTGTAACGCGCTGCCCAGCACTGTAGGTGATGCCAAATTGTGATGATGATTTAAGGAACGTTAGGTGATTTTTGTGATTTATTGATGATTTATGGTGATTTTACATGATTTAAAGTGATTTAACTTGATTTCAAATGATTTAAAGCCATTTAAATTGATGTAAGTGATTTAAAAAAATCAAAAAATCTAATGATTTAAGAAAGATTTAAAATGATTTAATGTGATTTAACAATATTATGTACACAGATTTAAGGGAGTGAGCCGCCCCTCGGCTGCTATATTTAATAAAATGACGAAAATTTTAAACTTTTGAACCGACCCCGTAGCCTCTGATTTTTGCCAAATCCTTCATATATGTTATTTTTAGCCTTATTCCAAATCTGCCCACCAAGTATAAATCTGAACTAAAATATGCTGCTATATTTAATAAAATGACGAAAATTTGAAACTTTTGAAACGACCCCGTAGCCTCTGATTTTTGCCAAATCCTTCATATATGTTATTTTTAGCCTTATTCCAAATCTGCCCACCAAGTATAAATGTGAACTAAAATATGCTGCTATATTTAATAAAATGATGAAAATTTGAAGCATTTGAAACGACCCCGTAGCCTCTGATTTTTGCCAAATCCTTCATATATGTTATTTTTAGCCTTATTCCAAATCTGCCCACCAAGTATAAATCTGAACTAAAATATGCTGCTATATTTAATAAAATGACGAACATTTGAAACTTTTGAAACGACCCCGTAGCCTCTGATTTTTGCCAAATCCTTTATGTATGTTATTTCTTGCCTTATTCTAAATCTGCCCACCAAGTATAAATCTGAACTAAAATATGCTGCTATATTTAATACAATGACGAAAATTTCAAACTTTTTAAACGACCCCGTAGCCTCTGATTTTTGCCAAATCCTTTATATATGTTATTTTTTGCCTTATTCTAAATCTGCCCACCAAGTATAAATCTGAACTAAAATATGCTGCTATATTTAATAAAATGACGAAAATTTGAAACTTTTGAAACGACCCCGTAGCCTCTGATTTTTGCCAAATCCTTCATATATGTTATTTTTAGCCTTATTCCAAATCTGCCAAACAAATATAAATCTGAACTAAAATATGCTGCTATATTTAATAAAATGACGAACATTTGAAACTTTTGAAACGACCCCGTAGCCTCTGATTTTTGCCAAATCCTTTATGTATGTTATTTTTTGCCTTATTCTAAATCTGCCCACCAAGTATAAATCTGAACGAAAATATGCCATTTAATAAAATGACAAAAATTTGAAACTTTTGAAACGACCCCGTAGCCTCCGATTTTTGCCAAATCCTTTATGTATGTTATTTTTTGCCTTTTTCTAAATCTACCCACCAAGTATAAATGTGAACTAAAATATGCTGCTATATTTAATAAAATGACGAAAATTTGAAACTTTTGAAACGACCCCGTAGCCTCTGATTTTTGCCAAATCCTTTATATATGTTATTTTTTGCCTTATTTTAAATCTACCCACCAAGTATAAATGTGAACTACAATATGCTGCTATATTTAATAAAATGACGAAAATTTTAAACTTTTGAAACGACCCCGTAGCCTCTGATTTTTGCCAAATCCTTTATATACGTTATTTTTTGCGTTATTTTAAATCTACCCACCAAGTATAAATGTGAACTAAAATACGCTGCTACTTATATTTAATAGAATGACGAAAATTTTAAACTTTTGAACCGACCCCGTAGCCTCTGATTTTTGTCAAATCCTTTATGTATGTTATTTTTTGCCTTATTCTAAATCTGCCCACCAAGTATAAATCTGAACTAAAATATACTGCTATATTTAATAAAATGACGAAAATTTAAAACTTTTGAAACGACCCCGTAGCCTCTGATTTTTGCCAAATCCTTTATGTATGTTATTTTGTGCCTTATTCTAAATCTACCCACCAAGTATAAATGTGAACTAAAATATGCTTGTATTTTTAAACCTTTTAATTTAGAATTTTTCGGGTGATCCCTGTAGTCGTTACTTTTTTGATTTTTTTTAGTAATCTTGGTAATTTGGAAAATTTCAAGCCTCCTCACCAAGTGCAGATAAAAATTTTACCATTAAAGAGCATGATTGGCTCATGGTATGTATTTAATTATTTGATTTCCAATACCGCGAAAGTACATTCCGCATCAAAGATTTCGTCAGCCAGCCGCTGGCCGCTGGCCGCTAGCTTCAGGTTCATCAAATTAACCCGAGCAGAGCATATCCAATTTTGTAGTAGGAGAGAGGAAGGATACAAGACATGCCCATTTACTTGTTTATGATAATCCGTTGGCATTATCTTCCTTTTTTTATTATCCATGTTATTTTTTGTAATATGGCGATATTGCAACTATAAACTGCTTTTTTGCTGAATATGATTTAGAGATTGGGATATTTTTTTTATTTGGTCGCTAAAAAGTAAATGCTTATAGTAGTCGTGTCGTTTGCTCTGTTGCTAAAGGCGTGTGTAAAAAATCCAAGATTTGTGATATACCTAGGCTGCCGTCCTAAGCAAAAACAACGCAAGTGCCAACAAATCAAAAATTGAGTTTGGGGCTGTAATGGATTCAGAAGGGCCTATATTAGCTATTTAGTTACAAAAACATCGCATTTAACACT
This sequence comes from Philopedon plagiatum, assembly GCA_963971165.1. NCBI lineage: Eukaryota > Metazoa > Arthropoda > Insecta > Coleoptera > Curculionidae > Philopedon > Philopedon plagiatum. The sequence goes on along the minus strand of OZ020191.1, from coordinate 107,046,075 downwards.
AAACATATTTTATAAATATATTTAATAAAATGATGAAAATTTGAAGCATTTGAAACGACCCCGTAGCCTCTGATTTTTGCCAAATCCTTCATATATGTTATTTTTAGCCTTATTCCAAATCTGCCCACCAAGTATAAATCTGAACTAAGATATGCTGCTATATTTAATAAAATGACGAACATTTGAAACTTTTGAAACGACCCCGTAGCCTCTGATTTTTGCCAAATCCTTTATGTATGTTATTTCTTGCCTTATTCTAAATCTGCCCACCAAGTATAAATCTGAACTAAAATATGCTGCTATATTTAATACAATGACGAAAATTTCAAACTTTTTAAACGACCCCGTAGCCTCTGATTTTTGCCAAATCCTTTATATATGTTATTTTTTGCCTTATTCTAAATCTGCCCACCAAGTATAAATCTGAACTAAAATATGCTGCTATATTTAATAAAATGACGAAAATTTGAAACTTTTGAAACGACCCCGTACCCTCTGATTTTTGCCAAATCCTTCATATATGTTATTTTTAGCCTTATTCCAAATCTGCCAAACAAATATAAATCTGAACTAAAATATGCTGCTATATTTAATAAAATGACGAACATTTGAAACTTTTGAAACGACCCCGTAGCCTCTGATTTTTGCCAAATCCTTTATGTATGTTATTTTTTGCCTTATTCTAAATCTGCCCACCAAGTATAAATCTGAACGAAAATATGCCATTTAATAAAATGACAAAAATTTGAAACTTTTGAAACGACCCCGTAGCCTCCGATTTTTGCCAAATCCTTTATGTATGTTATTTTTTGCCTTTTTCTAAATCTACCCACCAAGTATAAATGTGAACTAAAATATGCTGCTATATTTAATAAAATGACGAAAATTTGAAACTTTTGAAACGACCCCGTAGCCTCTGATTTTTGCCAAATCCTTTATATATGTTATTTTTTGCCTTATTTTAAATCTACCCACCAAGTATAAATGTGAACTACAATATGCTGCTATATTTAATAAAATGACGAAAATTTGAAACTTTTGAAACGACCCCGTAGCCTCTGATTTTTGCCAAATCCTTTATATACGTTATTTTTTGCGTTATTTTAAATCTACCCACCAAGTATAAATGTGAACTAAAATACGCTGCTACTTATATTTAATAGAATGACGAAAATTTTAAACTTTTGAACCGACCCCGTAGCCTCTGATTTTTGTCAAATCCTTTATGTATGTTATTTTTTGCCTTATTCTAAATCTGCCCACCAAGTATAAATCTGAACTAAAATATACTGCTATATTTAATAAAATGACGAAAATTTAAAACTTTTGAAACGACCCCGTAGCCTCTGATTTTTGCCAAATCCTTTATGTATGTTATTTTGTGCCTTATTCTAAATCTACCCACCAAGTATAAATGTGAACTAAAATATGCTTGTATTTTTAAACCTTTTAATTTAGAATTTTTCGGGTGATCCCTGTAGTCGTTACTTTTTTGATTTTTTTTAGTAATCTTGGTAATTTGGAAAATTTCAAGCCTCCTCACCAAGTGCAGATAAAAATTTTACCATTAAAGAGCATGATTGGCTCATGGTATGTATTTAATTATTTGATTTCCAATACCGCGAAAGTACATTCCGCATCAAAGATTTCGTCAGCCAGCCGCTGGCCGCTGGCCGCTAGCTTCAGGTTCATCAAATTAACCCGAGCAGAGCATATCCAATTTTGTAGTAGGAGAGAGGAAGGATACAAGACATGCCCATTTACTTGTTTATGATAATCCGTTGGCATTATCTTCCTTTTTTTATTATCCATGTTATTTTTTGTAATATGGCGATATTGCAACTATAAACTGCTTTTTTGCTGAATATGATTTAGAGATTGGGATATTTTTTTTATTTGGTCGCTAAAAAGTAAATGCTTATAGTAGTCGTGTCGTTTGCTCTGTTGCTAAAGGCGTGTGTAAAAAATCCAAGATTTGTGATATACCTAGGCTGCCGTCCTAAGCAAAAACAACGCAAGTGCCAACAAATCAAAAATTGAGTTTGGGGCTGTAATGGATTCAGAAGGGCCTATATTAGCTATTTAGTTACAAAAACATCGCATTTAACACTAAACATATTTTATTTCAATTAAAATGAATAATGGGTGATGACTATTTTGCAAGTGTTTGAACATTAAAACTCGATTTATTCCAAATTATTATAATGGCTGATGCGTGGGGTTTTCGTAAGACGGCAGTAGGGCTGCCAGATCCAACATCTTTAAAATCGGTATCAGCATTTAAAAGCTGCTTAGAAATCCGGACTTGGGGCAAAAATCGTTGTTTTCTCGGTTGTTTTTAATTATCACATGCCTTAATATCTATTGGGTATTCTATAAGAAACATTTTTTTTTAAATAAAATTTAGACCGGAATTCTACTCGTGACTGGTTGATCAGTCCCTTCATATTTACACTAATTTGTCTAATCCCGGGAAAGCAAGTATTGTACTAATTTACCTACTAGCAGCAGTACCTACTACTTTTATACCGAGTTTTATACAAATCCCAAAGAACACTTTATGATGAATTTCAATAATTAATTTTTATACTTTTGATAGTATTATTAATAAAGGACGTATTTTAACTAATGATTTCTGGAGGGATTAAGTATTATGTTTTTACTATTTAGGTTTACATAAATACATGTTATAAGAGAGAGTTCATTCATAATTCTATACATTAATAATAATTATTATATTGAAATATTTAGTTTCTTTAAAAGTATACTTGGAACTTACTTGTTTTTGTGATATAATATGGGTACTTAATTATTAACATTTTATTTTATTTCGAATTTTAGTAACTTTTTCGGACAGAATTACAATTTTTTAAAATCTTGGTTCGTTCCATAAAAAAGCTATTACTTCGGAAATTACGGTAATTATTGATATTACTGGAAACAGCGAATTTTTTCATGAAATTTTGCACATACCCTAATTTTGGGTCGTAGAACACGAATCCGAAGTCAGCTTTTGGCGGTCTCGTATGGTTTTTCCAAAAAAAAATTGTTTTTGGAAAACTTTTAGGTTAACTTTTAGGCGAGGGGCGGCTAACTTTCAAAAGAGGTGTACACAGATTTTAAATCAGTATTGATTTAATCTGATTTAACACGATTTAATTGCTGTAACGCGCTGCCCAGCACTGTAGATGATGCCAAATTGTGATGATGATTTAAGGAATGCTAGGTGATTTTTGTGATTTATTGATGATTTATGGTGATTTTACATGATTTAAACTGATTTAACTTGATTTCAAATGATTTAAAGCCATTTAAATTGATGTAAGTGATTTAAAAAAATCAAAAAATCTAATGATTTAAGAAAGATTTAAAATGATTTAATGTGATTTAACAATATTATGTACACAGATTTAAGGGAGTGAGCCGCCCCTCGGGAAAAACGTCTGCGAGCGCTCGGTTACACTCACGTCTTTGTCTAATGAACTAGAAAAGAAAAAGTGCGACTTATAGATTTATAAACGACTCGGAGCGACTTTAAATAAACACATTTAGAAATAACATAACCTATAAATAATGAAACCTTTTTAACTTAAATTTATTATTATTTAGCAGAAAAATAAAATATTTTAGGGCTTTTATTACTTTTAGTAAATCTTGTGATGCTTCTAACGTATTTTTTGTACAAAAATACAAGGTAAAATAAGATGTGGCCAATGTTTACAAATTGTGTTTACAGTGTCGTTTAGAATGGTTTGTTTTGGCTTCAAAGAATGTTAAATCATCCCGTATCCATTCTTAATAAATCCATGGTTAATAGCGTGTATTGCCCCCATGAGCTCAAAGCACATCATCTGTCATGCGGCGACGTAAACTTTCAACGCAGTTGGTAATTTTTTCTTGAGGAATATTGTCCTATTCTTCTAAAAGAGCAATTCACAAGTTGGAGATGGTTTCAAGACCTGGTTGTCATTGTTCAATGCGTCGCCCTAACATGTCCCAACATGCTCAATTGGGTTAAGATGTACTGTAACCGCTGAACTTGAACTTCGTCCAGATATTCGGTTACCGCCCGTGCGACATAAGCGTCAAAAAATTGAAAATCCATATTTTAATGCTCTGTATAGAAAAAAAAAATGCAACACGTCGTTTGCCGTTAAGCTCGTTGCAGACAAATTAACCGTTACTGCGTTCTTCCCGTTTGAATTTGCTTAAGCGACAGTTTTGCGACCATAACCCTAAAATGGCCCACCGCGATCGCATAGGGCCGTTAATACAATAAAACGATCATCACGAATATTCGTCTTATGGCTTCTGCCTGATCTGCCTAGAATACTCCCCAGTTTGTCGAAAGCGGCTGATTGCATCCTGTACGGTACTTCTAGCTTTGCCCAATACGTTAGCGATATATTGTATGTTTCGGCCATCGTCGTTTAGACCTACGGCACGGGCAGCATCTTCTGGATGCATGTCTGGGCAATATTTCAAGCTTGATAATGACTGTTTATGAAATAAAATGCTTGTTGCTAGGCAACACATCACATTATCTGAGTGCCTTGTCTTGATGTGAATTTTTCCCGTACTTCCCTTGTAATTATATCATACTAAAATTACAAGAGTTTTCTTAAAAAATTGTATCTTCTCAAACAGATATCGGGAAGAATAAAGAAGCAAAATGTTAAGAAGATGCGACTTTTATACGAACTACACTGGAACATCATTGTATCGCCTACTTTCTCCACATGGTGTTCAGAAAAAAAAGTATCGTTTCCGCCGGTGACATGTCTTAAAACGAAAAGCAGGTGATAATCTTGATAACTGCGTCTACAATCTACCGAAAATTTCATTAAAAACTTTATAAAATAAGCAAAGTTATTTAACATCAAACATGATCCCAATTTTTCTTGTCCCATTTTTATTTTTGACTAATAAACTGTAAAATGTAGCTCAGAAGTGTTAGCAAAAACAGCCAGGGGTAAAAAGTATTAAATATTGGATTGTATTTAACTGAACACCAAAGTAATAATGATTTGATTTCTAACTTGTCTTTTGCCACTAAGGATTATATTCGTAAAATTTGCGTACTAAATTATTCATATTTGAAATCAAAAATGTAAGGTTTTGTAGACTATTTATCATTTTCAGCACGGAATATTTGTTTTTGGCCCTAAAAACCTTACTTGAGCATCAAAATTTGAGCGCTAAGATTTGGTAGTATAAATATATTTAAGCACCAAAACAGAAGCAGCAAAAATAATATATATGAGCCCAAAAATAACAATTTCTTAAACTGAAGAGCATAACTTCTAAAGGGTCTAAGTGCCAAAAAGCTAAAACTGAGAAAATCGACAAAACCAGTTAAAAATCTTAATAAAACCACTAAAACATATTTTTTATTCAATTTTACTGTTTTTCCAGCCAAAATACAAAACTACACGTTACTGACATAAAAATAAACTTAAAATAACTACAGTCTCACATAGAAAAAAAATGAAGGAAAACAAAATATCCTTAAAGGTGTGTAAGTACCATGGTCAGTTAAGACAAAAAGGGTCTAAGTTGAGTGCTTATGTTTTTTTATTGTCCACTCGTAGAAGTCATGTTCCCGTCCAAAGCTTGTTGTCTCTTCTGAATAAGGTTCTCGTAAAATGGTAGATATTTCAAAGGGATATAGCCGAGCATATCTTTTAAAGTTTTGAGTTTTTCTTTGGATATGTTATTTTTGCAGTTTAGTTGTTCAAGAGGCATATTTTTAGCTCTTCTACTTTTCTTCCTTTTCTTAAAACGTTACACACAGTCCATTCTTGCTTCTAACTAAAAGACGTTTTAGAACATACTTTTCCGGGATTTTTATTTGAGATTTTTATCCAACAGACTGATGAAATGTTTAGTTTCGAAGTGTCTAACATAGTGCTACTGGCTTTATTTAAATCTTTGAAATCCTGTTCTTCCAAACGGATTATAGTAAAAGGATTTTGGTGACGAGCAAGCTTGATCATATTTTCTAAATCAGTTGGCACATAGTTCTTGGTTACTTTTTTTCTTTTTTCAATCTCACATGACAGAAAGGAATGCCCACTAAGTAAAAATTTATGCTCAATTTCCTGGAATACACCAGTTGCTACAAGATAAATAAGGAATACTGTCTAAGGAGCAAATAAACAGTAACGTTTGGTTTAGCACGAGTTTGGCACATAGACCCTTTTTAGCTTAAACATGCTATGGGACTTAGACCTGGCGCCATCTTTTAATGCATAACAAAAGCCTATACGTGCGCTTTGGTATATAGACCCTCTTCAGTTGCATTGGGGTTTACATTTACACCCTTTTTACGGAAACATATAACATTCTTCTAAAAAGGCACTTAGACCCTTTAGAAGTTATGGTCTTCAACTATTTATTGTTATAACGTCAAAAATAATCATATCTACGAGTATATAAATATCAGACGTCAAAGGTAAAAATAAATTCGAATGATAAATATAAAATGTTATACATTATTATTAAACAATTGGAGCTGATCTGGCTCTCGTTGGTCGTCCCCTCTTTCTATTTGTCCGTATGGGAATGTTTTTTTGCCTCGGGAGGAGGCACAGCATACTTAAAGTCAAATGGCCATTCCAAGAATATGTTTGCACATACTCCTTCATAAACGTTGGGCAGTTACAGGTACCTTCAAGCCAAACCTGAGCAAGCTAGTGGAAACATGCAGTGTGGTTTATTGGTGGTAGTGATAACCGCCTATGATTTTTTGGATCATTTATTAAGTATGTTTGGTGCTTATAATTTTTGGGAAACATTATTTATATTAGCTGTAGCTAATTTTTTTAGCCTATTAACTATTATGGAATAATAGCTACTTTGGAGACCATTCGAGGGATTAATCACTAGACCCAAAAACGTGACAAGATCGCGAAAATTACGCAATTTTTAATGATTTCCTGTGATTTCCTTGGAGCTTTGAATGATTTCGCTAATTTTGCTCAGGTTGGGTTGGTCGTTCCGACGGTCTATATACCGCCCTGTTGGTGAGAAAATGTATGTTTGTTGTGGCTTTTAACATTTTCACCTTTTCAATTTTTTTTTTCGAAAACGGTTATCGCGGGAATAACCAAATTTTCTGGGTTAATAGAGGGATAGTGCATCTAGCTTCGGTAAAAAATTCAATTATACAGGGTGTCGCGTTTCGGAGTTATTAAACTTCAAATTCGAAATTTCCGCGATTTCGTATGATATCGACTGCAGGTCGCAAAAGTTAATAAAATCGATTTTAATTTTCGGAGGTTGTAGAGGACCGGAGGCTTCCGAACCCTATTGAAATTAGCGATATTCGGAAAATGGGAAGTAATTCTTTTGAATTTTTCTAGGTCGAAAAAGCCACTTGCAGGCCCATTTTCAATTCTACATAGCTCGAAAACGAAACGACGGACAGAAAAACGGTTTGACACGTCAAACTTTAGAATCTCAAATACTTTCTTTTTGCGATACATCTACCTATAGCTAAAATTAGTGGAAATTGGAGAAATTTGGGAAAAAGTGGAAATTACGTTTTTTGATGCAAATTTTTGACGGTTTTTAATTTTTTTCGGGGTCAAAATGGATCCAGATCAAAATCCCATATACATACCTGGTCGGAAAGAGCTCATCGAAATACGTAATTTTCATATTTTTTGGTTTTTTCATTCTTTATAGGAAGGGAGTAATCGAAAATTAAATTTGGGTGAGTGTGAGGGTATTTGTATGAATGTGTACAGGGTGTCCGAAAAGTCTTTGTATGGACAAATATCCATCTGGGGAGCGGATCATCCCCAGATGATGATGATCTTGAAAAAATTACGCGTCTGGGGAGCGGACGACCTTGGAAAATGTTTCTATGTGTAGGTGTTTGTATGTATGTAGCGATATGGATACGAAAGGAGGTCTATTCTCGATCATCCGTCCGTAAGATTTCACCCGAGTTCGCAGAAATTTCGCCCGATTTCGCAGGGTTTTCGCGCGATTTCTCAGGGATTTCACATGATTGCTCAGATTTCGCGCGATTGCGAAGGTATTTCGCGCGACTTCGCAACGATTTGTGACAAGATTTCGCGAAGTGATTAACCCCTCGAGACCATTAAATGTTTTTGGAGCTTGTTCATTAGTTTAGTTACCTACTAGCTTTCCATTTCTACTGATTTTCATATCATTTTAGTGCTCAAATTATTATTTTCCGATAGCGGTATTTTGGTGCTTATTTATTAATTTGGGTTTCCATATAATACTTGGGTGGCAAAGTATAAAAATTGACAAAAAAGATTGGCGATGAGTAGTTATGTTGGTGCTCATATAAAATAATCACTTAAATATTTATTTGTCTGACAGGAGAGCGACAGTGGACAACCAGAAAATGTCGATTTGGATAGCAGTTTTGAATCATCAGAAGAATCAGATATTGAGGTATTTTTTTATAATTTTTATATTCCATTTTGATTTAAAACTTAAATACATTATTAAAGTATACAAAGAACGAAAGATCAAAAAAGTACAGATTCCTTTTATTTCTATATGAGGAGACCAAATTTTATAGTTTATTGTGACACGTTTTCTGTAGTTTTTTATAGTACAAAATTGTGTACCTATTAAAACAATTATTTTATAGGATATAATAGTACCGTCCACGTCTAAAAAGGGTGAAACACCTGAAAGTAAAACGAAAAAGATACCTGGACCATCATCTGGCAAAAAGGCTAAACCGCGAGTGGAAATAGAGTATGAAATTGAAACCACGAACACACCCCAAAAGGTTTCAACATATTAAGTTGTATTGTAAGTTTTCAGTTTGTAAATAAACATGTGATACTTTTTAAAACTGTGTCTAATTTTTCCTAATTAAAATTATTGCATCAACAAAATTTATAAAAAATAATTAGCTAAATGGGAGACCGATAAAAACTTATTAAATTGACATGTATAAAATACATCTTGAGCTTTGAAACCGCATCTTAGAGTAAAGGACCTAAAGGAGTAAAAGAAGATTTGAACTTAAATCCTACGTGGGCTGCGCCAAACTTTTTTTGCGACAATTGTTCAGTCGTTTTTTGCAAAACGCCGAGTAATGCTGTAAGACACGTAAAGTCATAACTTATTCGCTAAAATAACACTAGTGCATGCTGCTGTAGGCTGCTTTAAGCATCTGAGCAGCCAAAAAAATGACTCGAATCGAGATTTCCCTTCTGCAGTCGTTTTTTATAATTTAGGTATTTAAAACCTGTCAAAACAACATTCTTTTCCCCCTAAAGCAAGTACCTAAAGTTGGACTTAAAATCTTGGTAAATAGTCAAAATTAATTAAAAAAATAAATATATATTTTTTTTAAATTGTACACATTTTAAGTGCTCAAGTACTAAAGACGCACTTACAAATATCTTTGCGCAATATTTTACAGAAATTCTGCAAATTTCTTCAAATTCAAATATTTTTACATAAAATTATTGCAATGCGTGTCTAATACAAGTTGTGAGAAAGATTTCGCGTGGCCTAAAGTTGAGCGTTATACGCATCTAAAATTTTAGATTAAATTCTGGGCTTCAAGAAATAAAATATGGTCCAGTCTTGGATGCAAGGGTCCAGCCAATAATTTGCATGTTTGTAAAAAGACCAATAATAGGTCTTGCCTCGCGATTTTACATGGGCATTTTTCGCGTATGTGTCTTAAGCTTGCCTAAAATGGTTTTTATTCCAAGGGTGGGTAAATATCACTGATCAAATTTTTAATATGTGACGCAGTGGCCCTGGTAAAATATAGGTGTTCTGCAATAAAATTAAATTACCGAAATATATGTATTAGGGTGCTTTTTTTTTCGACTATTTTTTTTTCGTGAAATTTTGTTGGAAATACCAAAAACAAAATTGCCTGAACGTTTGAGCCCTTAATATTCATATTAAGTCCTAGACCAAGGCGTGTAAAGATTTCCCATTGAAAATACACGAAAACTCTGATTTTTTATCTTTAAAGTTCTATAGCTCAGCGGCATTTTATGGCATTGCTTTGACCATAGACAAGTATTTCTCAGAATTGAACGCTCTACAAAAATGCCCATTGCGGCAAAGTCGTAACTCAAACCGGCGAGGTAGTACGGGCCACTAAACCTGATTTTTCGCATTTATCTCGCAAACGACAAGAGATACAGAAAAAAATGTATAAACAAACTTGTAGGAAATTCAATTGTCTACAAAAAAGGTCCTTAGTACTGAGTCGCTTGATGGATAAATGATGGTCGAGAGATGGATAATGAACGAACGATATTTTTATAATTTAACGTGATTTTCGATAAAAATTTGAAATTACAAAAACTTTATAGATAGTTATCTCCAGAAATATTGATGTTAGCGACTCAGTACTAAGGACCTTTTTTGTAGAAAATTGAATTTCCTACAAGTTTATTTTATACATTTTTTTCTGTATCGCTTTTAGTTTGCGAGATAAATGCGATAAATCAGGTTTAGTGGCCCGTACTACCTCGCCGGTTTGAGTTACGACTTTGCCGCAATGGGCATTTTTGTAGAGCGTTCAATTCTGAGAAATACTTGTCTATGGTCAAAGCGATGCCATAAAATGCCGCTGAGCTATAGAAATTTAAAGATAAAAAATCAGTTTTCGTGTATTTGCAATGGGAAATCTTTACACGCCTTGGTCTAGGACTTAATATTAATATTAAGGGCTCAAACGTTCAGGCAATTTTGTTTTTGGTATTTCCAACAAAATTTCACGATGGGACCGAAAAAACAAAAATAGTCGAAAAAAAAAAGCACCCTAATATGTATAGCCTGTAATGTTTTGGGGCACATTTCATCAATAATACCCTACCTACCAATAATACCATACTCAATAATATCCTACTTAATTTTTAAAAAATACTGAGTTAAGATATGTTGCTCTAAAGTTCTTATTGGAATCTTTTTAACACACGCTTTTATTAGCTTGACTTGTAACATTATAATGGAAACTTACAACTCACTTTTCACCCCACTTCTCCACTACTGTCGTATCGATTTGAAAATTTGCAAACTTATGCAGTTCCGGTGACAATACATAAATTTTTTTTTCATTAAAAAAATATACAGCATGTTTTCAAAATGGAAATATTTGTATTATTGATTTTACGAAAAAAAGTGTCACTTTATAAAAAGTTCTGCATCGGGAGAAAATAGCATTGCCATTCAGTACTAGTACATACAGGGTGACTCAAAAATTAAAAAGTCCTAATCCACTTTTGAAGCTAAAAAGACAATCGTTATTCAAAGGTAAACTGCCACTGCAATTGTACCTACTAGAGTAATTTTTTTATGTTAGTAAATTAGGTTTGGAACATACAGGAGGTCCCAAAAATAAAATTATTTTTTTTAATATCGCCTTTACAAAAAGAGTATATCTTCATAAAAAGTTCTACATTCTGGTTATTCAAATATTTTATCTAGGGCATACAAGGTGGCTAAAAAATTGAAATTGTGACTTTCAGCTTTTTGAGCCACCCTGTATTGTCCTTCATCAAGTTTTTCAATAACCATGCCTTTTTTACCATGTAGAACTTTTTATGAAGATATAAGTACTTTTTTTGTAAAGTCGGTAATAAAAAAATTAATTTTATTTTTGAGACCTCGTGTATGTTCCAAACGTAATTCACTAAAAAACTAAGAAAACACTCTTTTTTGAGTAGCGCACTAAAAAGTTAAAAATAAATTATAGTTTAAAAAACTAAAAAACACGCTTTTACGAGTAGCACACTAAAAAGTTAAAACTAATTATATGTAGTTTAAAAAACTAAAAAATGCGCATTTATGAGTAGCGCACTAAAAAGTTAAAAATAAATATTTCCTTTTATGGTTAACAGAAAACCGGGGTGTGCAGTGCGCGCATCGTGCGAAAAGTAAAGCAACTTACAAACTGCGCCTCTCTTATTCACTCCGCACACATGCATACCCCGGTTTTCCGTTAACTTGTACAGCTATAAAACATTTGGTCTTTAAATAAGTCATTACCTAAATTTAAAAGCGTGGGGCGCAGCTATACATATAGTGATCTAGGCATAATTAACAAAATGTAATGTATACCTCTATAGACCGCTATGTAAGTGCGCCCCTGCATTTTAATTTAAGTAGGTACCTATACGACCAAATGTTTCATAGCTGCACAAGTTAATAGAAAACCTGAGTATGCATGTGTGCGGAGTAAGGGGAGGCGCAGTTTGTAAGTTGCTTTACTTTTGGTACGATGCGTGCACTGCACACCTCGGTTTTCTGTTAACTATAAAAGGAAAATATGTATTTTTAACTTTTTAGTGCGCTACTCGTAAAAGCGTGTTTTTTAGTTTTTTTAAACTGCAATTAATTTTATTTTTTAAATATCAGGCAGCGACATATATCAGGTCGATCCTACAATCCTTTGAAGCACATTATAACTCGTTCATTAAAGTCTGACGTACTTTTTGATATGGGCTCTTTTTCAATGGAAAGCATTCCTATCACAGTTTGATTGGGTTGGGTTGACACAATCTTGAGTCATTGAATTTCGGAGAATACTCTTGATCAGTGGCGGCTGGTGAAATTTCAAAGTTGTATATCTCTGTTCCTACTTACAGGACCCGAACCAAATTTACGGGTTTTAATAGTGAGCCCACTGGGAATGTTTTGGTAAAGAAAAAAAACGTTTAGTAATTTGCGAAAAAAAGTTAAATTTTTGGTGTGCCCCTCCTAGGAAAAAAATGAAAGCCTCTAGGTATTGTTATTTATTCTTTTTTCTAAACAAATTTTATATCATTCTGTCGACAGTTTTTAAATTTTGAGAAAATAAAAGGTGTTAGTAGAAAGTTATAGTCCTTTGAATTTTTTCTTAAATTTTATTTTAGGCTTAAAAAAATTCAAATGACTATAACTTTCTACTAACACCTTTTTTTCTCTCAAAATTTAAAAACTGTCGACAGAATGATGTAAAATTTGTTTAGAAAAAAGAATAAATAAAATACCTAGACGTTTTCATTTTTTTCCTAAAATTTAACTTTTTTTCGCAAATTACAAAATGATTTTTTTCTTTACCAAAACATTCCCAGTGGGCTCACTATTAAAACCCGTAAATTTGGTTCGGGTCCTGTAAGTAGGAACAGAGATATACAACTTCGAAATTTCACCAGCCGCCACTGCTCTTGATCCGTTTGACATGGGAGTTGTTACTAAAATGTCTAATATATTTTTGTCTCGTCATGTGTTTTGTAAAAAAAACTTAGGTATATTAAAAATGTCAGAAGTGGTAAGCTACCAATTAATCCTCTGCAGTCGTCCCTTGAATAAATAACGGATAGTTAAGCAAGTAGCATTCAATTGCTGATCAGGTAATTGAGTGAAATTCTTGGCAAAATGTAGTCTTTCCAGATTATATAATGCTTGCGAATTTACCAAGGACTGTTACGAATGCAGCTAAATGACTAGCAGAATTTCCCATATTAAATTTATAAACAGCCGACGGTGGAGCCGATTTCTGCCTTATATTCATTAGGTTGAAAAGTGACGGCACGAATAAAGGCAGTTCAGCTCGACACTCGAGCAATGCCGCGAGAAAAGACACAGGGCGATTTTGAAAATGTGTCATTTTCAAGCACCCCTCGTATCTCGCGAGAAAATTATATTAACTTTACTTGGTCAACTGTACACTTGCCGGGCTGCGCGGCGTGCTGACTAGTGCTGGCCTATTATACTCCAAGGATTCTCTAATTTTACTTATTTTTATTTTAAGGAATCTTTATTTATTGCAAAGTATGAAAAAATTAGTCGAGTGGCTTGAAAATTTTGGTGGTTCTGCAGCCCTTATGTACCTTGATATGATGCTAGAAAGCGGTTAACGCGCAAAAAATTACCATGATTCTTTAGCGTTTATGTTAAAAGATCTTTTTACACAGTGTGCTAATTTTTAAATTCATAGGCCAATTCCATCAATACTCTTTCAGTATTTAATACAATCATAAGGAAAATGGCGCAACGCAACTGATACCTACCACGCATTGAAAAAATGGCCAAATTTAAAAATTCGTCCCATTCATGTATTTCAAGATGACTGACGTATGTAACTGTATTTTTTGACATGAAATACTCGTAGAAGGAATTAAATATAACTAAAAGTTTTTAAGTACAGTAACTCTATTTCTTGCTCAGTCCAAATTTAACACGTTTACAGATCTGTCTAGTTAAATAAAGCCCCTTCCTTTGATTATTACTAATGCCCCTACAGTGTTTTTAAACGGTGTAGCCGGATCCGATCGTTCATCTGCGAACGTTTAGATGACATCGCTTTCTATTGATCACAGGTTATCAAGTGACCTATCTAAATCGCTGGCAAATAATTAGCCTAAGGCCGTTTGTACACACACCGATAATTCTCAGATGTCGGAGTCGGACCACTTCCAGATTGCATTGTTTTATATTTTGGTAGCTTGCACACGATAGTCCGATATTATCGGATCCGACACAATATAATTTGGAATAAGTTTCAGACTCCAACATCCGCTAGTTATCGATGTGTGTACAAACGGCCTAAGGGCATTTGTACGCACACCGAAAATTATCGGATGTCGGTGTGGGTGTTCAGGCAACTGTCTGTTGTACAAGGTGTCCAATTTTTGACACTTTTGCAGGGTATCTCGGTTATCTTTAAAGATAGAGAGCTGTGGTTTTCGCAATGTTGTGCTACTTTTTCATAAAACGTATGATACTACAAACAAAATATTCATAACCCCCTTCGTTTTGGAGACACGGCGATTTTAAAAATGTGACATTTTCAAGCACCCCTCGTATCTCAGTTGCCTTTTAATTTATTTATAAGGTAAAAACTGATTATTACATAGTGCTTTGCGTAGAATCCAGTGGCGTAGTCAACAGTGGCGGTAGGTGAAATTTAAAAGATTTGTCTGTTACTATACTTACGGGACTTGTACCAAATTTAAGGGTTTTAATAGTGAGCCCACTGGGAATGTTTTGGTAAAGAAAAAACATTTTGTAATTTGCAAAAAAACGTTGAATTTTTGCATCGCCTCCTGGGAAAAAAATGAACACGTTTAGGTATTTTATTTATTTTTCTCGACAAATTTTACATCATTTTGTCGAGCATTTTTCAATTTGAAGAGAAAAACATGTGTTAGTAGAAAGTTATAATTTGAATTTTTTTAAAAACTATATTTTAGGATTAAAAAAATTCAAATGCCTTGGTACCGCCACTGTAGTCAATTTCTTTTATAGAAGGAACGAGTTTGAATGTAAAAACCAAAGTTGCATTTTTTTAATGTTACACCCTATATTTTGTTTTCATTTGATTGCTTTTTTCATAAGCTTTTCAAAAATATATAATTGTTGGTATGTGGGTCTTTGTGCCTATAAATGTTCATGTTTTGAACTGGAACTTGAAAACTATTGTACATAATTTTAAAAAAAATATGAACAGACTTCACAAAAGAAAAAGCACTAAAAAGTATGAAATATTTTTATGTATTTATAACTGTGGTTACTGGTAAACTTGATTTTGTTAAAAGTTAGGTAACTTGTACACCGAAGTTCTAAACTTTGAAGTCTGCGAAATTTTAAAGAATAGGAATCCCTAATGATAATTCATTAATAAATTGTTAGAGTAATATTCTGTTATTTATTACTGAGCCTAATGGTCAGCCTAATTGCGTTCGACTTTAAGTAATTGGTACACAAAAGTTCTGAACTTTAAAGTAAGCGCAACTCATTAATAAGGAACAGGCACATATTTTTTTTATTGCATAAATCGTTTAGGGAAGTCATTACAAACCCCAAAAAAATATTTTGAAGGAAATTACTACGATAATTTAGCTACAAAAAATGTCTACTTTCCGGTATAATTTATTACAATTTAAAAAGCAGCCACATTTGTCCTTGAAAAGTGACGTCAGATCAGCAAAAATCTAAATGTTAACGTAAAGCTTAACCTAAAGTCGAAGAGGTTTGATTTTCTCGAAAACAGTCAGAGGGAGAGAAATCGAATTTTTTGGGTTTGATAGAGGAATAGTTCAACTAGCTTCGGTAAAAAATTCAGTTATACAGGATGTTTCGCTTCGGAGCTATTAAATGTCAAAGTCGAAATTTCCGCGGATTTCCGTTGAAATCGGGCACAGGTCGCAAATGTGAATTAAATCGATGTAAATTTTCGGAGGTTGTAGGGGACCCGGAGTTTCAGAACTCCACTGAAACTGGTGAGGATCAGAAAATGGCAAGTAATTCTTTTGAATTTTTTTAGATCGAAAAATGCCATTTCCAGACCCCTCTTTGGTACCTAATAACTCGAAAATAAAACGTCAGATCGAAAAACGGATTTATAAGGGAAACTTTAAAATCTCAAATCCTTTTTTTACAATACACTTACCTAAACCTAAAATCACTGGAAAATGGAAATATGTGGAAAATCTGGAAATTTAGATTTTTGACCCAAATATTTCGCGGTTTTTAATTTTTTGTGGGGTCAAAATGGTTCAAATTAAAATCCCATATACGTCATCGGAAACAGCTCGTCAAAGTATGTTATCCATATTTTTTAATTTCTTCATTCTCTGTAGAAAGGGAGCAATCGCCGACTAAATTTCGATTTTTTTACTTTTTGTACCCTAGACATCGGTACCATTGAATCACTCTGTATTTTTTCCTATCTATTTTTCCTCAATTTTTCAACACTATCTTATAAAGGGATAATCACACTGTAAAATGAATATCGAATGGGTCATCCAGGAGCGTATTAGGGGGTACAAATCGGATTTTCTTGATTTTTTCCGACAAATCCTATTTTTAACCGACGTTATTCCACACTATTTACCCTATTTGGTGATTCTTTTTGGGTTTATTTTATCCATTAATTATCTAAGAATACCTCCCACTAATTTAAATCGCTTATTTTTTCGGTAAAGTTATAAATAAAAAGGTTTATTTGCATCGGGGACATCTAAAATATGAAAATTTTTGAATTTTCCAAGATTGCCATGAAAATAAAGAATTGCAGTTTATTTACTTAAAATTATTAAGATGATATGTCAAAAATGCCAATGTTTGTTGCAAAATTGAAAGGTTCCTGGACCGATTTCGGCTTAAAGTATACATGAATAAGATTTTAGGAACCTTCTACTTTAAGTGCAGGGATATTTCATTGGACGAGTTACGCATTAAATGCCATTTTTATTGAGATTTCGATGATTCTACAACACTGGAATTCGCCATGTACTCATGATGAGTCATAAGTTCAGTTTTGACGACACAGCCAATGGGATCACGTTTTCAGGGCCGGATTATCCATTAGGCTAAGTAGGCTATAGCCTAGGGGCCCAAGGCTTGCGGGGGCCCTTGAAATTAATGCAATAGACTAAAATAAAAAGAAAAACCGGAAAAAAATACATTTACCTAATTAGGCCAACGTTGTAAAAAATTGCGAGACTGTACTAAGAGGTACCTACCTACTTAGGAAACGAACCCTTAAGCCAAAAACCAGATGTGGAGTGGATGGGACTTTTAAGAAAGGGATGGTGCGTTTTGACCTGTTAAACGATTAATATTAAAGACGATAGGACTAGATCAATATTTATATTTTCATTGCATTTAGATTTTAGATAACATTAAATTTAGTTACGAACCAGATCGGGTTTTAATCCAAACGTATTTATCAAAACGGTATATAATATATTTTTACCATGGTATAATAAAAATTCAAAAATAATAATAACAAATACAATAATAACAAAACTATTCCTTCCTACTAATATTTTTATCGATGGCAGTAACTAACTGTAGTGGGGAGCGATCATTTTCAACTTTAGAAAGGGTAAAAAGTCATAAAAGAAATTCATTAGGTGATGAAAAAACTAACGATCTTTCTTTATTGGCCATAGAAAGTGATCTTCTTAAAAAAATTCAAACTGAAAAAATTATTGAAAGTTTTGCAGCTCTAAAATCACGGAAACGAATATTTACTTGAATAAGGTACCAGTCAACACATACTATATTTTTTTTAATGAAGATACCCATGCTTTAATGTTTTTTGTCATTCTTATTATTTGATGTATATGTATTATGCTTTTTTTTAATAAAGACATTTAAAAAGCAACCATTTTTGTTTAAAATTTTATGAAAAAATATCTAAAACAAAATGTATTAAATGGTCCAAATAGGGGCCCTAAATCAATTTTAGCCTAGAGCCCAATGCACCGTTAATCCGGCCCTGCACGTTTTACAAGTTTCGAAATTCGCGCGAAAATTTGCAGTCTTAAATCCTTTTTTTTTGTTAATAAAGACCAAAATAAATGGATAACAGCAACCGCCATGAACATTTAATTTATGTAGATAATCCGACCTACGCCATTTTCATTTTTAACTATGACTATGAACTATCGTGTGCTAGCTACCAATATAAAACAATGTAATTTGGAAGTGTCCGACTCCGACAAATTATCTGTGTATACAAATGCCCTAATCCGCCTATTGTTATGTTTTGAGGTGTGTATTAAGGAGTACGAAAAAAAAATCATTTTCTATATTTTTTTTATTAAGAACATACATCTAACATCTACAGTACTTTATTTCTTGGCGGCCGCTGCCTCGTCTTCTCGCTGGTAGTTTTGAAGAACCTCTTGTTTCTTGGTTGCAATACGTTCTTCTCTTCTTTCACGAGCTTGTTTAACCTTAAAAAAAAATTACAGAGAGGGGAAATGGAACATGGGGGGATACAGTGAACCAAAAAAAGTTGTAGATGATTAATGCTCAAATTTTGAAATACACACATACAATTTTTTTAAAAAATTTACCTTAAGTCTTCTGGCATTGGCCTGGTCAGACAACATCTTAGCACGAGCTTTCTCTGCCTTCTTTTTGTGGATGTATTCCATCAAAACTCTCTTATTCTTGAACACATTACCCTTAGCCTTCATGTACAGAGAGTGGTATAGATGTCTGTCAATTTTTTTAGCTTCCCTGTATTTTTTCAACAGCCGTCTAAGAACCCGCATACGTTGAATCCACAATTCCTACACAGAAACAAAAATAAACTTTAAAAAATGCGTTGAATGGTAAAAAAATAAGACAACAGAATTTGATAAAAAAGGCTAATTAATTCAGTGATGCTAACATCTTTTAAAGAAATGAAAAACATTTTTTTTATTTCATTAATAAATCACACCAAACTTACTAAATGATAAGATAATTTGGTACCAACATTGAGATCAGGTAGCAATAATATCTTAACAATTAGTATATCTCTTTAGACAATATTGCCTCATATTATTCATGATATATTAAACTTTAGGCCCGATGGTAGACCAGATGCAATATTTTACCGAAATTCAGCATCAATTTTTTAAAATATTTTTCCATAAAATGATTGCAATGTGTCTCAAGAAAAACTGGATGAAAAAGTTCTAGAACATGTCGCAATAATGTTACATAATCAAGACTCTTTAAAATGGGCTTATTATAATAAAGTTAGTAATTTTTGATAAAAATAACTTTTAATGCATATTCTTATCCTTAGATACTTAATTATCAAAAGACTACATTTTTTCCATCCCACTAGGTAATCAAGTTTACATATAACAAATTCCTATATAGCATTTAATGCAGTAAGGTAAAAATATGGTGGCCATCGCAGTCTTAGTAGTCTTCCACTGCAGCAAGTTTTATAATTATGAAAACAAAAATTAAAAACTGATTGGTATTATTCGGACCAATGAAAACACCGAATTTTTTAAAGAAATATTGCATAAACTAGTGATGTAAGGATACGTATCCAAAAATACGTTGGATCCGAATATTAAAAGAATCCGGATTATCTGTAACCGGCCGAGAACTTGATTCGGAATCAAAATAAATTCGCATCGCCTGGTTACTAATGCAAAGTGCAAAGAGAAAACGGAATCGACTGTAAGCGAACAACACGGTCTGCGATTTGGCATATCTGATCTTATGCTTTCTCTTTCTAATGACCTTTCCTAAAAAAAGATAGCATAGTTATCGGGGTAACGGGTATCATATGCGATGAGACCCATTGGTTAAACTAGGCCCGCCTCACCCGAACCGAATTCAAACGACGACGGTGCCTTCTTATCCCTAACCTTCGACTTCGAATGATATGATACCGCATCGACCTACCTAGCCGTGTATCCGGATAGAAAATGTTTTAGTGTTGCATGCATACTTATACATAATCTGTAACCGCTTTCGCGCGGGTCAAGAAATGGATACGTATTCGGATAATGGATACGGATATTAGCTGATTCCGATTCCGTATGATTCGGATATCTAAAGAATACGGATATTTACAACACTAGCATAAACCCTAATTTTGGGTCGTAGAACACGAATCTGAAATCAGTTTTCGGCTGTCTCTTATGGTTTTTCCAAAAAAAAAGTTGCTTTCAGGTTAGGTTTTTCTATGCATTTCTTTAAATTTCCACAGTTTCACTTAAACAGATCTATATGTCATAACACACTATTATTCTAAAACATAAGTATTTGGGCCAATTTATATAAAAAAAAACATTTAAAAAACGAAGAAAAAGTTTTAAAAACTAAATAATAATAAACATGTAACCCGTAGTCCATATTTCTAATGGGAAGAAAATGCCAAATGTGCAAATCGTTTTTTCCACAAATTTTAACAGTTTTTGTTTGGGTTTGCTTGGGTTTGTTCAGGTTTAATTAAAATCCAATTTCTTTTTTACTTTTTAAATTTTCTTTATTTAATGAACTGACAATAAAAGGCGCATTTGCGTGGGTTAGCGCCAGTTAGTGTACCATTACTCAAAATCTTGAGCATGGGCAAATGTCATACATACTGTCTATGCAGAATAACAAACTTGGACAAACCCAAGGAAAATTTCATCAAAAAATTCGGTGTTTTTATTACTCCGAATAATTACCGGATTTGATGTGTGTTAAACATAAATGTTGACTAAGTCGGACAGAATTGCAATTTTAGTTTGATGTGGTCAGCTTTTACCTACTTATTTCTTAATATTAATTTACAATTTTTTCAGGAAAAATAAGTAAACGTGGCAGCACCGCACAAAACAATAGTGTTGACAGGTGGGCAAATAATGGCGGCTAATAGCGATTTAAAAAGGAATTTTCGTTTTTTGCTGTGAAAAAAAAAAGAATAAATTATTTGCTGTGAAAAAAAAAAGAATAAATTATAAGTTTACAAATGTGCTTAAGTTAAACCGTCGAAATTTAAAGATATCCATAGAAAATCCTAAAAAAAATTGTTGAGAAAACCGCCAAAAACTGAGTTCAGATTCGTGTTCTACAACCCAAAATTAGGGTCTATTCAATATTTCAGCAAAAAATTCGGTGTTCCCATTAATCCGAATAATTACCCATTATTCATAATCTTAACAACAAAGTCTTTAGTTAAATTCTTTAATTAGTTAATTAAGTAATAATTATTAAGTATTAAATATTGCCTTAGATATTTGTACTAACTGCTACCCAATATCATTATTGACCATGCCACCTACACTAAATACCCTATTTCTTTTAAATTTTTTGAAATACGTCTATAAATTCTTATTGTAACTAGATTACCTAATATTTTCCAAATATTCTAAGTACACATCTTTCTTGTGTTACAACATATAAACATAACATGATAAAAAAACATATAAATCCATACCCTAAATTTGATATCAATAACCTAAAGTTCATAACCCCAATTCTTTTTATACCTTTTGATTTTAGATAATGGTATTAAGCAGGGTTGGGCTGATTTAAATCAAGATAAAAATCATGATTTAAATCAACTGATTGTTTTTTTAAATCACAATTTAAATCAAAGCCAATGATTTTGAGAAAATTTATTGAATGAAAATAAATAACTTGATCAATTTTTTTTCTTTACAAAAAAAAAAGACAAAAACTTGCACAAGCAAATGCTGCAATGGAAAATCAAAAATATTAAACCGTCAATTTTTTTGACTTGGTTGCGAATGTTGC
Source organism: Philopedon plagiatum (assembly GCA_963971165.1). NCBI lineage: Eukaryota > Metazoa > Arthropoda > Insecta > Coleoptera > Curculionidae > Philopedon > Philopedon plagiatum. The sequence continues at coordinate 107,024,073 of OZ020191.1, read as the reverse complement.
GATTTTAGGTGAATTCCACCATTATTAGCTAGGTTGCGATTTTGGGCAATTTTCCCTCAGAAATTTGCGCCAAGAGATTTTTAAATCTGACAACACTGCGCACAACTAAAACCACCCCTTTGTCCCCCTTCATCTCCAGATGGTGTCAGACAGCATGCTTATGTCCTCACGCTCGGCGGACCATTTAGGAATGCATCTGCTCTTCCACATTCCACATCCACCGCGCTGACGTTTGCAGCGATTTTATGAATGGGAACACCTTATGGAGCTCGCCATCTACTAGGCATGACTTTATGATATAAATAATAACTTAAATAGGCGCGGTAGAAAACAGGAAGCTACAGGAATTTTCTTGCATAGACATGTTGATCGACACGCAACGTCCTGTTGAAAATGACTTTTTGTGAATTCTATTTTATTCTAATTTTATAATACTTAAATTAATGATATACATACAATTATATAGTCCAAAAAAATGGACATGAACACTGACATGAAAAATTTATACCTACCATGAACTAAGAAAAAAAAAAATAAAGACAATCATGATTTTTTTATTTCAATCAATTTTTGATTTTTTTGAAATAAAATTTGTCCGGGACGCGTTCCGGACACCCGAATTAAGGTTTTTTTCACATGTCATCGAAAAATAAGTATTTCAAAGCAAAATTTGCGGAATATTCAGTATTTATTTTTCTTAAAAAAACTTATTGAAATTTGAAAAATTGCATAATAAAATGTCAGTTGTATGCGGTTTTGTCAAAATTTTATACCAACACGAATCGCGCAGTCGCAGTAAAAAACTCAACAAAGATAAAAAATTTAAAAAAGATACTGATGAAACCTAAAACTGACCAAACCTGTCCGAGAACGTATTTCACAACTCCATGGCCAGAAGAAGAAATTATATTATATCTAACACCTTTAATGCCAAAATTTCACAAAATAGAATTGAAACACCAAAAAAAAAAAAAATTTGGCAGCACTGTTCCCATAATCCAAAACGTCATCCAAAATTGATTTTTACCAAAACCTCAATATGTTGCAAAACCATCAAATAGTTGATAAAAATCATGTTTTTTTACTAGTAAAGTAATTTCTGAGTTAAAATATTGGGTTTCCCACATTAAAGGTAATTCATAAATGTAAGTACTTAATATCAAAATCAATAAAAAAAATGAGTTAAAATTCCAAAATTAAAGGTATCCTGATAGTGTTATGAAACCATAAAAATAAAGTTTTGCCCAACCCCGGTATAAATAATACAAAAAATGATCGACACATTTTATTATCAGAATATCCAAATATGACTAAAATAAGAAAATTAGAGAACCATCATTAATTTGCTATCAGATTATTTTACTTCTCAAGGTATCTAAACTGCTATATTCTATTTCTCTTTCTAAAGTTTGCTATGGACTTGAAACAATGGTAATGATTCAGATTAATGGATGCACCGAATTTTTTGATGAAATTTTGCACAGACCCTAATTTTGGGTCGTAGAACACGAATCCGAAGTCAGTTTTTGGCGGTCTCGAATGGTTTTTCCAAAAAAAAAATTTTAACTTTTAGGTTAGCTTTTTCAATGAATTTCTTTAAATTTCGGCACTTTTTCTTAAACACATCTATACAAGTCATTACACACTATTTTTCTGAACCATATTTAGGCAAATTTATGTAAAAACACATTAAAAAAAAAAAAACAGAGAAAATATCAAAAAACTGAAAGAAAATAAACACGCAAACCGTGGTTGGTATACATAGTCGAAATTTCTGATTGAAAGACGCAATGTTGCCAAATTTACAAATCGCTTTTCCCACAAATTTTAACAGTTGGACAAAATCTGTGCAAAAAGTTGTATACACCCAAGCAAACCTGAGCAAAAAGGTGGTCAGGTTTGCTCAGTTTTCATTGATATAGATACATACATGGTTCCGATCACTCGTCTAATATACAAGTTGGAACATTATGGAATAAGGGGCAAGCTTCTAGAGTGGATTAAAGAATATCTTACCAACAGAGAATTTCAGGTCCGTATAGACGGCAAACTCTCAGCAAGGAGACCAGTTCTGAGCGGTGTCCCTCAGGGCTCGGTCTTGGGCCCTCTCCTGTTCATCATCTTCATCTCTGACCTTCCTGATGGAATGACATGCACAACCAGTGCCTTTGCTGACGACACCAAGCTCTTTTCCGACCCTTCCTATCAACATGGAGATCTATCAAACGACCTAGCCAAACTCGAGGAATGGACTGCCAACTGGCTGCTGCGTCTGAACACCGAAAAGTGCACTGTCCTTCATCTTGGAAGAAGCAATCCTGAGCTGACATACTTTCTCAACAATCAGCCACTTGCCACTACAGACAAACAGACAGATCTGGGAGTAATAATCCGGAAGGACCTTAAATGGGAAGATCAAATTAACAAGGTTGTGAAATCCGCAAACTCACTCACTCATCGAATCCGAAATACTTTTTACCACATTAGCGAGCAAATGTTCATAAAAATTTACAAGACTTACATTAGACCAATCCTGGAGCATGCTAGTGTGGTGTGGGCACCATATTTCATCAAGGATGCAAACCTATTGGAGAGAGTTCAGCGTCGTGCAACCAAACTTCCCAACAGCATCCGCCACTTGCCCTATGAAGAGCGTCTCAGAAGACTGAAGCTGACTTCACTTACTGACCGAAGGAAGAGGGGTGACCTCATTGAAACCTTCAAGGTTCTACACAACCACTACTCAGTGACCTTGGATCTCTTCCACAAAAACAACAATACCGATCTGAGGGGCCACTCACAGAAGCTACAAACAGAAAGATGCAATAACCTTCCGAGAAAAAACTTCCTTACAAACCGGGTGGTGCGCGAATGGAATAACCTTCCTAATGAAGTGGTTAACTCTGTGTCTGTAAACAACTTCAAAAACAAACTAGACATCCTGTGAACATAAAACAAGCTGTGAAGCGAATCAAAGACCAATATACAGTGCAACTTATCGGCTGTGCCGCCTGTTGCAATAATGATAATAATGATAATAATAATAATAATAATATATATCTATATCAATGAAAACTGAGCAAACCTGACCACCTTTTTGCTCACCCAACCTGAGCAAAAAGGTGGTCAGGTTTGCTCAGTTTTCATTGATATAGATATATATGTATCTATATCAATGAAAACTGAGCAAACCTGACCACCTTTTTGCTAAGGTTTGCTTGGGTTGGGTATACACCTTTTTGTTCAGATATGGTTGCATGCATCAGCATGCAGGTGTTGGATTACTGATCAATAGGATTTTGGTTAGGTCTGATGTAGGTTAAAATTAAAAAATGTTGTTGACTAAGCTGGACAGAATAGTAACTTTAGTATGTTATGGTTAGCTTTTTTATTATTCCTAATTTACAACTTTTTCATGAAAAATAAGTAAACCTGGCAACGCCGGACACAGGAATATTGTTGACAGCTGGGAAAATAATGGCGGCTAGTAGCGAGATAAATGGAAATTTCTACAGGAAAAAGCAATTTTCTTAGCTATTTTTGTCTAAATAAGTATGGTGTTTCGTGTGACGACAAAAAAATAAAAATTATAAGTTTGCAGATATGTTTAAGTGAAAGTGTCGAAACTTAAAGGAATCCATAAAAAAAGGTAACCTAAAAGTTAAAATTTTTTTTTTTTGGAAAAACCATTCGAGACCGCCAAAAACTGACTTCGGATTCGTGTTCTACGACCCAAAATTAGGGTCTGTGCAAAATTTCATCAAAAAATTCGGTGCATCCATTAATCCAAATATAATTACCAAAACAATTTTTTACAGATTAATTTTTGATCTAAGGCAGAGTACCTAGATGTGTGTAAAATTTCAAGTACATACAGCCTTAAATGATCACATACATAATTTAAAAAGCACTTACCTTTTGTGGCGTACGAGCATTGGCTGTACCTTTCCTTTTACCGAAGCCGCAGTGTCTTCCCTTTCTTCGGGCCTCAGTATTTTTACGAACACGAGCCCTAGAATGGACAGCTACAGGCTTCTTGATAATCAAACCATCCTTAATCAGTTTACGGATGTTTTGTCCTTAATAAATAAAACGTAAATATTAATACCTTGACAGTACAGGAAAAAATAATTACATACTTGAATTTGTATTGGCGATCTCATTGATTTCATTAGGATCTAACCACACTTTTTTCTTGCCGCATCGCATAACAGAGGCTGCCAGCCTCTTTTGAAGTTTTAAAGAACTGCAAGAGAAACAAAAAAGTTTTACTGTTTTGCATATTTTTCTGTTTCAAAGTACCTAAAATTCAGGCGCATAAAACACTGACACCATAATGTGGTGCAATATGATGTAAATAGGGAATGAAATTATGGAAGAATCGGCACGAAACTAAGAACATTTATAAAAGAGCTTTAACTAAAAATATAGAAAAGTATTTTTTCCTATTTCTTAAAAGTATGTTATTTAATATTTATAACAAACCTCATTTTCACACGTACTCCACAACGTGCTACACAAAAAGGAAGTTTTTCTGTCAACTGTCATACGTCATTTATACCGTAGGTACTATAGGTGTCTTCCTTTCACCCCAAGGAGGAGCTCCCGTACAGCTCCAGAGCCACACACAGTTGTTCCATTCAACTGGGGCATCAAGCTCCTGAACCGTTCGAGCCCCTCTCGTGCATCACTTATGAGGGATTTTCTGGCGAGATAAACGGTTTTAAATTTTGGAGCGGTATCTGATACCGGTCCGTTTTCGCGACTAAGCGGTCTTTCAAATGACGCCATTGCTGACGTCATCGTTTTAAAAACGGTCTTTTAATTTATTCAACAAGGTGCAAGTTGTTGATAAAAAGCCATCACCGGTTAAATTTGACATTAAGAGCCAAATTCGCCATTTTTCAACGTACATAGCCCAAAAAAAACGACTTATGGAGCCCTGTGCAGTGATCTAGTCCTGTGTCTGTGCCTGTGCCAAAAATGCATCCACAAAAATGAAAAATGAACAGTACTGGCAAATTTCTCCAGAAAGAGACGCTAACAATCCATTAGAGAGATAGAGAAAATGAACAGTATGAATACTCGGTCAACTTTAGAGGCAGGGATGGGCGCCCGCAGGGAGGGGCCAGGGCCCCCCTGAGATTGTCATCCTTTTTAATTATATTAGTAATAAAATCTTTAAAAATATATATATTTTTTATTTGACCCCGCCTGAGAAAAAAGTCTGCGGGCGCATAAAGCTGGTAACAGGTTTGGCTACTGTCATGGAGTTGCTAAACGGTAAATAAAGTAAACAGTCAAATTAATTATTAATAAATAAAATGACACGTTTTGTTATTTGATAATTATTATTTAACTTCAATTTGTTTTGCATGTTTTTTTTTGAGTTAATAATTTGAGCCTTGTGCTGCTAGTAATTATATTAATACATTGCAGTCAGTAAACACTAGTCAGTCTAGTACAATAAGACAAAACCAACAAACGAGAAATAAAACTTGACAGATGGTTTTATAAACAAATGAAAAAACCGTGTCATTTTGGCGATTTACAAAAACCGCTTGATTATGACGTCATTATTAAAAGACCGCAGCGGTCATTTACATATAACCGTTTATCTCGAAAAAAAAATCCCTATGGCTTGAGCTTAATGTCAAACTTGTCAATTGTTCCTTTCGGAATGGTGTCGAGTGACTCCGGGGCGAGTCGCCCTGGGGCGTCAGACACCAGCAGTGGCACTCTGTAAGAAAAATAGCGACAGCGACCGGCGTCTCTTTGCAAATTCCTACTATGTATCACCGTTCGGTATATTTCGAAGAGACACCGGTCGCTAGCGCTATTTTTCTTACAGAGTGCCACTGCTGAAAGGAATATTACTAATAACCGCTGAAATAATTTCCCTAGGTTGGTTACATGGTTGGTTAATTTGATTTAAAATCGGAGCACCGACAGAATAATCAGATATTCTTGTGTAATTAGGACCTATCTGTTGCGATTTCAACTAGCAAATTAAAAAGATGGTCAGAAATGAGAGCAAAATAATCTTTGCTTAACGTAGTTTTATTATTTACAAAAATTGCACACACCGAAAAAGTGATATTTATTTTGTTTCTGCAGCAGTTTCAAATCAATCCGAGCCAATCAGATTGCCCGGTTTCGATCAGCAAACTGTTTTCCTTGAAGATGATTGGCTCTGACTAGTTTCAAATTGCTGCATAAACATTAATAAACTCTAACGTGTGATTTGATATTGGCCCGCGAAAATATACTAGACCCTAAACTCTATTCACATTTCAAATACGCCCGATATAAACAAAAGATGCTAGCCTCGTAACAGGCAATCTAGCCTTGTGATCGGCAATTTACGCAACGCTATTGGACGATAGACCATCAACCTGCCGCAGCGTCACGTGTCTTTGTTTATACCCTAACAGCACAAAATGTCTTAAAGACGTCTTATTAAGATCCACTTTATGTCTGAACGTCTTAAGATATGGAAAAGACGTCCTATGGATATCTATTTAAAGATGTCTTTATGACATCAATTTATTACGTCCAAGAGATGTCTTTTAAATGTCAAAACATAGTATGTTTTTGGTTTCATGCTCTCTTACTGAACTAAGAAAATCCAATGTTAGTTCATCCAAAACGAGAGTTGGTCAAACGCCATACCTCGTCGAACCTTAAATTTTCGTGACAAAGCGCGGGTTTGAAATGATTGTCAGCCAAAAATCTACCGAAACTTGCAGTATTCTCTTTAATTATTCTGAGCCTGAAATTACATGCATCCGTGATCACGCATCCGTTGAGTTCGGCCAGCAGCCGAACTCTATAACAAAAAAAAAGCGAGGATGATCGCTTTCCACCAAAGAAAATAAAACGGTATGAGAAAAGACGGAACAGTGTATTTCCGTTGCAACACTGTTTATTGGCAAAACAGCTAACCTCTTTACCGACTGAGACGACTTGGCGCTGGAAACCAGTCATAAATGTTTAAAAATTTCTGAATGCGTTTCCCGCGCCAAGTTTTCTCAGTCGGTAAAGAGGTTAGCTGTTTTGTCAATAAACAGTGTTGCAACAGAAATACACTGTTCCGTCTTTTCTCATACCGTTTTATTTTCTTTGGTGGAAAGCGATCATCGTCGCTTTTTTTTTGTTACAGAGTTCGGCTGTTGGTCAGGTTGGTCTGCTTTTTCTGATTGTATGTAAGTATGAGTTTGCCTTTGGCTTCCGTTGCGTTAACATCTCTCGGTCGACTACATAGTTAGATTTCGGGTTAGATCGCCTAGAAGCGGTGAGTAGAGTGTTTTGTGACGGAATACGAAGGGAAGCTCCACGGCCTGTTGAGGAGAGTCTTTACCAAATCCAAGGGGTGTGAGCGATGAGGCCTAAAATCCCTGTTCGTGCTGCGTTTTTTCATCCACACAAGGTGGACATGTGACTGCCATGTCTTGTTGTGGGAGGAGCGTAGGGCGGAAGTGTGGCTGAAAGAAACGGTCATGCGCAATAGACACTACCAGAAGCGGGAAACTCCATAACCTCAACAGTGCCAAACCGAAAACATTGACGTTTTGTCACTTTTAATCGTTGTTATTGTTTGTATTCGGAATCTCCGAGGGTACATACCCGACAAATCGGAGATTCTAAGGGAATTACCACCCAAACTGGGTAACGTGGAAGCCATCTCTAAGGGTAGCTAGGGCTCTGGTTAAGCGCCGGACCGGGTGGAGAGCTGGCCAACCTGTCCCATGGACGAGGGCCAATAACAGGGGAAGAAAGAAAGAAAGGGCGTGTACCGTTGTCAACTTCGGTTACGGTTTTGTGTCCCGTAAGTATAGGTAATCTGAAAAGTTGGCAGATTGGAAACGCAATATCTGTCATTAATGTCACCGAAGAAACCGAGCGGTTAACCAGGTTTGACAACGGTACACAGCCTAAGTAAGTATTAGAGTCTTAGATGAGGGATTAGAGCCGACGCTTGATCGTTTGGGTCAAGTATTTTACCTTGTTCCGGTTTCCAGTGTTGTTTGGCTGTCGAATTCTAAATATCCGCCTGTGTTCTGAAAAAAAGTCCAATCTTATCCAATACTATCCGCATGCTGAAACTGAGAAAAAAATAAGTTCGTTACTGCAGCAGTTTCAAACTAGTTAGAGCCAATCATCTTCAAGGAAAACAGCAAAAAATATATAAGAGGAACACAGTTTGCTGATCGAAACCGGGCAATCTCATGGCTCTTTAATCTAAGGCTCTGACGCTCTGACCTTTTAGTTAAAAATCCGACAGTCGAACTTCGACCATTACTGCCGAGTTGACATTTCTCGTTTAACTCTAACCTCAATGCTTCCTTTCGGTGTTTCGGTTCTTTTTTTATGGTGCCGGAGTGTACAGCTGTTTTTAAGGTTTTATGGTCTTTTAAGTACTTTTTATCAATAAATATAACAAAAACTTATTTGGTCCAAGGTAAAAATGCAATATCCTATAATTTTAGATAATAATAAAACATCAGTTTAAACAGATCACAAATTTCTCTACTTTTGGATTGCATCAGAAAACAATCTTGGAGTCCTAAAATTACTTGGCAACATTTAAAGGTGGGTTTATGCAGACCACTTTAAATTTAATTTAACCCTAATTTAACTTTACTTTTAATTTAGTACGAGTAAATACACATGAAGGCATAAGAGCATTTATCCACAAGTTTAATTTAATTTTACTTTCATTTTAAATTTCAATGAAAATTTCTTAAAGCAAATTTAAATTTAAAGTGGTCTGCATAAACCAACCTTTAGTCTTATTTTGGTATTAATACATTTTTGATACTTTATTTCTGATGTCCCCCTTTGCATTATGAGTATAAACAAAACTATATTTATGTGTGTCATCTAAACCATTGTAAAGTTGGAAGTCACAGATGAGTAACTTACAGCGTTAACCCGGCCTTACAGTTTAGGTGATATTATCTCAAAATTTTATTGGAATTTTGAACTGTTTATTTACAGGCATATAACATATTGCAACTATTGCATCAGATCAGAGTGTTCTGAAGGAAGAAACAAATAAGTACTGCTCAGAATGTCTGGAGACAACATGAAAGGTAAGAATTACTATTTTAGTATGCACTATCATGTCAGCTGATTAAATCTCACTTTTTTTGTGATAATTAAATGTAAGTAAGGAATAAAACAAAGGAAATTACCTCGGAAATTACTTACTTAAATAAACTATTTTATCAGTTATTTATACTTCTGAGAAAACTGGAAATGATGAAACTGGTGATGGAACCCAAGAAAACCCTTTAAAAACCATTTTGCAAGCTATGCGAAAAGCAGATTCTGAGCCATTCCCTACCATTTATGTAGATGGTAAGGAGGAGGGAGTCAGGTATGAGGTGGCTGCTAAATCACAATTAAAGAAGGTTCAGAAAATCTGGGTAAGTGTAGTATTTGCATAGAAAGGGAATAATTGACCTTACAAAATATAATGTACCTAATTAAAACTAAGGTCTTATGCTGAACACACTTTTGTCCTTTGTGAACCTACCTATTCCATAATGTCTGTGTTTAAAACAATTATTTTTTTAGTAAGTAATGATTTTTTTTATGAATACTAAATATACTGGGAACAGGTTCATTAAACCAGGTTTATTTTGTTATACTTATAAATGTGCTTACATTTTTTTTTATTTATATTTGGTTTAATTCTCTGTTTAATTCTAATTCAGGAATATTTTTGTCTTCTTGGCATGACATGCTAGGAAAACTGGATCACGAACTCAAAATTTCTTAAAATTGGGGATCTTATATTACTTGAGTGCACTATATCGGAAATCTAAGTGTCTTGCAGAAATGTTATTTTTTAAGTTAACGGATGAATTTTATTGCCAGCTTTATTCCTGTTTAAGAAAATTATTGTTCTAAAATCTACATTCATTAAAATTATTTCATGATTTTTGGTAATCGCGTCTATAATATCTTCCTACAAGTACCTATGGGGTACAATAATTTGTGAATGAAAAATAACCATTATCCTTTTTAACAAAAAATTGCTCTAAAATAAACATTTATTAAAATAATTTCCTAATTTTTGGCAAACAGGCTTTAAATAACGTCCTACAATTACCCATAGTGATAAAATAATTTGCAGGTGAAAAATAACCCTAGCAGCTAGCCCTTATCCTTGTTTTAAGGAAATTGTTCTATAATATACATTTATTAAAATAATTTCGTAATCTTTGACAAACATGCTTAAAATGATGTCATGGAGCCATAGTGATAAAGTAATTTGCGTTTGAAACAAAATAGCTATAGTGGCCGGCCCTTATCTCTTCTAAATAAAGTTGTTCTATAATCCACATGGAATAAAATAATTTCTTAATTTTTGGCAAACACGCTTAAAATGACGTCATTCAAACACCAATAGGCATAAAATAATTTGTGTATAAAACATAGTTCTAGTTCTTTTTGAAAAAGAATTGATCTATAATAAACATTATTTTACCCCTATAGGTGTCTGTAATAAATGGGATTTTAGAACAATTTTCTTAAACAAGGATAGGTAAGGACTGTCTGCTATGACTAATTTTTATAGACAAATTATTTTATCCATTTAGGTGTTTGTAGGAACTAATTTTAAGTGTGTTACAGAACTTGTTACTGATTTTGAGATATAGACGATTTTTTTTTAAATCTCGAGATCACTTTCTACCCCCTTAATATAGATATCAATAACTAAAAAATATGTTAACCTTAGTTTTCCAGGGTCTTATCTGCATACCCAATTTCATTAATCGGTGAAAAGTTCTGTCGGTTTCCTTGCTAATCAGTTGACAATAAAATTGGGTAGCTAGTTATAAGCTTTCTATTAAAGGTCAGGGAACAATACAAACAAAGCGAGAAAACTAAAAAAGATGAGGAAGATGCTGAGAGGAGAGCTAAAAATTTGGAGGAGGCCAAGAACGTTGTAATTGAAGAAGATAAATCTCTGCCCAAAGCTGAAAGGATTAAAATAATGCTAGGTGAGTTAGCTGAGCACAGAAATATAGATAGATAAAAATTATTGTTTATTGTTTGGATTAACTCCTTGACGTTCTTGGGCTGTTGCTTGGTTTATAAGGCGCGCCTGATGAAAACAAACTTGTGTTAACTCGTCTATTTTGTATCATGCATACGATGCTGTATGTGCATATTTTAATAGTATATATTTTAATAAAAATATATCAATTATGTTTGTAACGAGCACACTCATTGTAACCGATCCTGGTAAATATCGCTTATAGCGAGCCTTCATGTATAGCAGACACATTTTTTTAGCTCGTAAGCGGTCCCGACTGTGTATAGGTCATTATATGTATATTTCCCGCAACAAGCTTTGAAATTTTTACAACCATAAATCAGTCAGTTACTTATCACTGTCACATTTATTGCTGTCATATTTATTTTTTATTTGGTCCTTAATAGATTATAAGTATAACTCCCTGGGGGGTTAAAATGACACTTTGGTTTTCGACTAAGGCAGCACTTTGGATCTGAGGTATTAAAAAAAAATGTTTTCTGCTCTGTAGTGTCTAAGTTGTATTTTTATACCGATTTGCACTATTGCTAAGCAAAAACAACTAAGTAAGTAACTACATAAATAAAATAGAGAATCAGTTCTCTAAACCACCTGAAAACTAAGTAACGTTTTTTTTTTGTGAAAATTTGTAATTTTTGGGCTATTAAAAATACAAAATGCATGAAATAGAATACACACCATGAGACTACAGTACCACATCAGTGGTGTGGTACTGTGACACACACAATTATAAGATACATTTTAGTCTCTTAATAACACATTCGCAAACAAAAAGCCCGAAATATTCAACAGTTTTAAACCATAATAACTTTTGAACGGGTATTTGTATTTTGTTATAATTTTTACTGATATATAGCCAATTTCCAATAATTTTGTGATGCAAATGTGAAGTTATCGTACTATCGTATCGTATAGTATAACGGGGCAAATCAAGCATATGTTTTTTGCTAATTTTTGTAGGTACCTCGTAAAGCGACTACCTACAATATTAAATTTATGTAGACGTAACTGTTTAGTCTAATTGTTATTTTATTTGTCATGTGTTGTTATGTTATTTTGTTTTTTGTTTCGCTGTCGTATCTGTCCTATTATGGGAGTTATTACTGTACTGGTAAAACATTGTTTCTTACTTTTGTTACTGTGTACAGCCATTGACAATGCACATCTTAAATAAATAAATAAAACCCTCATTCGGTTTAACAAACTTCCATATACCGACAATTTTGCAAAATGGACGGCGATATCTAGCATTGCTATTCATCTAACCGCTGCGCTAGTTCTAAATAATTTGTAAAGCTAACAAGGAAGAAAAAAAGATTTATTATTATCAGATTATCTTAATATACATAAATTAATAAGTTTATTAGTGTCTAGAAATGTCAAAAAATAAGTATTGAAAGAACACAAAACCAGAAAGAAAAGAATACACAATATGTTCTCTACTATACAAATAAAATTAGAAAAAAAATCCCTTTATAACCAAGAGATGAGGAAAGTCATAGACTAGTTTTTTTGACAGCGTAATTACAAGCCGCCATTTCGGCAAGCGATTTCACATTCGGTTGCAGAGAATTATAAATCTTATTAGCATTGACTTATGTCATGTAACTGTGATCTTTGTGGACAAAATAAACGAATTTAAATTTGAACTATAAGTAAAGGTACGCTGAAATTGTGTAATATTTGGCAGGGAGTTCTATTATGTATGCTACTAACCAGCTTTATATTATAGATAAAAGTTTAAATTGTTAGTGACCGTGTGTTTGGTTAAAATTTGTATTCAAAAAGATATTATTTTAACAACAAGCGCTTCCACAACTTTCCCTAGGTTTTCATAGATGTTTGTCAAACTGATCTCCATTTTGCTAAATAATTAGCTTACATTACAAACACTGGTAGGTCGTTATCGTGCATTAGAACATCAATACCTACGAAATCCTAAAAAAAATGCAGATTGAGTTACACGGCAGCTGCTCAACTTTAACACATTTCAGATTCCAAGGAACTTCTTGTCCTTATAATTATTGTTTTATTATACAGTGACCGGCAAAAAGTTCGCAACATATGGGAAAAATTTTTATTAGGAGAGTATCGGAAAAACTTTCCCAGGGGATCGGTTCTGCATGTGCGATAACCTAAAAATCGATTTTGACATATGTCACGTGACCACTGGTATAGCGTCAAATTAAAAAAAAAATTGTTAATTTACATAAAGTGAGGTTAGTTGACGAGATATCAAAAAAAGTTATTTGAAAAAATTGCTTAGAATTAAATTCTAGGTCCTTGTGCAAAATTTTAAGATTTTATTTAAAAAAATTGGAAAACTCAATTTTTTTTAAATATTTTTTTATCGATTTACAAATTTCCAGTTTTTTTCGTTTAGATAGCTTGGCTAATGTAAAGCCCATGGATCTGGATGAAAATAAACGAATGTACTAGTTTTTTCTACAATTGACAGGACAAAATTAAAAAAAACAGGGTTTCGCCGGACGCTAGCTGTTGCAATGATTTGTATCTAGCAGCAGTGTCAAAATTTTAGAGACATTTCAATGAGATTACATTGAGAAAACCTTAATCGTCTTAAATATATCTGAAGTTCGACTTTTTGTAAAGTTAAGGGGATTAAAATAGATAATAAACAAAAAATTACCTGTTTATTTAATCGAAATTTTATAAACGAAAACCAATGTAAGAAAAACTTAAAAGTAGTCAAATTCTGTACTAACAACACAAAAAATCATTGTTTTTCCTTGGGTGCACAAAATTTAAAACTCAGTATGACCACCATTTCTCTCCATACATACTGTTGTTCTCGAGCGCAACTCTCGATTAACATTTCGGAGCATTTTACGATTTATTTGCAATACACAATTTATAATGACATTCTCTAAATTTTGTATATTCCTAAAGGGTCGATGTTTGTACACAGGGTTCTTTAGGTATCCCCACATAAAAAAATCTAACGGAGTCAGATCTACAATTCTACAATTGACAGGACAAAATCGAAAAAATAGGTGTTCGCCGGACGCTCGCTGTTGCAATGGTTTGAATCTAATGAAATGACTGTATCAAGATTTTATTAAGATTTTTCGCACATAAATTTAACAACCAGGTCTATTTAGTTGTACTTAAAACTACCAAAGCAGGCTCTGAAATTAAAACAACCAAATAATCTAGTAGGTTAAAAACAACAGAAAAATGTCAAACAAATTATAATTTGTTTGATTTCAACCTATGTCATTGGTTTATGTCTCGCATCTTACTAAGTTTGATATTTTACATAAGTTTATTAATATTTTATTCCTTAAAATGGCACCCACACTACTTCTTCAGGAAAAGATAGAAATTCTTTTAATTTCTGGAGATAATTACAAAAGCCATAGAGAAACAGCAGCAATTTTTAATGAGAGGCACCCCGATAAATCCCTCCATTATTCTACAGTATCTCGTCTAGTCAATAAATTTAAAGAAACGGGATCGGTAGAAAATCAGTATAAAGTTTCCCATGAAAAACCGGTAACAGGTGACGAAGGTTCTCTGGATGTGTGTTTGTCGATCACAGAAACACCCCAATTAGCAGTTAGTCAAATATCGGAGATCACTAACATTCACGAAAGATCTGTGCGGAGGATATTAAAAAGAAACAAATTTCATCCGTACAAACCTAAATTTGTACAAGTATTAAAAGATAGGGATTATGACGCCCGCTTCGATTTTTGTGCCTGGTTCCAGGGTATGATTGAGGAAGATTTTAATTTCCCAAAGAACGTTCTTTTCTCGGATGAAGCTACATTTACCTCTAACGGAACCGTCAGTTCACAAAACTGTAGATGGTGGGCCACCGAAAACCCAGACTTTGTAATTCAGAGTAAAGACCAATATAGTTTTAAGGTTAATGTGTGGTGCGGAATTTTCAACCTCAGAATAGTGGGACCTTTTTTCTTTAGAGACAATTTAAATTCAGAACGATATTTAGAATTTCTACAAACTGAGATATCTGACTTTTTAGACAATTTGTCATTAGCCGAAAGAAGAAATTTATACTTTCAACAAGACGGAGCTAGCATTCATTCCACAAATGAGGTGAAGAGATGGCTGGATCAAGAATTTGGAAACCAGTGGATAGGACGGTTTTCTGAAAATCCGTGGCCTGCGAGATCATCAGATCTGACTCCGTTAGATTTCTTTATGTGGGGATACCTAAAGAACTCTGTGTACAAACATCGACCCTTTAGGAATGTACAAAATTTAGAGAATGTCATTAGAAATTGTGTATTGCAAATAAATCGTAAAATGCTCCGAAATGTTAATCGAGAGTTGCGCTCGAGAACAATAGTATGTATGGAGAGAAATGGTGGTCATACTGAGTTTTAAATTTTGTGCACCCAAGGAAAAACAATGATTTTTTATGTTGTTAGTACAGAATTTGACTACTTTTAAGTTTTTCTTACATTGGTTTTCGTTTATGAAATTTCGATTAAATAAACAGGTAATTTTTTGTTTATTATCTATTTTACTCCCCTTAACTTTACAAAAAGTCGAACTTCAGATATATTTAAGACGATTAAGGTTTTCTCAATGTAATCTCATTGAAATGTCTCTAAAATTTTGACACTGCTGCTAGATACAAATCATTGCAACAGCTAGCGTCCGGCGAAACCCTGTTTTTTTTAATTTTGTCCTGTCAATTGTAGAAAAAACTACTACATTCGTTTATTTTCATCCAGATACATGGGCTTTACATTAGCCAAGCTATCTAAACGAAAAAAACTGGAAATTTGTAAATCGATAAAAAAATATTTAAAAAAAATTGAGTTTTCCAATTTTTTTAAATAAAATCTTAAAATTTCGCACAAGGACCTAGAATTTAATTCTAAGCAATTTTTTCAAATAACTTTTTTTGATATCTCGTCAACTAACCTCACTTTTTGTAAATTAACAATTTTTTTTTTAATTTGACGCTATACCAGTGGTCACGTGACGTATGTCAAAATCGATTTTTAGGTTATCGGACATGCAGAACCGATCCCCCGGAAAAGTTTTTCCAATACTCACCTAATAAAAATTTTTCCCATATGTTGCGAACTTTTTGCCGGTCACTGTATATTATTATGTGTAGGTAAAGAAAAATCCTTCATTGGCTAATGTAGTTAAATTTTCTATAAAAGATAGATTCAGTAGCGAATCAAAATACAGATTTATAAGGATCAGACTACAAAATTATGTGTACATAAATGTAATATTGTAGGTAAGTCGTTTTAAAAGGTGTCTAAAGAAATTAGGAAAAATCATGTTTTGATTGGCCCCTGTATAAGGGGCATTGTTTGCATTTGTAGCATAAAAATATTGCGAAAAGACATGGCTATTCAACAATAAAAATTTGAACAAAATCTAACAACTTATTTAAAAGTTATTAAATTTTAAGATTGATGAATATTTTTGGCTGGTCACTTTTTATGCAAATCAGTGTACATTATTCTTTCACTAGGCGAACAATATAGGGATAAACGTGTCAAAATTTATGGTTGGGCACACAGAATACGTAGACAAGGAAAAAACCTTATGTTTATAACGTTGAGAGATGGAACTGGTTTTTTGCAGTCTGTATTAAATGATAAACTTTGCCAGACCTATAATGCCGTTGTCTTGCAGACTGAATCTTCAGTTTTACTATACGGTACCCTTAAGACTGTCCCTGAAGGAAAAACGGTAAGTTTAAAGTATTATTTTTATTGCTCCCTCAAATATTTGGACATTATTGAACTTCTTTTACATTACTAGGCAACATTCTCCTTGTGTTTGGTCTTACTGCATAATGAGAGATCGTATAGATTTGATAAATTTAATTAACAAACCCAACCAATTTCGGCCGGTTCACTAGACCGCTAGAAGCCCTTGTGCTAAAATTTACATCAAATCGGCTCGGCCGTCCTGGCGCAATTTTGGTAACACATCATTCCGAAAACCGCCAAAACGGCTTTAAAACCTTAAAACATAAAGATGTTTCAAAAACTGGAAGCTGAAAATCGACACAAATACATCACTTTGCTTGCACTGGCGAGCGTTGGTTTTTCTTTTAAAGAAGACGCATGTTTTACTTAGCGTTCTCAGCTCTACCTAGAAACATGCTTGACAATTATGAGTGATGTTTGTTGTAGTGCTAACAGTTTTAGAGCTGTTCCCGTAAAATCACTTCTTTTGCATGACTAGGCAAAATTTTTCTTACCCGTCAAACTTTTAGATAAAAACGAACCATATAAATTCTATTTTTTTGTGATTTAGGGTTCATTGCAGAAAAAGTAAAAACAATTAAATAAAATGCCTTTTTGATAAAAAAAAAGCTTAAATAAACTACATATTCAAATTCCAATTAAATTTGTTATTATTTGATCAACTGGCCGATAGGATTTAATCGCCCAAAATTTAGTTTTTCATGGCTCTCTAACATTGCACATCACGCACGAAACATCAGAGACATCAGAGATTACCTAACAAAACAAACTTAATAAAATATTTATAGGCACCTGGTGGTCATGAGCTTATAGTAGATTACTGGGAATTAATCGGATTGGCTCCACCAGGCGGTGCTGATGCTATTCTTAACGAGGAGGCTTTGCCTGACATCCAGGCTGAAAATAGACACATTATGATTAGAGGAGAAAATACCTCAAAAGTTTTGAGAATGAGATCTGTATTGCTTCAAGCATTTAGGTTAGTATTCGCCACAAATGGCGATATTGCCTAAGATAAGTTCGGTGTTTGATAAAAAAAAATTGACGCTGATTCTTATTTTTGTGTATATTTTTGTCAATAAATAATAGAAACATATTATGGAAAGTTCATCACCCTTATTCTATGTTTGTTTTTAGGGATCATTATTTAGATAGAGGCTACTGTGAAGTCACTCCACCATCAATTGTCCAAACCCAAGTAGAAGGTGGAGCAACATTGTTTAAAATGGACTATTTTGGGTTAGTATCTGCCTATAATCTAAAATAAATTATATTTAGTTAATTGCTGCTTATTTTGTATAAGTACCGAAAAAATAAAAGCAAAAGGCGTTGGAATTTTTTTCATCTTAATGGGCTTTTAGTTCTATTAGTCCGAGATCCCGCTGCAGGATTACTACGTTCATCGAGTTTTTAATCAAAATCTAATTTTTACATATAATAATGAATTGGGGAATATATTTTTGCCAGGGTGCCTATCAAAATGTGGCCGCTAGTATTTTTCATTAAAATAATATTAATTGATTTTTCATTCAATATCCGTATAGTGTTTGTAAGTTTACCGATTTCCTAGCATGAGCCACGTAGTCCAGTGGGTAAGGCATTCGCCTATTGACCCAGACGTCTTGGTTCGAATCCGGGCTCGGCCGGATCTTTTTTTTAAATTTTTGTCCTTAAAATCGGATCGGAGGGCACCCTAAGGTCGGAAGAGGGTTAGCACCTGGTTAGGGGCCCTGACCAGTCTCTTTCCTCGCAAGAGAAGAGGGATATGTGCGAAAAAATCTAACAATCGTTCGGCAAAATTCGGGATGCATATTCCTGGTATTAGCTAGACGTTAGTGAGAAGTTTTGGTTGCTGTCCCGCACTTGGCCGCAACCTCTTCGCAGCCAGGTGTAAACAGGTATTGCTTTGTTACATTTATACGTTTATTAGGTATATTCATCAATTATATATCAAATTAAAGTTAATTTTTTTCTGTGTGATGGCATACCTCTGCCTATGTAAAAGTGGCCGCAAATAGGGGTTGCTAGCTGTTAAAAATAGATTAGAGTGAAAGGGAGTTAGCGCGCTACGTCGTTCGTTAGACGAGGATGGTGATTGCCAGGTGTACGAGTTTTTAAAGCCAATGCGCATGCGTCGATCGCTAGTGTTTTCAACTAAAGCGCGACATTCTTATTCTAACCATTTTGTTTTGGAGCTCTTAATACACAACGTTGTTTTATTTAACTTTATATATTATTACTTTTGTTAAAATAAATCTTAAATTTCAAAAAAAATGAAGAATTGTTTTCTGTGTAATAAAAAGAATAATGTGCTTGACTTTAATAATGCATCATTTAAAAAGTGTTTATTAATGTTATTGTTTCGTCGTAAAAAAAAAATATAAGTACCATGACATTTTATTAACAGTGGAATCTATGGACAATTAATTTCGGATATTATAGAGAATGTCTGAAAAAAATTACAGTTTTAAAACTAAAAGATAAACAAGAATTTGAAGATTTTTGCAAAACGCAAACCATAAGTAAAACTTTTAATTTAACTTAAGAATGATTTAGTTTATAGTTACTATACATATAATATATCGGTACCTCAGGTATCTGTCTTAAAAATGATGTTTGTTTCTCTTATTTATATTAAAGAAAAGACGATTCCATTTTTTATTTAAGAATGGATGTTTTGATATATTAATTTTAAATACAACTAAACAAAAATTTATTAATTATAATTTTTTTTGGAGTATTATAAAGTCGTTCCCACTACTGTTTGCGCCGTTGGTTGAGAACACATTGGCTTTAAAAACTCGTACTGCTGGCAATCACCATCCTTGTCTAACGAACTATGTAGCGCGCTAACTCTCTTTCACTCTAATCTGTTTTTAACAGCTAGCAACCCCTATTTGCGGCCACTTTTACATAGGCAGAGGTATTCCATCACACACAGAAAAAAATTAACTTTAATTTGATATATAATTGATGAATATACCTAATAAACGTATAAATGTAACAAAGCAATACCTGTTTACACCTGGCTGCGAAGAGGTTGCGGCCAAGTGCGGGACAGCAACCAAAACTTTTCACTAACGTCTAGCTAATACCAGGAATATGCATCCCGAATTTTGCCGAACGATTGTTAGATTTTTTCGCACCGATCCCTCTTCTCTTGCGAGGAAAGAGACTGGTCAGGGCCCCTAACCAGGTGCTAACCCTCTTCAGACCTTAGGGTGCCCTCCGATCCGATTTTAAAGACAAAAATTTAAAAAAAAGATCCGGACGAACCCGGATTCGAACCAAGACGTCTCGGTCAATAGGCGAATGCCTTACCCACTGGACTTACATGGCTCATGCTAGGAAATCGGTAAACTTACAAACACTATACAGATATTGAATGAAAAATCAATTAATATTATTTTAATTAAAAATACTAGCGGCCACATTTTGATAGGCACCCAGGCAAAAATATATTCCCCAATTCATTATTGTATGTAAAAATTAGATTTTGATTAAAAACTCGATGAACGTAGTAATCCTGCAGCGGGATCTCGGACTATATGGGTTTTTCTCAAATGATTTTGTCGTAATTTTAAATAAAGACGGCTGTTTGGAAACATAACTAAGGACTTTTTTGTCTTATAAATATTGGAAAAAGAGCTTATATTTTATTGCGTATCTTAGATACTCAGTTTTTTTATAAATCTGGTACATAACAGGAAATAAAAACAAGAGTGTTAAAATCGAATCAAATGACATTTAAAATTAAATATCCATTTGAAATTTGGAGCAATGCATATTTATGCATTTTTATTAAGTTTAAATTGCGTTACCTGTCATTTCCCCCTAGAAATCCCTAGCATTTGTAGTTTTAGCTTTTGGTATTTGAAGATTGAGGAAATAATAAAGTATAAATTTATAAAGAAAACTACTTTGATACGATCTTATATCAAAATAAACAACACAGAACAAACTAAAGACCGGCCTCAGGACCAGTGAATCAACGTAAACAAAAAACATAGGTTACTTGCCATACATTGTTTTATTTATTTTCTTATAAAGCTCGTTATCAACTGGAAAATTATAACGCGTTTTGTCTTTTAATAATTGTTTTGTGTGCGTAATTCCTTTTGATGTTTCAGGTGATAACCTTTCGAAATTTTGTTTTATTTAAATTGTAACTGTAGTAGTTGTACACAGTAGCTATTATATTATTTTTATGTAATAATGTTTAAAATAATTGCTTTTATAATTGACAAAAATCCCTAGATTAAACAAAATCTCGTAAATAAATCCCTTTCATTGCACAGGCTTTAAAAATCCCTAGATTTGGGATAAATTCCTAGACATGGCGACATTGCGGCTGAGTCGCGTTCCGCGCGACCACAGTTGAGAAAACGCGTAAACGCGAATCAGTTTGCCAACTCCTGCGAATTTCTTTCATAAACGTGAAGCTCAAAATTGTTTTTTTTATAGCTATTTGCCTAAGTCGAGTGTGCGCAGTAAGAGCCACGTGAGAGCCGCAATATCGGCAAATGGTTCAGTTTACGACGTACGTGCTACGATTAGGCAGAACCGGATTACTACAGTTATAGCAAGAAAAATATTTCACGTACGTCGTATCCGTATCATAAGCATTTTCTTGCAGCGCTGCCAATTCTCGATAACCCTAAACCCGAAGAATTTTGTTAGTAATATTGGAGAAATAACACAATCGCAGTAAAAATTATATTTCTAGATTTTTTTAGACTATAAACTAATGTATTACTATTCTTGTTACAATAAAATTACCTTTTTACCCCCCAAATTCACTAAGCCGAAGCGTAACCCATCAACATATTAACGGAACCAGTTGGTTCAGTCAGGGTTAACAGATATGTCTTCTGTATTAAATTTGACTATAATCTTTTGATTAGAATTACATAATTAGTTTTAGCAATATAGCATTTACATGTTTTCCTACACCTACTTCTTAAACGTTCGTCGTGGCAACAATGTTTGCCGCCTGGAATAAATTGAAAAATGCGCAAGCGTCAACTAGGCAGGCCTGCTGTTATTGGTCCAAATTCTAAGAGACTTAGAGCGATGAACTTTTTCTTAAAAGCTGCATGAGACTACCAGTTAACCAAAGCACCAAGTCCAACGAAGATCCGATGGGTCGTTCCCGAGATATTGTTAAATGTTTATAAAAAAAAACAGGCCAATTTTTGAGGATTGGTTTTCGCCACAGTAACAATGCAAAATAACATAAAACCGGTTTGCCAATTACACCACAGGATAATATAAGTCTCAAAGAATTGTTTGCGTCCAAGCTGGGGTCTGTGGCCTTGCCCAAAAAGTCGGAAAACCATATTTAAATATTGCTGTTCTGGAGCCTCAACCGAATAAACAAATAGGATAACTTTAGCACTAAAAATGCGATCGGGCTGAAACGAATAGGGCACATTAAGAATATAAAAAAAATCATCTCCTGGTGTACTTTGAGAAGCCTAAAACTATTTTTTGCAAAAGATATTGTTAAAACAATGGCAATTTTTAATGATTTTTATAATTATATTGAATGGATTTGGACGATCAAAAACTCAAATGAAAGATTTTTTAATACCTACAACCTTCCTGTTGGCCACTTTAAGCTACAGTGCAAAAGAATAGAGTTACGAGCCAAAAACTAGTTTTAGAATATTCAAAAAATAATTAAAAATCAAAGCAGCAATTTCAGCTGTTATTGGGATAGCAGATATCCCTAGACATGCCCCCTACAACCTAGAACAGTCAAAATGCTTCTAAAAATTTGTTCCCGTTTTTAGACAGCGGGACTGAGCTATTATCACTTAGAACACTTTTAGACAAACACTGGTTAATCGCAAAACTTGCACAGAAACTATAGTTCTGTCAAGCGTAGAAATTAAACTACCACAAGTTTGATTGTAAATGTAGGTGGATATTTCCCTAAACTACCTGCAAAATATGGTGCTTTTATAACAACTCTGAAAAAGTACCATTTATTTCCGATTTTATATTTTTTGGACCACAGTGCGGTGCTGAGATACGATACGCAGACCTTCCGCGCATCTCTAATTATTTTTATTTTAAAGAATTAAAGACACGAACAGCAAATAGGTTAACACCTTTCATTTTTTCGATCGACATAACATATTTTCGCAACGCAGGCCCTAAGAAATTTGCTTTAACTCAAATTTTCATCAAGCTTTTGTGCCCGACTGTATCTGGTATTGCATTGCTGTGTTGGTTAGCAACAAAAGCGGTGCTAGTGCGTGACATATTTATTTTAGTTACTGATGCATTTTATCTTATGACAATGAAAATGTAACTTTAAATTTGAGTTGACCACAATGGCCTAGCAGCAACTTTAAATGAACACCATTAAAAACTTTGGAATTAAACATGACAATGAAAAGATCTTTAAAACAAGGTGTTACTTGATCCCTTTTTTGCAGCAAAGAATCCAAATGACGCCCATTCAACTTCTGCTCGGTTGATTTTAACAAACTTTTGGCTGACTCTTCATATCACCAGAAGCACTCGTGCCAAAATTCCTGTCAGTCGATTCGGTCATCTCGGCGCAAATGCGACCACAAACACACGTACACACATACATCACTCCGGAAATAGAATAGATTCAGAACAGCTAAGAACGTAAAGATATATCAAAAACCAGAAGTTGAAAATCTGCACGAATTCATTTAATAATAATAATAGTAAAGATGTTTATTTATGCCAATAAAACAATTAAAAATATAAATATAAAATTGATAAAAGTAAAAAGAAATCCAAGAAAATGACAGTAGTATACTAGTTGGCATAAATAGGTAGGATTTTGATTTATAAAAAATCATTCTTCCAATCCTACCCCTAGTAAATAATTTTTGATATTATTTTTGAAAGTTATATAGCTTATGCTCCTTAGACTAGAAGGAATATTATTATAAATTACAGAAGAGATATATTTAAACGAAGACTTATATTTTTCAGTGTGATGTTTAGGTATTTCTATTGTGTTCTGATTTCTAGTATTAACATTATGAATATTATTCCTGAATTCAATTTTTTCAAATAAATATCTTGGTTTCTGAGTTAAAATTATTTTATATATAAAACAGGATATGTGGATTTCGCGTCTTTTTTCTAATTTAATTAAATTATGTTTGTCAAAAGTAGGTGATACGTGATCATATTTTTTTTGGCCCTATTGAAAAACGAACACAGTTATTTTGAAGAATTTATAATTTCTGTTTATCTTCGTTACTGATGTTTTTGTGATAAATGATATCACAGTAATCTAACCCACTTAGAATAATTGAATCAACCAGTCTAAGTTTAGTATCGGTATTTAAGTAGTCCTTAAAGTTATATAAAATTTTTAGTTTTTAGTATGCTTTTTTAATTATATTTTTTATATGTTCATTAAAATTAAGATACTGATCAAAAATTACGCCAAGATTTTTACCAAATTCGATTGAAGGTATCTTAAAACTATTGTTAAGAACAATTTTGAAATCAGAATTATTTTTTATTTTAGTGATTAGTGTTTTAGGACCAGTTAAAATTAAGTTAGTTTTATTTTCATTTATTTTTAATCCATGATCAGTTATAGTTTTTGAAATATTTAAAACATCCTCATTGATTAAGGAAATGCTATTTTTCAAATCTGTGTACTTGATTGAGTGGTATATTTGAGTATCACCCGCAAAAGCTAAAAGATTGCCGTGTTTAATAGATCAGTGAAAATCAACAGTGTATATAATAAACAATAAAGGGCCTAATACTGATCCTTGTGGAACACCTCTAGAAATAGGCAGTGAATTTGAAATGTCACAAATATATTCGTTTGAAATTTTTGTCACTTGTTTTCTGTCAGATAAATAATGTTTGAACCACTCACAAGTTTTTTGACTAAAACCTATCAGCCAGATTCTCCAACGCCAGCCCGGTCTAATTTGGCAACCAAAAGTTTTAAACTGACAACTGTAAGAATAAGACAACTAAATTTTATACTATGAATTTATTTCTGAGCTTTTTCGCAAATTTATAAAAAAAGGCAATTTTAGTACGCACTTTCGACAACAATAGAACTAAATTCACTCTAGCAACCCGTTCCAAGATGAAAATCGTTTTAAAACCAAGCAAATCGCTGAAATATCCGAATAATTCATAAATTTTCAATGACGTCTTATTAACAACGACAGGACAAAAACTTGTCAAAACATAACTGATCAACTAGAAGATCTTAATTTAAACCAATGCTAAATCTTAAACTTGCTTAGTGAATCTGGACGTATATATTTAAGCTTTGCTAATAACATTTCACGATTTAGAGAATCGAAGGCTTTAGCCAAATCGAGAAAGACTATATTAGTAGCAAAACCTGAATCCCAATTTTCTAAAATATCGTCTTTAAGTTACTTTCCTTACACTGCTGAACGTAGATGCAGGCTGTGTTCAGAACGTAAAAACTATAGAAAGACAGCTATTTTTTTCTTTTAGAGAAGAGGCTTATCTTACTCAGAGTTCTCAGCTTTATCTAGAGACTTGCTTACCTTCCATGGGAGATGTTTTTTGTATTGCTGAAAGTTTTAGAGCTGAACAGAGCAGAACTAGAAGACATTTAGCAGAGTATGTATAGACTTTTAGTTTATTTGAAATAAGGTACTTTAAGTACAAGTACTTTTATGAAGTAAGTTTGTGGCATAGTCTGTTTTAATATGTATTGTCCCAGGTATACTCACGTAGAGGCCGAGTGCCCCTTTTTAACTTTTGACGAGATGCTTGACAGAGTGGAAGAGCTTATTTGTGACGTGGTGGACAGAGTTCTTAAGTCTCCTTATGGCGATATTGTCCATGAACTGAATCCCAACTTCCAAGTCCCAGCTAGGCCATTTTTGCGAATGAACTACTCTGACGCCATTGAGTATTTGAAAAAGAACAACATTACTAAGGAAGATGGGTCATTTTACGAATTTGGCGAGGTTAGTAACTTACTATAATACAATATCCTATGCATATAATCCAAATAAACAGGAAATGTTTTTTTTTGCTATTCTCTACGTGAATGAAATATTTATGGTGGTTGTTTTTATCTATTTATTTTGATATTCATTGACAAAAAAAGATTTTGTACTTCACACAAAATTCAAATCTTTCTAAGCGTGATACTATTGGTTGTGACGTCACGTGTCATGTAAATAATAGTATATTATTTAACGAGCGGTAATGTAGGTCATAACTCACGCAGATGAAGTTTGCAGCACGAGCCGCAGGCGAGTGATGTAATTCATCAAGTGAGTTATGACCATTACCGCAAGTTGAATACTATACTTTATCTACGACTATAACAATAAATACTAAGATACAAGTACAGAGAAAGAACTTTATTAACTTTATTAACTTAATTTGAAAACGTCAAAATTATTCGAGTGACATTACTTCCCTCAGTAACAATAATAGATTGTTTCCTTTCAGCCAATCGGCTTGTACAGAGCCACCTTGATATTCGGTTCGTAAAGCTTTTCCGATTTATTATAGTGAGTTATAGCAGTGAGTTATTATAACTCACGCTGTTTGTTTATAGATACTATTAATTGTTCAAAAGTAGTTGAATAATTAATATATAATTTAATAGGAGTAGATAAAAGTGTTATAATGTCTAGTACATGGTGAATTCCAGAGTTAATTTATTTTCTTGATTATTTCCCAAAGGTTGATATTTCGTGGACAAGAAACATTACATTTGAATAAAAGGGAAGTTTAACAATGACCGGAACGAAATTTGTGTAAGGGCAATCGGAAAATTTGCTGAAAGTTGATGCTTGTGTGATGGATGACCGCTGTTTTGTCTTTAAAATTTCGTTACAACTACTTATTATTTATTGTAACAAAAATAAACCTATAGCCATATATGGGTCATTCTTTAACAAATCGTACGCCTAAAAATCTTCGTGATTTCCAATTTGGTTGGAATTTTTTTTACAAATAATATACATAAAATTTGCCAACAGTGTATTGGGATTTTTTAAAAAATCTTTCTTCCCAGTTATGTTCTTTATGAATTTTAATATTTTGCTTGTTTCTGTCACATTGCAAATTCATTATCTCCGGTTCTAATCATCGGATTGATACCAGTGGCGGCTCGTGGCAATTTCTTAGGGGAGGCAGGCAAAAAATTTTCTTACAACAAAACAGATTACTAGGAAATCGGAAGGACTTCTACTTGGTCAATAAAATATTTTATATATGCTATAAAAAATATGTTATTGTTCAGCAAAACCAACGGGAAGGTCTAGCGTTTCCATTAAATTATTTTATTACCTATCTATCTAAACAGTAGGTACCTAGACCTACTATTTAGATAGGTTATCGGTTATACCTATTCAAAAGTAATAAACTAATAATATGGATTTTTGCCACGACGGAAGGAAAATGGAAAAAAGGAAATAAAAATGAAAGTTGAAAATAGAAAGGTCAGCTTGAAGATTAATCTAGGATAAGTCCTATCCTATAGGATAGAGCTCGGGATAGGAAGAAGTGGAAAAGTGCATTCGCACATACCTTCACAGAAAAAGATATAAACTCCTTAGTTATTTATAAAATAAAACGAAAAACAAACAGGACAATATTAACTTCGTACTTGCATACCTATATAGGTAGGTACAAAAAAAAAACTATTATCCCTTCATTTCATTATCCATTCATTAACCCTTCATTTACTTCCATGTTTAAAACTCAGATTATTTAGGAAACCCCCTCTCGTCCTCTATTAACGCACTACACCTTCCCGAACCTAATTATTAATCTAATTCTTAAAATCAAAACTGCTTAACTGGATGTCAAACTTGAATCTATTCGTTTAAAACACGGTGGGCGTGTTTGCCTCCAGTCGCCGTTTTCATAATGCGAAAAACGTACTACGTTTCCTAAAATATATGACTATTTATCTTTTTACTTACACACTTTCCTAAAAACGTCAAGCCTAGAGGAAGCATGCCTCCGTCCAGCGATCAGGTGAAGAGCGAGACATCAAGATGCGATAATAATGAAACAGATAAGGACGCCGCGCTCACGGACCTGCATAATGGAGAGTACGCGCACTTACGCGGTTAGGGGTGGCGTAGAATATTCTTACTATTAGAGCCGTTTCGCAAAATTTATACAAGAACTATTATAGAGTTTATATTAAAAAATATGTTTCAAAGCTATATTAATTGTATTACATATTTATAAAATAAGGTAGGTATTATTATTTCATTTATTTCATTTTGTAGCTATGCTGCAGGGGAGGCACTGCCTCCCCTGCCTCCCCTGTCGAGCCGCCACTGATTGATACCGTTGTCTCACCGTTGTATTTA
Organism: Philopedon plagiatum; assembly: GCA_963971165.1. Classification (NCBI taxonomy): domain Eukaryota; kingdom Metazoa; phylum Arthropoda; class Insecta; order Coleoptera; family Curculionidae; genus Philopedon; species Philopedon plagiatum. The sequence goes on along the minus strand of OZ020191.1, from coordinate 106,995,919 downwards.
TTGTTGTATAAGCTGTCTAATTGCATGCTAATGCAATGCTAATAAACATTAATAACAAATTAATTGTTTAACAAAGTTAAAGAGTAAATTGGATTTTTAATTTACAAAGAAAAAGGGAAATGCATGGTTAAATATGAATTAAATGCAATAAAAAAGAAAACTGACAATTCGTTACTTACTTCTAGGAAGTTGCAACGCCTTTGCACGGGGCACTATATTAAATCAGTTTTCTCTATAAAAAAAAATATGGATGTTCTTAGCATTTGGCTTTTATTGACGATTACAAAACTTAGTACTTAACAGGGACATACGTCTAATCTTCCTTAAGGGCTTGAATCCACGCATTTGAACTACTTGAAAATATCACAGTAACAAACGTTACAATGTCCCAACTTTTTTGTGCTTCAGTGTGCACAATTTCTGATTAAAATTTCATCATCAATTTCATCATTCCCCTACCCTTTTTATTTAAAAAAAGATATACTACTTTATTATTGCCGCTAGTAGCAACTGTTAAAAAAAAATGCATTTGAATTCGATGTTGCACAGAATAAATAAGAAATAAAAATTTAGCATCAGCAAAAAATAAATCTTTTTATTAAGAAATCCCAAATATCAAGTGAAAATAATAATATTCGTGTTTTATTTGTTGTTTATTATTTCCGCTCGTTGTTTGCATTTCCTTAATAAAAAGGTTTATTTTTTCCTGCTGCTCAAAATTGTTATTTCTTATTTGAATCGGTACATGCGGAAACGACACATGTCCAAAAAAGCAATTTTTGAGAAAATAAAAAAAAAACGTCTAGGAATCTTCTAGTTAATATATTTCGAATTGAAATGTCAAAACGATGGTTTAAGGTGGTTCCAATTTAATCACAACCTGATTTAAATTAAAAAATGTAATTTGTATTTTCTAGAATTTTTCAAAAAAATGGACAAGTGTCTTTTCTGCATAGCTTGGGTCAAAATCAGAAGCATTGCTTTTATTTAACTGTGAATATATTAAAGAAAGTTTACACATTATTATGTTTAGTCTCTAATTACACTGGCCGACAAAACATGAGTAACATAAAGCTGAATAGCATAGTGTGTAGAATGAACCTATCAGAATACGCAACGGGCCAAAAAAAAATTTGTAACACGTAAGGTTTTCGTGTTACATTAAATAAACCACATGTAGAACGGTACCGTTTAATATTTAGTGAAAAAATGATTTTACAAGTTTTTTAATCCTGTATATCGACTATATTTATAATTGATATTAACATCTAGGACAAAAAGCAAACATAAAAAATATGTATTTCAAACGTATTCTATTTTTTTTTCCTTTTATGGGGGGTCACATTTTCTCTCTTCAAAAACCAACAGTAATCACCCATCATGGCTGGATCCCATCGTCATTGGTACCGAATTTCCATTGTCCGGATATCTTGATGGAACCTTTCAACCTGATCGTCGCTGACAGCGCCCAAGTTTTCAGGAAAAAATGATAAATGGGCATGGAGAAAGTGAATTTTTAATGACATTCGGCAACCAAGCGATTTGTAGGAGTCTAAAAGTTCATTATCTAGGTGTTCGTAGTTTGCATCCATATTGTTTCCTAAAAATCCCCTCACTACCCTTACAAATGAGTTCGAAGCTCTGAGTTCTTGCGTGGTGAGCTTTTCTATAAAATTACCATCGTCCAGTAATTTTCTAATTTGTGGCCCAATAAAAATGCCTTCTTTTAATTTGGCGTCACATAACTGGGGAAAGACTCGTGTTAGCCTAGTGTTAGGTATTTAAATCCGTCACCTTCTTTATTCATAGCCTTCACAAAGTTTTTCATCAGTCCAAGTTTAATATGAGGAGGTGGCAAAAGGACATGTTCTGGGGTTACAGGGGGCACATACTTAACATTTTGAGATCCCGGTTGAAATTCACTCCTTTCCGGCCAAATTTTCGTTCACTTCACGACTGTCCCACAAACAACGAAAACAGCAATATTTTGTAAATCCTCCCTGAAGTCCCACTAAAATTGCTATAACTTTTAAATCCCCATATATCTGCCATTTGTACCGGTTGTAGTTTATTTTAGGTTTCATAGGTTTCTTTCATTGTCACCGAATAGGCAACTGGTATAGATGGTTTTAAATTTCCATTATGTAATAACACAGCTTTTAAACTATATTTCGATGAGTCTATGAACAAGCGCCACTCATAAGGAGAATGCTCGATATTGAGTTCCTGCAGTAAACCAGCGATATCAGTACACGCACATAACGAATTTTCCATATTGTAAAATGCAGAAACGTAGCATTTATTTTCCTAAAAGTCGTAATTTTTGTTTCTTTGCCTAGTAAGTTCCACTCCTTAAGACGGGAACCAAGAAGTTCTGACTTGCTTTGACAACCCCAAATCACGTACTAAATCATTTAACTCACTGTGAACAATCAAATGTGGCTCGCCAGAACTGGGACCTGGAGTAAAAGTGGGGTCGGTACACTGTTCTTCGGAGCTGCCTGATGATGCGTTATTATCTCCATTATCTCCCAAAACAATATATTGCCAACCTAAAGGCGCAGTCGGCACTGGTAAGTCTGCATTGTGAGGAATAGGTCTTATGGCAGAAGGCAAATTCGGATATTCGATCTTGCGCTTTTTTTTGGAATGACCTTCACTCCTTGTCATGCAAAAATAGCAATCGTCAAAATGATTGGTGGGTTCTCGCCATACCATTGGAACTGCAAAAGGCGTACTTTTTCTCTTCCCTTTCATCACACATGGGGAGCCCACTGCTTGTCTTGATCTCCGACTAAACCACCAAAATACATGAAATCGGCTTTTTTCACATTTTCAGAAAATGGTAAGGCTTGTGACTTCACCAGAAATTCTCCACAAATATAACAAAACTTGTCAGGAGAAATTTTGTAACTGCGGCGCGTTTCACTTGACATTTTCGTCGTTGACAAAACTTTCTTAACTACACAGAACCACTCGATTCGAAACTCACAAGAAGACTGAATAAGAGAATAAGTTTAAGGTTATAACCAATCCATTTTAGGTTATCTCTCTGTTTTACAATGCACCCCTTTTAAATGGCCCCTCATAAAATTTACTACCTGTCACTATAAAAGGGTCTAATGAGTCAATTGAAAAGTGGTACGTATTAGGGCTTTATGAATATTTTTTCTATTATTAGAAAGGTATTGGCATTGTGAAAATAATGGGCTGAACTGTGTTACAAAAATCGTGTCAGTCAGTGTTATTGGTAGTAAAAAAAATCCTTAAAATGGGACCATTCGAGAGAACTCATTTACAAAACAGAAAAAAAATAACGAAATCGGTTAATCTGACCTGTAACTTGAAAACTATTGTACAAAATAATCCGCTAGACTCGTGTCGCTCGCAAGAGTAAAACATTGACAAAAAGGGGGCAAATAAAAATATACAACTCACAAATCAAATTATGAGGTTATGTTTCCTGCATTGTCTAATTAAGGCTGTAGATCCATGGTTGCATACATTTTTAGCAAGCTTGTTAACTTTGAGTACTTTTTTATAGGACATTCCGGAAATGCCAGAACGCAAAATGACAGATGCAATCAACAAACCTATTATTCTGTGCAGATTTCCAGCCAATATAAAATCGTTCTACATGACTAAATGTCCTGAAGACCCCCGTTTGACCGAAAGCTTCGATGTGTTGCTTCCAAACGTTGGAGAAATCGTTGGAGGATCTATGAGGATACATGACCTTCAAGAATTGTTAGAAGGGTAAGCAAGGTTAAAAATCTGGTCTTAAATTATTAACCAAGCAGCTAAAAATGAGCATTTTGATTATTGGCCATCTTGTGATATTATACACTGGTTGCATAGTGGGAAATCTTCTCGATATTTGATTTTAATCTTTTGGCGTTGTAGAGATGCATGTTTATAGGGTGTTTTTAACTAATTTCAGTTACAAACGAGAAGGCATCGACCCTGCACCCTACTATTGGTACACGGACCAACGCAAATATGGTACTTGCCCACACGGTGGTTATGGTTTGGGCCTTGAACGATTTGTCTGTTGGTTATTAAACCGGTACCATATTAGGGAAGTGTGCTTGTTTCCTAGATACTTAAACCACTGTAAACCCTAAAGAGGTTTAAATTGGATGATATGATGACTTTTCCCAGGGTTTAGTTGACCTGAAGGAAAGAGTCTCTGAGAAATTGTTGCATTTGAAAAATAATATATGTGTATTAGCTATTAATTAATTAATTATTCATTTATATTTTTTATTCAAGTCGGTTGCAAATAATTATTGTTGTGCATAAAATATTAATAAAACCTTTAAAAACAACATTATTTGATTTTTTTGTTCCATTTTTTGTTTACGGTAAGGATCTCCACCAAAAAAGAATACTTTAATCTTGATAATTTTTTGTGTACAGGGTGTCCCATTTTCGGTACTTTTGCGGGGTATCTCCCTTATTTTTAAAGATAGAGGGTTGCGGTTTTCGCGACAGTGTGCTACTTTTTGATGAAACGAAAGATGACATAAAAATATTTTTCATGGCCCCCTTCGTTTTTGACATACAGGACGAAATTGATTTTTTTCCATTTTCGGACCCCCCTCGCATTTCAGTTATCTTGTAACTTATAAAAAAAGTAAAAATGGATCCTATTAGAGTTTTCTACGTAGAATCGAGTGGCGTGGTTAGATTTTCATCAGATGTGATATTTTTCGAGATATTAACCAAATAAATGTTTTTTTAAATGGAACATCCTGTATATTTCTTAACCATTAAGTTTCCCCTTTCGAGAGCTTTTCAAAAATATATTACACTTTATAGTTATTTTTTATTTTTAGCCCTTAAATCGAACTATTTAATTTTAAACTTGAATTTTGCGTAGTTGGCCGTGTTTAACAAGTGGTTTAACGTCAATTCAGGTATTTAGATTTAAAAAAGAAACTGGTTAAATCCTGTATTTTCATTAATTTATCAAAATTGGTATTATTTTTAACCTACAACACTACTTGTTATCTAGATATATAGAAAATCCTAAGCAGAACTAAAACTGTTTAGTTTTTAATCACTTAAAGATTAAATTAGTTGTCTTGAATTATTAATAGCAAATAAAAGTCAAATTTAAAAACAAAACATACAAAACTTTAGGTAACGAAAAGAGTTAGTCCATTTAATCCATTCTAGCTCTTTTCGTTACCTAAAGTTTTATATGTTTTGTTTTTAAATTTGACTTTTATTTGCTATTAATAATTCAAGACAACTAATTTAATCTTTAAGTGATTAAAAACTAAACAGTTTTAGTTCTGGTTAGGATTTTCTATATATCTAGATAACAAGTAGTGTTGTAGGTTAAAAATAATACCAATTTTAATAAATTAATGAAAATACAGGATTTAACCAGTTTCTTTTTTAAATCTAAATACCTGAATTGACGTTAAACCACTTGTTAAACACGGCCAACTACGCAAAATTAAAGTTTAAAATTAAATAGTTCGATTTAAGGGCTAAAAATAAAAAATAACTATAAAGTGTTATATATTTTTGAAAAGCTCTCGAAAGGGGAAACTTAATGGTTAAGAAATATACAGGGTGTTCCATTTAAAAAAACATTTATTTGGTTAATATCTCGAAAAATATCACATCTGATGAAAATCTAACTCGATTCTACGTAGAAAACTCTAATAGGATCCATTTTTACTTTTTTTATAAGTTACAAGATAACTGAAATGCGAGGGGGGTCCGAAAATGGAAAAAAATCAATTTCGTCCTGTATGTCAAAAACGAAGGGGGCCATGAAAAATATTTTTATGCCATCTTTCGTTTCATCAAAAAGTAGCACACTGTCGCGAAAACCGCAACCCTCTATCTTTAAAAATAAGGGAGATAACCCGCAAAAGTGCCGAAAATGGGACACCCTGTACAAGTGTTATTGTAATGAAAAGAAAAGTTATTAAATTCAGAATGTTGTCACTAAAGCATTGTAAACATAGGTTATTCCACGGACGTTTCTACCCTAGTTGGAAATAAAATTAGTATCCAATTTGAAAATAAAATACAAATATTTATTTACCTCCATGTGAAAATGCGAAATATGAAAAGCCTTCAGTTAAAGTAATAAAGAAATAATTTCCTCAACTAATATATGGATATCACAATCCCCGAGACCAAATGCGTGTAATCTAGTGCTGAGCCTGTGTAAACGCCTGCATCATTAAAAGACCTTCAGCAGTAGACCATTTTAAGGTTGTACGCTTTAAAGTAAAGATTGCACTGTATTTTGAAAATGGACGCTCTACATCCAAAGATGTATTGTTTGCGTATCTGAAACACTGCAAGTTACTTCCGCAATTGTCCGCACTTACGCACTGTCCAAGACCACGTAGTTGCGCGAAATCCGGACTTTTGTGTACCAAAGACTTAAACTTGCTCGCAGCTTTAACACCAAGGCCATTTTTTAAAGTTTGTATAACTGTATTTACAGTATCAACTATGTGAAACAAGTCAGAAAGTGACAGATAACTATGTTGAAGGCTGTCTATAGCATCTACTAATACACGATAATTTGCGTTAATAGTACGAAAATCTGCTTCGATTGTAGTGTTATTAAAGTGCTGTTGACTTTAATGCAGATGGCACTTTTTGGGCCGAACTGCGAAACTACAGATTTAACAGCTTGGACACAACTGGTGAAGTTTTTTAATCCGTTGTGGAGATTTTTTAAAAACCTTTTTGATGCTGTCAATTAGCTTGTCAACATCTATACCGTATCCATTTATTTTTGAGAATGATGACAAAAACAAAAATTGAACAATAATTAACCCTATTGGCCAGTTCCATGGACCGTTTACACCAGAACATATTTTAGTGGTCACAATATTCATCTTTTCTTTCCTGATAATCACGGAGGAATCAGATTTCTTTCTATCCGTGTTGGCGAAAGTGCATTAGACAAAGACAAATAAAAAAGGATTTGTTCAAATTTTTATCGTACGTTTTTTTGCTTGTGGAAGTATTGCTGGTTATATACTTCGAAAGATTAGTCATCGCAAAATTCTTTTTTTCCTGATAAAATCCCAGCGGAATCCGGTTTCTTTCTATCCTTATTAGCAAAAGGGGCATTAGTAAAAGACAAATAAAAACGATGTTGTTGCCAATAAAAAAGAATAATCAAACAACATTTCATCACAGGCGGCTTTGTTTTGCGCAAGTATTTCTGATTGCCTATAGTGAAAGTTTAATCCGAGTTTGATTGGGTTTGATTGGGAAAAATAAATTTCTAACCTGACAAAATACTTACGTAAGTTTTATGATTTTATAGCAAGAGACCTTTGTTTTTACTGAACACAAACAGCATTTGCAAAAATCTCGTTTTTATTAAACAAAAACAGTGTCAGCATAGGCACATTAACCTTATTATTTTATAGCATTTAAAATTGTTTCCTACCCAAATAACAATACTACCTCTAACCAACAATTTGCAATAAAAGGATCGGAGGAAAAGTATTTAAATAAATAAAGGAAAAATTTCCAAAATGAGTAAACATTTTTATTAGGATAAACAATTTATAATATGGTTAAAAAATATTCCCTATTCTCCGATATAATATGTATAATAAAAATGGATCTATAATGTAGCCTACCTGCGAACAGTGATGCTTGTGTAAGTTAAAGACGCGATAAAAATTGTGTAATCGAATATAGGTACCAAGTAGTTTCACAATTTTTAACTGTAAATGTTAAGCCTCAGTTCCAGAAGGATAGATATACTTTGTAATGGCACTGTGACTTCTGCTTTAAACTGAAACCAAACGCTTCTAGGGCGCAATTTTCACTACTTTCTCAATAACTAAAGAAATCTTCTGTTATGCCCACTATTCTCAACTTCATATCGGGTCGGTGTTTCTGTTACTCATTCCCATAACGCCCGGTTCAAGTAATGTAAAGGAGAACAAATATGTACTTTGCGTAATATTTCAATAGTTGTTAGTCAATCCCAGATTCGTAGAACACAGGAATTTAAGCTGCTAATACTTTATATAAACTTTTTAAGTATATATTTACACTGCAAAAACAACTTATATCATGGGACAGGCTTCAAATAATATGTCATATTAATCTTTCACATAACCTAACTTTCTACAAGCTGTAAAAATTTTGCGTATGAGAGAGAAAGAAGACGAGAGAGAAAGAACATGAGAGAGACATAATTGATCTCTTCATTGTAAAATGGGTTTCTGTCATCATTCTCAAAAGTAAATGGACACAGTATAGATACTTGCTTCGAATTATTTTTGCCACTCGGTGAAAAGCATGTAGTAAACAGGTTACATGCAATAAATTAGGACACAGTTTTAAGCCATCTCGCTGCTTTTACCATATACGCAGCACCGTCTGTAACCAACAGTACAATATTGTTCGTATTAATATCAAACTTTTTTAGAGTTTGCGTTAGTAGTTGTTGGATTGTTTCAGCGTTAAGGCGCGTATCCACCTGAGCACGAACGCCTCGCTTTAACTTTTTTTGATTGCGAACAACAAACGCCGAGGCACCGAACGAGGCGCCGCGCCGTTCCCATCCTCCGTCCGTACGTTCGTTGGTTCGTTCAGATCAGCTGCGGAGTATGGAGAGCGTCGACGATGTGGTAGTAGCTAGTACTGCGTTTATAGTGATGGCGGGTTTATTAAAAAAAATGAAAAGAAAAGAATGAATTGATGTAGCCTTTACTTGATGAAGATCCCTTATTAAAATATTTAAAAATAACAACCAAATTGTTTCAATCTTCACTAAATTTTTATTCATACACATGACAATTGTTTCGACAACACAGTGTCTTCGTCGGATGATTGGTATAAAGTAACTGTTCTTATTATATGTATTAAATGCTTAACAAATTTCTTAGGTACAAATTTTTAGGTAAAAATTTGTTGAGTATTTAATACATATAATAAGAACAGTTAGTTTATACCAACCATCCGACGAAGACACTGTGATGTCGAAACAATTGTCATGTTTATGAATAAAAATTTAGTGAAGATTGAAACAATTTTGTTGATATTTTTTTAATATTTTAGAAAAAAGACGCTGGTGGACAACCAGAATATACCAATATAGACTTATCACGCGAGGAAATTATTTTTAAATAGTATGACGGAGGAAGATAGTGGCCATTTTCGAAATTTCGTAAGAATGTCTCCCAACGACTTCATTTTTTTGTTGGAATCAATTCGTGAAACAATATCAAGAAACGATACATATTTGCGAAAATTTGTTCCTCCGGAAGAGAGATTGGCTGTCACATTGAGATATTTGGCAACTGGTGATTCATTTACTAGCCTAAAATATCTTTTCATTATCCCAACTCATTTTTAATTGAAACCTAAACCAAAGTTTACAAAATCAATTTTTTAAACTTTGCCTAAACCACTAAAATAATAAATACGTACACCACACTACACTGACTTTTTAATTTGAAACTCAACGAGGCAAAAATGGCAAAACACCGTCCACACCTTAACCAAATTCTCTTTGATGTACCGACTCCCGTCGGATGGTATCGCACGGCCTCGCTCCGCACGTCGTTCGGCCGAGGGCCGTTTGCCTCTCCTCGGTGATACGTACACACTTGTACGTGAGCGGCGACTCGCCTTTGCCTCGTACCCGTTCGTGCTCAGGTGTATACGCGCCTTTACTTTTTTCTAATCTTTTACTTGCAAGTAATATGGCATATGCGCACTAAAACATTTCCTACTTGGTTATTTTTGGTATCTGTTCAACTTCAACTTCATCAACTGATAGTTGTTTTTATTACGTAATGGGGACCTAATGGCAGTTTCCATTTGTTCTTTGACGCGAGGAAAAGCATACCGTAATTGCCACTGGGTCGATAGGGGCCACTTACCAACATATTTTCTCAAAAAAGATCGCAAATGTTCGCTTTGAAGCACGTAGAAAGGAATATTGCAACAGCCTAATACAAATATTAGATCATATATAAAGCCCCAATATCATCTTCAGCTGTCGGTTTAGCACATGTTTTTACTCTGAATATGGTGTCTGCAACTAAAGAAACTCCAACTCACGATGCAAGTGTCACAAACAACATTTTATTTCCTTTCCATTGTACTTTAGGTCGGGAAAGCGATGTAAAAATCTTTGAACTTTCTACCCAAACGGCAAAGAGCGACGAGGTATCGGCATCGCCATGGCCATGCTAAACGCGAATGTATCCGATAAGCAGCCCGCCGTGATACCAGTGCTTGCTACTACGAAACTGACAATAGCCGCCTGTCGTCGATGTCGTCCGTCGCTTTGTAATTCCAGCCCTGGAATTACCTACGTTTGCAAGGCTTTATTTATCACAGTAAACGTGGTGAAATTAATTAAGATCCACTGAGGGCGGCACGTTGCATTTACCAATCGAACGCGTGTTAGCATACGACTACTGCTTTCGTGGTCTTTATCAGATCGGCGCGCCGTGTAAAGTCCTTGTAATGTGTAGTTGTTTGACCAAGCTTGTTTACCACATATTTTTCTTTTTGTTTTTCGGCGCTCAGCTATATTGAAACTTTTAATTGATCATGTGACTTTACTGTCGAGCATGTCGCCTGCGAGCGCTTGACAAATGCTGTCGGCTGTGACGTTTTTGTGTTGAGGTTAGTTTTTACGTGTTTAAACTGATTTTGACTTTCAAACGTTTTACAGTTGGAAGGTATTATATTTTTCATGTCACTTGTCATAACCTAGAGGTCATTTTTTCGCATATAAGCATGTAAGCGTCGTATGCCAAATTGTCAAAATTTAGGTTTACACATATAGTGATAAACTTCACTTCTAAAATTTTGACATAAGACGCTAGTAGCAACTTACGTACGATAAATGAGCAACATAGTTGTATGCAATATGTGGCATACTGAATAATGCCGAAATGTTGGTCCAATATGGTGCAGCCTTTAGGGCATGTAATGCAATGTACGCAAATAAAACAAAGGTTTAATGCCAGATTTAGTTTATTTTATTAAGTGTATTATAAATAATTTTACCCTTAAAAATTTAGAATTTTATAATTTATATTTAAAAACTTTAGGTATATTTTTAAACTTCAATTGATGTTCATTAAAATGAAGTGCAATACTAATTCTATAGTTAAAAGTGTACTTTTTTTCGTTTCTTTGTTACACACTAAAACAGAAGAGATGTAATTATGAAATTGCTTAAAAGGTCTATCTGTTTCCCAAAATAGTATGGTTACCATGTGAGAGAAATGTTATTTACAGAGGCGTAGCTTAAGAAGGGCTAGAGCAATGATTCCCAACCTTTTTATTATACTTGAGTACTTGTAGGGTCGTCGCGTACTACTGGTTACTTTTGGAGGGGGTCAAATAAATTCTATATACGCGTCAATAACACTAAATGTATTTAAGTATAAATATAATAAAATACAGAAAATAAATCCGTAAAACCACAGAAAGCCGTTTAGTTGTAAGCCCATTGTATATTCAGCATGGGAAGTTGTAAGTTTTAACCTAGTACTTTTGTATTATTATTGAACCATCTGCGTACTACCCTAAATGCTCTCGCGTACCACCAGTGGTACGCGTATTACTAGTTGGAAATCACTGGGCTAGAGGGTTCACAATTTTCCTCTTGTTGTAGGATCTCCGTATTATATATATGAATATTTGTGGACCCGGGAGTACATCCGTTCGTTTGTTAAATTTCTATTGGAATCTGGCAGACGTTTCGCCAAGGCCTCACTTGGCATTATCAATGCCTACTCGTTTCTCTGCCAGATTCCAATAGGAATTTAACAGATGAACGGATGTACTCCCGGATCGACATTTCTTCACATCTCTCCATCCGTGAAAGTCTATGTTCAAACATATATATATATATATATATATATATATATATATATATATATATATATATATATATATATATATATATATATATATATATATATATTAGAATTGTGTTTTATTTTTCCAAATGACTCTTTTTCGATTATTTTATACAGCGTATTTTGCCTTACGTGTTGACTACACCATTGAATATTGGTGTAAACCGTGAGCTGAAATCATTCAAACATTAGGTACACTACCCTGGATAACAAACAGACCTGTTTAAATAAACCAACCCCATTTTCTGTTAGAGGTGTGCAACCTGGTCAATGGCCTTAGTTGTTAAAAAATAGGTGTGTTGGGATTATTTTATTAGTCGGCATAGCATTTTATACAAAAGACTTTAAACAGTCGTGGCTAATATAAAGTTTATATTTGCATTTAAGCATTTTTTAAAATTATATTTTGCTATTACATTGGATTTAATTATTAGATTGATAGGCCTCTGTGGCATTACCCAGATCGGATATTTATTCATATTTGCCTGCAAACAAGCCAAAGCATAAGCTCAGTATAAAAATTGTTAAAGTACTGTATGACCAATTTATGTATTTATTAATTTTTAACTTTCATAGCTTTTATTCTTTATTTTCAGTCGCTAACATTCACGTAAGATGTACCAAATAGATAAATGTTCATTTAGTAATGCTGGTCCAATGGTTTGAAAATAGAATGTATTTGTAGTACTTTTTTAAAGCAGATATACATAGCAGCCGGTTCTTTCGCTAAATTTTGATTTTGGTGCAACTGCATAGGGCAAAAAAAAATGTTAAGTATTTTTTGAGAAATAAAAAAAGATAAGACTTCTTAGAAAATGTTCCAAAAGTACATCACAGCACAATACTATGTTTACGTTTTATTCAATTCGAAAAGTATTGTACAAAATGAAGTCCCTCAGGAGCTAAACCAAAAGTAGTCATAAATTCTGAAAATAAATCTACATCCAATATTTTTATATTAGAGATTTTTTTTTAAATTAACCGTTACGTATAGGGATAATACTAAAAAAAATAATCTACCACCATCATTAACTACTCTAAATTTACTGTAGATTTCCTCCATACAAAATTGTATTTGGAAAACTACTAGGTACTTATGATGAGTCTGTGTAGAAATCGGTAGAAACCATGAACAACTGATGCTGACAGATCAGCACGTGGCTGGACAATACCGGTCATACACGAATGCGCTAGCCCTTTCGACTATTCTCCCGCGAAACAGCAGGGTCCGGACCCTCCTTCCCGTTTAGGGCCTTTTTTAGTGGGCACAAACGAAATTTTAAATATGCCACTGTTCGTTAAGATAGTGTATACAGTATACTGTATTTTTTCACAGCACAGGTCTGAAATTAATTCTTTAGATGTGGGAGGTGTCCGAAATACTGTTCCTCTTCAAGTCAATGACATCAGAGTTTTTTTTTACAAAAAACTTCGTTTTAATCAAATAATGCAAGAATTATCGTGCGATGTGACTGTTTGCAGACAATACAAGTATAGTCGAATGTACTATAAACTGCTGCTTTTCACAATTCAAGTCTAAGAACTATTATTTTATTACAATAAAAATCGCCTAGGCGGCAAAGTCTGTATGCATATCAAAGGACGACTTTTCGACGTTTCTATCGATTACTTGTTTGTTCAGGTATTGTTAACGAGTCCAAAGAGTAACTCATTAACAAGATACGCCTGTACTCATTTTTTGTGTGCATTTGCAAGATCGCCATCTTTGTGGTGGTGCTCGGGCGCGGTGTCGAATTTCGTGTCGTGACCAGGGTTGCCAGTCTAGTACAATTGTACTACATCTAGTCCCTTTTTAAGTCATCTAGTATACTAGAGTCACAATTTAGTACGAAATATTATCTTTAAGGAAGACCACACACCGGCGAAACATGAATCATGAAATATGAAATACGAAACTAAAAACATAAAACAAGAAATCTGAAACATTTTTTAGCGTGATACACACACCGAAGAAACAAAAACTAAAATGTGTTTCAGTTGACTGGATTCCGACGATTGTCTAGATGCTGTTGTTGCTGTTATCACAATACTATTGATATCAAAAAAGAAAAGTAAATAAAAGAAACGACGTTACTGGGTTCAACTGTATAATGCTAAACATCCTAAATATAGTTCATAGTGTCAAGAGAACTTACCATAGACTTTAAAAAACTGAAGACAAAGTTAATTACTATTCAAAGCAATATCAGTCATTCAATTTGCATTAAAAACTGGTGGATGTATTGACTGGTCAACTGCAGACGGTTGCCAAAGTGTAGGTACAAAATGTAATGATTGATGCCATCCAAGCAATACAGTATTACACGTCATTTATTGGACTATATTTTCATCTAATAAAATTAGAATAAATAAGTATTAAGTAATAAAAAAGTATACTTACATTTTGTTCTATTTTATGCATCATAGCCAAATAAACTTTTATTCCCTTCTCACTGTGATAAATTATTAAGTAAAAGTGGCAACGCTATTTGATGGTTTACTACCAGTTTTACTATGAATTGAAAGTGACACAAGCGACCATTTATAAAATTCGGTGACGTTTGCGAAATTGTTCGAAAATGAAAGTGTGTTGTTTTGTGTTTGCGAGAAGCGTTTAAGTGTTTTTCTTTGAAGAAGTTGACATTATTTTGCGAAAAAAACATTTAAATATGGAGCGGCGGTGTCGAATTTGCAAAAAATTGGACTATTTAAACCCATAAATTTCTTGCCACAAGTAAGTGAGGTTGTATTCACTTGTATCGAATCCATTGGTGTAGTTCTACATAACTACACATTAGTAATATTAGGGTATCAAAAATTTAATACAAAAAAGAACGCTACTGGCGTTGAAAGAGGCAGCCGCCAGGAATGTTGGTCAATGTTGCCATTTTTTCTACTGTCCATTGCATGTTGTAAACGGATGATTGATTTGGTTGGTGGGAATGAAATGCTTTGTCCATCGTTTTTTTAATGTCAATGGTGATCACCCAGACATATTTAAATCATTTTATAAAATGTAATTTCAGACATTTACTTTCCATTGTTGACCACGCATTCTTAAATTTCATTAAATTCTTGATAGTCTTTCATTTTGTTACCGGCAAACGAACACACTCAAACGAAATTAAGAGCAACGTGAAACAAAAATATAGAACCGAATCTATTTCATGCGATAACTTTCTACAATATTTGTTTCCTTATGACGTCACATGAAATGCATTTCGCTGATGGGCGAAGTTCCATTTAAAAATTTGTTATTTTATGAAATATATATGTTTTATGTTTCTTTGATGTGTGGCCTCCTTAAGAGATGTATTTTAGAGTTCTCGTATTTCTTATATTTTCTTTGTCCATAGATTTGAACTAACTCTTTTTTTTCAGAAACTGAAAATAACTGCGAATTAAAAATAATTGCATTTTATTTTTTTATACCGAATGCAGATTTAAAAAAAAAATATGTCTCCTATTGTTAGTGGATTAGACGCGCATGCCTCATCTGTTTTGCGAACATCTAGTACATTTTAATTAAATTTAGTACTTTTTTAAATAAAATGAATGTTTTCCAGTGTACACGAAATCAGATAAAATTTGTCATTAAACTCTTTTTTACTGTGTAGTAGGTAGTGTTGAGATCGTTGAAGGTCAGAGAATTTGGGTACATAAAATATTAAAGAAACCGACAAAGCTTTCGCCTCTTATTAATAAGGTACTCTTTGACGGGGCATAAAACGGCTACCGACTTACTGAAATCTAACTGTAATAAGCTGCATGGTTATTATAATACATACGACTATATACAGAGAATATTTTGTAAACTAAACTTTTTATCAACCGCAACTGTACGTAGTTTGAAGAACTTTGGTATATACAGATTTTACTGCAAGGTAGCGAGACACATATTATTTGGACCCTTAAGATTTCTAATAAAAAAATGGCGACTTTTATACTACCTATGCTTTTTGCATCAAAATTTGCTTATACTGTAAGGTAAATATATCTATAGGGTTTCCTTAATTTTAAGACTGCCATGATAATGTTAATGTAGTGGTAGAAATATGATTTTGGATGTAATTTGTAAAGGAAATATGTCTGAATTAAAAATACAGGGTGAACTTTAGTTTGGGCCTAAATCGTATTTATTTTGATTTGCATCAGAAACTATAGGTTTCATATAAAGAAATCAATAAGAAGTTGTTCGTTCTAGAGTTCCACATGATTTCCTGTATTTTTAATTCACAAAAGAGAAAAACACCCATAGAAATTGGTACTTACTGTATAGTTCTTATTTAAAAAATGACTTGTCAGGTGGTTTCTAGGCTTTAACAAAGGCTTAGTGTATAAAGAACATTGCATTACAGACAAATTACTTTAGGTTCAAGGTTGAGGCAATTTTTTCAAAAATTGCAAATCGTCTTTAGCACAAAGCCTAATAAGGTCAACTAGAAATCAAAGTTTTAACGAATAATGATTAATACAGGGTTCAACTTTTAGCCAGAAAAAATATAACGAGAATATTAATTTTATTTATTGAGTTGCTAGTTAATTAGCAAATAAACCAACGAAGTTTGGTAATTTTTATGATAATGAGTTTACTACCTATGTTTAATAATTTTGATGCAGCCTATTCACCACAAAATCTATGTGAAACTTGATCGTTGTGTAAAATTTTTGTCAGTGAGTAGTAGTATCCGAAACAACGTGTTATGAATATTTTAATATCTATAGATTTATATTTCTATTCTTACCTTAGTTAATCTGTATGTAAACTTACATACAAGATTTCCCAAAAATTTTTACACACATCAATATTTAAAAAAGCTTATTTTATATTCTTTCAAGATCTAATTTTTTAAAGTTGGTGTTTTTTTGTTTGGGAAGGAGTATTAAATTTTTATGTATAGAATATTACATCCTTAAAACATAATTGATAATCAATATGTACAGCTAAAATTAGTAAGATATTATCACTTGGAAGGATTTAAGCCAAATTAGATTCTTATGTCTTGAATTGATTTAATTAAGTTTATTCAGTAACGGCTGAAGAATAGTTGATTTATATGTAAACAAATACGTATAATTTTAAAGAATGAAAGTTGCAAAGTTTCAGAGTGCTGGTTTCGCATAAATGCTAAATGTTTAAACTTTTACAAACAGTAATAAACTATAACAAAAATAACGGTTCTTTTTAAAACAAATATATATTGGTCAGCTTTAACTTCTTCTGTGACCCTGTATACTTAAAATTTATTTCAGTATATAAAATACAAATTTCCGTTTACTTTCATTTAAAATAAGAATTGAAAGCACGTGTTTACACTTTGGCTTGTGCAAAAAGACCGGAAATAAAGTAAGGCTGTATTTCTTTCGATTAAATAGTTTTAAAAGTACTTTTTTTGCTATTTTTCGGTACTTAGAACGTTCTTTCCATTTAGATTATATTTTTGTTAATCAGATGATGATCAACAAGAACACAGCTAAAAATTCACGGTGTGCCTGAACATGATTTAAATGAAAAGTTTTTGCCCTGTAGAAATTTTTTCTAATATTGAGTTCCTCGTTCATGCTTGAGTTCCTGAGAAAAATCTGTTTTTATATGTGCACATAATGAAAATCAAAATTTTCATATGCAATTGCTATATCTATCCATCAAAATTTTATCTATAGCCCTCGTTAACAATTGTTACCATTTATAAAAAAAACTCTATAAAAGAACTCGCATACCCGAGCGACAAATCGCCAGCCGAGATAAAAATTTTAGTCCGGGCGCATATATTTAATTAATTATATTTTCCAACTATTGTATTGTTCTAGCTTCCCTTCAAAAAGTTCAAAAGGCCTGAAAGAAGGTGTCAGCTAATGTATATACACTGTTTGTAATAAATTTAAACAATACTGTCTACAGATAACAAATTCATTTTATTATTTATTTAATCGGTTCCGACAACCTATTCGCCTGGACTAAATGCTGGCGATATCTTGGACAGTCGGCATATCCAAACAAAAAAAATCTTTTTTTTCAGAGGTGTGCTTTTCGCTATTTTACAAATTTTAATTTTTTTTTAATTCAGTTTAGTTGTAATTTAAGTGTATATCTCGTATTATCTTTTGAACGCATAACTCTCCTTTGCAATTCAAAAATTGACAAGTCTGGAAAAGGGATGTTGCTTTTCACGTCGCTTTTTATTCGACTAATTACTCTCTTACATAGTCTGCACAATAGTATCAATGTAAGCATAGTTTTGAAACAACAACCTTTTGAGATGAGCTTTTAATGTTTTTTTTTTTGTAAAGCAAACATTTCTCTCTTTTTTTTTAAACACAGTATACACACCTTAAGACGATTTCATCGTGCATTTTTGCTCGGTGTTTCGACATGTTGAACTTCGAAAAAATAAAACTCGTCCTAATAGGTGAGGAGCCGGTGACACTGAAAGTACCGTCATCGCGGAATCAAAATTTTTTTATGTAAATTGATAGTTAATAGTCATACGAACAAAATGAGCTCGGTACGCCGGGATTCATTAAGCCGAAAGTATTTTTAAAACAATTAATTATTATAAAAAAGCAAAAATGTTTTTTTACCCAGGGTGTTTTCTAATTGAATGTCAATATTTAAGGGGCGATTTTTGGGTCCATTCTAAAAAGAAAACTTCATATGAACGTATGTCCTAAACGTCTTAACTTTTGAGATACAGGGTGGTAAAATTTTCAAAAATAAATAGTTTTTTATTAAAATCTGTAATACCACTTTAGATATTTTAATTAAATTTGGCATACATGTACTATGTATCAAGAGGCATTATTTAGTGTACCACAATTTTTTTTTCTTTAAACCAGTGGCGTTCGTACGGAATTTCACCTGCCTATTTTGGCAGATATTGATGGTACGCCACTGATTTCTCGTAAAATTAAAATCATTCCTGAAATTCCCAATCATTTCTAAGCAAATTTGATCTCTTGCATTTTTTCAATCCGATGCACGGTTTTCGCTTAAAAAAATAAAAACCTTTTCTCTGCATGATCATAACAATATCGTTCATATAGCAGAGAAAAGGTTTTTATTTTTTTAAGCGAAAACCGTGCATCGGATTGAAAAAATGCAAGAGATCAAATTTGCTTAGAAATGATTGGGAATTTCGGGAATGATTTTAATTTTACGAGAAATCAGTGGCGTACCATCAATATCTGCCAAAATAGGCAGGTGAAATTCCGTACGAACGCCACTGGTTTAAAGAAAAAAAAATTGTGGTACACTAAATAATGCCTCTTGATACATAGTACATGTATGCCAAATTTAATTAAAATATCTAAAGTGGTATTACAGATTTTAATAAAAAACTATTTATTTTTGAAAACTTTACCACCCTGTATCTCAAAAGTTAAGACGGTTAGGACATACGTTCATATGAAGTTTTCTTTTTAGAATGGACCCAAAAATCGCCCCTTAAATATTGACATTCAATTAGAAAACACCCTGGGTAAAAAACATTTTTGCTTTTTTATAATAATTGTTTTAAAAATACTTTCGGCTTAATGAATCTCGGCGTACCGAGCTCATTTTGTTCGTATGACTATTAACTATCAATTTACATAAAAAAATTTTGATTCCGCGATGACGGTACTTTCAGTGTCACCGGCTCCCGACCTATAATGTTAGCGATGTTATAAAAGACATGGTTACCATGGTGATTAAACAACAAAAAAAAAACGAATAAATGAATGTATAGTTCCCGTCAACAATAAGTCATATATTCGTATAAAAAATTTTTGCTTGGATATGCCGACTGTCCAAGATATCGCCAGTATTTAGTCTAGGCGAAAGGTTTTCTGAACCTATATAAATATGAAATAAATTTATTATTGGTATAAAATAATTGTTTGAATTTATTACAGACAGTGTATTCAAATTAGCTTACACCTTTTTTCAGGACTTTTGAACTTTTTGAAGGAAACCTAAAACAATACAATAGTCGAAAATATAATTAATTTAATATAATCGCCCGGACTAAAACTCTAAAGGTACGGTTTCCTCGGGGCGACCATGATAAGCGTTCGTCGCTCGGCGATGATCGCGAACCACTGCTCAATGGCAAATCAATTTAACCGTCTCCCTCCAGGGAGCTATGTTGAGCGACTTTGCCATTAGCAGTGGTTCGCGATCATCGCCGAGCGACGAGCGCCTATCATGGTCGCCCCGAGGAAACCGTACCTTTACCTCGGCTGGCGATTTTTTGCTTGGGTATTAGAGTTATTTTATAGAGTTTTTTTTATAAATAGTTACCACAGTTGACGAGGACTATAAATAAAATTTTTATGGATAGATATACATGGCAATTGCATATGAAAATTTTAATTTTTATTATGTGCACGTATAAAAACAGACTTTTCTCAAAAACGGTTCGGCCGACGATTTTAATTTTTCGTTCGAAATACTCTGGATGAACAAGGAACTCAATATTAGAAAAAAATTTACAGGGCAAAAACTTTTCATTTAAATCATGTTCAGAGAAAATAAAAACGCGTGATAAATTTTCACAAGAAATTCATTTCATTTTTGTAGGGTTAAACTAAGAATAGTGGTATTTCTCAAAAAAATACAGAATGTAAAAAATATTTTCTAACATAAAATATTGCATCTTTAACTGTTAGCAATAAACTTAAAATCTGGAGACCTGCATGTAGCATGGTAAAATATTGTAAACATGTTTACCATTTTTAAGAACAAACGCTCTTCTGTCCAGTCAATGTCTAGATTTTTGAGTTTATAGTATAGCGCTAAGCGTTACCAAAAAATACCGATTTTTCTATTTCAATTGTATGTGTTGTGTCTATTTAGATGGTAATCTTATTGATGACTTTAAATATGTATTTTGTTTTGAGAAAAGTCTCAAAGTTTTATGTCTGAAAATAAAATGTAGGTATATTCCTCCTTTTTTATTGTTGGAATACACATTCGCAACTGAAAAAAATATCGACTTGTAAATACCGACTTAGCTTCCTTAACGATCACATTTCTGGGTTTGTCTTTGAGAGAAAATTATACCAAGCACTTTTCCTAAAGTAAAGAGTAAAAAATATGTTTTATGTTATTTATAACAAATGCACAGTTACAGCTATGCACACTTCACAAAATGGTATCCTGAGATCTGATTTCTTGAAACTCAATCGCAATAACTTAATAATGTGATTTATCGTTAACAAACCAATTTGGTTTTTGCTGTATGGCAAAAATCAAATTGAAGAACAGTGTTCTTTTTTTATAAAAGCACCTTATTCATTGCTCTCTAGAGATCTTTAGACATAACAGGTTTGCCTAATAGTTAGGTTTCGAGCTCACTTGTTTTTAAACAATAATTGAGAAATACTCATGTTGTATTTAGGAATCTCTATTTGACTTAAATCCGATACAAGACTAAAGATTATTTAAAATTTACAAAACTAGCCTTAGATCACATTTCTCTCTACAGCGCTAGTGAAAGAATCGAGCGAGATTGCTATAATATTCGAGGAACATAATTCAAATAAAAATATTTAATTTTTAAAGTAGTTTGCATCCTTAACCGGAAAAACTAATCGATATAACAAAAACTAAAAACTAGAACAGATAAACAATTACAAATCATAAATCAATGTCATTCAGTATCAAATATATGGAACTAGTAGAAACTGTTACCGTTTTGTCACCGTAAAATTAGCCAGCAAGAAAAATAATAAAACAGAATTAGGTACTAAATTTCGAAATACTGAGGGTAGTAACCAAACCTGTTAAAAAGCAATTTAAAGTAGATGTTTTACCATAAAGATGTGATTCGTTGATTAGCCGATAAGTCTTCATACTTTTAAAAATAAAGACAAAGTGAGTTTAGAGAACCTACCATTTTAAAGGTGGTTTGAACTAACCATAGCCTTCTCGACGTGCTATGCGAGAGACTTTTTTCAGTTCCCATTCTGTCGCGCGTAGCAAATCGATGCGGCTATGAAACTAACCTATAGAAATAACTAAATGAGGTTGTATTATCTTTTGGTACCTTACATCACACCACTATGTGAACATGGGTTGATATTTTAAAAGCATCTACGCAAAAAAGCAGATAACAGATTCATTCTAGTTTTCATTAACAAATCCATTACATTTACATTACTTTTAAGTAGTCAGTGAAAATATGTTATACAAAACATAATGTGTTGCACATTTGTGTTGGATTTGATACAAATACGCAAGTTTCAGATTCTAGTTTGATTATAACAAAAATATTTATAAAGAAAATTTCAGGAGCATACTTCTTTCGAACGATACTGAATGTAAATATGTTTCAAAAATTCAAATGCTCACAAATACAAGTCCACTCATCTAAAATTTATTATAATGTCACGTAAAACCATTATAGTAACCCAAAAATATTTACATTACTTATTTGTTACTCTAGTAACTATAGCTTCAAATCCTAGCTGCAATGCAAGTCAATAATAAAAATAAATTACTTTTTAATACAGCTAATTTAGTTTAATATAAAGTAAAAAATAATAGTACATTCCACTTCACAGTAAAAAATAATCTTACCTAACAAGTAAAAAAGATATTTATCTTGCCTCCTTCCTTTGGGACATAAAATTCTACATATTTTGTTTTTTTATGTCGAGCCTATTTATCATTCAAAATGAAGTCACCATTTTTTTCCTAAAAAAATTATATAGAAATCATTGAGTTTCTTATTTTCTTTTTTGAGAAAAATAGGCCTGTATCCAAAAAGAAATAAATATTTGATTTGTCTTAAAACTGAATATGGTGGATAACTACTAACACTACGTTTTATTACCTTGTCCTCAACACCTAATACTAAAATAGTATTTTTATTGCGTTGGAAGAGTATTTTTTACGTACTGACAAAAACGAATAAATATGTAATTAATTATTATAATTTCTTTCCAGAATTAGAATTTACTGATTTAATTTTATTCAACATATAATTAAATAAAATAATATGGCATGTACTATATTTACATCTTTTTATACTAACCAATTTTCTATACAGTTTATTCCTAAATAATTCGAAGATTGTCTTAAGAAATTTAATAGAGTGAATTCGTTTAAATAATTTATACAAATTAGATAGCACGGAATGTTTCGGAAAATTTTTGCTTTCAACTACAAGAAATTTTGGTGGGGTCAAATTTTCTCGTAGCGAAATTGGCCAATTTCGAATATTTAACGATGATAGTTGTTGGCTTAGCTCCAAATGTTCTACTCGAAAAATATTTATTTGGTAAGACAGAAGCTAAACCAGCAAAATGACTTTATGCGATTTTAGCCTAGTCACAGTTTAAATTTTATTATAAAGTTTTATATGAATATATCGGTATATAGGTATCGATTTAAACAACAAGAAATATTAAGTATATCATTATTTTTATGGCTACCCCTATCTTAAGACTTCTGTCTGCTGAATGTTTTTAACACAATTGTATTAATTGTTTACGAAATTCTGAAATATATCATTCCCCTATATCGTGTAATTCCGGTTTTTAATACTATACTATTTTTCTTTATGTTAAGAATACAGAATTTAATGATTTATCATTTTTTAAGTCTGTCACAATACCGACTTTTATGATTTACCGTTTTTAAGGATGTTCTTAATACGAAATTCTATGATACACTATTTTTTGATATCGGTCATAATGCTGCCTTCTACGATATTCCTTTCTGTATATTCATAATTACACATCGTATGGTATACCCGTTACCTATATTTGTCACAATACGCACTTCTATGACATAGCATTTCTTCACATACGTTACAATAGTGCCTTCTATGATATACCGTCTTTTTGTTTGTATGGTTCATTTCACTAACTTGCACAATATCGGTTTATATGATAGTAATATATCGTCTTTAATTATATAGTTTCTTTGTGTGTCACGTACATATACAGAACATTATCTCGCAATTACTTTTCTTGTATTTTGTAAGTTTTGGCTAACACTAATTTAAAGCATTTGTTTTAATAATTTTTCTTTTAAATAATGAATAATAAAAAAATGAAAATATTAACTTGAGAATTCCCTAAAAAAAATTAAACCTGGAATAGCTTTTATCAGCTCAACTAGCTAATAAGATTAGCAATATTACAAGTTAACAAAACTAAACTAACAGGCGCTAACTAGTATGAATTCGCCTTTCAGTATAATAATTTATTAAACGATGACTGAAATTATTCACTAGCGCCTATTTCTTGATCATTATTTCATATAAAAGCATATTCTTCGTATTTTTCTAATATCGGATATTTGTAGAAATTAGGGCTTTCTATTATTAAAAGGAATACCATTCAATGAGGTTTTTTTCATGTACTTTAACGAACTTTATTCAACATGAGACGTTAGAGAAACAGTGTTGTCGTAGCTGCAACTAAATAGTTTAGATTATAGCACATTATATAGGCGTAAAACTACGCTGAAACAATAAGCGCTTTTAGTACTTAAGGTAACTAGTTTATTAGTCCCGCTAAGTAGTACAATTATGATGTTTAAGTAATGATTAATTTTGTGTAAAAAGCACTTACCAAGTGCTCTCCAGCAACATACTTTCAAATTTAGGCATTCTATCGCTGATAATACAAATAGTTTATTAATATTCGTGATAAGGACCACAAACCTTATAGTGTATAATTTTTTGGTAAATAATCATAATTTCCTTATTTTAAGTATAAAACAAACTTATTTTTGTCTATAATCGTCTGATATATCCACATTAAAGTAAAATTTTCGTTTAAACTCTGAAATTCAATTTTCCGAAATATTTGCTATCTAAGAATTCTAATACAAAATCTAAACACAATATATCGTGTGGTTATTGCCCCGTTTTTAAAATTTTACCAGTTAAAATAATTTTATTTAATTTACAGTATCTACAATCGTTAGTTTAGGAATGTAATAGGTGTGATATGTATTATATAAAATTCTATACATATTTTTAATATACTGGCGTACCAAAATTGATCATTTTGTATATATTGGCCACAATAAGATATAATTTGAACTAAATGTTCTAAGCTATTATGTTGGTATTTGTTTATAATTTATGACCCTGGTAAACATTTGTTCTTATAATGTTAGTCTTATACATAATAAATACATTTATTTAAGTAAGTTCTATTTTTATTTTTAAATAATTAATTAAAATTTCTTGTTGTTTTAAAGGTAGTAATTGTTTTAAATGACCAATTTTAGTTTGCAGAGCAATTCAGCTTTCAAATTAAAACTTAACTTACATTATGATTGTTACCTTAGGAAAAGTTTATTTAAACGATCTAGTGAAAAAATACTAATATCTATATATAATTTTATTCTTTATATCATCTATCTGTTTCTCCCTCAAAAACAGTAAATCATGCATACTTTTGAGAGAGAAAATATGTTTATAACACTACTATGTAATGTATCATAAGATATTTTAATATTTGAAGAAGTTTGCTTTGATTGAGGTAAAAATGCTGACGTGCCGGAAATTGAAATTTTGTGAAAACCTGTACAATTGAAGCTAGGCGAAAAATTAATATTTCTTTAAACAAAATTACTTATAATAAGATAATTCGACTTAGTCCAAATTCCAAAACGGAAATCTATATATGCACAAGAGTGTGTGTATAAAGTTTTTCTTATTTATTTTCAATATTTTTGTTAAGGTAAAGCAACTATTTTTAAAATACAATGTGCGATGCATATCGATCTACGTATACATTTTTTTATCACAAATAATTAATTAGAAAATTAATTAACTAAATATATTCTAGCTGTAAGTTCATTAAGAAATATAACAGATTTTTTTATATATATAAAAGTAATAGCATTTTTTCGAACACCGAAAATATGGCATTATAAAAATAAATAAAACTTCGAAACGTTTATCAATATTAGGTCCGCTTTTTAATAAAATCTTCTAATATAACGTATTGTCGTAGCCGGTAGCGTTATTAGCCGTTTCATGAAATGTCAAGGTAGTTCATGAAATACCACCAGGGAGTAAAATAAATTATTATTTCATTAAATGGCTAAAAATTTTAGACATTGTATGTAATGCTGAAAAACGATTAATTTTACTAACTAGTTACTACCGTATATAAAAGTATAATAAAGAATATCAGTATGATGATAACAGCAAGTAAAAAAGCAGTATATAGCTGTGTCAACTCATAGCATCACATAGCCTCAAAAACAAGAAAAATAATCACGGATGATGCTGAAAATTATCTTCAATTGATTTTTTACAGAAATGTTGAATTTGTTAAATTGTACTTTCTCAACTTTTAACATTGTATCTTCATAAATATAAGGTGTTTGGAAAATGCGTCAGGATACTTGGACAGATGATTCTACGTGGAAAATAAGGTAGTAAGCCATGTAACAAAAATTCAACTCAATATTTTCTGAGTTACAACCTATCAAATTTAATTATTTTTCTTATTTGTAACATATTTCGATTAGTTCTTAACTACTCAAATTGACATTTGGCACAAATACTCAGCTTGGTGATTTATATCATTCTGTTACAAAAATGT
Organism: Philopedon plagiatum; assembly: GCA_963971165.1. Lineage (NCBI taxonomy): Eukaryota > Metazoa > Arthropoda > Insecta > Coleoptera > Curculionidae > Philopedon > Philopedon plagiatum. The sequence goes on along the minus strand of OZ020191.1, from coordinate 106,969,463 downwards.
TTCTCTACTGTGCCAACAGAGGGCACTTTACCTACATCCTAAATTTTTCCCTTATATTAATTTTTGACAGATATTGCAAAAGCAAGCATGCCGTTCTAAAGATAATAAAATATTAAACAAAAAAGGTACTCTTCGTCTGAGTCGATAAACCTCACCGTTCAGTCGCAAATTAAAATTCAAGTTTTGATATCATTAAATCAGTTTTTCAAATGGAAGCAAAAAATCAAGTTACTAAGAACAAAAACCTAATCGAAATGTTATTTAACAGGCAAAGAATAAAAAATAATAGCAAGCACATTTTTCCTTTTTAAAAGTGTAAATTTAGTGTTAAAACTTTTATTTAATTAAATCAAATTAGAAATAAATAAAAAGAAATTGTTATCTTTGTTATTTAAGTGTCCGATTATCTTCTCGATATCTTATAATTTTTATTAAGATTTTGATTAGGCTATTGACAGATTTATATAAATTTGAACCATGGTAACATGATTTTTTGCTTCCATTGGAAAAACTGATTTAATGATAATAAAATCTTCCATTCTAATTTTTTAAACGTTAAAGTTAATCGACTAGGATGAAGTTCCTTTCTTGATTAATATTTTATTACCTTTAAAACGACATGCTCGTTTTTGAATTACCTGTCAAAAGAAAAAATATATGGTAAAAATAAAATTTTAAAATTTGGGTTTCAGGTAAAGTGTCCTCTGGTGGCACAGTAGAAACATATTTTTATAAAAGAATGATATAAATCATGAAGCTGAGTATTTGTGCCAAATATCAATTTGATTAGTTAAGAAATATTCAAAATATGTTAACAATAAGAAAAAAAATTGAAATATAATGGGCTGTAACTGGAAAATATTGAGATTTCGAAATTTGGTACATGGCTTACTATCTTTATTTTACCACATAGAATCACCTGTTCAAGTATCCTGACTCATTTTCTGAACACCCTGTATCTGACTTATTCTGTGCATTAGAGAGACAACAGAAGTTGTCTCGTAGCACATCCAGAGACTTTATAAAATAAAGTAATGACAAAGCTTGGTAAATATCAACCCATTAGGCTTGGGTTTATAAATAAAATAATGACAAAACTTGAGAAATATCAATCAGTTGTCACTTGGTGTTATTTTATCGGTACCTTACTTTTTCTTATGCTGCATGCGAAGTTTTGTTTACTTTTCATTCTATTTTTATAAATTCCAGCTGTTTTTCTGAAGATTTTTAAGGTATTCATATGGATACGTACCGTAAAACTGGGTGACTTGAGACAATTTTCAACTTTGAAGGCGCACCAAGCATACATGCTCAAAGATAATCAATGTTAGGTGGGCCTAAATTTTAAGTAGTGATCTTTAGAATGGGGTTTTCTATGTACCAAGCTTTCCGATCGCGTACTTGAATATCTATATTTGTTTTATCGGTTGTCTCAAGTCACCCGCAGAGGTAGGGTGTCTTGAGACATCAATGCTTCTTCTGGTTGCAAGCGCAATATTCCCATCGCAGAAGTCGAGGTGAGACAAATATGAAGTTTTAAAAATATGTTGGTATGGGTTAGGGACGCTTTAAATAAGGCTATCGACATAATAACAATGAAAAATTCAAAGGTTTTATCATTAGGTGGTGCACATAAAGTTTTGCAGAGTATCTGAGAAATGCATTATACAAAAAATGATGTTTAGCGAAAAACTTTGACTTACCGTTACTTGATCGGGCTAAAAACTGCTCCGTCGTGAAGACCGAACTAATGGAAACTGAACGCCACCAATATACCAAATGAATTCTATTAAATTACAGTGTTACCACCTGTCTTAAAAATACGTGAAGTTGTGGCGCAAGTCACCCGGTTTTACGGTATATATAAATATATATAAATATATATATATATATATATATATATATATATATATATATATATATATATATATATATATATATATATATATATAAATATTTCCCATACTGTCAGCATTTCACCCATAATCAGAGTTTTCAACTAGCTCACAAAATTTGACATTCGAGGTTTTATGCATAAAAGTTCTACTATGTCTTGAGGATAATAATTATAGTGGAGATAATAGAATAAAAACGTTTTAAATACGAGTTTTACAATAAGTATTTCAGTATCATAATATCACATTTTTGTATGTAATGTTTTATTACTAATATTGTACAGAGAAATAACGGGTGCTTGGCGTTTATACTTTATTAAACTTTATGTCGTAATATTCTTTTTATTGAAGGGAAGCCGTTTTAATACAACTGAATAAAATTGTTTCGTGTTAATACTTAAAAATTTCAGCATTCAATCGCAAAGTGCCGTTATTTTTCTACTTTTTGCTTAACCCTATATAACCTAAATAATAGTAAGGCAAATAGAAGAGAGTCGAAATACTTGCTTGTCCAACATTGGACCATAAGATTTTATTGCTAGTATTAGACAACAGTTCCTAGGTCAGAAGAGACCATTTGGAACTGTTCCTGGCCTGTAAAAAAAAATTGCATTAAAAAGATTGTATACACTTAATCTCTATATAAAAGAAACTGATTGACTGATTGATCTACCTACCAACGCACAGCCCACACCGCTTGGTCTAGAAACTTGAAATTTTGGACAGTGGTTTCTTTTATAACGTAGGCATGCACTAAGGAAGAGTTTTTCAAAATTCGACCCCTAAGTGGGTGAAACAGGGGTAAAAACTTTGCATGGAGAAAATATATTAGATGGTTCTATTAACTCGAAAATTCGTAAAAGACCTCTAAAAACAAATGTTTAAACACTTGTTTTACAGTTTTGAATAAATCAATCCCTTAGGGGGTGAAATGGGGGTTCAAAGTTTGTAATGGAGTAAAATTGTTATACCGCGGACGAAGTCGCGGTCTAAAGCTAGTACAGTATAAGAATCCCTAGTAAGTTTTAACCTCTTGTCCCCAAATTCCTAAATGGGGTCTAGATTTAATACCGATCTAATTTAACAATTATAGACTTAAAATGACAAACAAAAGCCAAAATGAGTTTGTATTGCAATGCATTTTTAGAATATCTCCTCACATTTTAAAGCAAAATATAGGGTTCAGTATACTGTCCTCACATATTAGAAAAATAAACAATATTCAATTCTCTGGGCTTTTTAATGATAAACCCGAAGATACGAGGGCGTATCTTCGGGTTTATTTTGACATACTGAATACGAATATGTCGTTAGAATTGGCCCATCAAGTCAGAAATTTTTTATAAAACCCAAAAAAATAGTTTAAAATTTTGAATTTTGACCTGTACTTTGGTTCTCAACCTTTCTAATGCATTCATAAGAAAAATGACAAAACACAACTGATTATGAATTTTAATTGCAATAAGTACGAAATTCGGACATATTAATGTTTTGCCATCTGAGTCATCTGACCACAGAATTATTCAGCGCATTAAGGTGTGTACACAACTAAGCGTATTTGCGCGAACGGTGGGTGCCCAAATCTGACCCAACGCACGTACGTACCTTTACCAGCATAGTCACTTACTTTCAAGGTAGGCAGCGAGATCGTGGTCTTCAACTTGGATAGCCAGCATGCGAGGAGTGTTTCCCCGATAGTCGGTGATGTCAAGAGCGGCACCGCCTGCTACCAGCATGCAGCACACGCTTCGCCACTTGTGTGCTGCTGCTTTGTGGAGAGCGGTTTGTCCTCTAAAATAAAATATAAAAAATAATAAATTAAAGGAATCTTTAAAGTCGGTTGCGTTAAAAGTTTAAACGGTTGCCGTAAAAAATGCCTACGTCATCTATCTCATAAATAATTCTTTGGTGTAGCAAATACAGATATAAATAAACATATCCCATCTCAGTGGCCTGGGCTAGATTTGTGACAGTGTCGAGTAATGACGTCATTTTCGGTAATCTTTTTATGTCATCGACCTCGTTAATCAAATTTACATAAAATTAAAACTCAGACTTTCTTATAATTCTAGTAGTGGTAATGCCATCCGATTATTAGGCAAGATTCAGAGGTTGGCACATATTAATAATAGAAGCCATGAGGACTAATTCTACTGCGTCCATGCTGCTGCTGAGTATTTCACCACTGCCCATGTGGCGGAGAAGCAGGCCCTGGCAGCAGCATACAGGCTAAGGCTAAATGGATTTGGATGGGATATTAAAAGGAATAGATCCCAATGGTATTTACTCAACTCCAGAGCTGTCATTTATTAACGATGGCGTCAGACAGCATTAATACCGCCTACAAATACGCAAAACATTTTAGTGTACCAGAAAAGGCCGCAAACAGTAAGGTGAAAAGTACCAATGAATTTGCATGGTACACATATGATGGGTTAAAAACTGTTAACAGTAATGGGGTGAAGAGAATTTCTCTAAACATGGGCCCAATGACAACGGTGTTCTAGGCTGAAATAATGGCAGTTAATGTTTGTGCTCAGGTCATGGTACAGGAATACTTCAATTAAAATTCGCACTGCGACCGATAGTCAAGCTGCTCTATAAGCTCTGAACAAAATAGAAATACAATTCGATCTGGTTTCGAATTGCTTTAAACCTTTAAATATCCTGGAGGAAAGAAACAGGGTTACCCTTAAAGCGATTCTGGGGTATGTAGGAAATGAGGAAACTGATGATCCAGCAAAATGTGGTTCAACTAGCATTTTGACTGGGCTAGAGTTGACATGTGGCATTTCGTACCAATAGGACTGCCTAGACTCCTAGACTAAGACAGTCTAAGGAATTTAGGATTGTCAAGGAATATGGCAAATGCATTGCTAAATCTTGAAACGAAGGATTGTAGGCGGGCAGCGAGACTAATCACTGGACGCTCCAACATATCGTCCCTAAAACATCCAAAAAAAGAACTATCCAACCTTTTGCAAGGTAAAACCTACCCTACTACTGGATCACAATTTTAACTGTTAAACTGAAGAGGGCACCAGCTAGAAGCCATAGGCTTAAGTGCACGTGGTACAAAATATACCCCAAATCCGATTAGATTATATTAGATTCTTCTAATACACTAAAATACTTCCGCAATTCCCTAACAACCTTATTTTTAACAGATGATTATTTTTGCTTGTATTAATTGGTACCCTACAATAATCAAGAAACGGTAGCTTAAGCGAGATAAAATGCAAAACACTTTAAGCATGAAGTAAAAACTTTTACTCAAATGCTCGCTGCAAATTTGAATTCGCTTATATGAAGTACCAAAAAGTGACTGAATCAAACACCATGGGGAACATATCGAGTGATTTAAAAAATCAATTCCTTGTTACTTAAAAAACTCTTCAACATCAGTTGGCAATATATTGTTTATATACCAGGAGGCAACCGTAAAAATACTGCTTATTTTTAAAAGAATAAAACTTTTAGCAACTGACCGGCCGGTGCGTGGTGGCTCGGTGGATAGCGCCGCATTCGATCATGGGGCCGCACCTGATTCGATTTCGCTGCTGTACCATAAAAAAGTACAGGTCTGGTGGTTTGTGACTGTAAGTTTGAATGAAGCCTATGTATGGTGTATGCGTGCTGAATAAAGGAAGGTTGTAGAGGAATTCTTCCTCGACCGCGGAGGTACCACCCGACACACCCTCCTAAAGGGCTGGTTAAATCCTTATGGATGTTTTCAGCACTGACTCTGTGAGTCGGCTTTGCGAGATACAACCGACGGTACCTTAGTACTTAGGGTTGCTAACTTCGTGGGTTTTACTTAGATAAAAAAACTTGTGGCGACAGTGCACAAGCGCTACGGTGACCTTGGAGTCCTGTTAAGATTACGGGGAGGAGGGAAATTTCCACCGATATATTATCAGGGTTTCTTAAGACAACCATGGCGCTTGTGCATTGTCACCAAAAGTACTACCTCTGCTGAAAGTTTCATTCCTTTAGAGAAGAGTTTTGTATTTTGACGGTCGCCCCTTGGCCTAGATCAATAGGCGACCATAAAAACAGTGTGCTCGTTTCTAAAAGGAATAAATTTTCAGCAAAAGTTGCTGGTGACAATGCACAAGCGTTACTTTTACCTTGGCGAATCCTCTTAAGACTAAGAAGCGGGAACTCCTCTTCTTCGCCATCTTATTATGGTTTCCTAAGGCAACCGAAGCGCTTGTGCACTGTTACCATAAGTACTACCTTTGCTAAATGAGCTTACGACCTTTTCTAAATGATCTTAGTATTGTTATGGTCGCATCTTCGCCTAGATCAATAGGCTACCGTATAAACACTATGCTCGTTTCTAAAAGTATGAAATTTTTAGCAAAGGTTGTACTTATAGTGGCAATGCATAAGCGCTACGATTACCTTAATGAATCCTGTTAAGATGGCGAGGAAGCTATCTTATCAGTGTTTGCTAAGACAACCGTAGCGCTTGTGTTTTGTTACTATAAGTACCTTTGCTAAAAGTTTTATTTCTTTTAGAAATGAGCTTAGTATTTTACAGTCGCCTCTCCGCCTAGATCAATAGGCGACAGTAAAAACACAATGCTCGTTTCTAAAAGGATGAATTTTTCAACAAAGGTAGCACTTATGGTGACAATGCACAAGCGCTACGGATCCTATTAAGAACTTCGTCTCCCCTGCCATTTTATGAGGGTTTCCTAAACGAACTGTAATGCTTGTGGACTGTCACTACTTTTGCTAAAAGTTTCATCCTTTCAGAAATAGGCATAGTATTTTTACGGTCGCCATTCCGCCTATTACTTCTTTTGATTCTAGAGGGGTGTATTGTAGGTTTTACTCGTTCGCTAATGGGTGAGCATGTTTTGTGTTTTATAACTTTCTTAAAAGGTTTTTTTAATCGAACAGAAATTTTTACGAACGTTTTTAGTTTACCTAGTTATGTTACATAATAATAGGAATCATATTTTCTAAACAATCAATTTTAGTAATTTTTTCAAGGTAGCGGACATACATTTGGGAAGTTTTTATTCTGTTAACTTAAATTATTGCTTCTCTTTTCTACGCAAACCAATTTCACGCCTACAGGGAACCTTACCACTATAATACCTTGCCAAGTCAGATCCTGCGGGATATTTAACTGCAGTAATTAAACTACTTTCCAGACTAAGAACAAGGTAAAGAACATTATTCAAAGCAATGTAACAACAAAAACCACTTACAAGTTTATGTCTTTCTCGTTGATAATGGAAGAAGCGTAATTTATAAGGTATTTTACGACATCCGTGTGACCGTGGCGGGCCGCGTAGTGGAGCAAAGTTTGCCCTGTGGAGTCCTTTGTTTGAAGAGAGTAGCCCTGGCCATGGAGCTCACGGAGCTGAAATATTTAAAAAAAATTCTTATATTAGTGCACATTTTTTTAATACTAAGAATTATTAAAAGTAACTGCTAAATGTTTATTTTCAAAAAGCTCAGATAAATCGCTGCGATGTCTAGTTAAATAATTCCTAATTGTATTTTCTTACATAACGTTAACTCTGCTTACCAAATGGGACAAAAACATATACGTATCAAATGTTTAGGAAATCAAGCTTGAAATTATTTTTAATTAGCTATGTCACTTACTACTGGGATTTGACATGTTTTAACAATATAATTTTTGTAAGACGAGTTTTAGTCACCTATTATCACACATATTTTTTAATAATAAAAATTTAAATTTTGTATTAATATTATTTCTGATTTAGTAAGATTGGAAATATATAATCTTGATTACAAAATTTAATTAGGGCACATATGATGTTAACACTGTAAAAGTACCACTACTTATCTGTAACAGCATCATCAGAAAAGTGGTAATATGCTGGTCATAAGACAGGAATTTGTAACTTTCCTGATTGATGACATAATTTTAAACATCTTATTTTTTTATAACCGCCGTTGTTCTGTTTATCATAATAAAAAAAATTAGGTGCCTTCGTTGAGAGGAAAAAATTCGATTCCTGTAACTTAATTGCTTAGTAGGAGACAATGCATTTTTGAAAGAGCTTGCAACAACTGGGTCAACCCACGAAGGCTGAGTACTAATAAAAAAATTCAATTAAATATAATCTGTTGATATGGGACTTGAAAAATTAAAGGTTTAGTGAAGAAGGAAAGCCGTTTGAGGGTAGAGGTTTCCATCTGGACGATCTAGGTATAACCAAGCCGAAAAGGGAATTTCTAGGCTTCGGTAGTCTGTGTCAGTGGAAGACCACATAAATTGATATGCGCTTCTTCAAATAGAATTAAAGATGTTAAATGTGTCCCCATCCTTGGGACAAATATTCTAGATATGGTATTATTTGGGAGCTAGAGGGTATATATGTTACAAAAAGTAAAACAGTCCAAGCAGTTTAGCAGCTTATGTTGTTACTAAGGTAATATGTTTGTGCTAGCTGACATCATGTTCAATAGCGATGCCAACAAGATCTTAATATTTCTAATATTGTAAGGTTAGACCATCCATGTAGATTGGGAGGTAAGAGTTTTGGAAGCATTGAACTGAACAAGATTTTTGGCTAACTTTTGAAAGTTAACTGGAAATCCTGGAAATTTTTTTATCCAGCTCAAGCTCTGGAATTGGTTTTGCGAAGTAAACACACTATCGTTAGCACAGTTATGAATGGGGTAGCCAGAACGGCGCCTTGGGGTACGGCAGCATGGACTGGCTGAAAGGTGAGTGACCAAATATACTGTCTCTTTTAAATATTTATTTTATTAATTAGATAGTTTTTACATTTAATCTTTGTTTGCCATATTTCTTTTATTTATAAATTACAAATTGGGCTTTATAAAGGACATTTTAAGGAGTTTCCGAAATTTTGTTTGCAAAAATTTAAAAATATATTTGTATTAATCGAAATTTGTGCTTACGATTAACTTTTAATCAAAATTTTCTACTGGTCTGTACAAATTAACTAAAGATTTGAGAAGAAACACTATAAAAAGTTAATTAATATTAATAGTACAGCATGCAACAAATCTCACATACAGGAAAGATGTAAATTAACAGTTGGTTAAATTTAGTGTGTAGTACAAACTAAGTCTACAGAAAGATTTAAAACCGTGTATAAATTGACAGAATTCTCAAATTTGTGCGTCTCAAATAATTATTAGAAAATGCCAGTCATACAATCTTAAATTGTGAATATCCTAAAATAAATACCTGTTATAATAAATCTGATCCATTTAATTTTTTGGGTAATCACAAATTGTTAATAAACCGTGGGTTCATTTTATTTCAAAGTGTTTTGTTTTTCAAACTAGCGATAGTTTATTCAAAACAATGATCACATATTAAGTTTCTCATCATCTTTGTATGATTTAGGATGACATTTATGTACCTACCGTTCGCAAATCACCATTTTTAGCAGCTATAATGAATTCTTCATTGGTTCTTTCATCTAAATTGCTTCAAACAGAATAAAATAAGGATTAGGCATAGCAATAAAGCAAAATAATGTGTGTTTCCAAGAAGTGTGATTATGTAAATTGGATAAAATTGGAAAATTACAGTGGAAAAACAAAGTAATTATAATGTTGTAAAAACTTCCAACAATTTCTAATTATTGCCGCTATATTTAAGAAGTCCCTTTATTAAAAACGGAAAGTACAACTCATAAATATTTCTCCGAACATTGGCTGGAATTTTCAATTAGTAACAATAAAAACCCTGACCCAAGCCCTAAGAATGGTGCACCGTAATATAAGTTGACCTGCAAGCAATAGGGTTTTTCCAGGCTGGGTCACGTCCCTTTCTAGTTTTACACAGTTTTTGAAAGGAGTTGATTTTGTAACGTGCTCTGAGATAGTCGACTCACAACTCTGCTCTAGCTCTTGCCCTAACACTGCTCGCGTTGTAACCGATAGCTCCTCTCTAAATTTATCTCTATATTTTTTAATATCACTCTGCATCTCTAGCACGTAATATGTGCACTTTTATTTGTAAAATTAAACGTAACACTACTTGTAAATTGTCTAACTGTTGAAGAAGAGAATTAAATATATTTTTGTTAATTGAATATGGTAGTGTTGTTGACGAACTCCTGAAGAAATCCCTATGGAAATTCACGCGCAACTTGCAAAAATAAGCATTTGGCCCTTCGAGATATTGTGTTGCTAGAAGCCGCAACATATAATAAAGTTGACAACCAAAATAATGATTTTGTTTTGTTTTCATAACATTCTTAAGTTAGGTTAAGATATCTTTGCTAATAATACTGAATATGCCATCAAATTTGATAAGAGGCACGCCTAGTTTTAACACTGGAAAACTTCTGACTACATTTGAAAGTAACGGAAAGAATTCTGTTACGGCACGCACGAAAATACCAATATAAGAAAATCTGTATTAAAAATACGAACAGGTTACATGTATACAAGTGTATGTGTATTGTTATGTGTGTTCAGAAAATATTTAAGGAATCTCTTACCTAAACGCACTATATGACTCTTGGTTTAAGCTGAATAACCTCTCAGTGATGCTGCATGCAGAAGAGGTATTAGTGTAAATAGAAAAAGAATTGTGTCATGAATTTGTGGTAAACTATATTTCAGGTAAAATTAATAAATCAATATAACCAAGAACAGGGTTGTAATATTATACTCATTTCTATGAGATTGAAATCATTTAAAATTATAGAGTAATACTGAAAGCATTCTTTTAGAAGAACATTTGTAGACCAAAGTTGGTTTACATAAAAAATACAACTCAAAACTAATTTTGTTACCGTAGGAAAAATTTCTTACAATAAAATATGTCTACAACTAAAAGTTTGTTGTGGTTGTGGCGAATTTATACTAAAAATACTATTAACTGTATGCTACGCCACTCTAATGTAGAGTGGCGTAACACACAGATTTTATAAATAAGAAAGAATAAAATAAGACAATTTTAATGAACATATTTACCATAAACGAGAGCTCTTTTTTATAGGTCTTCAATTGTTAATAACGAGACATGAAAAAATAGGCCAAAACTTTATCATTGTTTAACCGCTTTTGAAAAAAAAATGGCAGATATTACAGCAAAAATGTTCCGTATTGATAAAAAATTGTTAATGGCACCAGAGTAGGTATTATTCGGTAGTTTTCAGAGTTATTCGGATTCAATTGGTTTGCTTATTTTTACTATAAGTTTACAATATAGTTTACCACTAAAAGAGTATTAAAAAATACGGGGGGGGGGTGGATTTTTTATACTTTATTAGATGGAGATGTTGTACATCAGGAAGTACATCGGTTTAAGTTTAAGATGACGGGTCCAGCGTTATTAAAAATTCGTTTTGCAAAACCAAGTAAGTAGTGGGAACATATGTTGTATAAGAATAACTGGGTTGGGAATTAACTATAAGCAAAGTAATATTAATAAAAAATGACCGTCGATATAAATTTCACTAAAATCTTTAGCTGTGCATCCTATAGACTTCTACTATGGTGTTAAATCTATTAACAATAAAATGCTGTATTTGCCCAGCAGTAACAAAATAAAATATACTGGGCTAAGATTTTAGAATTATGTAGTACTATTTAGTGAATGAAGAGATGGTGATTTTTTGTCTTTACTAGCATATGTGTCTGTTAGTAGTGCAAATCTCAAACCAGAAATATTGGAAATTAGTAAAAATAAAAGCATGTGCTACAGACTTTGGTTAAAAAACTATTGGACACTCTGAAATGAAGAAATCACATTCTACTTACAAATTTAAAAACACTGGTGAAATCTCAAATACGGAAAGTTATGTAGGTATAGAAAACTTTAACAAGCAAAACTCCTTTGAACCTAATATAATAAAATTATTACCTCCTTATTTTAACTCCTGTACCAGCCTCTGTCTGACTTTGGTTGGCATTTCGTCCGTTTTCTTGTGGGCCATCATCCGGGGACTGCAATGTTTTGGGTGACATGGGCGGATGATCGCTAGGTGAGTCAAGACTTCCCTCGTCACTGTAATATTACGTGGTTAGTGAAAAAGCTATTTCCTAAGCATCAGCAACATATTAATAATATGTACATGGTATGGGCAATTAAAAGTGTAGCCTGATTTTTTTAGAGTATTTATTACAAAATGAGCGTGTTTTAAATAAACTCTAAACTGCAAACTGTAGGTTTTCGAAATGGATCTAATTTAAAAACTAGTTTATTTAGTAATTATAGATTTGCTGAGAGAGAATAACCACGTTACGGATCGTAACCACCTAGTATACTATGCATATACAGTAGAGTAGAGATCACTTTACTACGAACGTAGGAATCGTCAGGTTGAATTTATCTATAGTCGTATTAACTGCGGTGACGGCCGAAAACTATGGAACTCTGCCCGATCGCTACAATACTTCCGTTTCCGCTCCCCGCTACCGCAGATTTCGTCGAGCCGCCAGCCGTCGGAAATTCGTCAATACATCATCATCATCATAACAAACCTGAAAAGAACTTAGGGAAGCGAGAAGGGAAACCCGATGCATCTTTCACACTACTGGTAAACCAACATACTGGCCTGCAGATACTGATAAAATTCCAGATCTATTTAATTTTTTTATATCAAGAAAAGTATCACCCAACTTTATTGATGTTCAATATAATTTTGACCTAAACTCTGATCACTTTGCAGCGATATTAACCTTGAGCAAGACAATAATTAAAAAAAAATAGACCACTAATAATAATACTACTAATAAAACTACTGATTACTACTAATAATACTACTAATAATACTAATAATAAAACTACTTATTGGAAAATATTAGAAATCAATTGGAAATTAAAATTATTCTTTAAATAAAATTAAAAACTAAGGAGCAATTGGAAGTAGCAAAAGTTTAACAACTTCATATAAAAATTGTCTGGGACAACACAAAGGCATACACTAAAAAAATAATAGGAAACAACCATCCAATAAGAGAATTTGTCAAAGAAAAGAGCCAGAAGGAGATGGCAACACACTAGGGATCCATCGGACAAAAATATTATTAACAACAAAATTCAACAACTTAAACGAGAAATACAAAAACTTAGAGATGAGTCTATAAATAGCCACCTAGAAAACATATCAGCTGATGAAGAAAAGGATTTCTTCTTATGGAAGGCAACGAAAAAACTTAAAAGGCCAATCACCCAAATGCCACCCATCAAACTAAGGGATGGTACTTCGGCAAGAGATAATAAAGAAAAAGGCTGAAGCTTTTCCAGAACATCTAGCTGAAATTTTTCAGCCAAATGATATCCAGCACGATGTCAATATTAAAGTCTGTAAATATCCAAAAGAATGAAATACCACTAGTCACTGCTAAAGAAGTAGCGAACGAAATCAAGAACAATTTAAGCGCCAAAGAAACCCGTAGGTTTGCCCTTATAACAGGAAAGATTTTAAAACAACTACCAAAGAACGGTATAGTTATGCTGACTTACTTAATTAATGCAGTATTTAGATTATAACAAGTCCCTAGCGCCTGGAAAGTGGCTGAAGTCATTATGCTACCAAAATCAGGAAAACCACTGAATGACGCCAAATCTTATAGGCCCATATCACTACTACAAATTATTTTAAAATTAATTGAAATGTTTTTCTTAAAACGACTTAAGATTACAATAGAAAACAGTAACCTCATCCCAAATCATTAATCTGGCTTTAGATGCAAGCACTCCACGATATACCAAGTCCATCGAATAACAGGCGTAATAGAAAAGGCAGTAGAAGAAAAGCTATTCTGCTCAAATATCTCTCTTGACGTAGCTCAAGCTCTTGATAAAGTTTCCCACAAAGGGCTAATTAACAAATGAAACAGAATGCTACCAAAACAATATGTAGAGTTGCGAACCTCCTACATTACAGATAGAGTTTTCAGAATTAAACAGGAGGATGAATACTCCAAACTAAAAAAAGTAAAAGCAGGTGTGTCTCAAGGAAGCGTCTTGGTTCCCGTACTTTATTTACTGTACACTTGTGATCTCGCATAAACAGAAAATGTATCTGTGGCTACATTCGCTGATGACACTGCTTTATTAGCAGTAGGAACAGACCTAAATGCAGCAACCAGACAACTCCAACAAGCTAGCGACCAGATGTACAATTGTACCACAGATTGGAAGATTAAGCTTAATGAGCAAAAATCTATTTGCGTCAACTTTACTAACAGAAGAATAGGCAATCATCAATCAGTCAACTTAAATAGTCTCATAGTTCCCTATGAAAATGCTGCCACATACCTTGGGATGACCTCAGATGCGAAACTAATATGGAACGAACATATCAGAACTAAACGGACTGAACTAGGGCTCAAATATAAGTAGTTGTATTGGCTCTTGGGACGAAAATCTAAGCTATCAGTACACTGTAAAATCATGATATTATTATATAACCAGATTTTAAATCTAGTTCTGTGGATCTGCCACATCAAATGCATCCAAACCTTCCAAAATAAAGTACTACGGAACATACTTAATGCATCGTGGTACATACGTAATAGTGACTTATATCGCCATCTTGGTATACCGTATGTCGCTACTGAAATTAAATGATTTGCCACTAAGCACGAGTCTTGACTTCATCAACAGGTTAACGTCGAAGTCATCAGGCTTCTTAACAACTAAGACCTAGTTAGAAGCAGCCCCATGAAACTTCTTATGGCAAGTATCGCAACACGCTTAGTTACGACATACGTACCGGCCAGACTTTTATCGAATAAAGTTCGGACATACAAATTTTTCTTTGTCTCTTTTTAAATGTCCAACCAACGATACTACAGAAAGAGATGGGTGCGTTAGGCGACCAATCCAACAATCAACAATTTCATTATTTTACCACCCTACTTCCCGGTCTGGCCGACTGGAAGTCTGGAAGCTAAAATGGCTGCTGGTCATTTTTGACTTTGCTGGAGCTTTTTATTTAATTATAGCATTCTAACAAGACGATGGATTATTTTTTCTCTTCCAGGTAAGTAATTAAAATATTTTGTTTGTAGTATGGGTTACTTTTATTACAATACCATTGTTTTTCAAGAGAAATGCTGTGGAATGTATGATGACGTAAAGGAAAGGAAGTGATGAAATTTTTCATTTATAAGCAAATAATAGTTAGGACAACTCTTTGCTGTTAAGCTTCAAAAACACAATTCGAATATTGCACCAATGATTTCGTGTGTTGCATTGAGTGCTGGACAAGGCTGCCAGTAGAATTTTTAAAGTAGTGTTTGAGTGAAATCTTTTAAATAAAATACTCACAATCATCGTTGTTAAAATACCTATCTTATATTATTATGATGGCATATAACTTGTTTTCTCTAAAGCAAAAATAAGGTAAACTACTAAAAGGTTTGGTGGGTATATACCGGCAGCAATTTTCTTTTGTACCTTCATATTACGTGAAAAAAAGTTGATATACAATTGATCAGCCTTGTATGAAAACTGTGCAATTAACATAACTTTTTTCTTGGCAATAGTAGTAATAGATCAATTGTAGCCATCATGTATTTAGTGAATTTTTATTTTATTATACAGATAAAATTGTTGTAAAAGTAACCTTCCAGTATATTTGCTAAATAAGTTGCGTGTTATAATTTAGGTACTTACAGTGTTAATAGTCATGTACTCATTAATTTTAGGTTTCTTGTTGAATTGTGGGTAGGATCACAACAGGCAAACAAGTATATTGCAGCAGAGACTATTATAGATTTTGTTGTAATGTAGCTTTATTTCATATCTAAGTTTCTCAGTGGTATATTTTACAGTGTCTAAGTATTCAGTGTTTGTGTTTTAGTTCTAGTGCATTATCACGTTTAGGTTTTACAGCTTTCAATACTCTAAAAAATTATTGCAAATATTCTTTTGACAAAAATTCCAATTATAGTTTCATAGAAGAATATCAGACTGAGCAAACGAGACAAATGTTGTAATGTATTGTATTATAAAAACCTGAAATCCTTTTTTCTTTTTCATGTCATACGAGGACTCCAAAAGCAATCGAAGGCTAACTTATTTGGTTTGACATTATCAAGACAAGTTACGTCTATTTTTTGACAGGATTGTGATTAAGGACTTTTTCTTAGGTATACTCAGTGTACATGTCTTATTTCTTCTGTATGCCTTAAATTAATTTTGAGAAAATCGTGTTCTTGGTTATATTATACATATATAAAAAAAAATGACCAGAATATAATGTATATTATTATTGTTTTTGATTTCTATAAATTTTGTTGTTTTAAAATTTAGGTATGGGTGAGTGTCTATAAAGTGTTGCATCGTTTTACGCTATTTATGAAATGTTTATATTTGTGTTTCTTTTTGATAATAAAGTTACGATCTCAACTTCATTAAGTTTGATTTTCCTTTTCATATTCATGCTAGACGTTATATTTTAAAGTGGATTTAAAACTTATGGATTTATTTGGCATCAAACCTATTTGGTTTTGATTCCAAATAATTTTGTAAGTTTTATTTGCTACTTTAAAATATTTAAAATAACCAAAAATCTGAAGTTTTAAATTGCGCCTGCGCCACCTTTAGTTCCCAACCCCACCGTTCCCAAAAGCGGCCAGACCAATTAGTGTCGCTTGACGTTTGATTGACATTTCATATGACCTTCGACTCGATCCGTGCTGCGACAAATAACAACGCTAGTTGGTCTTCTTCCTGTATTAGTATTCGTTGGTTAGAAGGCTGAAGGGGACCAAGCCCTTTGAACTAGTATAGACTTTTAAAAAACAGAGTACAGGGTGCAAGTGTGCGAGTGCTAAGTGCCATGGCAATGAGTCAACAGATAAACCTTTAGGCCTCCATTTGGCGAACTTTAGTATTGAAGGATTTTTGTTTTACGAATTTAGAGAAAAATTAATGGTTGGTCTCATAGACCAGTTTTAATAACGGTATTATCCGGTCAAATTAGTTAAAAAAATAATAGTAGGTTTGCAAAAATTTCCTTAAAGCTAAAAATTGGTAGAGATGTTAAGAACATCATTACAAATAAAATGTCAAAAGTTCCCACCGATCCCATGTACGCTAGAAAAGTTATTCAAGGTCAAAGGTCGAAATTATCGTTTTTTTGCATTTTAAAGGAAAACGGTAAGTTCTATCATAGAAATAGATTAGACCGAAATTGTAGATCGTGCAATTGTCTACAAAAATTGTCCTTATACTTTTGTCCCCAAGTATCACCATTTCTGAGAAATCGCAGTTCTAAAAGTTGAAGAAGTTATATTCTATATAATAAGCACGCCTATATACATTCTCGGAAGTTTAATATAAGAATTTAGTACCTTATAAAAGTAAAGTAAAAAAAACATTAATCACTCAGCAACCGATCGAACTACAGCAAATATTTTAGTGAAACAAGCAGAAAATGATGCTGATGTCCTCATTATTGAAACAGCAATCGAACAATTTAATACAACAAATTTAACTTTCGTTGTTGGTGAAGATATTGACTTATTAATATTACTAACTGCCCGAACTCCAATTGATAAAATTATTTACTTCTTAAAGCCTGGAAAGGCTCAACAACAATCAGAAATATATTCTTCAAAAAGTTTGTCTGCTTATCCGAAATGTCAAGATCATATGTTATTTTTACATGCGATTACTGGCTGCGACACAACATCAGCAATTTACAGACGGGGTAAAACTACTGTATTAAAAATGTTTGAAAAAATGATTTAGTTAACTGTGCTAAAATATTTAAAGAGATTAACTCTTCTCCACAAGTTCTCATCACAAACGGGATTCGCTTTCCTCTTGCTATTTATGGAGCTCCAAAAAAGATTAATTGGTTAGACAAGTATAGATATTTAAATTTTGTTAAAAATACACGGAACAATAAGAGTGTACAACTATCTTGTCTTCCTCAAACATCAGCTTCTGCTTATCAACACTTATATCGAGTATATTAGCAAGTTCAGGTATGGCTAGGCAATCAACTAGACCCAGAAGACTGGCGTTGGAAATTAATTGACAATATTTTGGACCCAATTAAAACTTTACTTCCACCTGCGCCGGAAAACTCCTGAACACCATTTTTTGCAATTGCAAAAAAGGTTGCAGTGCAAAATGTGGCTGTAAAAAGGTCGGGCTATTTTGTTCACCAGCATGTACGAATTGTCAGCGCCAGTCATGCTCTAATGTTGAATTAAATACAACGAATGAAGATATCGATGAGGAGACAACTACTACATTATCAGAACAACTTACAAATATTCAGCATGAAGAAGAAGAAGAAAAAGAAGACAGAACTATTGAAGTTGAATTATTAGATGATTATCAGTCAGACTAATACTTTTTCAAAATTACTAATAATTTATTCCGCTTTCATCATTTCTAATCATAACATTTATTATTTAATAGAATACTATTTAATCAGTAACATTTAATCACAGTAGATCGTGGAATATGCCTACTGGGAAAACCACGTTAAAAAAATGCGTCAAGTGCACTACCTCACAGGTGGCGTGGAAATGTGTGCGTAATAATGCAAAATATGACTTCTTCAACATTTAGAACTGCGATTTCTCAGAAATGGTGATACTTAGGGAAAAAAGTATAAGGACAATTGCACGATCTACAATTTCGGCCTGACCTATTCTTATGATAAAACTTACCGTTTTCCTTTAAAATGCAAAAAACCGATAATTTCGACCTTTGACCTTGAATAACTTTTTTAGCGTACATGGGATCGGTGGGGACTTTTGACATTTCATTTGTAATGATGTTCTTAACATCTCTACCAATTTTCAGCTTTAAGGGAATTTTTGTTATTTGAAATGTTTACTTTGACCGGATAAGTAAACGAAGCAGGCATTAGCAATAATAAAAAAAAACTTTTGCACCTATCACATTTCTTATACATGGATTTAAAAATTAAAAATGTAACTAACCCAAGCAAAAATTTTTTGAAAAAAAGAATAACAAAAAGTTTTCATTTGGCCAAAGAATTTACGCACCCGCTGTATAAAGGTAACTTTATACAGCCGGTACTTTATACTTCCTTCTTGAGCAACAATTTTATCTCAATTTTGCAATGATTCCGCAAAAGTTTAGTCATGTGGATTGCATTAATCATAAGTATTGACCGTAAATGTGTGTAACAACTTCTTGAACGTTTCGAGTTACCTCGAGAAACGAAACTTTGACGAATTTCCCTAGAGATAACTAAGTGACAAAGTTCTAATAGCTCCCCTCAGGGTGATAAACTAAACAAGCATATGGTGTACAGAAGTTTTACTTATATTTCGTCACCCACTTACCGATTATAGCAGATTAAGGGAAGTTTTTACATAAATTTATCCCCAGATTGAAAATAGGTGGAACAGAAAATTTATTAAGTCTTAGACCACTAATGCATTTTAGTGTGATATTAGACAGTATTAAGTATCGGACTGTTAAAATTAAATTTTACTGGCTTCTTAGGCCTCTGGAGGCACCTCTTATTTCCTATATAGATTACAGAAAGAATTAATAAAAACAACATTGAGCTCCATTTGAAGCTGCATCACTGAAAACAAAACTGAAATTCACTGTAGTAAAACTTTCTTAAAAAAATAAGTTAAAAAATCAGTAAATTCAAAACTCAATAATTTAAGTACACGACTAGGATTATGTAAAAATTTTCGACCATTTTAAAAAAGTAGCCTTTATATCCGAATAGCCACCTGCATATCATCCTGCCATTACGAGACAAAATAAAAGCAATTTTCTTTTCCATTCCACCACTTTCTTGTACATTATTTGTTTTCAATATTCCAACGCAACCTGTAAGGATCTGAGGCACCGATTCATAATATAAATTTTTCGTTGGTAATTTTTCACTTAGTAACAATACATACTAGATATTATTACTTATTTGTGGCACAGTAGCATACATATCTACATACATAAATAAAAACTGGAAACAAGAGACAATTTACCTATAATCGGATTGCCGAACAGATGGAGTCAACAGGTGCAAACCACGCGCGCTGACGCACTTTACGTACCTGATGGTAATGTTTTAAATTTATCCCCTCCTAGAAAACGATATTTGGTCTACCGTTATGTATGAAAACCCGCTCGTCTAACCCGGCATCCCTGATCACGCGTCGATCACGCAGTTTTATTGCTTCATCTGTTCGGTGGTTTAACTTTAGTCAAACTATTCTAAATCTTAGTGTATCTTAACTCCTGGTACCAACCCTGTTTCTTCTTCATATTAATGACCTGCTCTCTTGAACTACTAATCCCATCCACAGTTATGCTGACGATAGTACTCTTCACTCCAATATTCATTTTTCCAGACAAGTTTCGAATCAGAAGTTGGATAATGGACGCAGATCTATGTACCTACCCCTTTCCCAAGATCTTCAATTAATCTTAGACTGGGGTGCCAAGAACCTTGTTCAGTTCAACGCCTCCAAAACCCAGTCTTGCTCCCTGTCACGCAAAAAATCTGGCAACGCTTACCCCATCCACATGAATGGCCAAGCCCTACAAAACAACGAAACATTCGATCTCGTTGGCGTCGCTTTCGAACATGATCTCAGCTGGCACAAACACATTATTTCAGGCAGCTAAAAAGCTTGGTTTTCTTTTTAGAGCCAGAAAATACTTCTCCCCTTCCAACTTATACACTCTCTATGTTTCCCAAATAAGACCTAACCTAGAGTACTGCTCCCACATCTGGGGAGGGCATCACCTTCGACACTTAAGATCCTTGATTCTATCCAAAAGAGAACCATTCGACTTATCAATGACCCAGCCCTCACGAGAAAACTCCCTTCTCTCGCTCATCGCCGCACTGTTGGGGATTTATCCCTTTTCTACCGCTACTACCACGGATTTTGCTCTGAAGAACTAGCCGGTTCCCCCTTGAATGTCCCTCACAGAACAACAAGAGGCGCGTTACGTATGCATCCCTTTACTGTCCAGCTACAAAGCCTAGAACAGACCACTTCTCTCGCTCATGCATACCTAGGGTCACCAGATTATGGAACAAATTGCCAGCCAGTTTTCCCTTCCCGTCCCAACCTGAAATCCTTCAAATCCTTCAAATCCTGTGTCAATAGACTACATTTCCCTTCTCTTCAGACACCCACGGTACGTTAGTACTTAAGCTTGAAGTCTACGTGGGATGCCTTAGATAAAAAAAACTATTGAGTAAAATCAGGCAGCTAAACGACAAAACATAAAAGTACTAAAGGAAAAAAGTTTAAGTGCTAATAATTATTCCTTAAGAGAGTGGACTGCAACAAAATATATGAGAATTTAAATCATTCATCGTTTGTTTATTGATCTTATTGAAGACAAGTTTTGGTATTTATAGAGAATAGTTCCTGATAACTGAAAATAACTGTCTGTTTTGCACCCTCACAGCCCGATTTATCACAAAATGATAAAAGATTTTCAAATTTCGAGGTACATTATGAGTTTAAAAGTTCACTTCTGTTTCCTGGAAAATCTTGGCGTAGTTACGAGACACAAGATATAAACGCCTTCACCAAGATATATAAAGGAAATGGAGCGAAGTTATTAATGACCATTAAGTGTGCCAGATTGCAGACTGCTGGCTGTTGCAATATTATCTGCACAATAAACGTTACAGTAGATATTCGTGTCATTTTGTATTTTCATAATTTTTATATTAATTTTATATCTGCAAATAAATATCATTTATTTATTTATAAATAAATTTTTTTTATTCATTTTAAAATCTGTATAAAATTTTACGTGATACATAAAACAGAAGTGACAAGGGCACATGTGTCACAATAATAAAATGCTGCAAGCTTATAGCGATGTAAAATCAGTTATGTACATAATAGGGGTTTATTAGGTATTAGAATCAAAATATAAATTTTATAGTTATTTTGGGTTTTGCCAAATTTACTATGAAATTGAAAAAAGATTGAACGTAATGAAAACTCTTTTTTATATTATTTAATTAAAAGTCAAAAAACGTGACGTTTCGGCACCTAGTCTGGTGCCGTTGTCCAAACTCGAATGCAAACTTTCAAGCAGTATTTAAAAACTATATCAATACGTACCTATATTAAAATATTTTTAAAAAAATATTTGATATTAATACTTATTACTAGCTTTTCATTGTAAACAAGTTAATTTTTTTTAAGTTTTAACAGTAAAGAACCTACAGCGGCACTATGTTACATCAGAGAAACAGAAATAGGAAGAAAAGGCAAAAAAATAGTTATTTGTATATCCAGTTTCAAAAGTAGTGCTTTGCAATGCGAGCACCAAGTTCGCTGCTCGAGACGCAGCCGAGAGCTGCGATGCATGGTGCGAGTGATTGCAAAGTACTTTTGAAACGTGGTGTACACACTATTTTACACTGACTGCAGACTAAAAACACAAAACATCTTTTAGTCACCCTTTTTTTCCTAAATTCAGTGCTTATGACAAATTGCACAAGTTGCACTGTCAATATCAATTTTCGCTAATTTGCATAATATCTATATGTTTTTAAGTAAATAAATAATAGAATTATTTTAACTTCTGCTAAAGTAACTGTTTATATATGTATGTGTAGTTGCGTGACTAATTTAAATGATATAAAAATACTTCGTACAAAAGCACGTTGAACCGATAGTACCTCGAACCGAAAGTACCTCGAACCGAAAGTAAATTGTCATGGAAACGCTGAGACAATATAACCTACGATAAAAAAGACGATGTTTCGATCTAGAAACCAATGCTCGAAATGTCAATTTTCTATAACAGGAGTAGAAAAAAATCTTGTCTATGTCATCTTATACCATGTAAGGCTTTATCTATGACGATTCGGCTGAGTTCAGAAATTTCTTTAATTTGATACTACCATTGCTATTAACACTAAAAATATCGGTTTTGTAGTTAGAGCCGGTAAAACTGAAGAATAATTGAGATTATTGTCAGTTATCCACACTTTTAAAGTAATAGAAACCAAAGTGTGGGTTACTATCTATTCTTGAACTTAAATAAAAATTTATTTTCTTGTGCTTTTATCATACGATCGAAGAGCACGATTTTCTTCATTTCAAAAAGTCGAAATTTTCTCTGAAACACACAAGGAAAAAGCTAAAGCCTTCTTCCTATATTCGTGTATGGGATCGGCAAGAACGAATGAACCCGAACATTCTTACATAATACGAAATAGAGAAATAACGGAAAAAAAAACTTTTTCTATTGCTTTATGTGGTACTACAGCTCTTTCTCAAATTGGTATTTTCATATTGTTTATTTATTACTATTGCAACATTGCTATTCATTTATTTTATAAGCCTATTATGTTTTTATGATAACTGGTAGGTATATTATGTGTATGTACTGGTGTTTTGGTAGGTGTTTATTCCGTGTAGAGTAGATGTGTTATGACATAACAAATGTCAAAATAAAATATACTAATTATTTGAATGATTCTTTTTTCAACTTCATCTCTAAGTATCGGTAACTATGGGCACAGACTATAAAGAATATAAACAGACACTCGAATATACCGAAAAGCCGGTCTCCCTTGAGACATTTGGTGGGTTTACTGGTTTATGGTTTAAAAGTTTGTTTGTCCACCATTATATATACATGTAGATACATGGTATACATATTTATATAATGGTAGACAAACAAACTTTTAAACCATAAACCAATAAACCCACCAAATGTCTCAAGGGAGACCCGCTTTTCGTTGCACGGCAGTGTTCGTCTAGGTATTATTTAGTCTATGCTATGGGCCATTAAAATTATCAGAACAATGGTATACATTTGCGCCAATTATCAAAATGTAAGCACTTTCTTCGAGTTTGTGTTTTTTTGTCACATTACAGTAAATTAATTACTTCTTATTTTGACGTTTGTTTTGTTACAGGTAAAGAAGGAGGTTTTGTGTTTCAAAAAAATTAAAAAACTAAAAACAAGAAATTTAATTTTTTGGCATTTAAAAGACAATATGAAATAAATCAATCAAGAAAACTCTCAAAGTTTTACAAATTTTTAGCGGCTTAAAAAGTTTTTATCTTTAGTTTTTCATTTCGGTTTACATAATAAATAATTTTGTACAGGGTCGGACGTAGATTTGAAAAAAAAAACTTTGGAAGCCTATATTATTATTATGTCCCTTGTTTAAAAAATGACGTAAAATCTGTTTATTAAACGCGATCGCGATCTATAGACAGCTAAAAAAGAAGTGCCAACTTGCGAATCACCCTGTGTTGATTTTTAACAACGGCACCAGACTAGGTAACGAAACAAGTTTCTTGACTAACCAAAAAATACCAAAAAAGTTTTCGTTACGTTCACTGACATTAAAAAAACTATAGACAAAGCATTTCATTCATAAAATCGTTTCGCGCCAAATCATTCATCCGTATAAAACATGCAATGGGTGCGACTAAGAGAGGTAGACACAGTGGAAAACATAGTAACACTGTCCAACATTCCTGGTGGCTGCTTCTTCCAACACCAGTGGCGTGCTTTGTTGTAATAAATTTTTGTTACCTCAACTTCGCATCCTTGTGAAAAGGAACTTATCGGTTTAAATAGTCCAAGTTTTTGCAAACTTGACACTGCCGCACATATTTAAATGATTTTTCGCAAAATAATGTCAGCTTCTTTAAAGAAAAACACTTAAATGCTTCTTGCAAACACAAAATAAGACAATTCCTCTCTCTCTCTCTCGAACAATGTAGCAAACGTCAACGAATTTTATGAATGGTCGCTTGTATCACTTTTCAATTCATAGTAAAACTGGTAGTACACCGTCAGATAGCGTTGTCACTTTTACTTAATAACTGAATAATTTATCACAGTGAGAAGGGAATAAAAGTTTATTCTGCTATGATGCATAAAATAGGACGAAATGGGAGTATTACTTTTTTATTACTTAATACTTATTTATGCTAATTTTATTAGATGAAAATGTAGTCAAATAAATGTCGTGTAATACTGTATTGCTTGGATGGCATCAATCAGGACATTTTGTATCAAATCTACACTTTGGCAACCGTCTGCTGTCGATCAGTCAATACAATACACCAGTTTTTAGTGCAAATTCAATGACTGATTGCTTTGAATAGTAAATAACTTTGCCTTTAGTTTTTTTAAGTCTATGGTTACGTTTAATCTATTTTCTTTTTCAATTTCTACGTTTTTAAAAACCAAGTGGCAAAATATCCAAAATAAATAAAATGAAATGAACCCGCCACAACAAACATACAGAGTCAATTTACTAAATATCTCTTTTATAAACTTTAATTTTGTAGTTAGTTGTGGTATGGGAAAAAATAAATTTTAGCGGCGCAAGAAGGATTATTTTATATAAAAAAACTGTAGTAAAATTGACGTTTATTTCTTATCTTATGCAAATAGATTGCAACTTTAAGGCGGATTATTTTCGTTTCAAGTTTTCTCATGCACAAGATAGACTGACGCTTTCTCTGTAAATTTATATGTTTATATTGCTTAAAGTTTGGATCACGCTTATTAACTTATATTAATGCAGAATTATCCTAAACACTTAAGCTAAAAGTTTTGTAGATTACAAGAAGTTACGAAATAAATACGAATATATTTTTATTTTTTATTTTTTATTATTTTTATTTCTGTGGAGTATTTTATATAGAGCAAATTGCATACGATTCTATATTAAGTATTATTGTTTTTTATTTGTTCAGAAAAAGGATTTGTGGTCAATTAACAAATTAGAAAAAAGCATGCAATAAGTTAATTGGTTTTAAACTGCTGTGAAAACTCACATTATATTTTAATAAGGAAAATAACCGAAAAATCCAAAAATATATAAGACGTAAATATCAACAAAATATTCTATGCCAATGCCATTATCTGTGTTTTACTTCCGGGTTTGTATTTTAATATATATAGCAGGATAATAATAGAATTCGTTTTATTTTTGCCAAAACCCTAGGGTATTTATAAAAAAAAGCGGTATTGTGAAATCAGTAAAATGTTTACAGTATTCCAAAGAGATTTAAGGGTTTTTACAAAAATCCGTGGCTCGTAAGGGATATTGGGAATTAAAGTGTATTTTTAGATTCATCCTAACAAAATCTACAAATTTTGAAAAAACCCTAACTGTATTGTGTAAAGTTTGATAAAGTTACGTTGTACTTACTACATCACTTTAAAATAAAAATAAGGTCTCGAGAAAATAAACTATAATAATATAAATGTAATAATATAAATATAACAATATAACTTAAATAATATAAATAAAGTATAATATAATTAACTATAATAATATAATGCCTGTCATTTTCTTTACCGAGATCGTGTTAATTAGATGTGAAAATTACGAGAGTACTTATCCCAAATAAAATTTAAAAAACTTCATATACCGATATTATAAGACAGAAACATTTGTTGTAAAAATTTTTCGATTGTTATGAAAGTTTGTTGCTTGGAAATTTCGAGAATGACATTTTTAACAAAGAAACGAGACGTCGAATGGTTTTGAATAAAATAGACTAAGAGCTCATAATATATGTTTTATGTGTCTTTATGAAACCTGGAACTACATGATACAAATAAAAGAAGATATGATACCGCGCAGGTAGGCGTGGCCATTTACGTCACGCCGTGACCAATTCCGCGCTATTTTGTAAACGAAACACGTCATTTTTTTAGATCGCATTGTGTTTTCAACTATTTTTTGGTGATTTTATATTACTTTTAGGAGTTTAAAAGTAAAAATGAGATGTGCTGTGTATGGTTGTGATGTGGATAATCAATCAGTCAATGTAATCAATGTATGTATTTATCCCTTTATTTATATGATTATTTTAAATCATATACTATAAAATTTGTATTATAAGCAGGAGGCAAAGTATATTGCCAATAGAATTTATATAAAATCGCCTTAATGTAACCTCTATATTGCGCGATATAAATTTCAAAAATATTACACAGCGTGACGTCATGCGCGAACCTGGATGAATTTGACACGGTTTGGTATCATACCTTCTTTTATTGGTATCATGCTAGAACTAATTTTAAAAGATGACTATTATATGTCTTTACAAGGGGTTAACAGTCTACCAGCTCGATCTCCGGGCAAAACCTCCCCATATTTTTGTCCTCGTTCTTCCGAAAAAGTTCGACTTAGGTGTCTTTATAAAACTTGAAATTGGACAGGTCTTTTTCCATCCTTAGTTAAGTCTAGAAATAAATTGGCAGACTGTTCGGACCGGGCAACCCCTTGACAAACGCTTTTAGAGTTTTGAAAAACAGATTAAATTTCATTTATAAGATCGGTTATTTTAACAATAGCTTTTTAATAATATTTTAATACTTAGTGTTGAAGGACAGACGGTTCTGGCAAGGCTAACGTCAGAAAATCCAAAATCCTATTTTAATATCAAAGCGACATACTTTTAATCAATCGTTTTCATCACCTGTAGCCGTAAAATGGGGTGAATAGGGTCAATTTTCAACTTTACACCTCGATAACTTTGAAACCGTTGTCCGGAAAAATTTGGACATAGGTTACTAGTATGAGTCCCTACTTGTACAATAGAACTACCATATAAGTTTTAAGAAATTCAGTAGGAGTCAGCATATATATAGTTTTTTATGCCCTGACCCTATTCACCCCAAAGTCGGGGTCAATAGGGTCACGCCTTAAAAATTACTCTAAAATACGAGTAAACCGCTACTGGGTTAAAAAGGGTCAGCTAAACTGTTTGAAACAGATACTTTTTGGCTTTGTTTGCAAACATAGGTAACAAAAGTTACATATTAAACTTTACATAAAATATTTCGTCCAGATTCACTAAGAAAGTTTAAGATTTAGTACTGGTTTAAATTAAGATCTTATAGTTGATCAGTTATGTTTTGACAGGTTTTTGTCCTGTCCTTGTCATTCAAAACTTATGAATTATTGTAATATTTCGGCGATTTACTTGGTTGCCACATGACTTTCATCTTGGAACGAGTTGCTGTAATGAATTTAGTTCTATTAGTGTGGAAAGTACGTACTAAAATTGTCCTTTTCCTGATAAATTTGCGAAAAAGCTCAGAAATAAGTTCCTAGAATAAAACTGAGTTGTCTTATTCTTACACTTGTCAGTTTAAAACTTTTGATTGTCAAATTAGACCGGACTAGCATTGGATAATCTGGCTGTTTGTGTTTATCTTGTTTGCTAAAAAAACCAAAAATATTATTGTAAAAAATAGGTTAAATAGGTAAATAAAGTACACATTGGTTTCTAAACGTACCTATATTACGAATCAAGTGTTACAATACAGTAATTGCCAATAATCTATATCAAATTTTCGCCAAAAAAAAAATTCGGTTTAACACAAACACCAGGTAACATAATAAAACACTAATTATATAACTTTGTTGCTGGGACACTTACCTCTAAGTTACACAAACACAAAAATCTTTGTCCGTTAATTTTAACAAAAAGACGGGGCACGTTTACGGGATAACTTTTTTGCCGCTAAATATTACGAATATTATCGTGGCTAACACGCCGCTACAGGTTGTTTAACAGCACACATAACTATCACGTCCGGTGTTGGCAAGTGTCAACATGTAAAAGCCATGTTCGAAAATCGGCACCATTCGCGCATTTTATTTTTAAACTGGATTAAGGTAACGAACACACTTTGACCCTATTCACCCCATTTTACAATTTTTATTGACACTTGAATTTTTCGAACTGATTTATATAGTTTTTAGTAATTAGTGGTAATAAATTTTGTGTGTTGTGATACACATTTTACATCAAATTAATGACGACACCCAATACCTCAGCGTATGTTATTTGCAGAAAAGTTGCACGTGACACGAACATCCCTTTATTTACTGTAGAAACATTGAAAAAATGCTGTGAAATTTTCGACATTCGAATTCGGAAAAATTTTAAATATAAAGACGTTGAATTACCAATGAATATACGTAAGTGCGACTGAGGGTTATCATTGTGTCTTGTTACCGATCTTTTAGAGCGATGTCTCATGTAGCTCGCTGTCTGGCGCCTACCTAATGCCCTCTCTCTGAGAGAGGGGCCCCAGGCCCGGGCTTACCGGGCTTATTGGGAAAATAGGCCCTGCCTATAATAGCCATCTTTTAAAAATAGTTCTAGGTTTTAAAAAGACATATAAAAAAATGTGTTATGAGCTGTCAGTCTAAAATATCATTAGCGAAATTGGCAACACAGACAAACTTTAATAATACGAGAGAAAAATTTTGTCTAGAATGGTATTCGACTTGACAATTTCAGGAAACTTTTTTTAATTTACAGGTAGGTACCTAACCATAATTTTTTTAAGGTAAAACATTTTGCCGTTGAAAAATCATGTAGGCTATTCTAAATTATAAAAAAAACTGCAAGGTCGATGTTTTTCTACTTATTAAAACAGGTCGTTCCTACGTATATTTTTCTGTGTAAAATACATTAGTGAAATAGTCAAAATTAAAGTTAAACGAACTTTGCTCACTTTATCATTGCCATAAATTGCCTAAATTCAAATCTAACGTAAGACATAGGACCTTGCTAATAGATAACTTAATTATCTTTAAATTTGCATATAACTAATTTTGACATAACGTGATTGGAATTAATAGTCAAATACTGCTTACTGGTACGTTTATCTCCCGTGGAGTGGGATGGGGACGCCGGGCTCGATTGAGGGCAGAAACTAATGAATTTTATATTAATATACCAAGGAACCAACACATCCATTAAAATCTCTTTCTGTGAATATTTCTAAAATTCGTTCCTTTCACCAACCTGGCGTTGGCGTAATAAAAACACAATTAGGTCCGAAATTAAAGTGATACGATTTACAAAATTAAGACTAATAGAGAGGTGAGCGGGCGTCATCGTGTACCTCCGCGTCACTCCGCACACACGAACATTCAATGCAACAACTCATTTTAGGGATTAACAGAGCCAGCTAAAATCTTGTTTTCACAAATTTTAAACATGTGGTTTACATTTCGAGAAGGGTCATAAGAAATAAGGTATAAGCCCTTATTTTACGGTTTAGGTAGAAGTATTATACGAAGGTCTTTAAAAAGTTCACAAAAACAACTTTTTGGTAATTATGTATTGTACGCTATACAACGAATCTTTTCCTTTACTGATAAAAAAATGGAATGAACTGCGGACTTCTGCGGAGATTGCAAATTCAGACATACATATCGTGTGAAAAGATTTTAAATGTGATTTTTTGATCCTTTATTAGCTAAATAAAATTAAATAAAGGGGTTTTCCATAACGTGGTCAAGCAGGCCTTAGTATAAGTTAGTATAGTTTTTAATCTTTGTGTAAATAATCTAAGAGGAGAGAACAACTTAATTTCTTTTATATTACATAACTCGATATTGACTGGCTTTCGTATCGAAAAGTGGTTGCACGAGTCGCTGGGCGTGGTTTAGAGGTACCTTCGTACCTAGGGAAGATTTAGAGGGGAGTTTCAAATCAACCATTTAACAGATAGTTCAGAGAAGGCATTTTTGGGTGTAAAGCGATATACTTAGTTTGCAATCGGTGGGTGCAAAATTATATAGTTTTTGACATGGTCGAAACGTCACGCCGCGCCGGTCGCGTTGTATTATATTGTATTGTATTGAATGGGGTCGTTCGGCTCTGGTAGCCCTACGTCACTTCGACCGAATTGGATCTTTTGTGAATACCCTACATTATTTACCCATCAATTCCCAAGCTTTTCGCGACGTTTAGGATGTTTCTGGGGGCGCACTTTAATATATCTTTAGGCGTGAGAAACGCTCCCTCAAGATATTGCAGCCTTTGACGAGTTATTAGTCTGCATTCACAGAGCAAGTGCTCGGCAGATTCATCTGCTTCGTTACAGAATCTACAGTGGCCTTCATCAGTCTTTCCCATCTTTTTGAGGTGATACGTCCAAGGGCCGTGTCCAGTGAGAAGGCAAGTAACCAGTCTAGGTTCATTCTTTTGAAGCTCGAGGAGCTTTTTTGTGTAGTCAGGCCGATAACTAATCATTCTCTTTGCCTGTCTTGGTCCTGGAGCGTTCCTCCAGTGGGCTGTTTCTGTTCCTTTTCTCATTCCCCGAGGCTTTCCGTACGGTGACCTCTAGTGATGCCGCAGAAGGGTAGTGTCGCAAAAGTAGATTTATTCACCAATACTATACACTTAAAATTTGGTGTCTCTATCTTTACTAATAGCAAATAAATTTTGCCCATACTAAGACTTTTCGAATAGCCTGTATATTATATTACTTTAACCGAAAGCTGTTCGTATTTCGCATTTTAAAATTACACAATGTAGGTAAATAAATATTTATATTTTAATTTCAAATTGGATCCTAATTTTATTTCAAAATGGTGTAGAGACGACCCTGGACTCACCTTTGTTTACAACTCTTTAGTGAAAGAACATAAGTTTTATGAATCTTTTTTTAACATTCTGTCTGGGTTTAGTAAAATAATTACTGATATATTGTGATTTAATTTAAATTTTTAAAATTAATTTTAAGAAATATTTTTTTTTTAGATTTTGTAATATGCTTTCCTTTTAATATTTTTGCCGTAGGCCCAGCGTTGCCAGAGCTAGTACAAGTGTACTAACCTAATACATTTTTGCCCTTTTTTACAAAAATACAATTTCACCATTTCTAGTACATTTTTCTGCTTAGTTGCGTACTGCTATTTTTAATAACTAGAAAAAAAAATTAAACAAACAAATTATTAAAACAGTGATTTATATTAAAACGGGAAATTTAAAAACGAGAAACGACATTAGACGAATTGTATCGTTCTAGTTCCCGTGTTTATTTGGTCGACTATGCGCTCGTTCGTTAAGTTTTGGGGAATCCCCGGTCTCCGGAATAAAAGGTTGACGGTTGACCGTTTGATCCGATTAGAGATTCTGGTCAAAGGTGTTGTGTTTTTAATGGTGGCGGTGTTTTATTGTATTTTGTTTTAATTTGGATATTTTAAAATATGGAGAAGTAAGTCTGTAAAATAGGTAGGTATTACTTTATTATCAAGAATATAATTTATAAAGAGAAATAATGTCTAGAAAATTATAATTTTTACTTTGTAGTTTCAAGAACTATGTTCTGTTATGTAATAACTTTGTCAAAATTAAAAGTTTTTGCTCCTTTACAGTTACAAATAAACATTAAAAAAGTTAATTATTGGTTTTTATGTTTCAGTACAAAAGGTTTAGATCTAGTACATTTTACACTAATGTTCTAGTACAATTTTAAATATAGTACTGGCAAATGGCTGAGTAGGCCACTGAACCATAAAAGGAACCCCATTTTCATTATACATGATATTTTAATCTGATTAAGCGAAATAGATCGATTATGAAATTTTTACCTTATTCGCATTTCCGGTATAACATGATGAGCTTGGTGGTTTGAACTTGGAGAAGGTGCAGCAGTTTCGTCCTCTGGTGTTTGCGGAACTGTACCACCTCCGCATTCCAAAATGTAAAGATTCTCACAGGCGATGTCCAAAACGAAGTGTAAATTTTCTTGAGCTCGGTCTATGCGGAAGAAGCGTTCTGCTGTGCAGGCTAAAAGTAACAAAATAATTTATGAAATAATTATTAGAATATTTTAGGCAGACAAAAATTTATTTTAAATAGGAATTCCAGGGCTGTAAGAATAGCAATAAGAATGAAAATAATTGATAACATTTTGTGAACAAATAAGAAAATAAAGACAATAGACGAAATAAGAATTTTAGCGATCGTTAAAACATGCTTAGGGAAACGCATTTCTGGTGCCAAAATCTTGTACTGGCAACTACAGGGGACGACAATATTTTACAGCTTTACAACTATAGCTTTGCCTCTGAAAAATTTCATACTTGCGCGGACGAGGCAGGGGCGGATTTTGAAATTTAAAGATGTATATATCTCTGTTGATGCGGGACCCATGGAATATTGGGATATTTAGTTTCTTCATTCTTTATAGGAAGGGAGCAATCGACGATTGAATTTAGATTTTTTTACCTTTCTTTGTACGCGATATCGGTACCTTTAACGCACTCCGTATATTTTCCTATCTAATTTTGTGTCAAAATTTCGCAAAAATGCCAGTTTTTGTTGTAAAATTGGAAAGTTCCTGGACCGGTTACGGCTTGAAGTAAACATGAATAAGATTTTAGGAACCTTCTACTTTAAGTGCAGGAATATTTAATTGGATGAGTTACGCATTAAATGCCATTTTTATTGATTTTTCGATGACTCTACGATACTGAACTTTGCCATGTACGTATTATAACACTTTTGGCGTTACAGCCAATGGGATCACATTTTACAAGTTTCGAAATTCGCGCGAAAATTTGTAGTAGAAAATCCTTTTTTTGTTAATAAAAATCAAAATAAATTGATAAAGACAATCATCACCAATATTTGATTTATGTGGGGAATATAAAAAAATCTTTTGTATTTTCACCATTTCCCCATATTTATTTGGGTTATATGCATATTCCCTATTGAATAACTATAACTTTGAAAAAATTTATAATGCCAGTATCCAGAGAAAATCTAATAAATTTTATGAAGGACTAAATGTTTTAAAAGTAGGATTAGAGGGTCATTTTCCAAAAGTTATAGAGGTGCTATGGTGTTATACATAAAATGAAACTTCAAGTTCCGAAGTATTTCTGTGATGCGACTGATTACGTTCTTTGTTTTAATTTGGATTGAATTTAATGAAAACAATAAGAGCAAACTTAAAGGTAATTGGGTAGTTTGTCGCAAGGGCAATGTGGAATTAAATTTAATTCCCTTGGAAACTTTCGATGAGGAAAATTTTATATTGTATACCTACCATGAAGAAACGAATTAATAGTCATGTTAATGAATTAGCAGACTAAGAAAGACTGGTTCTTTTCCTAGTAATAAGATAAGGCGAGTTCACGAATAATAAAAAGCCCCTGACCAGCTAGAAAATGACAACATTATTTTCATGTTGATTGGGACTTATCAGACGGCCATTATTATGTTGGCATTGCACTGACCATATCTATGCATCTTTAATACTTTCATCTCACAATAGAACATTAGCGAAAATAAACACTTTCCATCTAGTAGGAGTTTACTGCGATACAAAAGCATTTTACATTAGTAAAAATGAAAGTAAAGCTCCTATTTGTCAAAAAAGTAACAAACTCCAAAAAAGTCGAACAAAGTGAAATAATGGATTCATTTTGATGGCCAAAATTACGACAACAGGTTTAATCTAGAGCCTTATTTGTTTTCGGGCACTTCAATGCAAATTATGTCAGTTTTTGAACTAACGGTGAAATAACTGGATCTGTGAGTCTGTAGTGAGTGTCTGTGGTATATAACAGGTATTTCACGCATAATATTGTTAAAATGTTGTTTCTGAAATGTTGTAAAGTAAATTATCTGTTTTGAGTCAAAATGGGGAGAAGTAAACCCTGCGATATTAAACTTTAGTCTATAGATTGTGATATTAATAACACTTTTTAATGCATATGTGTCAATAAAATTATCAATTTTTTTGAAATTTGAAAAAACACTAAAGTTTTTAAATATTTTTTTAAATTTTCGTATTATTAACACAAAAAATATCAAACACGCCAAAACCGAGTTTTTAAAATCCATTATTTGCCGAAATATACCTACCGCTTTTTAATTAGAGGGGTCATATTACCCCTATCTCTCCTATTTATTCCGTTTGTGACAGAGCGATTGCATATATTTAATTACTGTTGATAACTTTGGGCCTAACATATATTCTAATTATTTACGAGGGCCATATGTTTATTTTAAATTATTTTCGAGAAATAAACAGAGCTAGTTAAAAGCTCTTTCTCACGAATTTTGGACATATGGTTTACATTACGACAAGAGTAATAAAAATTAAGGGACTGCTTTCTAAACTTGACAACAATATTTATATTTGCCAATTTCAAAAAGTATCAGATATCTTCTAAAAGGACCATTAGGTTGCGCGAGACTAGAGGCGCGAAATAAAGGTCAACAAGCCCTTATTTTACGACCTGTTAGAAAGAGGCATAAGATTCCTGGGTTATATCTATAAAATCTTTTGATAATTTGCTATTTAGATATCGCGATAAAACGAATATTTGTCTTTATTGATAAAAAATGGAATGAAAATACAGATATCTGAGGGATATTGCACAGTCGGAAATCTAATATCTTGTAAATGGCTCATGAAGTAATAGTTTTCCC
Organism: Philopedon plagiatum; assembly: GCA_963971165.1. Classification (NCBI taxonomy): domain Eukaryota; kingdom Metazoa; phylum Arthropoda; class Insecta; order Coleoptera; family Curculionidae; genus Philopedon; species Philopedon plagiatum. Next base: position 106,934,391 of record OZ020191.1, on the reverse strand, counting down.
ATCGTTGCAAACCTGAGAAATAACAATTAAAAGGAGGTTTTCTTCTATATGTTCAATCAGTCCTTAGAATCAGTTAGTGTAGTTTTTGTTCTATCCTTTAATATAAACATTTCATTTAACAGAGGATAGTTGAATTTCTTTTGTATAAATTTCAGCACTGGTTTGCGGCGGAGTGCTAAGAGGGAGTTCTTAAGGGTACCTAGGTTGTACTTGAAAAATTTTATAAAATGGAATTCACAACCGGTGGTGGCAAGGGATAGTGGTATCGGGAAGTTAAGGGGTAGTGTTTAACGGATGGTAGCGTCTTATTGACATGTCGTGATGCGACTGTCGCGCGGCGCGTCACGTCATATATATATATATATATATATATATATATATATATATATATATATATATATATATATATATATATATATATATATATATATATATAACAGTTTTGTGGGTTGTTATTCACATACATTAACGTTTCGGTCCTTTCTCTTGACCTTAATCAGAATTTTCTTAAAGCTTCGAACGAATCTTCAGTGGTGCACTGGTAGAACATCACAAATTATGCTTACACAGGACTAGTGACACAGACATAATTACAGTTAAAAACATTTAATCTATTAACATATATATCTATCTAAAATATCGTCAACGTCAAGCACCGTTTGGGTTCATTGGAGAACTGATTCAGTTTCAGATTCAGTTCGTCAACAGTATTCGTGGAAGACATGTTAACAATAAATCAAGTCCACAAAATTTAAATTGTATAAATTGATCCACTAACAAAACCAAATAATTATAAAAATATGCAACCAAAAAGTTTTAAAATATTGAACACTAAAGTCAAGAACTATACCAAAATGCTACTCAAATATCACTCATCATAAAACTAAGTATAAACTAGTAATAATTAGAATTAAAAAATACGCACTAAACAAAGAAATATAATATTCATTCATAAATAAATCAAATCAGATCACTGATCTGCTTGTTTGTGCACTTGTCACTAGATGAACACCTGGGGCACATTCAGAATCGACGCCGGGTGTTCCCGGGTAAACAGCTGACCGTGAGGCCAGCCGTTGTTTCTTATGGCCGTGACGTCATTGACAAGTCTACCCGGGAACACCCGGCGTCGATTCTGAATGTGCCCCTGTGTTCTCTTGTTCCCTACCGGCGCTTCCAGGATTTTAAAGTCGATCGACCAATAGCAAACGAGACTCTGCAAATCACCCCACTTTCTCGGGGTAATGATTTGTTTACATCGTCCGCAAGTGAAATATGAATAGACGTTAGTTTCTACATATTAAACAATAATGACACCTATGGACATGTTTGTCAATGTCTTTATTAAATGGAGTAATTATTTAATTCAAAATACTTCTTATTCAAATGCAATTTTTAGATAATACGACCATTTAATTAAACTCAAAAGAATATGATTTAAACTAAGCAACACAATATAGATATCAAAATTCAAAAACTCTTTGACCATATTCAACACATTTTTCTAACTGCTTCCCTAGATATCTGAAGGAATTTCTCCCTGGGATACTGAACGAACAGCCTGGATAATTCTGCCTTTTAGCACGTCAATATTATTTGGAATTGGAGTGGCATAAATCATTTTATTTAAACGGCCCCACAGAAACATATCGGCAAACGTTAAATCTGGGATCCTTGGGGGCCACAAAACTGGGCCATTTCTACCAATCCACCTTGGACCAAATCTGTTGTGAAGCCATGCTATTACCTCTCGAGCGCAAGGCACTGGACAACCATCTTATTAAAAATACATATTTTGGCGAAAATTGAATGACAAATTTTCGAGTTCATCGCTAAAAAATGTATCCACCATTACTAAGTAAGATATTCTATTGCAGGTGTTATTAAAAAAATATGGGCCTATATTGCCATGGACAGATATCGCGCACCACAAGTTTACTTTTGTAAAATATTGTCTCGACTCATTACTTTAAATTCGGGTTTTCTCGAGATCAGTACCTGACATGCTGGGATGCTACAGTTCCATTAGTAGAAAAGCTACAGTATCAGAATACAATAAATTTATAAAAATAGACATTTCCACTTAAAATTTGGTCTCCCACCTATAAACAAAAATCTAGTATTTTTGCTTCATCTCTCTCTTCCAATGTTTGGTTCAAGTGAGGTTTGAAAGGAAATAATTTATTTTCGTTTAAGATCATCTGAATATGAGTTTTTTTCAGAACTTCTAGAAGATGTTTGCCACGATTTCTAAGGGACATCACAGAAGTTTCGCTAACAGACTGAAGAACTAAAACTGTGCCGTTTTGGTCATATTTCTTTTTTAGTATTTCGTGAAACGAAATACTTATGGAATCACTTCGGTGACCGTTCGTGTGTCAGTCACAGGCGATTTTCTCTAAAACTATTCGACGTAAAAATTTAAAATTTAGTACAAAGGTAGTGTTCAGGGGGTAAATTGGGAAATAGAAAAAAAATTCAAGGGCATCGTGTAGGGTGTCAAATGAAAGCTTACTTAAGCACGAATTCAACAATATATATGATGTATTTTTTGCTAATTTTTTTAAGGGACAAACGCTTAAAAATTGCTGCCCCCCCACTCTTATCACCAAAAGGACCGCTCAGAAAAATCTGAACAAAAATCATAAACATTGAGAATTTTAGGTCTAGATTGAGCCAAATTATCAGAATTAAAAAATTTTAGCGCAATCAATTGTTATGAACAGTTTAATCGTTTATTTCCTTATAACTGCTAAACCATTGGTTTTAGAGAAAAAGTTTTTCGGCAAAAATATTTGCCACGATGTAAGGAAGAACTTTTGTCCGGTTGGGTTAAAAATAGTTAGTTTTCATCTTACCAATAAGTTAAAAGGCAACTGAGATACAAGGGGTGTTTGAAAATGACACATTTTCAAAATCGCCCTGTATCTCCGAAACGAAGGGGGCTATGAAAATTCTGTTTATAGCATCATATGTTTTACAAAAAAGTAGGTAGTATTGCGGAAACAGCAGCTCTCTATCTTTAAAGATAACCGAGATACCCTGCAAAACTGTCGAAAACTGGATACCCTGTACAAAAGTGGCCGGCATTTTAAATTTAATGAATAAAATATTCTACAATCGTTTTCACCTGCCATTTAAAAATTGCAATCAAAATGGCGCCCTGGCGCCATCTTTGAAAACTGACTCACGAATTTACGCCTAAAACGTAGTTTTGTTGTTATATAACGGTACCAAAGTTTTACTTTATTAATATTTGTTAATCAAAAGTTAACAGGGGGGTGGCGACCTTAGACGCGCACTGTATAATAAGCATTATGTAATAAAGTCGTTCGTGAGAAGATTTCTCTATTCAGTACTCTAGATAGGATGAGTCTATACAGGGTGTTATAAAAAGATGTTAAGAAATTTTAAGGGCAGATTCTATATATAAACATGGATCCTCAAATGCTTCTTTTTCCGGGTACAGGGTGTTTAATATTTCCACACCTCAAGTAATCCGAAGAATTAGGAGAAATATGCGAAGACGATTTAGAGCATGTATTTAAGCACGGAGAAGCCATTTCCAGCACCTACCATTATAAATTTAAATCAAAAATTAGTTTTTATTGTAAGAAATAACGTAATTTTTATCTCGAAAACAGTGCGTCAGAACACAAAAACTCAAGAGACACTTTTCACGCAGAATTAATTGGGCTTTAAGGGATTGCAAAAAATCAGTGGAGTGTCATTTTTTTTTTCGCTAAAAATAAAGACTTACCAGCACGCACGTCACTGATGCAAGTAGATTAGAAAATACATTTTTGGACGTAAATGTATTACAGTTTGATTACATACTGGCGTGTACCAAAATTAATGCCAATATCTTACCACATTTTCGAGAAATTAAAAAGAAACATTTACGAAACAAAATATTCAACACCCCGAATCTCGAAAAAGAAGCGTTTGAGGATCCGTGTTTACATAAACTTATTTTCATATTTTTAGATGTAGAATCTGCCCTTAAATTAACGTCTTTTTGTAACACCCTGAATAAGGAATGCGATCGTGTAAATTAACCCTTTACTGAACTACCCAGAATACTGTTACGATCGGGTTAATATCCGTTCTGACATTGTTCTCCCCTGATACCTTAACAGTTAACAGAGGTGTTATTATGGTTTAACGAGGATTTCGGGTATTGACTAAATTCTGATAACGGAAATTATTTATTACGCTAATCTACAGCTTTAGGGGTTTTATGGTTAGATTAGAATATCTAAAATTATTTATGAGAAGAGGACATGGGTATGTTGGCGGTTCTAACCGAAGTAATTGTAATCTGTTGGGGTATTATACGGTCTTCGCTAAGTTTAGAATTCTCTCGAAATTTATACCGCTGTACAATATTTCTGGACAATGTTTTTTAGTGATCACATTGCAGCAAAAAATAAATATTCGAACGAATCTTTTTCTCCCTAATTGGCGAAAGTAAAAAGTACTCTATTCGTGAAATAATATTTTACCGAGGCTTCTCTGCATTGCAATTCAGTTTTTTGAACATTTAATAAAAATGAACCAACCAAGAATGACTCGTCCTCCGATTACGCTCATTGGCAGCATGCGCAGTTGAAACTTTAAAGCATTTTGTATTATTGCCGGCCTTAAATTTGGTCTTTTGGAAAATATAAAAGCTAAAAGTATTTTAATACAAATATCGGAGCTACATAAATTAAAACTTTATACAAGTTAACTGTATGGGTTTCCGCAGGGATCAGTACTGGACCCTACCCTGTAGAACGTCCTCTACGACAGCCTGTTGGAAGCTGATCTGCCCAGCGACACTACATTGATAGGCTTCGCGGACGATATTGGCCTGATAGTAGTGGCTAAGAATGAACAGATCCTGATGAACATGGCAAATACTGCCATATCAAGGGTCACTGACTGGATGGCAAATAGAAGGCTGCAGCTGGCGCCCGAGAAAACTGAGGCAGTTCTTCTTACCACGAAAAGGAAAATATCCCACTAAGGAAAACACCTTTAAATTTATCCATAAACCTAAATCCAGGTCGTCGATTGATTCCATAGAATTTAATGTTTAAGACATAATAGTGACGCCGACTAGGGCAATTAAGTACCTCGGAGTCTGGCTAGACAAAAAACTTACATATGCTGAACACGTCAATAAATCCATAGAAAAGGCAGAGAGAATTGTTACAGCTTTATCAAACCTAATGCCAACTATTAAAGGAACTAGAGCATCGAAAAGGAAAATTCTTTCAAGCGTCATACATTCTCAACGCCTGTATGCAGCCCCTGTGTGGAACTTAATCGGTGAAAACATGAAACTTAGAAGGAAACTTATAAGAATTCAAAGGCTTGTATGTGCTAGGATATGCAGCTCATACAGAACAGTATCGCCGGAAGCGGTGAGAGTCATAGCAGGGATACATCCACTAGAACTCCTTATTAAAGAAAGGAAAGAAACCTACGACGAGGAACTAAAAAGTATCGCAAGATCAGTACTCGTTATTAGATGGCAGCAGAAATGGAGAACTGGTACATGTTAACGATGAACTTGGCGCTTAATACCAGACATTAAAACTTGGATGACCAGATCATACGGAGAAGTGGACTATCATCTAACAGAAGCACTTTCTGGACACGGGTGTTTCCGAAAGTATTTATACGAAAGAAAAAGATCAGATTCCGACAAGTGCACATATTGCGAAGAAATAGACGATATGGAACTCTTTTTATGTCCTAGATGAATGGAAGCACGATAGGAGTTCGCGGAAGAATCTGGAACCATCGTCAACGAAGGAAACATGATGAGAAGTTTAACAACAGCTGAATGGGACTGGCACAAAGCTGACAAAGTAGCTCGGTACATAATTGACACAAAAGAGAAGGAACAAAGATGAGTACACAGTTCGCCACACTGAAGAAATGCGAGAGCGGATACCGGTGGGGTGAACAAAGAAGAACATGCATAAAAGAGGGAAGGATTTTAGTCCAATTAGGCTGACACTACCTGGGCTAGGACGCCGACCAATATGCGCAGGAGTCCGGATAGAGATTTACCAATCTTCTCTCACAAAAAAGTTAACTGGAAAACAAATAAAAAGTTGTTTGCAGGTATCTTGATAGACCAAAAAACCCTGAAATACCGACAAAAGCCATTTTACCATCTGCGTTAAACCAAACGTCGAAAATTGCAATCCGTAAGAAGCGCACCAAGAATTCACTTTGGCTACCAATCCGACACCGGTCAAGAAATATCTGTTGCCTATATTAAAGAGTGTGTTGTTTTTATCGTTAGCATGCTATCCTACCTTAGTTATGTAAACCTATGGCTTAGATTTTGCCCATAGTGGAGTTACCATATGCTGCGCAGCCTATGTAAATATGAATGGAACTTTAAATACCGGCAGTCCATTTTCAATTTCATATCGCTTGTTACGACGCACGGTGGAGTATTTGTACCCACAACTTCGCCAACATTCTGTTTTATAAAGTAAACTTTAGGTTTGCTCTTTTGTGCTGCACGAAACTGCACTGACTGATCCACTAAGTGATGAATTTTATCAAAATCAATCATCTACCGTTAGTTGACGAATACCGTTCCGTTTGGTACGAAATTAAAAAACTAGTTTACAGCAAAAAGTAATTGCATATAAATCAAATTCTTCCAGTAACATAGATGCACATGTAAAGAGAACACCCTAAAAAGTACTTTCTGTCTATTTTTGTTTAAATGACTTTTCATATAGTACAAGGACAGGTTTTGTCATTGATACAAGGACACAAAAGCTCCATATATTTTCCACTTTTAAAGTAGTTTTTTAAACCATTCTGAAAATTCTATTATTTTGACTTTCTTTGGCATACATACAGATATATGACATATATACAGAGATTGACAGATAGAAATTGATAGCAAATGACGTAGACTTACTATAGTGATCCTGTTTCTGTTCTATCTCTACAGGGTGAGTTTTTTAAAGTGTTACAAGGTGATATTTTGAAACGGGTTTAAAATATTTTCATGAACTTTTGGCCAGTTAATAGGGAGTTGGGGGTTGGGGGGACATATTTAAAGATATTTTTGAAATTTACCCCTTCTCTCTAATTTGAGGAGCGCCGGGAGGGAAGCAACTTTTTAATTTCAAATCGGATGATTGTTCAAAGAATTCGAATCTACGTAAAAAACTGCGTATGTGTAGCAATTTTTTTTTGATTTGCCCTTTTGGTTACGGAATCATGGTTTATTAGGTTATAAAATAAAAATATGTATCATTTAATTTCAACTTACTTATCGTCTGTCATGCTTGAGAAGTTGTTCGAAATGCCCCCCTTCAACTTCCAAACACTTTCCCACTCTTTTCCGAATGAGTTTCGTACCCGCTGTAACATTTCAGTTGTCACTAATAAGCGGGAAAAGCGGATTCGGTCTTTTGTTATATTATTTGAAGTTGTAGGTAGAGTCGCCATCACTTTGTCCTTTATAAAACCCCACAGAAAAAGTCAAGGAGGGTAAAATCTGGGGACCTAGTAATAAACTGAGAAATAATCGTTAAAACATCAAAATTCTCAACTGACTTAAGTAAAAATAACGCATTTGCAGGGAAACGAATAATAATAATTTTGAAATAAGTGAACTTGATTTATTGGTAAAATTTATTTATTTTTTGAATTCACTTAAAATTTAGTTAATCATAATTCCGAAAGAGCAAATTAAAGAAAAGTTGTACACACACGTAGTTTTTTATAAACAAAAGTACATCATCCCGGTTGAAATTCCAATCCACCCCTCAAAATAGAAATAGGGGGTAAATGTCAAAAATACGTTTAACTATTTTCCCCCATTTCCGTACTAACTCACCCAGATTTCATGAAAATATTTTAAACCGTTTTCGAGATATCGCCTTGTAACACTTTAAAAAACTCACCCATATAATACCAGAAGTGCCTAAAATGCATCTATATTGTATCCAATTTTATGTGAGAATGATGACAGAAAAACAATTAAACAAGAATTCGCCCTATTGGTCAGTTCCATGGACAGTTTACACCAGAACATATTTTAGTGATCACAATATTCATCTTTTCTTTCCTGATAATCACGAAGGAAACAGATTTCTTTCTATCCGTGTTGGCGAAAGTGCATTAGATAAAGATAAATAAAAAAAGAATTTGTTAAAATTTTTATCGTACCTTCTTTGCTTGTGGAAGTATTGGTGGTTATATACTTCGAAAGATTAGTCATCGCAAAATTCTTTTTTTTTCCTGATAAAATTCCCAACGGAATCCGATTGCTTTCTATCCTTGTTAGCAAAAGGGGCATTAGTAAAATACAAATAAAAACAATGTTGTTGCCAATAAAAAAGAATATTCAAACATTTTATCACAGCCGGCTTTGTTTGTGCAAGTATTTCTGGTTGTCTACTGTGAAAGTTAAATCGGAACTGTAAAATAAAATCTAACTTGACAAAACACTTACGCAAGTTTTATGATTTTATAGCAAAATACCTTTGTTTTTACTGAACATAAACAGTATTTGCAAAAATCTCGTTTTTATTAAGCAAAAGCAGTGTCAGCATAGCCACATTAACCCTCTTATTTTATACTACTTCAAATTATTTCCTACCCAAGTAACAATACTCCCTCTAACCAATAATTTGCAATAAAAGGATCGGAGGAAAAGTTTTTAAATAAATAAAGAAAAATAGCAAAAATGAGTAAATATTTTTAATAAGATAAACAATTTATAAAAAGGTTAACAAAGATTCCCTATTCTCCGATATATAATGAAAATGGATCTATAACACAGCCTACCTGCGATCACTGCCGAACAGTGAGGGTTGTGTAAGTTAAAGACGCGATAAAAATTGTTTAATGGAATATCCCAAGTAGTTTCACAATTTTTTAAATGTTGAGCTTAATTCCAGAAGGATAGATACACTTTGTAATGGCACTGTGACTTCAGCTTTAAACTGAAACCCAACGTTCCTAGGGCGCAATTTTCACTACTTTCTCAATAACTAAAGAAATCTTCTGTAATACCCACTATTCTCAACTTTATATCGGATCGGCGTTTCTGTTACTCATTCCCGTAATGCCCGGTCCAAGTAAGTAAAGGAGAACAAATATAATGCGTAATAATTCAATAGTTGTTAGTCAGTTCCAGATCCATAGAACACAGGAATTTAAGCTGTAAATAATTTATGTAATCTTTTTAAGTATATTTTTACACTGCAAATACAACTTATATTATGGGACAGGCTTCAAATAATGTCATGTTTATCTTTCCAATAACCTAACTTTTTACCAACTGTAAAATTTTTACGAGTATGAGAGAGAAAGAAGACGAGAGAGAAAAAAATGAGAGAGAAAGAACATGAGAGAGAGACATAATTGACCTCTCCGTTGTAAAAGGGGGTTCTGTCATCATTCTCAAAATAAATTGGATACTGTATAGTGCTCTACTTTTCAAATTGTGTGGAAAGGGAGATTATTTCTTATGGAAATAGAACTTAAAATATTGTAAGATATAGGACGTGAAAATGTTTACTTCTGCCAAAAATTACAAACCAGTTGCGTAACGAATTTTCTAAGCTAACAATTTTATAACAATATTTTTCCGTAAAGCAAGAATATCATGGAATATTTACGAAAAACTGATTCTTTGGCATTTAATCTACTATAGAATTAATTGTTGTCATACTATAGTAATAAAATTGTTATCGTGACATACATTTTTTAAGTTTTTTTCTAAAACGTTTATAATATATTTTTTACATTTATTTTAAAAGATTATGATAATAGATGCGTTTTTTAAGTCTGACTTTTTCATTGTTTATTTTACATTAGGGACGCGGGAAAGCATAGCTATTTACTAAGTCCTTTTTGTATTAAAACTGCTTAAGGAAACAGGCGATGTTTAATATAATATTAATATTTTTCTCGACAGAGATCATTAAATAATTTATTTCGTTTTTAACTTCCATTACCTGTAATTGTTCTTGCTCCTTAATATATTTCATGAATATTTTAAAAATGACCGGGGTAGTCGTTTATTGCAGACTAATTATATTTTCTTTCATTTTTTAAGAAGAATTTTTTACTAAATTATTTTGTAATTTAGGAATATTGACAAGTTTAACTGGTGAAGTTTATTCAATTTACTTACACTTTCTCTTTATACAGGGTGAGTTTTTTCCATTTTTGTCGAAAAATATTCCTGGAGGGTCCCTCTATCATATCCAGCAAAAAAATGTCAGGTGGTTTTTAGATTCACTGAAAGTTGACTACAAAAATATAAAAATATCGTTTTTCATGGTTTCCGAGTTAAAAAAGGCTATGTTAATTTTTTTGTCGGTAAATGTCCCTGAGGGGGTCCCTCTATCATATCGAGCAAAAAAAATGGCGGGTGGATTTTAGGTTCATTTTAAGTTGGTTAAGGGCAGCCGTGGATTATTTCTCAGTTTATGCCTCAATTAAACATGGAAGCTAATTTTAATGTGCAAGTTGAAATTTTGTTAATTTTGGGGGAAAGCAGAAAAAACTACAGAGAAGCTGCACTAGTGTGGGCGGTCAACTGGCCTGGTAGGTTCCCGGATTTGACCCCCCTCGACTTTTCCTTGTGGGGGTTTATAAAGGATAAAGTGATAGCGACTGCACCTATAACTTTAACAGTGGCGTAACCAAGTGGGGGCTAGGGGGCGACTGTCCCCCGCCCTTCCGATTAGCGCCCCGCGCATATACATAACGAACAGCTATTTTTTATATCATCCTGTTATAAAAAAATAGTTTGTGGTTTTAAGAACCACTTCGACTTGTTCAATGGCGCACCAAAGAATTTTAACTCGCTCGGAGGGAGCTGAACCCTGGCCACTCAAAATTGGTGGGGGCAGGAGGAGGGAGCGGGAACGCGGACGCGAATTAATCGAAAAATATATCGAAAAATCGGGGGAAGGAGGCTGCACCCCAGCAGCCCTAACTGAACATGTCTTTAAAAAAATTCTATTAAGTGCAAAGTGTACTGGTATTCTGGATGAAATTTGTTGTTTGATATGTTATGTTTACTCTTAAATGTTATTTTAATAGTTTATAATATGTTTTAATAAATTTATTACTAACTTATTAGTTAGTACAAGTAGGTACAATAAAAAGTAAAACTATGTGTTTTCTAGTAAAAACTTAATTTGCTACAATGTACTAAACTGCAATATGACAATATTAAATGAAAGCCTTAGACATTAAAACGAAACTACTTAGACTTGTCGGCATTAAAATTAATTAACAGTATAATAGCATGGCGGTTATTATCTTTTAATTAAGAGAGAGTAGTAAATTTTCAAGTTCCCTGAAATAATTGTAGCTTTTGTTGTAAATGAAAATTTAGATGTATGTAACGGATATTTACTTTTCGGTAATACTGGTTTATTAGATGGCACCAAAAGAATTAATTTCAGTAGTAGCACAGGAAAATCAAAGACAGAAATATAAATCTTTAAAGAAAGCGTTAGTGGTTTTGCGGATTAAAAAAGTGCTTCCTATCTTGCATTAAAGGGAGTCGAAAAATATTAAACAAGAACAACCCCGGGCCTGATTCAGTGAGCTTTCACCCTTATTAGGACTCAGACTGTCGTAATCTATGGGTTGTTTTATAAGCCCCAGAAATTTGGTAATCATTCCAAGGCAACAACGAGTAAATAAGATTAAAAATATGGTTTGTTTGCGTTTGCATAGGTCACTGATTAGTGCAGTAACAGTTTTCCGTAAAATCTTCTCATGTTTTTCGAAACCTCACAAAGATTGTTGGCGTTGCCTCTGCTACCTGAGTGGTCTTCTTGGGAGCTGTGTTTGGGTTTACTTGGTTTTCGGCCATCATTCATCTTAGACGGTTCTATTGGCTAGATGACGGATTTCCATGTTGCCGGAATGTTCAAGGCATCGTCTCATTTGTTTAGGTTCCAGCTTTTCCTATTTCGATTGCTTCCCGAATACGCCTAGTTTTGGAAGGATGTATGTTTGCTATTTGTTTGCAGCTGTCATAGATCATTACAAAATGAGGCTTATCCGCGAAGCAAACTCAACCCGACCAGTGAGTAAGCACAAGAAGATACCACATAAGATTTAGACAAATCTCATATCTCTTCATATGTACCTTCGCTTTTTGTTGTTCTGAACAGTCAAGGGGGGAATGTTAGCAATTAGTTCTTCTACGTAAAATCCGTAAAAATATCTGCAGAAAAGAAACCTCAAAGATTCGCAACAGCGATGGGTGAGAAAAGGGAGTTTTCTTGTGACAACTGGATCATTAATGAGTCGAATGGCTCTCTTTTGGATAGAATCATGGATTTTAAGAATCGAAGATGATTCTGCTCCCCAGTTAGGTCTTAGTTGGGAAACAAAATAAAGGGTGTATAAGTTGGAAGGGGAGGAGTATTTTCTGAATCGGAAGAGAACCAAGATTCTTACCAGCTGATATGGCTATTAAAGTAACGTGTTTGCGCCATCTGATATCATGATTGCAAGCGATGCAACAAGATTGGGCGTATCTTTTTTCTGTAGGGCTTGGCCATTCATGTGGATGTGATGGATTGCTGGATTTTTTGGGTCCCAGGAAGCAATATTGGGTTTTGAAGGCATTAAATTAAACAAGATTTTTGACACACCAGTCTAAGATTAATTGGATGTCTTGCGAAAGGTATACGTGCGTCGGTTATTCAGCTCTTGATTCGAGACTTGTTTAGAAAAGCTAATATTGGAGGGAAAAGTATTATCGTCAGCGTAGCTGTGGGTGGGACTGGTAGCTGAAGGGACTGAAGAGTCATTAATGTGACGAATAAATAGGACGGTTGGACCAGGCCGATTCAATCGTCGCAAGAGAAAAACGAAATTTTTGTGATCATTTACATTACCAAGGCTGAGCAAGCTTTCTTAAGAATCAAAATTTTAAAATTACGATCAATAATGAGACAACTAAGTTTTATGCTATGAATTTGTTTCCAAGGTTTTTCGATTATTTATAAAGAAAACTGCAATTTTATTACGTACTTTTCACAATAATAGAACTAAATTCATTCTAGCGACACGTTTCAAGACAAACATTCTTTTTAAAACAAGCAAATCCATGAAATTTTAGAATAACTATATATAGGGTGATTCCTAAGTTGATTCTTTCTTACCTGTTTATAGAAGTCGGTAAATAAACACAATTGTCAAATAACTTTTTGCAAATAACTCAAAAATAAGAAGCTTACCACTCTGTTATTACAAAAAGCATCCAGTACGGTCCTATCTAATTTAAATAATGTGTTCAAAGTTATCACCATTCACTTCTACACAACGCAACTCTCTGCACGACGTAACCACCGTTCCATGACGGAGCGTAATAAGGAAATCGGTTTTCCTGTTATTGTTGCTGCGGCCTGCTATATGCGGGCAATTAATTCCTCCCTTGTGTTTACCAGCATTTTAGAAACTTTTCATAAATCCCCACAACCCAACACAGTCAAACGGTCTTGCAAGATTAGGGTTGCTAACCGTTATTGGAGTACCGACGACCGACGAAGGTATCAAAAGTCCCGATCGACGTCATCACCGTTTTTTAAATTAAATTTTAAAAGGCACGCGCACCAACAAACGTAATTTTGAAAGGCCTTTGAAAAGAAAGCTTTTACGTATGACGCAGTACAATAGCGTAGTGCAGTAAACTCTCACTCTATCTTAGGGTGATCAGACGTCCGGATAAAGCCAGACATTGCCGGCTTTTTGACCAAAGTTAGAACGTCCGACCAGCTTTTTTTACGTCTGACTTTTTTACCACTTGAAAATCCATCTCTTTTAAGTCAAATTGGTTCCTCAGAAAAGTATGAAAAGTCATAGAATATTATAAAAAATACAATACTCAAGTTACAAGTTACAAGACCTTTAATATATTTTTGTTCAAGATTTGTCATTCTTTTTTATTAAAAATCATAATTTTTGCTTTGTTTGTCATCCTTTTGTCATGTTGACTCCTGGTCATCCTTTCTGTCTTGCAGATTTGTGTGTAACGTAGCGTCGGTATTCTTTGGAAACCAGTTCACTTGACCGTCCAGCGATTACTAATAATGGCCCAAGTCATTTCTAAAAAATTCAACTTTTTGACTGGATGTCGCTGTCTGAAATCCCAGAATGGGAAAAGTTGAAAGAAAAATTATATATCTTAAATCGAACAGTTTGATAATTTTAGATCACTGTTTTTAACAGAATTTATACCTTAAGAATTTTATGGAAGAAAACTCTTTAGAAGAGTGGAAAAACAGTTCGACAGAAGGAAGATGGTTAAATTTTTTTAAAAGCAAAGAATGTCTGCGTACAATGCAAATTGCGAAAGAATTTTTTCTTCAATCTCCATCCATCCAGTGGTCAGAAGAAATAAATCGTTTATTAGCTGAGTCCGGTGAGGCCATTCTAAAATGCCAGTATAACTTAAAAATTCTCATGTTCAAAATTCTATAAGTACATTAGTGATCAGAAAGATGTTCTAAAGAAAATCACTTTAACGAAGAAATATAAAACTGGCAAATCCTAAATAGTTTTTTAAAATTAGTTTTAAGGAATATCAGTTATAATAAAGATTTTCGTTTCTAATATAGTTGCTTTTGTGTTTGGTATTTGGAGTTAGGTAAACTCAAAAAAAGTATCCCCCCCCCCTCCCCCCCCGGCCCTTGTGTCCCGATATGAACCAGATGATTTATGGCAACCCTAGGCAAGATATACGGCCCAACAACTATCCCATTCACAATTGCTGCCTACATATTTACGGAAAATCAGTGTTGAAAATTTGATTTCCGAATAGCATGGGGATTGCCAAGAGACCAAACAAGGGTATTTCGAAAATTGTTAATTCGATTTCGGGTGAATTGCTAAAATTTTTATTGTAAAATTTTGATTACTTTCATGCTGTTGTAAGAGTCATTCACAAAGCTGAACTCTGCGGGGGTAGTCTTCAGGCTGTACGGCTTGGACACGTTGAACGTAAAAGGGATACAATAGATTTTCCAGCAGTATTGTCTACACTTTTTTTGACTTACTTCGATCTGATCTGCAATGCTACTTGTTGTTGGATTTTCCTCGATAAGATTTAAAATTTACTCTTCATTTTGCACAGCTCCAGGTCGTGTCAGTCTTCCTGTAAGCCCTCTGCGGTGGTCCCGAAAATCACCAGTATCCCTAGCCAGTTGAGCAAGGTTAATAAAACTTCTGGGAGTTGAATGGACCAGCAAGGGAAAGCATTCTCCGTATAAACGCGACGCAGCAACCGTCCTTTGACGACATTCCCCGTAAATAAGCAACATATCCACTAGTTCATTGTTTTCATAAATATGTGCGATTTCCACGTTTTAACAATTTTAAAGTAACAAAATAATCACTTCACATACACACCATGCGACTGATCGACAACTAAGGCTAAGTTCACACGGCAATACACCGCAGGTTTTTGCAGTATTCTATTTTAACCGAATAAACAACGGGAGTTCACACGATTCCTTTTCATTCGTGTAAGTAACGAATAGCTGCTGTTTTGACACAGCGATCACCTTGAGTAGACGTGTGCATCGCCGGTATAATAGAAAATTTTGGGTTCATCCTATAAATCAAGAAGCAAGACATTTGAACTATTTTACTAAAAGCTAAGAAACGACGACAAAAAGTTTTTTAAAAGAATTCAAGTTTACCAAAAAAGAATACGAATACTCCTTGAAAAAGATGCTTTAAAACTAGGCGCTCGCTCGATTGATATTCCCATAAAAACGTGTTCGCGCCGTGTTATAGAGATGGTGGAAATACCACAGCACATAAAATAACCAGCAGTATTACTCCCTCATTATTAACCAACTGCGCATATTTTCGCGCAAGACAATGTTTGGTGTAGAAGCCTTCAAATGCCGCCAGTAAGTAACAGGGTCGGTTTAGATTTTAGTTGGTGTCACAGTACACGGAACTTTTGTTAGCCTATGGTTGGTGTTGCGTCTTTGTCTGTATAGGTACAGTGGTGTTTCTTGAATTTTAAGTCATAGACACTCGTACCCAATTTATTTGACAAGTAAACGTGTTTTTTTCTTTTATCTATTGTTTGGAACGTTATATATATATTTTTTTATTCATAATGGATAAACCAAAACAGGGTTGTGTATGTGCTGTGAAAAATTGTTCAAATAAGAGCTACTCTTCTTGCAACAAGAGTTTCTTTAGATTTCCTGCTGATTCAAGAAGGTAAGTACGGTATATTACAAATGTTTTTAAAAAATGTGCTTTACTTTTGCTATATTTTTAAATTGTTTCAAATCCGGCACTGACTTCTACACCCAACTGACGTTAGCGAGGTCAAATTATTATTTTCAAGGTCAGCGTCGAGTAATACTGCTGGTTATTTTATGTGCTGTGGAAATACTATGCGCTACTACAAACCAAATATACGTTTCAATTCATTCGGTTTGCTTGACAAGTCCGGTGAGTATTCGGTGGACGTCTTCAACCGTATACGTTTTTTTGCAGTACAAACAATGTGTGGACGGTTGTATACTCAATGTATGCGCCACTACTTATTCAGTAAGATTTATCCTGCAAAGAATCGTGCGGTGTAATGCCGTGTGAACCTTACCTAACTGACCGGTACACAGCGTGATTTATTAAAAAAAAACAGACTTATCCTTATCAGCCTACGTTTTGATGCACCGGGCTGGATTTGTATCCTTAGATATTTTGTGAAAGCTTTATCTCGCTTATTTTTGGGATATTTGAAAAATATTATTTGAAAAATTTTGTTATAATAATGAGTTCTATACACAGTTAAAAAAAAGTATAAACTTAGGAATTACCCTGTATACTTATTAACAATGGCAGGGCAAAAACCTGTCTAAACTTATCAACTAAAAACTCAGTTTAAATCAGTACTAAGTCCTAAAACCTTTTTAGTGAAACTAAAAAATCAGCAAGTGGGATATAAATTAGAATCGAATTAAATAGTATATTGTACAACGAGCATGGAATGACATGCATTTCCTACGAGTATGACGTTTGCAGCACGATGCCGCAGGCGAGTGCTGCAAATCATACGAGTAGGAAATGGTCATTCCATGCGAGTTTTACACTATACTTTTTCTACGAATGTTACTGTTAATAAAATGGGATTAGTAATATTTTTCTTTTTAAGATGTCAAAAAATGTCAATGAAATTATAAAGATTTTGACGCGGCACCGGTCAACGCCACCTTTGTAAAAAATACACGTGCACAAAGTGAACTTTGTAGTTCAATCACCATGGTGATTGAAGCACAATGAATAGGTGTAAACCACAATGTACCTTGTTCTGAATCTATTATTGAACATACAATACAGGTTTTTATTGACATGAGTAGAAAAACATATTTTTACTTCTCGCCTTTAAATTGTTTTTATTGTGCAGATTTAGTAACGGCGAGACGAGGCGTGAAACACGATTACATTGTAATGTAAACATTGATTCCCAGGTGGGAAAATAATAATATGCTATTTCATTTCATGAACAAATTTCATTAATAATGCAAACTACATGCCTGCAAAACAGGTATCTGTCATGAACAAAATAGTGCGTGAAACACGCATAAATATTTTGAACAATGAATTGTTTGATAATGTTGTCTCTTACTTACAAGGATGTGTGAAGGGTAGCAAATTTTCATAGTAATTGTACGGTATCTCCCTTATTAACACATATAAGGGGGTGAGATTTTCGCAGTACTGTGTTATTCTCTGGTAAACTTGGTGAAAATGACACAAAAGTTCTTATTGCTTCCTTGGTTTTTAGATAAGGGGTGAAACCGGAATTTTTCCACTTTTGGACATCCCCCATATTTATCTAGGTTACCATATTATTTGAAATACAGTTTTTGAGTGGAATCTAGTGGCGTATTTAGATTTTTTTTAGCTATGATTGTTTTTGAGAAATAAATAAAACATTCTTTTTGAAATGGTATATCCTTTTGTACTGTTATTGATCTATTTTTGAGCTTTTAAAAAATCATATAACAGTCGATAGGTGTTTAAAAAATAAAGCTACAATATTTTAATAATCTATCTATAATATATCTATTTTCCAACACAGTATTCCAATTATAAGGGAGATACCGTGCAATTACAACAAATATTTCCTCATATATTAAAAATATCGTATGAAGCGGAACATTTTCAAATAATTACAGCGAAAATTTTCCTCATGTATTAATGTGTCTATAAGAGGTGTTCAATCGCTGAATTACACTGAAAATTGCACAGTACATATGTGAACATAAAATTGCATAGTGAAAATTTAATAGCGAAAATTCAATTCTGACAATTCAACTGCATGACGTATTTTTACCGCAATCAGTTCTACAGCAATTGAAAACGGTACTGGCATTATTCATTTAAATAAATCATGCCAATACGTTTTAAACTATAATACTTGTACTATAACCTACAATAAATAAAATATAAATGTAATGTGTTTATCTATCTTATTCTGGAAATTTTCAACCGAATACCATTCGTGCATAAAAATTATACAGAAAATTCTGATAAAAGTATGTTGCCTGAAGAAAACCGCTTCTGGTACAAACCAATCAAATTCGACAACCGACAAAAATATCGTTTTCTGACTACCAATAATACCTCTACCTCATAGGTTTATATGGAAATAGAAAATTATATAAATGCATTAAAACTAAGAGAGAAACAAATATATGCGCTTTAGGAAGTTAAAAAGAGACAAAATATGTATATAACCAAACGGTCGACGGCCCACCAATAATATCGCTTTCCGCGGGCGCCTGGCCGTTAACGCCGCCGGTTCTCAGGTTGTCCTGGGCCACTATGGAAATACATTCGAACCGTTTCGTGAAATATATTATTGCAAAACACGTGGGTTAGACAAAGAAAAACAAATAACCTAATATGCGCATTGTATTTGCATAAACTTTTGTTTATATTTCATATTACGTATTACGTCGCGCCAGCATTTATTATTTATTAGTTTAAGAGGTGTTTCAGCTTTCCCAGTTTGATGTGTAACATGTTTTTGGATATTATTTGATATTTGTGTTGTGTCTTTTGTGTAGTAGTGTAGTACTAGTACTTGTGTTAACAATGACTTGAACAGCGCAAGAAACTAAACTGCTGGCCACTCGAAGTTACCCATAGAGATTTTTAGGCAAAATTTAAAGTTCAATATTTTCAACAGGAATGCAAATTTTTGAACGCGTCTTGCAGATTTTAAGAGCTAGTTGTTTTCGGATTAAGCTGCATGACGTATATTTATCGTAGGACCATAGGTTTATTATATACGGGGTGACCAATGAAGTCATGCAAAAAATCAAAAAGTTTGTATGAGTGAAATTTCCGCAAAAAATTTTTTTGGTCGCTGCAATATGGTTCGTTACTAAGGTAACATCAATGTCTCTAGACGTTTTTGTCACTTTTTGGATTAAGGCCCTTAGGTCTTGTACACACTACTAAACATAAAATTTGGGTGGAATCCTTATTTCACGTAGATTTTCTATAATCTAAGCATTTTATTTGGGGGTTGAAATATACAGGTTGAAATTTACACATTATACCGGGTCGATAATAGACAAAAACGTAGGGTACGACGCGCTCTAAGGTTTGGCATTATTTAAGTTTTTGTAAAAATAAATTCTCACCTCAAGTTGTTTTTGTTTAATGTCCTTTTCACTGTTCTGTCCAAAACTTTCACCCCAGTTTATTGTCTCAAAGAGTCATTCAGTTTTATAGAGTTCTTTGTCTACCCCCATGCCCACATGTATTTATGATCGGCTGTAAGTTCTACGCGACGCGTCATTTTCAAAGTAGGCATTGGAAAAACAAATTTGTTGGTATGGAATTAAAAACTGTTGACAATATTTTAGAAATAATCTGACACATTTCAATGTTATAATTTTGTAAATTTTAATTAATATGAGGCGTTTAACCGCGGCAGAACGGGAAAATTGCATTCGACTTCTCAAGGAAGGAATGTTAAAAAAGCAAATTGCGCGCATTTACAATGTCAGCCGAAAGGCAATTAATTTATAATTTGAACCTTCCACCTGAAACCTTAGAACCACTTAGTGAGGCCATTCGTGAAGAATGGGAGAATATTCCACAAGATTTTATAAATAATCTTGTGGGTACTTCTACCAAATCGATGTCGGGAAGTAATACGTCGAGCAGGAGGACCAACAAAATATTTGTTTCTCTTTTTTTTTTATTTATGTACCTACTTAATTTCGGATAAATTATTACCAACGATTAGGTATTTAAAGATAGGACACTTGGCAATTTTCCACTGATATTTGCCGGATTTTTTAGGGATTGCAGGAACCTTTAAATTAGGTTTATAATTAGAAATTTTGTAAGAATTGACTTTTGGCCGTTGTTAACCAATCTTGTATATTGTAGAATATAATGTAATAAACTTGTTCTTGTCGCTACGTTTTTGTCTATTTTCGACCCGGTATAATGTGTAAATTTCAACCTGTATATTTCAACCCCCAAATAAAATGCTCAGATCATAGAAAATCTACGTGAAATAAGGATTCCAAATCCGTAAAAATCATCAAGAACCGTCAATCCAATGTCACGTTATAGCATTTTAAAAATTTTGCTACCCAAATTTTATGTTTAGTAGTGTGTACAAGACCTAAGGGCCTTAATCCAAAAAGTGACAAAAACGTCTAGAGATATTGATGTTACCTTAGTAACGAACCATATTGCAACGACCAAAAAAAATTTTTTGCGGAAATGTCACTCATACAAACTTTTTGATTTTTTGCATGACTTCATTGGTCACCCCGTATATAATAAACCTATGGTCCTACGATAAATATACGTCATGCAGCTTAATCCGAAAACAACTAGCTCTTAAAATCTGCAAGACGCGTTCAAAAATTTGCATTCCTATTGAAAATATTGAACTTTAAATTTTGCCTAAAAATCTCTATGTGTAGCTTCGAGTGGCCAGCAGTTTATTTGCATGTAATTTGAAAAAAAGTCACAGCAAAAATGCAATTTTAGTATTTTATGTTCTCTGCGGTGTTTATTTGTGGGTAAATAATTTCTTGGCAGAACTAGGCACATTATGGAAAAACCTTCCTTAATTAAAAAGTTTGCTTGTTAAGTTGATATCACTAGTTGACCACAAAATTTGCCCTACCTGTAAAAAAACTCCCGGGCCGCGCCAGATTATTTGTACATTTTCACAACGTTTACCACGCTTATTTGCCTACTAATGATAATGATATTGCCTTTAAACAATTGATAATAATTATAATTAATTACAATACAACTTACAATCAACAAAACACCATTCGGAATGTGTCAAATATTCCTTGTTTTCTTCTAATAATTGGTTTATTATCCCCCTGACCTGTTCCAAATCGGCCGTTGGATTGACTTCAGTAGTGCCTATGCTTATTGCTAAAAAATCAAAGAAAAAATATAAATTAATTATTATTAGAAATATTAATTAAAACTAAGAAATAATAATGATATCTGACAATCATCGCTTAGGTTCCATATTTTTCGAAACATGTATTCATTATGTTCTAAATTTAATACTTCATTTAAAAAAAAAAAAAGAGAAATTTCCTTAAACTGTAAAAAATGCACATATAAAAAATAATAAAGAAAGAAAATTGTGATAAATTTTAATCCTGTAAAACCTATATAAATATAAGTCTTACAGCGGGTTGCACAAAACTTTTAATCAAGTAGTAAATTTAATTGAAGTTTAGAGTCATCTTTGGAAATGACGATAACATAGGTGCTGTCACATTACAAGTGTCTAATTAGTTTAAGTTGTTTATGCAACCGGACGTTAGTAACGTTTTTAATAAGTTGCAGAGGCATTTATCAAGACAAGGTATTCAGAAAGTACGGTAACTTTTTAAGGATATATCCTATAGCAAATTAAAAGAAAGTATAAACATATGTCCAAAAATGATTTATTTGCAATATACTTTTATATATTTAAAGTATTTTTTAAAAATTTTGAAAGTTTTGAAGAAAATTACTTCCCACCTTGGACAAAGTTCTTACACTTTTCAAACCTGCACAACTACATACAGGGTGACATTTGGTCTGGGATTCCTTGTATCGCCGCAAATGTTTTTTTTTGACGTCACTAATTACTTTCATCAAATCATTTTTCTCCTATTTAATTCTAAAACTTTTCGGTCTATTACATTTTCTTACATTGGCATCGTTTAAAAAGTATTTAAGCAAATACCCTTTGGTGCATATGCCATGGGCAGATACCGAAGTTATATCTGGATGTGCCCCCGGGCAAATCTAAAAATGCCCTCTAAAAATGGACAAATGTAGAAATCATAATTATTTCGGTTTCTGCCTGGGCATATTGCGATGTTTTGGGTTTGATTCTTACCTTTGGGCAAACCTTAATATAGCCTGTTACGCATGATATTTCTATGTGTTTGCATACACTTGTTCATCAATACATTTATTAAGATAGTTATCGTATTTCGTTCGTTTCCATTAAACATATGATATTTATAAAAAAAAATAAAACAAATCTGAGCAAAACCCACACATATCAGTGACATCGCGGATTGCCCGGTCTAATCCTGAAATAGCTCAAAATACCCAAATTTGACCAATACTGTTAGAAAAAACGCGTATTGTCCGGGTATATCACGCCCTGCCCCATTTCGGTGTTTGCCCGTGACACATACACTGTTTTAAGCTAAAAGGAATTATCTGATGAAAGGGTACTGTTATTTTGCTAAATAACGCTACAGCTAAAAACGTTTTTATCTTTACTACCTTTTGGGGTTATTCTTATGTATTTTTTCTGCTGAATCCAAATGTTTATTTCAATTTTAGTTATCGTTCATCACTTTTTAGCGAGGCAAAGCGTGGTCCAATTATAGACGTGAAGTATAAAAAGTTAAATTTTGATTCTGGGGGTTAATATCAGTACTTAGGTAAAATGGGGCATGGAAAAAAATTTTCAAGGGCATCGTGTAGGGTATCAAATAAAAGCTTATTGAAGTACGAATTCAACAAAATATATGATGCATTTTTTATACATTTAAAAAAAAAATTGGAGAAAACGCTTAAAAATTGCTGTCCCCCACCTTTATCACCAGAAGGATCGCTCTGAAAAAACTGAAAAAATCTGGGTTATCGATGTACAGGGTCTTCCAACGAGGACTGAACAGGGGCTCATTTTTGAGCTTCCTTGTATTTAAAGAAAAATCTGAAATAGCCAATCGATGTACTTTTTCCTGCAGAATTCAAAAATGAAACCAAAAATTTATTTGAACCAGAAACAAAAGAGTTACGCTATGGATAAGGTGCTTTTTAAATGGAACATAGCTTTTTTTATACGATTTTCGGAACGAGTGATTTTTTTATGTCCGTTCTGATTAAAATATTTAATATTGTGACAGCTATTTGTATTAAATTTTAATGTTTTATCCAGTATAATTTAACTTCAACCTGTTTGAAACATACACTAGGTAATAAAGGTAAAATCACCTTGAAATCCTTCAAAGTCAAAAAATTTGACAAATTTGCTATAATATTGCCGAAATGAAATAATCATTAGATGAGAGATTGTAGATTGTTATCTTGTTCTACAAATGCCAAGAAAATGCAAGAGAAGCAAGGAGAAGATTTATTGCAAATTTTCACAGAAATTATATATGTATATATATATATATATATATATATATATATATATATATATATATATATATATATATATATATATATATATATATATTATAGTAAATTTGTCAAATTTTTTGACTTTGAAGGATTTCAAGGTGATTTTACCTTTATTACCTAGTGTATGTTTCAAACAGGTTGAAGTTAAATTATACTGGATAAAACATTAAAATTTAATAAAAATAGCTGTCACAATATTAAATATTTTAATCAGAACGGACATAAAAAAATCACTCGTTCCGAAAATCGTATAAAAAAAGCTATGTTCCATTTAAAAAACACCTTATCCATAGCGTAACTCTTTTGTTTCTGGTTCAAATAAATTTTTGGTTTCATTTTTGAATTTTGCAGGAAAAAGTACATCGATTGGCTATTTTAGATTTTTCTTTAAATACAAGGAAGCTCAAAAATGAGCCCCTGTTCAGTCCTCGTTGGAAGACCCTGTACACATATTGAAACAAGCTCAAGGAAGATACAAAGAGACTATGTGGCTATAAAACGCGAAACCAATAATAAACGTATAATACACACAACCTACTGTATTTGGACAAGTGCTGTAAAATACAAACGGACCATCATTCAGCAGTATATATACTGCATCAGCAGTATACCGTACATCCGAGGTATCTTATCATGATTTTTATCTCATCTTATATCATCAAGTAACCGATCAAATGGATACGTCAATTTCCCGACAATTAGATCACTCAGAAGAACTGACATACAGAAGAACTTCTCTAGCTCAGTGCCGAAAGTGACCTGGAATGATGATTTAGCAGCATCGTTATGACTATTTTAGGGTTTGATTTGTCTACTCCATTATTTTGTTTACATGTTATATCTTATTGTTTTTAATACAGCCCTTCCCTTAAACACTGCTTCTCTTTAAAAAAATATATGTTGCATTTATGAGCCAAAATCCTGGTCTATTGGTATTCGGGCACAGCACAGAATACATCTAGACCATGTACTAACAAAAACTGTGAATCTCATGAATTTTTTAAAAATTATCTACTCGAATGAAAAAGTACTGTTTTCACCTGTAAGTGTTAAAACCAAAAACCCGATAAAATCCTAACAAGTCAATTAACGGGAATCTGGAAACTTGGAGGTCATTTTCTAAAAAAACAAACTTGGTGGTCGTTGATCTATTTGTATTCTTAGTCCACTAATTGCAGATCAAAATTGAATTTAGTTACAATTAAAGTTAATTGCAGATATTGAATGTCAATTGCCAAGTAACTACTTTAATTACGGTTAACAAAAGCAACTGCAAAGAAACAAGTATACACAGAAATAAAACTATGTTTTCTTGTTGTTTGCCCAACCACGCCCAAATGGCTAGACATGTTAAATTGAAATTTGGCAAGGGGGTTTCATGAAATAGGTTTGTTTTTATTTCCCTAAATAGTTTACAGGGTACGCACAGTAGTCTAGATTGCTGTCATAGCGCGAATTAATTACAAAAATGAAGCATAGTATTTCCTCCCAAATTTGGTCATATTTAATAGTTTATTATCTGAATTTTATCAAAATAATTAAACATTCATAAATACATTGCGCATATCAACAAATCTGCAGGTGTCAACGTGTTTATGCGTGTATCGCTTTTGTGAACCCTATTTAGTCATTGTAATTCGTTTGATTTCAATCGGTTGATTGGAAGTATTGTGTGTATTTATTCTGGTATATTTATTGTTGCTGATACTACTCAAGGTAATTTTGGCCTTTTCGAAGCACTGTAAAGCTTAGGTATAGATAATATGTTAAAATTAATGTCTTGCATTTGGGCTTTTTTAACTAATACTTAAAACTAAATACGCAATTTAAAAAAAATGCAAATATTTGCAAATTTTAAGTCTATCTTTTCTTAGTAGGTTTGAGTTTAAATTTTAATATAAGAAAAAAAGTAGGTGCTCATAAGTGCTCTAGTCTTATTTATTTAATACTCTTTCTGTTTTGTAGTGCCTGTACCTGTTGTCACCCCAATAGAGGTTTCAATGAATGGTTAAAATTAAAAGGTTTAAAAAGAAATGCCTGCTGTAATGGCCTGGAAAGGTACTTGCTTAGTACCAGAAACATAAATTATCAGAACATTCGAGCAGTATTAATGAAATTTATTAAAACTGTTGAATTTCGGTGGAAAAAAAGTTACAGGGACAGAATTCGGTTTCAGGCTAATAACAAAGCACCCTCTACTGCGATATCTGTAGACTCTTCTTTTTCAGAAAGCGAATAAACTTATTTAATGATATTATTTTTCTAGTAACATTTTTAGTTCAATGTAATGTTTTAAAAGTATTTTCAAATAGTATAATACAGTTGCATAAAGTGGATAAACACTTTACATGTATTTTCCAGATTGTTTTATTGTTCTTATTAAATACATTTAAAATACCATTTAAGTGATTTTTTACTTTTATAAACATTTGTAATTAATTCGCGCTACGATTGCAATCTAGACCACTGTGGTACGTCTCAAAGATGGGTCCTGAGAACAACCAATCAGAAATTAAAAATTAGCATATTAAGCGATTTGGGGTTTCTTAAGACCTGATATATGAGAAATAATATACAAGGCCTGTCAAAAGGATTGGACCTGAAAGCTACTAAAAATTATTATGTTGACGAATAGATAGTAGGCTAAGGGTTAAAGGGTAATAGGCTAAATATAATTGTTACCCGTGGCTTCGCTCTCGTGATTTATGGAAACAATAAGAATTCAGAAATACGGAACTAAATTAAACCTTTTTTGTTACTGGTGATTAGCTTGGACCTTTCAGGGTGTCATAGATTATAGATATTAGTTGTTGGTGTTGCTTAGCTTGGGAAGGCGTAAAACACGAGAGACAATTGTGTGTTTTTGCAGGCCAGGGTATTTCCAGATTTAAATGGTTCGTTGAATGCTTCGGTTATAAAAGAGGCTATCTCTATATACTAGCTCTGATTCACAGCTTCACATGTGTGTAGCACAGAACGTATGAGGCAACTGGGTGAACTCACCTGTTTTAGTTTAGCTCAGGTTCAAAAAGAAGATTGTGAATTCGGTTAATTTTAGGTAAAAATCGTGAATATTTTCCTTCATTTTGTCTTCATAGAAAGGAAATTTATATTTTCGGAAGCAAACATATACTAGGTCAGCAATTTCTTTTTTGTAACTCATATGCTCCGTGCACCACGCGAGCGAGGCCGTGGCTACCAATACTACTCAGGGAGGTCCTAGCTATTAAAGAGTAAACTGTTTTTATATCGATTTATTCGTTTCTGAAATTCAGTTTATTCTGTATTCCATGGGAGCGAAGTGGTGGGTAAAAATATAGTCTATAAGACGGAACACTATACACTAGTACAATAATCTTTAAATTTTTTTAGTATTTATTTTTAGACCCATCTTTGCGACATCCTGTATACTACTGATCAGAATAAAAAAAACTGTCTGATTTTAGGTCCCGAGATACCCGGGCAAAATTTCAGCCAAATATGTCAACTCATTAAGGTGTGATTAATGATAGGTACATCAATGTCACTAATATGTTTTATTAAAAATGAATTATTAATTGTACCCGGCCTAACTAAAATTAACAATTACCTAATTAGTTGTAATTGTAGAAACCCACTATTAAGATTAATTTATTGAAATTGTGAGAACTCAACAATTACAATTAATTTGATTGTAATTGTTCCCATGATTACAATTAATTAGTTGTTAATTGCCACAACTTTTAATCGCTGTCTAACACTGCTTATACTGCGTTCTCTTAATACTGGTACGTTGCATGCGTGCATTTTCAAAGTCAGCTAAAGGAGGTCAAAATTAGACAGAATATCTATTAGTTTTACAAAGAGCATTGTGATGCAGAACCGCAGAACGGTGAATTTGTAAACGTTACAAAATTTAAGCCGCCATATTTATTTTACTTTATGTTCTTTTTTAATCCAGATGGAATTTCCTGCATACCTGCGTTTATTTTTTTCTGGATTAGTTGTTCCACTGGGTTCAATAAATAATAGGTACGTAGCACTTTTCATTTTTATTTTTATACATAAAATTAATGTTTTTACGCTTAGTTTTTACGTCCTTATAACAAACTTAATTAATAAAGATCATTTCATTCTCCAACGAAAAAAAAGTGACCAAACAATTAAAGTTTTATCAGATTTTCAGCAATTCCCTTGAAGAGATTGGAATTAAAACGGAAGTATTTTCTTTCAATTTCCGCATAAAATTTTCTCATTTATTGAAATTCTAGATCCATTGTTAGTTTTAATCTACACGCTGTGCTATTCTGGCTTTACTATTTTTGATTTAAGTAGGCGAAAGTGGGGCAGGCTGAAACAAGTATTATATTTTATGCTGCTGGTCTTGTAATTTTAGAAAAGAAATATGGCAATAAAAATTATTACTTGACCCATTAGGTAGATATAAATGTACATAATAAAATTTTAATAAGATTAATTAACTTTGTGAATAAAGTAATATTTTTTAAAAGAATATTTTGTTTCATCCTGCCCATGATAGGGGTACGTTGAAACAATAATATTTTACGGGTTTTACTCCGACGGATTTTACTTATTCAAATCGTATGCAGATAATTAATGCCAAATGTGACCGACAATAACTAGGTAAGCCAGTTTAAACAATCAGAAATCATATAACCTTACAATGACTGTGATACTAAATGACAAAAAATTTACGTTTCTTACCTTAAAATACTGTAATGCGCACTACGCAATACCTAAAACTGCACAGACATCGAAAGATACATAAAGTAATTAGTTTGAAGATCGGCCAATTAAGCTCAGTATTGCCAACAAATATTTGCTTAAGATCCCGCGAAATTTGAATTTGTTTCGTCCTGTCCCGCGTTTCAACCTGCCCCACTTTCCCCTACTTACGAATTTAGTTTGACTTTTAGTTTTTGACTTTTTTTTTATCAATATTTAAATTGTTTGTTGACATTAACGAGCGAATAATATAATATTGGCATTCACAATCAAAATCCAAAAAAAATGGGACAGGGATCAGTGACGCTAATAGCAATTTTTGGGTTAATACTCCTACCGAAAAAAATAGTATGCAAGGTTAATATTTTTAGTGTAATGAATTGGTATTCATAAATGGTTTTGATTTCTAGAGTTTTTATTATGACTGCACTCCTTTTTTTTTTAAACAAACATACGAATCGTCAAAAAAAATATTTGCAAGTCAGCTGAATTTCTTTTGTTTCTAATTTGTTTTTTGTATTTTATAAATTCACCAATTTATATTATTTAAGTGTAAATATAAATTTTAAACCCGACCAATTAGAACAATATTCGCGATTCGCGTTTTAATGAAACAAGGCTAAGTGAGGTTATTGTCAATATTACTTATTTTTATGATAAACTTAATCGTAACAATCCAAATAACTTAGAATAACAGAATTTAAAATCTTCAGAGTTGTATGAGTGCTTAAATATGATTCGTGACCCCTGTGAAATGTATCAACATCATTAATAGCAATAGCTCTAAAAATATAATAAAACAGTTGCACTATTTTTTATAAAGTCTTAGTTTACAGAACTTAAATTAGATATTCACATGGTATTCACAGACTTTAGATGAATTCATTACAATTTTTACAATATCTTATAATAATCTTTCTCAGTACACAGTAATTAGTTTAAATGGGGGATAGCAAATTTTTCTTTTATACAGGGTGAAAGGGGTATGAGTGCAATCATTTTAGGGGGTTTGCTTGGGAAAGTATGGTCAAAGTAAAAGAAAAAGTCTTATATGCAAGGGGTCGCAAACCAACCGTTTAACTAAAAATTGTATTTAAAGATTTAAACTACGTTGAAGGTTTTCAGTTCTAGTATCACGGAAATAATTATGAAATTTTTTTGGGCTGGAGGTTGTTCTCAGCAAAATACCAAAACAAAAATTGAAATGCACCCTTTAATTATTAGGAAAAATAAAATCATTTTGAAGTAAATTGTTTCACCTAAAATATTTAACAACGTCGCGCCCTTGAAAAAGCAGCCGGTGGAAACCTCTGACCCGCGCTGACCTACAATTTCCATGTCGTATTAAAAAATTACGTCGTCACTCCGTCAGTGTCGGTCGTTCCCGTTACTCGGCAGAGTATGCTGCGATGATGGTGTAGGTATGCGTGTATGTAAGAAAAGTACGTGATCGTACGAGTGTGATGCACTTTAAATTTAAACAAATGTTTATCACGACATGGTATTAATTATTGGTTAAGCTCGGGGAAATTCTGTTGTGGCAGCATGTTTGTACAGCGAACGATTTCCAAATAGAAGATGGCAGAACCCAAGAACGGTTCTCAACGTCTTTTAGATAAAGTAGAATTACTCAGATTTGAAATCGTGTGTTCTGCCGCTTTTGAGCAAAAAAGTCCATAAAATGCATACAAACAGCCTTGCCGGGAGATAAGCATATATATATATATATATATATATATATATATATATATATATATATATATATATATATATATATATATATATATATATATATATGTATATATATATTTATATATATATATATATATATATATATATATATATATATATATATATATATATATATATATATATATATATATATATATTTCGTTTAGATAGCTTGGCTAATGTAAAGCCCATGTATCTGGATGAAAATAAACGAATGTAGTAGTTTTTTCTACAATTGACAGGACAAAATTAAAAAAAACAGGGTTTCGCCGGACGCTAGCTGTTGCAATGAGTTGTATCTAGCAGCAGTGTCAAAATTTTAGAGACATTTCAATGAGATTACATTGAGAAAACCTTGATCGTCTTAAATATATCTGAAGTTCGACTTTTTGTAAAGTTAAGGGGATTAAAATAGATAATAAACAAAAAATTACCTGTTTATTTAATCGAAATTTTATAAACGAAAACCAATGTAAGAAAAACTTAAAAGTAGTCAAATTCTGTACTAACAACACAAAAAATCATTGTTTTTCCTTGGGTGCACAAAATTTAAAACTCAGTATGACCACCATTTCTCTCCATACATACTGTTGTTCTCGAGCGCAACTCTCGATTAACATTTCGGAGCATTTTACGATTTATTTGCAATACACAATTTATAATGACATTCTCTAAATTTTGTATATTCCTAAAGGGTCGATGTTTGTACACAGGGTTCTTTAGGTATCCCCACATAAAAAAATCTAACGGAGTCAGATCTACAATTCTACAATTGACAGGACAAAATCGAAAAAATAGGTGTTCGCCGGACGCTCGCTGTTGCAATGGTTTGAATCTAATGAAATGACTGTATCAAGATTTTATTAAGATTTTTCGCACATCAATTTAACAACCAGGTCTATTTAGTTGTACTTAAAACTACCAAAGCAGGCTCTGAAATTAAAACAACCAAATAATCTAGTAGGTTAAAAACAACAGAAAAATGTCAAACAAATTATAATTTGTTTGATTTCAACCTATGTCATTGGTTTATGTCTCGCATCTTACTAAGTTTGATATTTTACGTAAGTTTATTAATATTTTATTCCTTAAAATGGCACCCACACTACTTCTTCAGGAAAAGATAGAAATTATTTTAATTTCTGGAGATAATTACAAAAGCCATAGAGAAACAGCAGAAATTTTTAATGAGAGGCACCCCGATAAATCCCTCCATTATTCCACAGTATCTCGTCTAGTCAATAAATTTAAAGAAACGGGATCGGTAGAAAATCAGTATAAAGTTTCCCATGAAAAACCGGTAACAGGTGACGAAGGTTCTCTGGATGTGTGTTTGTCGATCACAGAAACACCCCAATTAGCAGTTAGTCAAATATCGGAGATCACTAACATTCACGAAAGATCTGTGCGGAGGATATTAAAAAGAAACAAATTTCATCCGTACAAACCTAAATTTGTACAAGTATTACAAGATAGGGATTATGACGCCCGCTTCGATTTTTGTGCCTGGTTCCAGGGTATGATTGAGGAAGATTTTAATTTCCCAAAGAACGTTCTTTTCTCGGATGAAGCTACATTTACCTCTAACGGAACCGTCAGTTCACAAAACTGTAGATGGTGGGCCACCGAAAACCCAGACTTTGTAATTCAGAGTAAAGACCAATATAGTTTTAAGGTTAATGTGTGGTGCGGAATTTTCAACCTCAGAATAGTGGGACCTTTTTTCTTTAGAGACAATTTAAATTCAGAACGATATTTAGAATTTCTACAAACTGAGATATCTGACTTTTTAGACAATTTGTCATTAGCCGAAAGAAGAAATTTATACTTTCAACAAGACGGAGCTAGCATTCATTCCACAAATGAGGTGAAGAGATGGCTGGCTCAAGAATTTGGAAACCAGTGGATAGGACGGTTTTCTGAAAATCCGTGGCCTGCGAGATCACCAGATCTGACTCCGTTAGATTTCTTTATGTGGGGATACCTAAAGAACTCTGTGTACAAACATCGACCCTTTAGGAATATACAAAATTTAGAGAATGTCATTAGAAATTGTGTATTGCAAATAAATCGTAAAATGCTCCGAAATGTTAATCGAGAGTTGCGCTCGAGAACAATAGTATGTATGGAGAGAAATGGTGGTCATACTGAGTTTTAAATTTTGTGCACCCAAGGAAAAACAATGATTTTTTATGTTGTTAGTACAGAATTTGACTACTTTTAAGTTTTTCTTACATTGGTTTTCGTTTATGAAATTTCGATTAAATGAACAGGTAATTTCTTGTTTATTATCTATTTTACTCCCCTTAACTTTACAAAAAGTCGAACTTCAGATATATTTAAGACGATTAAGGTTTTCTCAATGTAATCTCATTGAAATGTCTCTAAAATTTTGACACTGCTGCTAGATACAAATCATTGCAACAGCTAGCGTCCGGCGAAACCCTGTTTTTTTTAATTTTGTCCTGTCAATTGTAGAAAAAACTACTACATTCGTTTATTTTCATCCAGATACATGGGCTTTACATTAGCCAGGCTATCTAAACGAAAAAAACTGGAAATTTGTAAATCGATAAAAAAATATTTAAAAAAAATTGAGTTTTCCAATTTTTTTAAATAAAATCTTAAAATTTTGCACAAGGGCCTAGAATTTAATTCTAAGCAATTTTTTCAAATAACTTTTTTTGATATCTCGTCAACTAACCTCACTTTTTGTAAATTAACAATTTTTTTTTTAATTTGACGCTATACCAGTGGTCACGTGACGTATGTCAAAATCGATTTTTAGGTTATTGGACATGCAGAACCGCTCCCCCGGAGAAGTTTTTCCAATACTCACCTAATAAAAATTTTTCCCATATGTTGCGAACTTTCTGCCGGTCACTGTATATATATATATATATATATATATATATATATATATATATATATATATATATATATATATATATATATATATATATATATATATATATATATATATATATATATATATAAAGAGAGGAGAATTATTGTGGGCATGTCCGCTAGCAATGAACAGTAAAATGAAAAGTTAGAATGGTAACCCGTACGACACGTGTTTCTGCTCATTGGCTTCATCAGGCCCACGTATGTGACTGTGCCTCTCAACATAAGTCGAGATGCACAACGTCACATACGCAGTTACGGGTGTAACCTTAAGAAAAGGGAAAAAAAAATATATTTAACGAGGACCACAAACAGGAGCCAGTGCACCAATTTGTGGCTTCAGCCAAAAGACCCCTTTTTTGGGGGCAACAATTAGCGTCGCCGACGGAGGCAACTAGCGGACATGCCCACAATAATTCTCCTCTCTTTTTTTATGTATTGATCCGCGCTAGTTTCTAGCATTTATATATATATATATATATATATATATATATATATATATATATATATATATATATATATATATATATTTCTTATTTTAAGTAAAACTATTTTACGTTGTTAACTGCCTTTAGGTTTTATATGCATTATTATAATATAATGTGTTTTTTAATTTTAACTCGGATATGGGATTTGCGTGGTAAATTTTTCACCCCATGTTAACTTTTGCTCTACTCGGAACTAAAAGACGAAATTTGCACCAGAGGTTATTTAAATATTTAGACGACGCCACAGTGACTTATTTTTACCCTACCAAAGATGTAAAAAATGACTTATTTTTTTGGTAAAACGTAATTTTTTTAACCTCTGTATATCAGGTATTTGATTTTGACAGTTCCTTGCATTGTTTAAATTAATTTGTAACGATAATTTATCTTCAAAAAATAATAGATTTTTCTGAAATTGGGTTAGAAAAAAACCGTTCAACGCTAATTGAAGACCCCAAAATATGTACCTGCCGAGATTTGGTTCAAAATTTTTAGCAGAATAAGAGTTAACATGTATGAAAAAATAATTATGCAAATCTCGTGTCCCAAGTTAAAAAAAGCATTGTATTTTTTTTTAATCTAAGACATCCCACGTAGACTTCAAGCCTAATTACTAACGTACCGTGGGCGTCTGAAGAGAAGGGAAATGTAGTCTAATGACTGTATATAATATACATACATATTATGATTTCCAGAGCCATGATATTGGCACAGCAAACCTATATTTTGTAGGAATTTATATACTATCTGTAGGTACATTTTATCTACTTTAGAAGGGCTTTGTAAATAAAAATTCTGTTCGATAAAGCATGATTTATTTTCATTTGATTTGACTAATACTCCAATAAAACCACCCTTAGAGCTTTGTTTTTCCCTACAAAAACTACCCCACAATCATTTATCATAAATAACGTAAGTAACATTGTAACAAGGTTAAAAACAGGCATTTAGTCTGCTTATTTCTCTTAGATTAAACTGGAGCGCGCTTACTACTGATATTTATATTCAATTTAATTATAAATAAATTTTATATTCTTAAACAGAATTCGTTCAACAGTAACTTAGTTTAAATAACTTACTTCTGTGAGATTTTAAACGATTAAATACCGAAATAGAATCATAATAGACAATGCATTAAAATTAAGTTAACCTAAAAAGCTGCTGGTTTTGGACTACAGTAATATGCGATGTTTCCATATTGTCAGAAATATATAAACCTTTGATACCACAATAGCTCAAAACCTATAAAAGATAGACCCACTTATTATTAGGACTTTTTGTTCCCTTAAGTCTCTATTTCTGCCCTCATACCCCTTTCACCCTGTATTTATAGTACATACCTGCTTGTGTTAAGAGATCTTTCTCGTAGTGATGTTGCTCATAATCCGCCATATTGATCTTATGCACAGTAAGTTTAAGATTTTCTAGAGCTGCTTGCGGCGCGATGATCTTGCCGCACTTGCGCTTGGCCAGCATGGTGGCCTTATTGAGATGAGTTAAGGTTAGTATGGATGGTTTGAGTTTGCAGGCTTCTCCGTCCACCTATAAAAACACCACAGAACCTCGTTTCAGTATACATAGGCCAGATGCCAAATTTTGTTATGAAACAAATTCAAATTTTTTTTAATCGACTTAGAAGGTTATGTTATCAATTCGATCCATATGTGTCTTTTTTACGTATGTTCACACATAATTCTTGAACGGATTCACCGATTTTGGTAATTTTGTGTTTGTTTTGTAGACGAGTTTTCTCGAATGGTTCAATTTTAAGTTTTTTTTGCTGAAGTGAGTGGAAACCTAATAGCCCAGTCGGAATGTACTTTTGACATCAAAGAAATTTTTTTCCACAATTGGGGAGGGTCATTGGTAGTCTTAAGTCAGAATTACGACCGTATTCTGCCTATGCGCCGACCACCATCTTGAATTTAAGGAGGCATTTTTAACTTTTTGCTAAAAATGGTCATAACAGAACATGTAGGAAATTTAATTACCTACAATTTGATTTTCATCACTGTTTTGCCTGCGAAAAAAGGGTGAAATTAAATTATTGCATTATCCCGTTTATTTCAAACTTTAGCGCATTATTGAACATGATCAATCTCGTAGGGAATGAAATTCTCGACATCTTTGGTCCTAACCTTTTACTTTTTAAATTTCACAAAAGATCTTATCTCGTTTAGAAATTATTTTAAAATACCTAACTATTTTTTTTAAATCTTTGGACACCCTGTATTTCCTAAACAAAACTAACTTTTAATCCTAAAATACCGTCAGCAATCGCCCTGTAGTTAAACACTAATAGCAAACTAAGAAATAACCAAAATAACGCATGGAAATAACATTAACATTAACAGATAACTAAAAGTTCTATTTATTACACCCAAAACAAACCAGTATAACAAAGTGTTGATTATCGAGGTTATGTTATCAAACTAAACTATAAAAGCGTAATGTTCCAAATTTATTCTGAACTAGCTGGTACCCGCGGGCTTCGCTAGCGTGTTTTAAAGATGAAATAAATTTTTAGAATTTTGATAAACTGCTAAATTATATTTTAATAATAATGCAACAAAAGGGATAGAAAAGTCAGACCATTAGAGAAAAGTGAGTGAAGGACAAGAGGAGCAACTGTCCGTTAGACAGTGACAGAAAATTAAGCATGTCTGTTTTATGATGCATGTGCTAATTTCTCTTAAATAAAGGTATGTAGAAAGACATATTGTATTGTGATATTTATTACCTGCATAGGTATAGTTTTCGACGTGATGATCTTCGCTGATCGACACTGAGTAATGCAAGTACCATGTCCACCAGCTTGTAGTAACGGCTGGAACAAGACAAAAAATGTTTGACATATCTTAACTTACTGTAAATTATCACAAATATGTTTTTTTAACATAACTTAATGAAATCCCCTATAATATTTGGGAATCGTATTTTAAAATACGTTTGTAATTTCCTTTTTTGCTGTCATGAACATCAGTAGAATACGAAATCAACAGATAAAAGATAATATTGTACCGAAACTTATACTTTCGTTTGATTTATAAACGCTGAATTAAAAGAGATGCAAGCGTTTGTGTAATGTATACAGGGTGTCCGGGAAAATGTGGGAAATCTCTCGGATACGAAAAAAAAAACACCTGAAAAGAATACTACAAGTTCTTATAAACTTTTTTCGTATAGGCCTCCTCTTCGGAGATATGGGCTCCCAAAGAGCTCCAATGGAATCAAGTTTTTTACACATCATTATTGAACCACCAGGTATATTCCAATTTTTTTTTAATATGATGTATATCAGGTAAGACCCTTCAAATTACCATTCAAGAAAGTGTTGTGAAGTACTCACAGCTGCAGGGACGGACTAGCTGTGACACTCATGACCCCATTTTTTTACGCCCTGTATGATAAGAACTTTGGACGACGTGTTTTACATACCTTTAACTATTGACTCAAAATTAAGTACTCTTCATTCATGTCGTTAATCCTAACCGTTTTCGAAAAAATGTCGTTTTATTTACATCATGTATTTGGCGTATTTCGATAAAAGATACATCTATTCTGTGAACTGCAGTTCGACCTAGGTTCGCAAAAAATGTGCGTTTTATTTTATCGGCACCAAAAACAAAGTATTGTTATTGCAAACGTTGCGAGGTACGAAAGAAATAAATATCCTGCATTTTAGAGCTTGTCAACTTTCACATCGCTGACATTGATTCATTATTTCAATATTAATTTACTGATTTTTGGATTTCGTGGTGAAATTAATTGTGAAATAATTCGAAATATGGAATATACGTTTATTGAGTATGCAAATATGCATCTGATGTATGGTCTTGCTTCTTGCAATGCTTTGGAAGCCAGGAGGTTATATCACGCCAGATATCCTAATCGTACTCTTCCAGATCAGAAAACATTTCAACGAGTTGACCAATGTCTAAGGGAGAATGGTAGGCGATTGCATTTACTAAGGAAATATTATTAAATTTCTTCATACTTTTAGGAAATTTTGGGAAAAGAAGTACTGATGCTGGTCGGGGAAGAACAGTACGTACGCCGCAATTAGAGGAAAATGTTTTAAATACTGTATATGACACTCCTTCAATGAGCATTAGAAAATTATCAGCTCAGTTTAATACGTCGAAAACAATAGTACATGAAGTTCTTCAAGAACATCTGTTATATCCATATCATTTGCAAAAAGTACATGAACTGATTCCTGAAGATTGTCCCCGTAGAATACAGTTTGCCAACTGGCTACTGGATCAGCAACAAAATAATGTAAACTTCATTAGCACTATTCTCTTCACGGACGGAGCAGGGTTTACCAAAAATGGTATCATGAATTTACACAACTCACATGTATGGGTTGATGAAAATCCTCATTCAACTATTGTTTCTCATCATCAACATCAGTTCCAATCAATTAATGTCTGGGCAGGAATCATTGGCAATTTTTTGATTGGACCATTCGTATTACCGGTACGACTGAATGGACAGCATTATTTGGAATTCCTCCAGAATGCTTTTCACGATTTAGTAGAGCACTTACCTCTTGAAATCCGCCGAAACATGTACTATATGCAAGATGGAGCACCAGCTCATTTCAGCGTTGCTGTGCGGGAGCACTTGAATAATGTCTATCCAAACCGTTGGATAGGTAGAGGAGGACCTATGCTCTGGCCTCCTCGATCTCCTGACCTAACGCCGTTGGATTTTTACCTGTGGGGACATCTCAAAACTTTGGTGTATTCTACTCCGGTCGATAGTAGGGCGGAACTTCTACGGAGAAGCACGTTTTATTGTGATCAAATAAGGAACAATGCTGGGTTATTGTGGCGGATACAGCAGTCCTCAATTCATCATCCCCGCGAGTGTATCAGACTTCACGGAGCCCATGTTGAACCCTCTTACGAAGTTTTTAACTAAGCAGTTAAAGTTTAACTTTTTATTGAAACTATGTTGATGACAGGGAAAAATTCCTCTTTTTCATATTCAATCCGACAGAAGTTAGTTGACTACCAGTGTAAATAAAATGACGTTTTTCGAGAACGGTTAGGATTATCGACATGAATGAAGAGTACTTAATTTTGAGTCAATAGTTAAAGGTATGTAAAAAAGTCGTCCAATCTTATCATACAGGACGTAAAAAAATGGGGTCATGAGTGTCACAGCTAGTCCGTCCCTGCAGCTGTGAGTACTTCACAACACTTTCTTGGATGGTAATTTGAAGGGTCTTACCTGGTATACATCATATTAAAAAAAATGGAATATACCAGGTGGTTCAATAATTATGCGTAAAAAACTTGATTCCATTGGAGCTCTTTGGGAGTCCATATCTCCGAAGAGGAGGCCTATACGAAAGAAGTTTATATGAACTTGTGTTTTTTTCGTATCCGGGAGATTCCCCACATTTTCCTGGACACCCTGTATATGCGTGATGTTTAATCATGATAAATCTTAAAGTGTCATTTTATTTAGCCAAAGTAAGCGACAATTTTATATAAAGAAGTGCTGATAAATACAAGTGACAACGACAACGGTTATTAAAATATAGCTGTGATAGTTAAAGCCTCAAGTCATTAAGTTTAGCATTAACGGTACATAAGCCTGAGCAAACCAGAAGGTGATATAATTTATAAGAGTCAAGTCAGTATTTCTCGAAAACTATTTAGTAATTCTAAATTGGACGAAAACATTTTTTAAGAAATTAAATAACACGTAATTTTTTTATGAAATATTCAGCCGATTTGTTGCCAACACAAACAGGGAATATGCATATAACCCAAATAAATCTAAAATATGTTCATATACTCCCTACATAAATTAAGTATTTGTGGTGATTGTTTTTATCAATTTATTTTGGTCTTTGCTAAGAAAAAAAAAGAATCTTCTGCTGCAAAATTTTGACGCGAATTTTAGAAACATGTAAAACGTTATCCCATTGGCCCACGTCAAAAGTGTTATTGCAAGTACATGGCGAATTCCAGTTTTGTAGGGTCATCGAAAAATCAATAAAAATGGCATTTAATGCGTAATTCATCCAATGAAATATCCCTGCAAGTAGAAAGTTCCTAAAATATTATTCATATATATTTCAAGCCGAAATCGGTCCAGGAACCTTTCAATTTGGCAACAAAAGCTGACAATTTAGCGAAATTTTGACACATTATATTTTAATCATTGCGACGTAAATAAACTTACTACAATTCTTGTTTTTCATGGCAATGTCAATGGTCGAAAATTCGACCACTCGAGTTTTATTAAATTTTGAATGTTCTCAATGCAAATAAACCTATTATTTATAACTAAAACAAAAAAATAAGCGATTTAAATTAGTGGGAGGTATTTTTAGATAATAGAATAATGTCGGTTAAAAATAGGATTTGTTGGAAAAAATCAAGAAAATTCAGTTTTTACTCCTTAAATACATTCCAGGATGACCCATTCGGTAATCATTTTAAAGTCTGATTATCTCTCTATAAGATTTAAAAAATTGGCAAAAACTTAGATAGCAAATAATACATAGTGTTTTAAAGGTCCCGATGTCGAGTGCAAAAAAATCCAAAAAATCAAAATTTATTCGGCCATTGCTCCCTTTCAATAAAGAGTGAAAAAGCTAAAAAATATGGATATCATGTACTTCGACGAGCTCTTTCCATTGACGTATATGGGATTTTAATTTGGATTCATTTTGACCCTAAAAAAATAAATACCATGACAAATTTGGGTCAAAATCGAAATTTGCAGTTTTTCCCAAATAATAATATATCCATTTTCCAGTGGTTTTAGGTAAATGTATTGTAGAAAGACAGTAATTGAGATTTTAAAGTTTTACTTATCAATCCGTTGTTTGATCCGACGACGTTTCGTTTTCGAGTTGTTAGGTACCAAAGAGGAGCCTGCAAATGGCATTTTTGAACACAAAAAAATTCAAGAGAATTACTTGCCATTTTCCAGACCTCACCAATTTTAATACCTAGGGTTCTGGAGCTCCGGGTCCTCTCTACAACCTCCGAACATTTAAATCAATAATTAAATCAATAAAAATAATATATAATTATAATCAATATAATTCACTTTGGCGACCTGTACCCGATTTCAACGGAAATTTCGGCCTTGATGTTTAATAGCTCCGAAACGATACATCCTGTTTAACTAAATTTTGTTTGCTCCCCCTCTGACTGTTTCCGAGAAAAACAAACCTGTTCGACTTTAGGTTAAGCTTTACGTTATTTTTGCTGATTTCCTGATGCCATTTTGCACTGCCTGATGTCACTTTGCATTGAGGGCAAATGGCTGCTTTGCTGCTTTTTAAATTGTTATAAACTATACCGAAAAGTAAAAAATGTTTCTAGCTAAATTATCCTAGTAATTTTCTTCAAAATAATTTTTTGGGTTTGTAATGACTTCCTTAAACGATTTATGCAAGAAAAAGGATATGTGCATATTCCTTATCGGGATACCTAGTGTATTTCTCTATGTGGTGTAAGTGTAAGTACCACATCTCAAGATGAACATGTAAGGGGAGGCATCATTTTAATTATTTTATTTTTAAGCAAGTCTTCAAAACGCAATAAGTTTATTTTAAGCAGTTTATTTTTTCGTTGTTCATTAGTGTTTTATTATTTTCACTTGATGTTTGCTTTTCCTTAATAAAAAGGTTTATATTTTGCTAACACTTAAAATTTTTAATTCTTATTTATTCTGTGCCACACCGAGGTCAAATTCCATTTTCTCAAAAACAGTTGCTTCTATAGTGACACTAATAGAGATGCCTCTTTTAAGTACAAAGATAGGGGAATAAGAATTTCTATTCAGAAATTGTGTACACCGCATCATAAAAAAGTTGGGACGTTTTATAACAGCAGTTAATGTTGTATGCCCGCTACAAAATACAGCAAATTTGAGGACTTTTCTCGCCACAAAAACCCCTGCCTACCCAATTGTGTGAATTTCGATCCTCAAGATATCTTAGCACGTTCAAATTACGCATAACCTTGAAAGTTACTCGGAGAAGGCTAATTTCATACCAGTACTATAAATCTCCGAAGGTCTACCAAGGGCTAAGACCAGCCCCGGCCATACCCTGGTCGCATGATCGGAAAGAGCATTGTATTTACTGTTTTCCGATAACTTGTACATATATATATATATATATATATATATATATATATATATATATATATATATATATATATATATATATATATATTAGGGATAAAATGTAGTATCTTTCAAAACATATCGATAAAAATATATAATTAAATTTTAACGTTAACACCCTGCATCCCTCTTATTACCGACTTTTGCACTACATTAAGTTAGGTTAAATGTAGCTAAATTGAGTCATGAAAGTCACTGCTATAATAGCCCATTCGTTACCAAACTCCCAGTATAAAAATATTTAACATCCTTCTTTGAAATGTCTTGTAATAATTAGTTGCCTTTTTAAATGTCATCCTTATTATCACGTAATGCCTGTAAGATTCCAGAAGCTTTTAATTAATTATCCACTTAATGGCTTTCAATTAACCAGATTAAGGTCAGTAAATCTACGAAATATGAACCCCGGAGCTATATCCGGCGAATGCAATTAAATTTATATAAGAAATTCCCTTGGGGAAAACACATTAACAGGCTAAATTAAGAATTTTTGACCTGCATACTAAAACGAAAAGTCCTTTTCCGAGTTTAGGTGAGACATACGTAGACTTAAGTTTACTATTGGCGTCATCAGAATATTCCTGATTTTGATTTCAAGCGACGAGAATACAAAAATCACGGAGGATGTACAGCAAAATCATTAGATTTGTTTAAATAATTCGGCTTACAGCGGCAGTTCGACAGTTTATCCTCGAGAGGCAAATAAAATATACTTTGTTTAATAAGGAATATGCACATTTTTTTTTATTGCATAAATCGTTTAAGGAGGTCATTACAACCCCAAAACTGCTATTTTGAGGAAAGTTACTGCGTTAATTTAGCTAAAAAAAAATTTTACTTTTCGGTATAATTTATTACAATTTCAAAAGGAGCCATTTGCCGGCTCAAAAAAGTTAAGTCACAAGGATAAGTGGCAATCTACATGTTAACGTAAAGCTGAACCGAGGGCTGCCTACCTACAAACGTCTAGAAAATCAAGAATTTCTGTGATAGTCCGAAAGCAAGTCAGTATTTTCTCGAATGATTGTACCTCTATCCTCTATCAATTGATTTACCAAACTGATTGTTAATATTGTAAAGTTATATGCTTAGGAATAGAAAAATGTCAGTCGACAAGACCTAACGTCAAAAAGGTGATTTTTTTAAAATAATTGTAGAACATTTTTCTGGGAGAGGAAACACAAGATGATTACCGACTCTCGGACTAAGACAAGAAGACAGCTGACAGCTACAGTACAGAGTTATATGGAGACCGGCATTAGTTTCCCAGCTGATTTAGTTGTTTATGCTGGTAGCGGTTGTGTTTTTATTACAGTGCTATTTGTGTATAATTCTTTTTATTAAACGTTAAAATGTATTAAAAATATAAACTACAAATATTGTAGTATGCCAATGTGCAAAAGTATCACTGTGTGTGCACTGCAAACCTCCTTTTTCATGTGCCCAAAAAACCGATGTCGAAGAAAGTACCTACTGCAAATTTAATCAAAAATTTTACATTAAGAGGTATCTGTAAAGGTTAGTA
Organism: Philopedon plagiatum; assembly: GCA_963971165.1. Lineage (NCBI taxonomy): Eukaryota > Metazoa > Arthropoda > Insecta > Coleoptera > Curculionidae > Philopedon > Philopedon plagiatum. The sequence continues at coordinate 106,891,104 of OZ020191.1, read as the reverse complement.
TCGCTAAATTCAAGTAACCATATGTTGCTGTACATTTATTTTTATAGTATAATAAACAATAAGTGTTTTTAACTAAATTGTAAAGGCAAATCCACCAGCACTAACTTCCAGCCAATTTTCCGATTTTCTTTGCACAAATGCCGTTTTGGTCATTTATAACCAGTCTGTTTAATAAAACAAAAGGTTTTCTATCGACTAAATATTCTAGTCTTTGGGAAAAACTCAAGAAAATGGATTTACACTGAAATTTACATTACACTAGCCGTGACTAGCCATTATAAAACGTTGACGTAATAAAAAAAGTGACGTCACAAACAAAAGAAGTCCGTTTTACGAGATGTTGGATTTTGCAGGAAAATTTGCAAAATAAAACCTTGCTTTTTGTTAATAAAACCCAAAATAAAGAGATAACAGCAACTGCCATAAACATTTAATTTATGTAGAGAATACAAAAAAAAATATTTCAGGATTTTTTGGATTACATGCATATTCCCTATTGTTACTAAACATCTACCACGTCTATTTGTATTTTTTTATTATTAAACACTTTATAAAAAAAACTAATGGATACATATTATAAAATTGAAAACATTATACAAATTTTATAATAACACAAGTAATCCCAAGGTGCCAAATTATTTTTATAGGAATGAAAAATGTTAAAGTTCGGTTGAATTGAAACACGACGTCACCATAGCAACTCCAATAAACCGTGCTTTGACAGATGACACTGGCATGCGCACAGTACTAATAGAAACCTGAGCACGGCAATACATAATTGGTATTTTCGAAAACTATAATGTAAAGTAATCCGATCAGCGCTGATAATGTTTCACCATTAGGGGAAAATAAAAAAGGATATCCAATATCACCTGACACTTGGGTCTACCCAATCACCACAAACATACACTGTTGTCCCATTAAATTTTTTTTAGTAAATTAGGTATTTATCTATCCCTCAAAAGTATTTGGGTACCTCTAGTTATAGTAGAAATAATACTAAAATTCAAAAAAAATGCAAAAATATTTATTTGTCAGTATCCTATATAGACACAATTATACAAATATGCTTAAAAAAGCAAAAAGTATTTTATAAATTTAAGTTTCCAGTTTATTGTACAGGTCATCGACCGACGCCGACGCTAGGGCAAATTGCCGCATCTTCCTGTCCAGCTCATCCCATAATAATTCGATTGGATTTAAATCCGGGCTCTGAGGTGGCCATTCCATCACTTTCACAAAGTCGCATAAATAATCTTTACATAGTTGTGATGTGTGTTTTCGATCATTGTCTTGCTGTAAGAAACTTCTGACCCAAAAGTTTTAGTCCGGAAGATATAGCATGTGTTTCTAAAATGTCACAGTAGCCTTCTTTTCTTAAGATATCTTCTATTCTCACGTGCCACCCACACCTGTGCCAGCAAAATAGCCCCAAATCATCACGGAACCATCCGCGTATTTAACGGTAGGTATAAGACAGTCCTCTATTGCGCGTTCACCCACCGCCCTTCGAACAAATACACGTCTTCGTGAACCGAAGCAATGTACAGTGTGTCCAGTTTTCGACACATTTGCATGGTATCTCGGTTAAGTTCAAAGATAGAGAGCTACGGTTCTCGCAATACTATGCTACGTTTTCGTGAAACGTATGATGCTACAAACAGAATTTTCATAGCCCCTTTATTTCGGAGACAAATGTCGATTTTGAAAATGTGTCATTTTCAAGCGCCCCTCGTATCTCAGTTGCCTTTTAACTTATCGCGTAAAATACAGTGTCGGATTCAATTATGAACCGAATTTGAAGATAAAAACTAATGTTGCATTTCTTAAATGGGACACCCTGTATATTTCTTTTCATTAGATTGCTTTTCTCATAACCCTTTCAAAATTATATAATTTTTGGTATAATATATCTTCCCAATTTTACAATCAAAAAAGAAAGTGCATAATATTTCATAGTAGGCCGTGGTATAATGATTTGAAACAAATGAATATAATACTATCTTTTCATGGCTGCTAGTTAGACCGCTTGTCAAAATTCGTAAAGCCGGCGCCACACATGCGGCTTTCGGTGAAAGGCGAGCGGTTAGCCGCACGTGTGTTCCCAATCGGCTTACGTCGCGTCGCGTCGCTCGCCATTCCCGTTTTATGTCAGTAAATTGGCGCAAAAAAGCCAGTCGACGAAAGTCGAATTTAGCATTTCGCCGAAAGCCGCATGTATGGCGCCGGCGCGCCGCTTTAGAAATCATTTCAAAAAATTATTGTTCTTAAAACCCCTACTTGTTATTTATTACTGTGTTTTTCGTTTAAAAAAATGGCTGAATTGAGATTTTATCAGAACTTTGAAAAGCATGACAATATGTTAGTTTGCTATATTGAATCGAATGAAAATTCGCATGATGCCGCCGAACTACATTTTGACAGGTAGTACGATTTTACATCCATTATAAATTTGTCTTTGTGTTTTTTTTTGTATTCATTCTAGATATCCAGATAGAAGGTAACCTTTTCCCGATATATTTTCTATAAGAAAAAAAAATAGTTATGGTGCGTTTATGCAGCCAAGATCAAAATTCTATAATAAGAAAAATCGAGAAATCGACGAGGTTAACGTTTTAGGCTGGGTAGAAGTAACTTCTTCTACTTCGTGTAGGGCTATTGAGAAAGAAGTTGGAGTAAATAAGGCTGGAGCACAAACTATATTACACAAATATAAATTTAGAACATATAAAGTCAAAACCGTTCAGTATTTACATCCTGGGGATGCTGAACGTCATCTAATTTTTTGCAATTGGTTTTTGCAGCAAACTCAAGCCAATACAATATGAATTTTGAAAGATTTGTGATATGGTCCGATAAGGCGTATTCCACAAGCTCTTGTATTTTCGATAGACACAACACCAGACATTGGTATCAAGAAAACCATCATCTTTACTTTGAGCGGGAGCAGCAGGGAAGATTTGGTTTCAGCGTTGCTTATTTTATTTTGAGAAGGCAACTATCTAGAACATAGAATTTATGAGGAAAGCCTTTCAGCAAATCGTTACCTGGGTATATTGCAAGATGTTATACCTGAATTGCTAGATGGTGTTCCCTTGGCTTACTTAAACAATATAATATATTTCCAACAGGACCTGCCTATAATGCCGGAATAATAGTACGCCCTTTTTTAGAAAGTAGTTTTCCTGAAAAATGGATAGGAACCAACGGATCTGTAAGATGGCCACCACGATCATCCGATCTTTCCATCCTTGGCCTTTTCTTGTGGGGATACTTACAAAATAAACTTTACAGTCTATAACATCTATAACATCGCACTATAGAAGAACTGCGTGAAACCACTACACTCGAATTTCAAAATTTTCAGGGACGATCGATCATACTTTTAAATGCCATACGACGAATAAGTGTGCAAGTTTTGTGTTAGAGAAAACGATAACTATTTTGAGCAACTTTTGTGCTTTGTAAAATATAAACAAAGATTTCTTACATTTATATTTTAATTTTACTAAAAAACATCTGTTTCCTATTTTATCTAAATTTGTTTGGAACAGTGATTTTTTTTTTATTTAAAGTTTAGTTCAGTAATGTTATTGAGATTTAAAATTTTAAAAATAAACCTCAATGTTAGTTAAATGGCTTTATTCATTTGTTTCCAATCATTATGTCACGGCCTACTATGAAATATACCATTGTTTTAATTGTAAAATTCGGAAGTTATTCCAAAAGATATATACCGACAATTATATATTTTTGAGAATCTCATAAAAAAACCAATCGAATAAAAATTAAAAATACAGGGTGTCCCATTTAAAAAAAATGCAATTTTGGTTTTCATCTTTAAATTCGTTCGTTATAGAAAAAAATTAACTACGCCACTGGATTCTACGCAAAACACTATATAAGTAGTTTTGATCTCACCGATAAGTTAAAATGCATCTGAGATAGGTACTGCTTGAAAATGACACATTTTTAAAATCGCCCTGTATCTGAGAAACGAAGGGGGCTATGAAAATTCTGTCATACCTCACGAAAAAGTAGCACGTATTGCGAAAACCGTAGCTTTCTATCTTTAAAGATAACCGAGATACTCTGCGAAAATGTCGAAAATTGGACAACCTGTAGAATGCTAGTAAAATATGCCTATTAGTATATCAGAAAAAAATAAACATTGCGCTAAATATTCAGTCAAAAATTACAATAAAAAGAGTTGCAAATTTTTTGGCTAGAAGCTTTAAAATTTTGCAGCGTGACATTCGTACTAACAGTCATTTTTAAGTTGCTGGGGGGCAGAGTAAGCGTAGAAATGCTAACAAAGTACTTAGTAAGTAAGTAAAAATTCTTAAGGTGGGTACAGACAGAACGAGCGAACGCGAGCGAATTCTAACGAACGAACGCAAAGAGGCAGTGTAGACCTTTCACCGAAAAGCTTCGTACAGAATTGTAACATTGCTGCGTCACGAACGCCGTTGCGAGCCGCCCCCCGAATGGGAACAAGCGAACACAATCTATATTTTGGTGAACTGAGCATCGAACCCAAACAAACCGGGAACAAGCTCGTGGTGTTCCCAATAATTTTTAAAAACCCAATGGATGAGTTAGCTGCAGTTCCATATATTTATATTCATTTTGCGTTAAAAAGCAAGTAAGCAAGACGTTTTTTTCTTGATTTCTTCTAAACCAATCTTCAATTCTTTGGCAATTTCTTCCCAGGCATCCTGTTTCTTTATTGTGTTAAAGTGATATGGATGTGTATATTTCCATAATAATTCTTTCTTTTCATGTACACCAATTAAATAGATAAGATTGTTTTCAGTCCACTCCATATTGTACTTAAAAATAGGTACTGTAAATAGTGTAAAATAGATACTCGAACAATAACTGAAAAATTTCAAAAAATGACTTGCTTTGATGCCCTAGAATTCTCGTCCAAACTAGCAAACGTCGTTCGACAAATCTCCTTTGATGTTTCGTCAACAAAACCGACTCGCGGCGGATCGGCCGTGAACTGCGCGACGAACGGAGAACGGCGTTTAAGGGTCCGTCCACACTAGACGCTGTTCGGTTCGCAACGGCGTTCGCGACGCGGTAATCTTAAGGTACCCACACACATTCCGGAAATTCTCAGAGGAAAAACTGCGCAGGCCTGGCCTTAAGGATTTCACAATTTGGCCTGAATACACCCGTCTCCACACACGCTCAGGAAATCCTTCAGTTCAGTTTCTCGGAGTAGTAGCAAACACAACATGGTGTCTTCAGACTATTCTCTTGCTATTCTCGGGTTTTTATTAGCAACAAAGTGGCGTAAAAAAGCGTGTTAATAGAAACTTATGGTGTAAAGAATGGTAGCAAAAAAGGGGATATTTTTCCCATATAAATCTACTTTCAGAATTGAAGGTAGTCCTAAAACATTGGCACAACTATCTCAGGATGAATGAACACACTTATTTGAATCTACTAGCTATTGTAACACCACTTATTAAAAAAAGATATCATTATGCCCATTTCGCCCCACGAGAGGCTCACGGCAACGTTAAGGTTTTTAGCAACCGGTAGAAGTTACGAAGATCTGAAATATTCAGCTATAATAGTATCACCCCAGGCCCTTGGTTACATCATTCCTGAAACATGCAAAGCTATTTACAATGTCCTACGTAAAGAGTACACTAGTTTACAAGAAAAATGTACCTCGTGCAAAAGTGTTTTAATTCGAGGTCGCTGAAAACGAAAATGGTAATCATTTATTTTTCCAAAGAAGCGTTTGCGAAATATTCGCAAAAAACGTGTTTTCCGGCTCTTTTTCCAGTTATGGTCCAACATCTCGAGAACGGTAGACGTAATCGACCTAAAATGTACACACATTTCGACGTACACTTCTTTTTTCACATAAATATTAGTTTTGAGTCAATTGGAAGAGTATTTTTTTGAGTTACAGCTACTGAAAGTTGAAAAAACTGCATTTTTTGAGCTTTTTTGAAAATTGCACATTTTTGTTTGTTTTGTTGTTTCTATTACATATTGTTATGGCAGAATGCTTCTTTTTTGCTCTCCTGTAAAATTTTAATTTTCTCACATATCACCTTCTGCTATAAAACCACGGATTTAGTTATTAGGAATTTTTTTTTCATATTTTTTGAATTGCATATGAAAGATTATTTCGTCACGAAAATATATTGGCCAAGTTTGTTCAAATCGGTTGTAAAATGTAGAAGATATTACTGATTAAGTGAAGGCAGACGATTTCAGCTTTTGCCATGAACGCCCAGAAGTCCGGAGAAATTAGGCTCACGTAGCAGTACGTTAGGCTCACATGAGCAAAGTTCACCTAATTTTCCGGACTTCTGGGCGTCCATGGCAAAAGCTGAAATCGTCTGCCTTCACTTAATCAGTAATATCTTCCACATTTTACAACCGATTTGAACAAGCTTGGGCAGAATATTTTCGTGGCGAAATAGTCTTTCATATGCAATTCAAAAAACATGAAAAAAAAATTCCTAATAACTAACTTTCACTGGCTTTCAGTGGCTGTAACTCAAAAACTACTCTTCCAATTGACTCAACATTAATATCTATGTGAAAAAAGAAGCGTACCTCGAAATGTGTGTAGACTTTAGGTCGATTACGTCTACCGTTCTCGAGATGTTGGACCATAACTGGAAAAAGAGCCGGAAAACACGTTTTTTGCGAATATTTCGCAAACGCTTCTTTGAAAACACTCACGAGGTACCTCGAATCAAGGTAAAATTTGTAAACTAGTGTTATCTAAAGGTAAATAACAATTATGAACAATTTTAATAGCAATATTAAATTTATTACTATTATTGCTAATATACAAAAATCATAAAAAAAATAGTAAACAAGAGTAATTCAGTTATCCTTGAAAATCGCCACACACACTCCGGTCGGCCTGTGCAGTCCCGGCCTGCGCAGGATTATCAAATAGTTTTTCAGTTCTAAATCCGGCAGCCTGTACAGTCCAATAAAACTGCGGCGTTCTCACACACACGCTCCGGTAATCCTTAAGGCCAGGCCTGTGCAGTTTTTCCTCTGAGGATTTCCGGAATGTGTGTGGGTACCTTAACAAGTCTGTACGAAGCTTAAGCAAGCGAACGCGAATAATGACGTGCGCTCGCGTTCGTTCATGTTCCGCGCGTTGTCGGTACATCAAAGGAAAGTAAGCGAACGTGGTGTGGACGGATGAGCGACTGCTCATTCAACGACGGTGTCTCTCGCGGTCTGTGTGCCAGGATTGCTAGGTTTTCTTTAGTGTTTCAGTATATTAGAGTGGTCGCATGACCGACTCATACATAAGCTTATATGACTCATATAGATGACTTAATTAAGATGAACGCAGCACTGGTGATAATGACGTCTTCGTCGGTCATTCTATAAAAACACAGGGTATGTCGCTCTCGTCATCCGGAACAACAGCGAATGCACTCTCGTTCGCTACGCTTCGGTCAGTGTGGACACAACCCCAAAGGCGACCGAGCATGCGGTTCCTTTCGGCGATTCCTATTCGTTAGCTTTCGTTCGAGTTCATTCGCTGTCTGTATCCGGCTTTAGGTGTCTTTAAAATAGGCTACACTTAACGTCAGATTTTTTAAAGTCTCTAAGGTAACTCGGGTTGTTCGAATTGTGTTCCGAACTAATAACAAATCGGACTGTGTGGGTCGATAAATTTACATATTTTAAAGAACCTTTTTATTGGTTTGTTCATTTTTATAGTTTTACCATTGGACGCAAAAAGTAGTTATTTATAGAAGCATATTCTGCCCTAGGTTTGGGTGAAGAGAGACTTACTAATATTTTTGTGTGGTATACAATATTACAACACGCATAGTTATTAACAGCTACCCTTCAGTTATGAGTTTTGGAAGTTCGGATGATGCCCCGCAGCATCCATAGACGACGCCACTCTCTTCTTTTCAATATAGTAACGTAATAATGTTTGATATATTTAAAGTTTTTTAATTATTTTTACGATAAAAACTTTATTATTTTTAAATTACATTGTCAATGTTATTGATGTTAGTTCCGTATATTTATGTTACATTGATTGCTACCATCTCAGGATATAACTTTATCGTTGTAGACATGTGAACCTTTAGGTGCATGACCATTTGGGTTTCGTCCATTGTTTCATCCAAAATATGACAAGAAAAGAGAGAACGACCGTCTTTTATATTTTATTAGAACAGAATTATAAACTAAGGATATATTAATTTTCCTTAACAGTAGAGTGGCGTAACACCCAAATAATAAATCTTTTAAATATGAATCCGCCACAATCATACTAGACATTATTTATGGATAGGAAAATTGCTACATTTTTTTCACATGTGATTTTAACTGATTTACGTAACTAAGTAGTAAAACTTAATGTACTCGTACTTTTGGTTGCCTGAGTTTTAACTTTTTTTTCAAAGTTACTATAAAAGGAAAGTCTAATTGTCCAGTCTTGGCATTAGGGCAAATTAAAATAAGGCGATTCCTGTATAAGCTACGCTAATTTTGTCATAATATAATAATATAGAGATAAAATAATCCGCATTGTTCTCGTAAGGTGTTTTAAAGCAAACAACTAACATATGTCTTGACTATTTGGAAATTTTACAGAGGTAGTTGTTTGGGTTTTATATATATTTTAATTCTCTATTTGGTAAAGTCCCAAATTAATGTTGGGTTAGTAAATGTTAAATTCGCGTAAAGTGTTCACATGACACATTTACTGGCCCTAGAGCGCTACTCGGCCGCATGGCCTAATTACTTCCTCGGGTATTTTCCCCATTTTTATAGATAATTTCTCTCTAAAACTAACCGCACACTAGTGATAGTGTTCCCGATCCATGGTTCTGGAAGAGCAGCATATGGGATCAACCAGGTGGCCACCACGAAGAAACAGTTCAAGTGATTTCGACGTCAAGGTAGGCCATATTAGTATTTGTGTCATGATATCGCTGTTTGCCAAGCGACTTTTAAAAACCATTCTCTTTCTCATCTCCCCAACCAAAATTATATACTTTTATACTTTTAGCTCTTATTATTCCAAACCCCAACAGTAGTAACATATTTAATGCACACGACCGATGCCGATGTTTTTGGCTGTAATGTTTATGTTGACATTGTTCGCTCAGTTATCATTAGTCCTTTGAAAAATAATTGAATACAGAATTATTAACTCACATTTAAACAATTTGTTAGAATTATGTAGATGTTTTAATAGTCGCCCACATTTAAGGGATGTTTTAACGCTGTACTACTAGATTTATCAAAAACTGCAAAATATAAAAGATCACATTTTTACGTGGCGCAGTTGGTAGGAAATGAACTTGCGCCCCCGCAGAAAATATAATGGTATAGGAATTAAACGCTTGATATATAGTCGAGGCAATGAAGCACTCAACCTCGGAATTTTTTGCACTAAGACGGATCGGAATGCGGTTTTTTGCATTCGCTTCCAAAAATTATTTGTAAAAAATGTATCTACTTTGTATCTTATACAAACCGGAAATTGCAGTGCTGCTGTCAAAAATGCATTCACAAAAATTCAATTTTTCAAGTCGCTTTAAGAAAATTAAATAACTTTGTTAATAAGACTCAGAATTGGCTCAAACCGGGTTCTCGGGGGTTTTCGGGGTCGCTGATCACGATTATGATTGACCCACAGCCGACCTGGAGCTCAGGATCGCTGATGAACGTCATCTCCGTGGGACTCTCCCAAAATTCACGCGGGGAAGGAGAGAAACTCGGCGCCCGGGGGTTTTTTGGGACACATGGTCCGCCGGAACCTGGACGTGGACGTCATCCCCGAGAGTTTTCCTGACAAGATCGCAAAAAACAATCCGAAAATCGTTGTGTGGGCGTTTTTTGGGGCACTGAATCCAAATTTCACGTCGAAAACGACCCCCCGAACACCTGGTGCACCGGAACCTGGACGCGGACGTCATCTCCGAGGGTTTTCCAGACACGATCGCTAAAGACAAACCGAAAATCGTTATGGGGCGTTTTTTGGGGCGCTGAATCCAAATTTCTCATCGAAAACGACCCCCCCCCAACACCTGGTGCACCGGAACCTGGGCCTGAAAGTCATCTCGAGGTGTCACATTTGCAAAACATGAAATGAAATTCACATTAAGGGGTTTTTAGCTACCCTCCTCGAATCCAGCATCCGCGACCATACTCCAACTATCTAATGCACCGGAACCTTTATCTTGACATCGATGTCATTCCCATGAATGTCAATCAAACCTGATGTTTTAATGTCTTAGTGGGCACCAGGCGAGAATTACACATCAATGAATGTGTCAAATTATGACACGATTTTCGTTTAGTTTTTTGCGATCGTGTCTGGAAAACCCTCGTAGATGACGTCCGCGTCCAGGTTCCGGTGCACCAGGTATTGGGGGGGGGGGGGTCGTTTTCGATGAGAAATTTGGATTCAGCGCCCCAAAAAACCCCCATAACGATTTTCGGTTTGCCTTTACCGATCGTGTCTGGAAAACCCTCGGAGATGATGTCCGCGTCCAGGTTCCGGTGCACCAGGTGTTCGGGGGGTCGTTTTCGACGTGAAATTTGGATTCAGCGCCCCAAAAAAACGCCCCATAACGATTTTCGGTTTGTCTTTAGCGATCGTGTCTGGAAAACCATCGGAGATGACGCCCGCGTCCAGGTTCCGGTGCACCAGGTGTTCGGGGGGTCGTTTTCGACGTGAAATTGTGATTCAGCGCCCCAAAAAACGCCCCATAGCGATTTTCGGTTTGGCTTTAGCGATCGTGTCTGGAAAACCCTCGGAGATGACGTCCGCGTCCAGGTTCCGGTGCACCAGGTGTTCGGGGGGTCGTTTTTGAAGTGAAATTTGGATTCAGCGCCCCAAAAAACGCCCACACAACGATTTTCGGTTTGTTTTTTGCGATCTTGTCAGGAAAACTTTCGGGGATGACGTCCACGTCCAGGTTCCGTCGCACCAGGTGTCCGGGGGGTGTTTGCCGATGCCATATTTGAATTCAGCAACCCAAAAAACCCCCGGGCGCCGAGTTTCTCTCCTTCTCCGCGTGAATTTTGGCAGAGTCCCACGGAGATGAAGTTCATCAGCGATCCTGAGCTCCAGGTCAGCTGTGGGTCAATTTGAACATCATAATCGTGATCAGAGACCCCGAAAACCTCCGGGAACCCGGTTTGAGCCAATTCTGAGTCTTATTAACAAAGTTATTTAATTTTCTTCAAGCGACTCCAAAAAATGCATTTTTGTGAATGCATTTTTGACAGCAGCAATGCAATTTCCGGTTTGTATAAGATACAAAGTAGATACATTTTTTACAAATAATTTTTGGAAGAGAATGCAAGAAACCGCATTCCGATCCGTCTTAGTGCAAATAATTCCGAGATTTTGGCTGTTTTAGTGCTTCATTGCCTCGACTAATAGTGAACAGATGAATCAAGCAGATAGTAGTAGCAGTTAAACTAACGCTCTTCTATGACTCTCGATGGCATCTGTCCATCCACATCCTGACAAAATCACTTCTTCGGCAAAGAACTGCTAAAAGTTCCCTGAAAACCCTGAACATTCGCCTAAAAATGCTGAAACTCGCCGCAGATGTGGTCTCCTGTACGAAAGAATTTTCAGGATATGGATGGAGAGATGACATCGAGAGTCACAGAAGAGCGTAAGTTTAACTACTAGTAGTAACAGCAAAAACGAAGAGCCAAATGAGTACTGTCAAAAGCAGATAGAATAAAGTTTTATACTTCCTTGAGAAAGGTATCCAGAAGATAGAAAGTCTTCCTAAATAATATAAACGTTTATAAACTATTTATTTTACACACGAAGTTATTGAAATATGTAACTATTAGTATGCATTTCTTTAATTACCCATCTCTAAAGAAAAGCATTGCTTTAATTTTGTTAAAACGTCGTGTATCGCTTAAATCGCGTTTAAACTCCATCCATACCAACAGGTTCACAGTGTTCACACACGGCAGAACAATCACTTAACACATACTATTATTCTGCTTACCGTACAAGTTTACGCAAGTAAGACAAGACTTAACTACTATTGTACATACATTGTACATGTTATGGTTAATTTGATATTGCGGTAATCTATTACGTGCGGTAGATCGTCTCGAAATTATTCATATAATGTACAAAATACAAATGCCCTTTTAATTTGTAAGCCTCACACCTCACAGTAATAACTCCCAATAAATGAATAATGACAATTACTTAATTTTGTATAACAGATTGATAAAGTGTTATTATAAAAGACGATTAACATTTGGCGTTTTTTTTTTCTTTTTCCTGTAAAAATAAAACGAAACAAAACCATACAAACTCAAGTTTACGCATTAGTTAAATACCCTTCATGCTTCATAAACTTTGCGACTTTCCGGTGACACTTTTAGAGACTGCTAGAGTCCGGATAACATCGTGCATTGTAAACTTTAGGCATTATCTGTCAAAAGTTGTATTAATGTATGCCGGAATATCGTCCATTAGGAAACTATGTAGTTTTCTTGCGAAGAATATCATTTAGCACCCGTCGACGCCCAAGTTTCTGAATTCATGGAATCTAATTTTATACAACCATTGTAAGGAGAGATACAAGGCTAAATACAATTAGAAGTTATAATTAGTAAATTATATCAAGTATATTAAAAGCAATCATATTAAAAAAAAATACTTTTAATAACCCAGTGCAATTAATTAACACAGGAATTACTGCGCCAATAGGCGATTAACATTAATCTGTGGTTTGCTTAAGTACGTCTGGTTACTATTTTGATCTTTTTAATATTGAGATAAATTGTCCAGCAACTATGTAATTATCTTATTACTCAAAAATCTTCTTACGGTTGTTTCACTCAAAATTAACTTTAGCAATTAGGGCATTTTTTATTTTACTTTCGTTTCCTAAGGTGTACTTAGTACACCTATTATATACCACTCAGCATCCTAATTCATTTTTCGGGTCTCGATAATCTACAGTAAACAAAGTAAAGGGATAGCGACTAACTTATTAATGTATTAAAGGCAACCTTTTCTGCGCCATGTTTGAAGAAAGGTCTTATTTAATTACAATTGTAATCTATACTAATATACAGTGTGTCTGCTTAAGTTCGCGGCATATGGGAAAATTTTTTATTATTAATTTTAGGAAAAAAGTTATTCTTCCTAGAAAGTTCTGCATGGTCCAAAACCTAAAATGCAACCATCAGATATCGAAATTTCCCAGTCATATACGAGGTCTGTCAGAAAATATGAATTTTACCCTTCAGTAAAATAGTTTTATTTTTGACAATATCGAAAACTTTTATGAAGAAAATTTATTTAGAATTGTAAACTAATTTCTAATAAACAGTTATCTCTTTATTCTTTAAAAATTTGATAACCTTTACGTTTCTTAACCTCTGTGTTGCAGTATTTTGATGATGCATTAAAATAATTGATACATATCAAAATAATTTATTTTACAATTATCAACTTGAATACAGTACTAATATTGTATTAATTACGTAATAAGTTAATAATATTTGACGTTTAATGGCAGATATGTAAATATCATGGCAACCTAATTAGAAATGCATTCATATCAATGTGTTCTCTGTTGTAGGGTAGAGAATGGGAAATTGACAAAATCATAACAATTTTTATTTTTATGAAATTTTTAATGAATAAAGAGATAACTGTTTATTAGAAATTAGTTTACAATTCTAAATAAATTTTCTTTATAAAAGTTTTCGATATTGTCAAAAATAAAAGTATTTTACTGTAGGGTAAAATTCATATTTCAAATTCATATGACTGGGAAATTTCGATATCTGATGGTTGCATTTTAGCTTTTGGACCATGCAGAAGTTTTAAAGAAAAACGCCAAAACATGTCAATTTTATTTTATTTTTTTACATAAGGCCACTCTTTCTCGTGTTGGAATTTACCCTTGGGGGTAAAAACACACCTATCACTGATTCAGCAAGGCCCAGCCCTAACTATCAAAGATTGAAAGTTGAAATTTTGCATACAGCTTTAGTTTAGGCCCCAGACGTCCAATAAGAAAGGATATTGCAAAAGTCACCCTCCAAGAGGGTAAAATCAACCCCTAAAAATTAAATAATTTTTCAAGCTCAAACCGCTCGACATAGAAAGCTAAATTTTTGCATACATATTTATTTTAGGGTGTAGAATTTCGATAAGAAGGGATTTTTTTAAACTCAAATTCCAAGGGGTTTGAAGACCCTAAAAATGAAAATAATTTTTATCTCAAAATGTATTTTCTATTTAAAAATCTGTAAAACGCGTCAATTTTATTTTATTTTTTAATGTAGTATACACGTGTATAACACGTGTTTTACAGTTTTTAATAAATCAACCTCTGGATTTTCAAGAAAATAGTCGAAAAATAAAAATTAATAACGTAGCACAGCACGGATTTTTAATGTAGACCGACGACACACAACAGAAAAAATATGTTATAATCCTCGCTAAGGATATGTGTCACATATACAAAGATTGAGAATTCACAGAAACTGAAATTCTTTTTAATTTTGCTATTCTATCTATATTTTGTGCTCGACTAAACTACAGCGCATGCCCGCCATTTTAAATCAATAGACGGTCTGATGCTGCATTGTCAAGTTATTGTCAAAATCGTAATTACCGTAGGTTTTAAATGTTTTATAGGCACAGTCACAATTGGTATTATTATTAGTAATTACCTAAAATTAGGTAAGCTTATATTAAATGTATAAATGTATCGCAAATATTGTTCTAATAATAAGCTGGTCAGATTTAAATTAGTGACCCAGAATTTGCGACAACCGGGGTGGCGGCGTTGACGGCCACGCGCGCCCCGAAAGTGATATTATTGGTCGGCCGTCGACAAATTTTGTCTCTTTTTAACTTCCTAAAGCGTATGTTTGTTTCTATCTTAGCTTTAATGTATTTTATATAGTCCATATACATCTATGAGGTCAATTTAAAATACTGCTAGTCCTGAGCAAGCTTGGCTTGATTCTTACTTGGGGAATTTTCGCTTGCAACTTGCAATTTTTTCAAAGGAAAGATAAGATTATTTTTTTGTTTTAAAAAATAAATTATTAGGTAGACCACTGGAAATAAATTTAGGTGGGTCATTGACCAAATGACCTTATGGACGCCTGCATTTAACACAAATATTACAAAATAATTTATTTAGTAATTTATTGCTGTTTGTAGTTGTATCTAGTATTTGTTAAGAAATTTATTAAAAACCATTATAAAAAAATTGAGTTTTTATCATATCAAATATTATATATTACTTGTCCGGAAAGTGTTTTACAGGTCTCCACAAGCAACCAGAACTCACCTGGGGCTCGCCCTGGAATTTACTTGGCTCGACCTGCGAAACACTACTTTCCGGTCTTGTAACGTAAATTACTACTGTGTAGAGTAATAGGTGTTTCAACTAATTCAAATTTCCGTGTTAATTAATGTCAAATGTTTTAGTTCATAATGACTTTATGCATACTATTAATGTCTAATCTCCATTTGTTACTACTTCGAAATTGGAATTGTTGAGAGCTTTTATTTTAGTTTAATTAAACATATCAGCGTGTTAAACTAATCAGATTGTTTTCGAAATGCCACTAAAAATAACAAAACGCAAAACATTTAAATTTTCATTTACACTTTTTTGTACTTGCAAATCACAAACAGTGAGTATGGAAGAATAAATAAATATTATTTCAAATATCAACAACAATAATAAATTGTCACAGCTGAATTAAACGCTTGCATTAAAAAGTTTCTATAATGTAAATATTTTGTCCATAGACGTGAACTGGATTTTTAATAAGTGTATAATTTTGTTTAAAAGAATACCCTTGATAGAATCTTACATAAAATATTTGTAACGATGATATACAGTATGTCCACGGATTGGGTAGACTAAAGTACAAATGTACCAAAAAGTGAAAGGTATGAAAAAAGATCATACTTTATAAAAATTTTCGCTTGCTCTAAAGATAGGATCGACGATGCCAAAAATTCGTCTTTTCGTACAGGGTATGCAAAAAAAATTCAAAAACGTAAAATTTGGTTAAGAGTAAAGTTGCTTTTTTAAATTTTAATGCAAAAGGTTAAATGAAAAGTTGTTTTGAATTTTAAAAGAATTCTTTTTCCAGATTTTCAAGTAGAATTTTGAAATTTGTAAATTACGCTTTTAAAACCAAAATTTTTCTATCCCATTGTCACCATTTTTATTTGATTACAACTTCGATAACTGTGACGTATTTGTTAAAATAATAAAGATGTCTTCAGAGCAAAGAATATTTATATTTTAAAATTACAGAAATTGCTGAGAATTGTTATCGCTACGTTATTGAGAAGCTTCAAGAAAGGTTTTCAAATGTACAACTGAAGACTACACTGCAAAAGGCACGAGGGTCACATTTTTTAAAAAAATAAGTATTATTCCAAAAAATCCTTAGGATTTATTAAACCACTAGCTATTGCACAGTATTGTCAACTAAATTGCACATCCAATGGTAAAAGACGATTTCGTAAATTTGGCAGACTGCAAAGTTAATTGGCTTTTTGAACTTTAAAATTGACTTTCCGATGAAAAAACTTTTTGTGACATCCATGTTTTTTGCAGTGGACTCTTCAACTGGATCCGTTAGGGATTTAAAGAAGAACAAAAAAAGATACGACGAAAACGATGCTTCTACAGTATTAATTTTGCAATCTGTTGATAAAAATCCTATTATGTCTTTAAGAAAACGAGCACGAGGTGTACAATAATGGTGTAAAAGAATCCATATTCAAAATGCGTTTAAGGAAAATAAAACTCGTCGTTTTAAATAGTATATTACATAACAAGTGTTGAAAGTGACATTTCTCACACGAGTGGGAATGTTGTCGCACGAGGCGACAGTCGAGTGCGATAATCCCACGAGTGTGCGAAAATTACTTTCACACGAGTAATGTACAATATTTTTCCTACGACCACAAAAATATTTACAAAAAAACCTCAATTTCTGTCTTTTAAAGCCCTCACTTTCAACACATATTTTCATAAAGTGTGCTGAAAATAAAACAAATGAAATTGGCCCCATCTATTTAAATGTCATGTTGACAAGTACTTTTCAACACACGTGTTGTAAAGTACTTTTCAACACGCGTGTGATATAAGGCACTTTCTCGCCAAGTTAACCGTGCTTTTTTACTCACTTTCATAGGTGGTCGTAGGAAAACAATGTTTAAACAAACTTTGGGCAAAGTTACAAACGCTTGGATTTTTGTTTGTGGGTCGGTGGGGCATTAATCAAATGGATGTTTTTATTGACCGCGCTTGGGTTATTATCATTTTATCTTGACTTTTAACTATTTGTCCTGTCTTGGCCTCCAGAAAAGTGTGCATAACCTACTTTTACATAGTCACCTTTTTATGAGGACCTATAATTTTTATCCAGTTCTGTCGAGCTTGTCAAGTTATAATAGTTTAAGTAAACTGCTCGTCAACAGTTTGCACAATGGCATTTTTTCAGTTATTTTTGCAGGTCTGTGGATCGAAAACGACTCAACTGATTTAAAGAAATTTTTAGTTTTTAAAGATAGGTATAATTTATTTTGAAAGGTACCTACGAGGATAGCTTTAACCTAATAAGAACCACATTTTGTTATACCGGGTGGAAAAGAACACTATGTAAAAAACTTTAACCATGTGGCATTCCTCGAGATGTTTTTTTCCCAAATTTTATTTTTACATTATGTGGAAGCTGGGATTTTTATCTAGGAACAATTAATTTTTTTTTCCTGTAACAAGAATTATCATAGTTGTTTTGGAAAACAGCTGTGAATTTGAATATATATTTACTAACTCAACAACCTGTATTATGTGTATCAGTATTATTAGTTGTATATTATTATTATGTATCGCAAATATTGTTCTAATAATAAGCTGGTCAGATTTAAATTAGTGACCCAGAATTTGCGACAACCGGGGTGGCGGCGTTGACGGCCACGCGCGCCCCGAAAGTGATATTATTGGTCGGCCGTCGACAAATTTTGTCTCTTTTTAACTTCCTAAAGCGTATGTTTGTTTCTATCTTAGCTTTAATGTATTTTATATAGTCCATATACATCTATGAGGTCAATTTAAAATACTGCTAGTCCTGAGCAAGCTTGGCTTGATTCTTACTTGGGGAATTTTCGCTTGCAACTTGCAATTTTTTCAAAGGAAAGATAAGATTATTTTTTTGTTTTAAAAAATAAATTATTAGGTAGACCACTGGAAATAAATTTAGGTGGGTCATTGACCAAATGACCTTATGGACGCCTGCATTTAACACAAATATTACAAAATAATTTATTTAGTAATTTATTGCTGTTTGTAGTTGTATCTAGTATTTGTTAAGAAATTTATTAAAAACCATTATAAAAAAATTGAGTTTTTATCATATCAAATATTATATATTACTTGTCCGGAAAGTGTTTTACAGGTCTCCACAAGCAACCAGAACTCACCTGGGGCTCGCCCTGGAATTTACTTGGCTCGACCTGCGAAACACTACTTTCCGGTCTTGTAACGTAAATTACTACTGTGTAGAGTAATAGGTGTTTCAACTAATTCAAATTTCCGTGTTAATTAATGTCAAATGTTTTAGTTCATAATGACTTTATGCATACTATTAATGTCTAATCTCCATTTGTTACTACTTCGAAATTGGAATTGTTGAGAGCTTTTATTTTAGTTTAATTAAACATATCAGCGTGTTAAACTAATCAGATTGTTTTCGAAATGCCACTAAAAATAACAAAACGCAAAACATTTAAATTTTCATTTACACTTTTTTGTACTTGCAAATCACAAACAGTGAGTATGGAAGAATAAATAAATATTATTTCAAATATCAACAACAATAATAAATTGTCACAGCTGAATTAAACGCTTGCATTAAAAAGTTTCTATAATGTAAATATTTTGTCCATAGACGTGAACTGGATTTTTAATAAGTGTATAATTTTGTTTAAAAGAATACCCTTGATAGAATCTTACATAAAATATTTGTAACGATGATATACAGTATGTCCACGGATTGGGTAGACTAAAGTACAAATGTACCAAAAAGTGAAAGGTATGAAAAAAGATCATACTTTATAAAAATTTTCGCTTGCTCTAAAGATAGGATCGACGATGCCAAAAATTCGTCTTTTCGTACAGGGTATGCAAAAAAAATTCAAAAACGTAAAATTTGGTTAAGAGTAAAGTTGCTTTTTTAAATTTTAATGCAAAAGGTTAAATGAAAAGTTGTTTTGAATTTTAAAAGAATTCTTTTTCCAGATTTTCAAGTAGAATTTTGAAATTTGTAAATTACGCTTTTAAAACCAAAATTTTTCTATCCCATTGTCACCATTTTTATTTGATTACAACTTCGATAACTGTGACGTATTTGTTAAAATAATAAAGATGTCTTCAGAGCAAAGAATATTTATATTTTAAAATTACAGAAATTGCTGAGAATTGTTATCGCTACGTTATTGAGAAGCTTCAAGAAAGGTTTTCAAATGTACAACTGAAGACTACACTGCAAAAGGCACGAGGGTCACATTTTTTAAAAAAATAAGTATTATTCCAAAAAATCCTTAGGATTTATTAAACCACTAGCTATTGCACAGTATTGTCAACTAAATTGCACATCCAATGGTAAAAGACGATTTCGTAAATTTGGCAGACTGCAAAGTTAATTGGCTTTTTGAACTTTAAAATTGACTTTCCGATGAAAAAACTTTTTGTGACATCCATGTTTTTTGCAGTGGACTCTTCAACTGGATCCGTTAGGGATTTAAAGAAGAACAAAAAAAGATACGACGAAAACGATGCTTCTACAGTATTAATTTTGCAATCTGTTGATAAAAATCCTATTATGTCTTTAAGAAAACGAGCACGAGGTGTACAATAATTGTGTAAAAGAATCCATATTCAAAATGCGTTTAAGGGAAATAAAACTCGTCGTTTTAAATAGTATATTACATAACAAGTGTTGAAAGTGACATTTCTCACACGAGTGGGAATGTTGTCGCACGAGGCGACAGTCGAGTGCGATAATCCCACGAGTGTGCGAAAATTACTTTCACACGAGTAATGTACAATATTTTTCCTACGACCACAAAAATATTTACAAAAAAACCTCAATTTCTGTCTTTTAAAGCCCTCACTTTCAACACATATTTTCATAAAGTGTGCTGAAAATAAAACAAATGAAATTGGCCCCATCTATTTAAATGTCATGTTGACAAGTACTTTTCAACACACGTGTTGTAAAGTACTTTTCAACACGCGTGTGATATAAGGCACTTTCTCGCCAAGTTAACCGTGCTTTTTTACTCACTTTCATAGGTGGTCGTAGGAAAACAATGTTTAAACAAACTTTGGGCAAAGTTACAAACGCTTGGATTTTTGTTTGTGGGTCGGTGGGGCATTAATCAAATGGATGTTTTTATTGACCGCGCTTGGGTTATTATCATTTTATCTTGACTTTTAACTATTTGTCCTGTCTTGGCCTCCAGAAAAGTGTGCATAACCTACTTTTACATAGTCACCTTTTTATGAGGACCTAAAATTTTTATCCAGTTCTGTCCAGCTTGTCAAGTTATAATAGTTTAAGTAAACTGCTCGTCAACAGTTTGCACAATGGCATTTTTTCAGTTATTTTTGCAGGTCTGTGGATCGAAAACGACTCAACTGATTTAAAGAAATTTTTAGTTTTTAAAGATAGGTATAATTTATTTTGAAAGGTACCTACGAGGATAGCTTTAACCTAATAAGAACCACATTTTGTTATACCGGGTGGAAAAGAACACTATGTAAAAAACTTTAACCATGTGGCATTCCTCGAGATGTTTTTTTCCCAAATTTTATTTTTACATTATGTGGAAGCTGGGATTTTTATCTAGGAACAATTAATTTTTTTTTCCTGTAACAAGAATTATCATAGTTGTTTTGGAAAACAGCTGTGAATTTGAATATATATTTACTAACTCAACAACCTGTATTATGTGTATCAGTATTATTAGTTGTATATTAATTAGAAAAATATTTCTAGTAAGCATGATACTAATAATATGATTTAAACTTTTAACATTTTACCGGCCTTTTCTATTTGTAGCTAATTTTGACTACTTGGACCAAAATTTAAACAAACCGGACATATGAAAAAACCCAAAACCGTTAAACGTTAAGAGCTGAAATTTAGCATATGTATAGGTCAAAGAATAAAAGCCGATTTAAAATACAAAAAAATGAATTCAAAATTGTAGGGGATATTTTTTTGGGGGTAATCGCGTGACAACATTGTTTTACTTTCAAGGTCAGTGCTTGGGGTATCAAATAAAAGCCACCAAAATGGAGGATACAAACATATATATATATATATATATATATATATATATATATATATATATATATATATAATTTGTTTATTTAATATAACCCTTGTTAAGTAAAATTTGAAAAAAAATTAAAAAAACTGTTGACTGCTTCCTACATTCTGTAAAATCACACTTCACCATTTTTTTTTTTTGTATGGTTTGTTTACCATAACGCTTTGTTAAGTACAAAAATGCATTTTCCGTTATTAAATTTCCAAAAATATTAATTGCAATCATAAAATTATGACCGCACTATTCATGTAGTCGGAACCACTATGCACTGGATGAGTGAAATATTTTTCTATCACTCTAACCGAAGTCTTTTCGCATTTTCAAACTACACAATGTAAGTAAATACATATTTGCATTTTATTTTCAAATCGGATCCTAATTTTATTTCCAAATGGTGTAGAGACGCACCTGGAATAACCTCTGTTTACAAGTCTTTAGTAATTATCTAGGATTACATTAAGTATAAGTATTAATTAGTTTCAAAAACCAATTTATTTCCCTATAAAATGAAATGCGATCTTGTACCGCTGAACATGCCTTGTTCAAACTAAATCCAAAAATACGTGATGTATGTTCCACATATATATGAAAAAGGTGTTTTATAAGCCCCGTTTCGGTCTGGGGCAAAAACAATTCAGTTGCTTACTTTTGTTAGGGGTTCGAGATAAGCGAGATGTAAAGTTTTTGTTGCAGGAAAACAAACGTAAATTAAGGGTTTCTATATAGTCAAGCAAACAAATTTCTAATGAGAAAGTTGTGTGCTCTTTGTAAAATTTAAAGTTTTACGATACAGTGATTGTACGATAGCAGAGGGATTTTATGGCATGAATGGAATAAAAGAGAACTACCTACTTGTGAATTTATCGGAAAGTAACCCGAACAAATTTAACTGGAAAATGACTTTTTGCTGTGTTTTAAACTTTCACGCGCTGCTATACGGTATCCATTTGGTTTTGAGAATGATGACAGAAGAAACAATTGAACAAGAATTAACCCTATTGGTCAGTTCCATGGACCGCTTACACCAGAACATATTTTAGTGATCACAATATTCATCTTTTCTTTCCTGATAATCACGGAGGAATCAGATTTCTTTCTATCCGTTTTGGCGAAAGTGTATTAGACAAAGACAAATAAAAAAAGGATTTGTTCAAATTTTTATCGTACATTCTTTGCTTGTGGAAGTATTGCTGGTTATATACTTCGAAAGATTAGTCATCGCAAAATTCTTTTTTTCCTGATAAAATCCCAGCGGAATCCGGTTTCTTTCTATCCTTGTTAGCAAAAGGGGCATTAGTAAAAGACAAATATAAACGATGTTGTTGCCAATAAAAAAGAATAATCAAACAACATTTCATCCTAGGCGGCTTTGTTTGTGCGCAAGTATTTCTGGTTGCCTATAGTGAAAGTTTAATCAGAGTTGTCATAAAAAATAAATTTCTAACCTGACAAAATACTTACGCAAGTTTTATGATCTTATAGCAAAAGACCTTTGTTTTTACTGAACACAAACAGCATTTCCAAAAATCTCGTTTTTATTAAACAAAAACAGTGTCAGCATAGCCACATTAACCTTATTATTTTATAGCATTTAAAATTGTTTCCTACCCAAATAACAATACTACCTCTAACCAACAATTTTCACTAAAATGATCGGAGGAAAAGTATTTAAATAAATAAAGGAAAAATTTCAAAAATGAGTACATATTTTTATTAGGATAAATAATTTATAATATGGTTAAAAAATATTCCCGATATTCTCCGATATATAATGAAAATGGATCTATAATATAGCCTACATGCGAACAGTGATGTTTGTGTAAGTTAAAGACGCGATAAAAATTGTTTAATCGAATATACCAAGTAGTTTCACAATTTTTAACTGTAAATGTTGAGTCTTAGTTCCAGAAGGATAGATACACTTTGTAATGGTACGGTGACTTCTGCTTTAAACTGAAACCAAACGCTTCTAGGGTGCAATTTTCACTACTTTCTCAATAACTAAAGAAATCTTCTGTAATGCCCACTATTCTCAACTTTATATCGGGTTGGTGTTCCTGTTACTCATTCACATAACGCCCGGCCCAAGTAATGTAAAGGAGAACAAATATGTACCTTGCGTAATATTTCAATAGTTGTTAGTCAGTCCCAGATTCATAGAACATATGAATTTAAGCTTATAATACTTTAGGTATATATAAACTCTTTAAGTATATTTTTACACTGTAAAAACAACTTATATCATGGGACAGGCTTCAAATAATATGTCATATTAATCTTTCACATAACCTAACTTTCTACCAGCTGTAAAAATTTTACGAGTATGAGAGGGAAAGAAGACGAGAGAGAAAAAAATGAGAGAGAAAGAACATGAGAGAGAGACATAATTGATCACTTCGTTGTAAAATGGGTTTCTGTCATCATTCTCAAAAGTAAATGGATACGGTATAGTAGTAAAAAACACTGTAGACTATAATCTTTCGGCTTTTGCGTATAAAAAATTTAAAAAGGTGAAAGAAATACATTAATATACTAACGTGTTGTTAGTACTGGAAGAATTATACGTGTTTTTACACTGTACTGCCAACGCTAATTATTTATTAGAGAAAAATATATGTGTGATTTTTATGAGATGTTTAAATTCGTATTTTATCAGTTAAGCATGCGAAATTTTAGGAATTTTTCTTTGTGGACAGGTTACAATATTATAACTATACAGTGCACTTTTTTAAACGAATACCCCATGTTGGGCCCTATTCTATAAAGCTTGGTTTTCTCTTTCGAGCCAGAAAATATTTCTCCCCTTCCAACCTATACACTCTCTATGTTTCCCAAATAAGACCTAACCTAGAGTACTGCTCCCACATCTGGGGAGCGGTATCACCTTCGACACTTAACATCCTTGATTCTATCCAAAAGAGAGGCATTCGACTTATCAATGACCCAGCCCTCACGAGAAAACTCCCTTCTCTCGCTCATCGCCGCGCTGTTGGGGATTTATCCCTTTTCTATCCTACTTCCATGGAGGGACTAGGAAATTGTGCAAAAATGTGAACTAATAGGTCATTCTCGAGGGTATTGAAGTCATAAAATCTAAGGTTGTCTAAGAGATGTTAAAAAAATTAACTAGGCTGCGGATCTGATAAAATGGCGTGACTGGGAATTTCTTCAAAAATGTTAACGAACTAGTCAATTTTGGGGCCAGCGAGGTCAGAATATAAAATCTTTTCCAACAATTGTTAAAACAAAAGTTACGGGGGAGCGGCTGAGAATTTCTCCAAAAATGTTAGCTATGTTTTGTAATGTTTTCGAGGTTATTGAGGTCAGAAAATCTACTTTTGTCTAACAGATGTTAAAAAAATGAATGGGAGGGAATATAAATTTTTAATTCACCATATTTAGGTAATGCATTATTGGCAATAATTGTTTTTATATATGTATTTTCTTTAGTTTTACCTTCATGATACAAATAAAAGAATATATGACACCGTGCAGGTAGGCATGACCATGAACGCTACGCTGTGAGTAATTCCGCCATATTTTGTAAGCGGAACACGTCTTTGTTAAGATCGCGTTTTGTTTTAAAGTTACTTTTTGGTGTTTTTATATCACTTTTAAGAGTTTAAAAGTGAAAATGAGGTGTGTTGTGTATGGTTGTGATGTGGTGGTGGTGATGTGTATGGTGACTAAAATATTATTGTCAACCTTTACATTAACTTTGACTTAAATATGAAGAAAATTTAAAAATGTAGCAGGTGTTTCGTTCGCAACCTGGATACTTACGTTTAAAGTATATTTATGCGAAATAAATTTTAATTTAAAATATTTCAAAAGCGATTGAAAAACAGCATAGTATGTCTAGAACTTCTCCTAGGGTCCAAAAATATGATAAAAATCATACTATCAAATTTAAAATAAGCGAGAAAATCGATGTTTCATACTATTTTTTTTATTCGATGCTCAATTCTTTTGCTAATAAGGCATATGAATGATCTATAAAAAACTTTCATCTTTAACATTTTTCCCATCTTCAAATAAAAATGTTATAAGGTCTGTTCACTTTTATTTGGATATCCCTATACACCGAAGTTCTGAACTTTGAAGTCGGAGCCATTTCACAGTATAATGATCCGTAATGATAATTCATTAATAGTTAGTAAGAAGTTGCGCTTACTTTAAAGTTCAGAACTTTTGTGATCATCTTACTAAAAGTCGAAAGCAATTAGGCTGATCATTAGGCTCAGTAATAAATACCTAAAAATATTATCCTTTATTAACAATTTATTGACGTATTATCATTACGGATTAATATTATACTTTAAAATTGCGCCGACTTGAAAGTTCAGAACTTCGATGTACAAGTTAACTTTGAACAAGATTAAGTTTAACATTATCCACAGTTATAAGTTCGCAAAAATATTATTTCATACTTTTTAGTGCTTTTTCTTCTAAAGTCGGCTAATTTTTTCCCACTAAAGACAGTCTTGTTTGTGGGCCTTCGTTTATCTCTAGGAACATATTTGTACGCGGTTATACATATAACGCATAAATTTTGAATTTGTATAAATTCGCAAATAAATACGAATACTCTAACTCTAATGTTCATAATACCATTTACAACCTACTCTATATGCAACACAACAAACACACTATAAAGATTTTCAATGCCAAAACAGTATCGTATAATAACATTCTACAATTTCTAACTAATCCCAGTATAATGAGAAATAAGAAATAAGAAAGATTGAAATTGAAACCCTCTTGTTCAAAGTTATCATTAATTGTTTTAAATGTCAATCATGCAAGATTGTTTTAATAATGGATGCTCTTCAGCTCCTATGTTAATAAAAATGTTTACATTAAACTTCAACCTTTGATAACTTTTGATAATATAATATGTCAAAATATAAATACTTTGTATGGTTCTATATCTATAATGATCTTGTTGTTGTGTGTTATAACATATTTCACAGAAGCTGCACTGAAAGGACAGAATTTAAATTCATAGAGCATCACAAAATTCTGTGCTCCACTAAATGTGGTGAAGTTTATAACGCAGATAGAACGTCGATGTTAAAACTTAAAATTAACGAATTGAGCAAGGAAAGAGAGACTGAACTCGACAGTATTAGGGCTAACCATGAGTCTGAGTTGCAAAGCTTAAAGCAGGTCATAGACAAAGCAAAGAAAGAAGTCAAAGAGAAAGATGCGCATTTAAGAAGAGAAAAACGACGCACTCAGGATTTCACCGATGATGTTTTCGATACAGAAAGTAAATTTGTTGAGCAACTAAAGGAGAAAGTTAAATGATGAAATAGTTGATTTAAGGAACAACAATGACGAATTGGCAGCGAAGGTGACTACCATGAGAATGGAGTTTGAAGCAAAGCAGAAGGAACTGGACGACATGCATTCAATTAGCAGAAATATGGTAGAAACAATAAGGATTTTTGAGAAAGACCATGAACGTTTTCAGACTGAGGTATCTGATTTAGAGCGAATAGTATCAGAAAAATAGGAAATGTTAAAGAATAGTTCCTATGAGTCCAGAACAAATAAAGTCACAAAGAATTCGGCGGTGGTAGTAAACAAAACAAGAATTCCGCAAATACTTATTGTGGGAGAAAGGGACAATGCTAGTGGATTTGGTGCCCTTGTAAGAAACTATGTGAATTCTGAATATGATATAAACTCACAGTTTAGAAGAGGTGTGCTGATTGATGACATAGTGGCGGAAGCTGTGCGTTCCAGTAAAAATTTCCCCAAGGATGACCATGTCATTCTATTTACCGGATGCGAAAATGCCCGTAAGGGTAAGTCAATACAACAAGACAGTATTAGTAAATTACTTCCTTTGTCTTTAATTACTAACTTAATCGTTGTTGGGCCACCTTTTGCAGCAAACAGAAAGATTTTAAATAATTTTATTCACGAAAATAATATTTTACTACAAAATAACTTTCTTAATAGCACTAATAGCTGTATATTTTTAAGTTTCGAGAGCTTTACGGTTCATGGTAGATCCCAACTGACCCAGCCATCGTACGATGCTAAAATGCTACTGTGTACATTTGTTTGCAATATTATTTTTTCTATTAACGTTAAAAAACCTAGTAATGTACCTGTCGTTTGCAACTCTGATACATCAATGAGTATGGTTCTCATAAGGGATCTACCTAGTAATAATGCAGCTGGGTCGGAAGGAGGAAATTTTTTATTGTAGAGAGTGACTCCGTCATTGCAGTCTTGTTAATAAATATTCAGTCTATAAGGCACAAGATTGATGAATTACTTCTCTTTCTTGATGGCCTGGATTTTCCGACCGTGCTGTTGGTGACGGAGCATTGGCTATGTGAAGATGAACCGATTTCCGTACCCGGTTATTTATCGATTTCGACGTATTGTAGACGGGATACTGTTCATGGCGGTACCATGATTCTGGTTCGCGATAGCTTTTTGCGACTGTGCTCGTTTATTGACTGTGATGATTTTGGTTCTATGCTGGTCGAGAAGGAATTTGAATTTTCCGTCGTGAATGCACAAAAATTAAATGTTTTTATTATTTGTTTGTACAGACCACCTGGCGGTGATGTAAACATTTTTATAACTAGGCTAGATAGACTACTTTCTTGTTTTCCGCTGCATGCACGAATTATTTTAGCTGGTGACCTTAACATCAATTATGCTGATAAATTAAATGCTAATTTTCATTCTTTGTCAAATTTATTTCAGTCATTTGATTTGTGTATGCATGTGGACAAGCCCACCAGAGTTGCAAGGTACTCATCATCGCTAATCGATTACTTTTGTTCAAACCTGCGCGAAATAAAGTTATTTTTTCCGCTGATCCGATCACGAACTTCCATAGCGTTTTACTGGCACATTTTAATAATGCATTTCCTTATAAATTAATAAAACAAAAAAAAAAGTAAACCATGGCTAACTGGGGGGCTGAGAGTGTCTGCTCGGAATATGCGTTCCTTGCACACGATTCGTAAATATTTTTTTGAGGAACGTTTTTTCATGGAATACTACAGAAAATTGAAAATGCTAAGCGCCTATATTTTTATAATCGAATAAGTAACCCTAACAACAAACAAAAAGGGGACATGGAATATCGTCAATGAGCTTAGTGGAAGAGGAAATGCCACAGCAGACTCGGGCCTTACTTCGGATGCGCTGAATTCTTTTTATTGTGCGATGGCTTCCAATCTGTCTCTCGATCTTAACCCTCAAAGAGGGGCTTTAGAGTTCTTAAGAGATGTTTCTGTAAGAGATACTTTCTACTTTTACCCTACAAGCGCTAACGAGATAAAAGAGATATTTACTGAAGTAAAAAATAGAAGCGCTTCCGGTTGGGACAGTATTTCTTTGAAAGTGTTTTTGATGCTCCCGGATTCCGCGCTGCGGGCCTTGGCGGAAGTTATAAATTGGTCTTTCGAAAAGGGCGTCTTTCCTAAATGCTTAAAAATTGCTAAAGTTATCCCTCTATTTAAAGGAGGTGATACCGAAATACCCTCGAATTTTAGACCAGTATCGTTGTTGCCTACCATATCCAAGATTATTGAGAAGATCGTCAAGAAGCGTATGATGCATTTCTTAATGAAACATAAAATACTTAGTGCAGCGCACTTTGGGTTTCAGGCAGGTAAGAGCACAAATGATGCCATTTTTTCCTTTCTGGAACATCTATATCGAACACTGAATGATGGAGAGGTTGCTGCAGCGGTATTCTGTGATCTGTCAAAAGCCTTTGATTGTGTGGATCATAGAGTGCTGCTGGGCAAACTTGAAATCTATGGCTTTAGAGGCACCTCACTGGCCTGTATGAACTCTTATCTATCAGACAGGCCGGAAACAGGTTACTTTAACAGTCAGGAGTTCCGGAGCGGGGAAATTTCCTCAGGAGTCCCTCAGGGCTCTGTCCTGGGTCCATTGCTGTTCCTATTATATATAAACGACCTACCGAAACTAGATATTTCTGGTAGGTTTACGATATTTGCTGACGATACAACGATTCTTTGGCGAAATTCTAACGAGACTCTACTCGAGCAAAACATAAATTCTGAAATCATTAAAATTAAGGAATGGTGCGATTCAAATTTTCTGTCACTTAATATTACTAAGACTAATTTACTTTCATTCAGATGTCAGATTTGCAGTGTGGGATGGGAATCACAGACGGTGGATAATTCCACCATAAGCAAATTTCTGGGGCTTTGCATTGACGATAAGTTGAAATTCGAGCGCCACATATTAAATTTAAATACAAAAATATCGCGTGGTTGCTATGCTCTGAGGGTTGTGTCTCGGGAGTTGGGAGTTTTTGTGGCGAGGAACGCATATTTTGCACTAATAGAGAGTCATCTGCGATATGGTCTGTGCTTCTGGGGATCATGCTCGCAATGTCTATTCCGAACTGTATTTACTATACAGAAAAGAGTCATAAGATGTATTTACGGGGTGAGGCGAAGAACTTCCTGTCGGCCGCTTTTTAAAAATCATAAAATATTACCTTTAGCTTGTCTCTTTATTCTTGAAACAGCGTGTCTGATACATAGAAAGTTTAAGTCTGAAATTCAGACAGCACGCACGTTTTAGCGCTACCGATACCCACGTCTGCTTTGACAAAAAATTCCATATTTTATGATAGCAAGAAGCTGTTTAATCATCTGCCCTTAAGGCTACGAAAGATTATTTGCGTAAGAAAGTTCCGGAGAGAAGTGAAGAAGTTACTGATTGAGAGAGCCTTCTATTCAGTGAATGAATATTTTGACGTATTACTGACGTAGTGATATATGACAGTATTATGTTTTCTTCGGTTTTGTATTTTAATGATTGTAATAGCTTAACTGTTGTATATTTTGTTAATTTTTATATACCTACTTAAGATTTA
This sequence comes from Philopedon plagiatum, assembly GCA_963971165.1. Classification (NCBI taxonomy): domain Eukaryota; kingdom Metazoa; phylum Arthropoda; class Insecta; order Coleoptera; family Curculionidae; genus Philopedon; species Philopedon plagiatum. The sequence goes on along the minus strand of OZ020191.1, from coordinate 106,860,787 downwards.
ATTTTAGGATGCTTGTCAATGAGATGTATTTCTTGGGACAATAAAGCCATATTTGATTTGATTTGATTTGATTTAAGACCCGCGCGATCAGGGGTGTCAATCCAGACTGATTTTCTTAATCCCGGGATTTTCGAGGTTTTCTTGTCTAATCTCGGAATTTCGGGATTACTCCCGAAATTTTTTTAAAGAGATTCATATACTAAATTTTTTATTTATTAAGTTTGAAAAACTGAGTGGTGTGTAATTCTGGATAATTCATTCAACATGAACTTGAATGCCGCATCTGCTTTGCATAAATCCATATCGGGATGGCATAGTGCTTCAACTGTAATTTTTATTAGTTGGCTAACTTTTACAATGCCTTTGAGAACCTCACTTTCTGAATCCAGTGTTACGATTAGATCAATAAGATCTTTTTTTTTATGAAATTCTCTACTAGTGTAAAACACTCGAGCATGTCAAGTAAGCTGCTCCATCTCGTTTTGCAATATAATATAACTTTTAGCTCTTTCCCACTATCATTTTTGATACACTTTTGTAGTATATTATTTTCAGTTTGCAATTTTTCAAATGTTCGAACTATTTGTTTAACCCTAGACACCAATACAGAGAGATCATGATTATTGGTAATGATTACTTCCAAAAAGTCTCTTTTTTTAAACTTCCACCTTATCCATACTTTCAGTGTCTTCTATATCGCTGTTGGTGTCGCTAAAGAACATTTCGAGATTAATCCCGAAAATGTTAATCGATCCCGGGATTTTCAAGTTCCGTTTATACTCCGGAATCCCGGGATTGACACCCATACGCGCGATTAACTAGAGAAAATTAAATAACTTAAAAACGACTGATTTCGACATAGGCATGTTATATATTTTTGAAAAGAGAAATTTATAAAGGTTTAAAAAATCTTCAAATATACCTAACATTTAAAGAATATATTTTTATAAAATTTACCAATTTCCCGATAGTCGTTTTTTTACGAAGCATATTAACAATTTTCGGAAAAAATCCTAAAACTTGTATCCAATTTTTTTTGTATATCTTCACATAAAGTTTTTAAATAACGTCACTACCTAGGATAAGGAAAACGCGGAAAGAGGAACGACAAGGATTCTTATCCCTTTATATTTTGGATTCCTCTTGTACCTTTGGTTCTAGATTCAAGCTGTGGAGATGTATTTTTTTATTATAATACGCACTAGATGCCCTCAAAGTGTGTTTTCTTTGCTAAACTTTGTTTTTTTGCGAGATATTTTTCTCGTCTAGTGGCATATATGTAAATGTCAAAATGGCCTTAAAATTCGGATATCATTCGGTTAAGCCGATAATCTAATAAGCCGGAATCTTAGCCCAATTTACATGTTTGTAATAGATGAATTAAGTATGAGAAAAAGTGGAAATATGTTAACCCTTTGACAGAGCGATGGTAGTCTAATATTTTTAAGTTCCGTTACTGAAAAAAAATTTCACAGCATGCTTACATTGGGTGAAAGGTGTCAACAAAATTGAAAAATTAATAAAAATCCAAACATCGAACCGTATAGTAACAAAACTTATTTTTTGACAAATTTCAAGTTCAACTACTCACCTCTTAACTAAAAAAAAAGTTTGCACCTTTTTTTTTTTGATATTTTACCTGTATACTAAATTTCATCTGTGATGTCCAGTTCTGTTTATCTCCTCGTAAGTATATTTAAGAAAGATTTAAAAGAGTCGACACGTTAACGTCTAGGTATTCCCATGAGGCCAAAGACTTAGTGTGACCCGAATACTAAGTAATATGATGTGGTAGATGATTTCCCGGGTTCTTTTTAAAAGTTCTGATAAACATCAATAAAAAAATTGAGTTTTATTAGAAGTCCTAAAGCTTCGAAGTATCTCTAAAGCCATCCACTTTATACCTACTTATACCAACTCGCAGTCATAAAGGAATAAAATTCTTTAACGTTTCCATATTTTGTCGACTGCCATTAAAAATTTATCAAGACAAGCAATAAAAAAAATGTCGCGATTTGCATTTATTGCTGGTTTCTTTCCATATACCTTTTTTATTTTTTGATGTAGGAAAAAACTGCTTGTTTTATGTTTTTTATGATAAAATTTAAAGCCCTGGCTTTTACTGAAATATAGCCATCGATTCATGCCGAGTCGGACATCTTTTTTTGGAAAGAATATGATGGAAAACTTAATTTTAAATTTTCATGTATCACTGCCCACGAAAAACTAATTTAATCATACATTTCTTGGGTCTCGTTCCATAAAACTTTAGACGGTCTCATCAGTGAAGATAAAATCTGAGTATATTTAGATTTCTCAAACGAATTCGTCGTCGCATCGACTGGAAATTGGTCATTCATTAGTCGTGGTAAAATATTCTAAAATCCATTGTCGGCGACTCGGCGCATCCTATTTGCGCTAGTGCTTTCGTAGGCTCATCAATCACTTGCGAGTTTTCATACGTTTTTAAACTAAACTTGACTTTTTAAGACGTTCCAAAATAGGGAAATTAATTTCAATGTTGCTTGTGTCTTCTATATCGCTGTTGGTGTCGCTAAAGAACATTTCGAGATTAATCCCGAAAATGTTAATCGATCCCGGGATTTTCAAGTTCCGTTTATACTCCGGAATCCCGGGATTGACACCCATACGCGCGATTAACTAGAGAAAATTAAATAACTTAAAAACGACTGATTTCGACATAGGCATGTTATATATTTTTGAAAAGAGAAATTTATAAAGGTTTAAAAAATCTTCAAATATACCTAACATTTAAAGAATATATTTTTATAAAATTTACCAATTTCCCGATAGTCGTTTTTTTACGAAGCATATTAACAATTTTCGGAAAAAATCCTAAAACTTGTATCCAATTTTTTTTGTATATCTTCACATAAAGTTTTTAAATAACGTCACTACCTAGGATAAGGAAAACGCGGAAAGAGGAACGACAAGGATTCTTATCCCTTTATATTTTGGATTCCTCTTGTACCTTTGGTTCTAGATTCAAGCTGTGGAGATGTATTTTTTTATTATAATACGCACTAGATGCCCTCAAAGTGTGTTTTCTTTGCTAAACTTTGTTTTTTTGCGAGATATTTTTCTCGTCTAGTGGCATATATGTAAATGTCAAAATGGCCTTAAAATTCGGATATCATTCGGTTAAGCCGATAATCTAATAAGCCGGAATCTTAGCCCAATTTACATGTTTGTAATAGATGAATTAAGTATGAGAAAAAGTGGAAATATGTTAACCCTTTGACAGAGCGATGGTAGTCTAATATTTTTAAGTTCCGTTACTGAAAAAAAATTTCACAGCATGCTTACATTGGGTGAAAGGTGTCAACAAAATTGAAAAATTAATAAAAATCCAAACATCGAACCGTATAGTAACAAAACTTATTTTTTGACAAATTTCAAGTTCAACTACTCACCTCTTAACTAAAAAAAAAGTTTGCACCTTTTTTTTTTTGATATTTTACCTGTATACTAAATTTCATCTGTGATGTCCAGTTCTGTTTATCTCCTCGTAAGTATATTTAAGAAAGATTTAAAAGAGTCGACACGTTAACGTCTAGGTATTCCCATGAGGCCAAAGACTTAGTGTGACCCGAATACTAAGTAATATGATGTGGTAGATGATTTCCCGGGTTCTTTTTAAAAGTTCTGATAAACATCAATAAAAAAATTGAGTTTTATTAGAAGTCCTAAAGCTTCGAAGTATCTCTAAAGCCATCCACTTTATACCTACTTATACCAACTCGCAGTCATAAAGGAATAAAATTCTTTAACGTTTCCATATTTTGTCGACTGCCATTAAAAATTTATCAAGACAAGCAATAAAAAAAATGTCGCGATTTGCATTTATTGCTGGTTTCTTTCCATATACCTTTTTTATTTTTTGATGTAGGAAAAAACTGCTTGTTTTATGTTTTTTATGATAAAATTTAAAGCCCTGGCTTTTACTGAAATATAGCCATCGATTCATGCCGAGTCGGACATCTTTTTTTGGAAAGAATATGATGGAAAACTTAATTTTAAATTTTCATGTATCACTGCCCACGAAAAACTAATTTAATCATACATTTCTTGGGTCTCGTTCCATAAAACTTTAGACGGTCTCATCAGTGAAGATAAAATCTGAGTATATTTAGATTTCTCAAACGAATTCGTCGTCGCATCGACTGGAAATTGGTCATTCATTAGTCGTGGTAAAATATTCTAAAATCCATTGTCGGCGACTCGGCGCATCCTATTTGTGCTAGTGCTTTCGTAGGCTCATCAATCACTTGCGAGTTTTCATACGTTTTTAAACTAAACTTGACTTTTTAAGACGTTCCAAAATAGGGAAATTAATTTTAATGTTGCTTGCCATTGAAACCTATCGGTAATTTTTTCGCCTATTTAAATACCATATGACAAATTGTCAAAATTCACCTTTATACGAAGGGATAAACTTCAGATAAAACCTTCGAGGTAGCTTATGACCTGTCAAAAAATTTCCGTTCTGTCTGTTATCAAAGTCGCTGTTATGTTCGCGTACGAAGAGTCATTTATATTTTATATTTCAAAAGTAATTAAATTTTAAGGTCTTTCTTTTAAAATTTTACAAATGAGTTAACTCTTCTAACTTGAATTAATAAATATGTATGTTAGTCGTTACGTCGCGCGTCGTCGCGCCGCGCCCGCGCCGGTTTAAAATATTCTGCAAGCCGTGTTTAGTGTAGATTGGCTCAAGCTTGCTCAGATGAAAAAACCAAGAAGAACACGACGTCGTCAACAAATATTTAAAGTTTTTAAGTATTATTTCTTACGATGCAGAATGATGGTCTTCTGATGTCACCCTCACATGTTCAAAATATCGCTAGCGGTTGACCGAAACAATACGGAGGATTTCTTAATGATGCAATGTTATCCTAAATCTATTACTTGACCATTAAGATTTCATATTATGTAAAAGGTAAGCATTATTATTACACATCGAAATGTTGTACACTTTACGTGGGTTAGAGCATACGGTGTATGTGCGTCGACCGTAGCATAGTTGTTAGTATGTCAAACTAATATGCCTAAGGTCTGCGGATCGTATACCTGTACCGGCGTCTAATTTTTGTTTATTCGGTTAGCAATGACAACTACGGCTGGGCGATTATCGAAAAAGATAATCGATTTTTGATTACTTGAAATAATCGATTATTTCCGACTAATCGATTAATCGAAATTAATCGAATAATAGAAAAATCGATTAACCGACCAAATCGATTAATCGATTAATCGATTAATCGAAAAATCGATTAATCGAAAAATCGATTAATCGAAAAATCGATTAATCGATTAATCGAAAAATAGATTAATCGATACAATTTATATTAATCGATTAATCGAAAAATGGATTAATATCGAGAAAATCGATTAATCGGACTAAATCGATTATTGAACTAGTCGAAATTATGTCATTACTAACTACACTTGCCTATCGTGAACACAATTCCGGCGGGCGATTTAAATTTTAGACCCTTAAAAATTAAAGGAGCGCGGATCGAAAAATATTCAAATTATTTCGTTGAATACGTGTTTCATAGTCGAGTTATGATTATAAGAAAGAATCGATTAATCGAGAAAATCGATTAACAAAAAAATCGATTTTTTCGACTAATCTATTTTTTTCGAAAAATCGATTAATCGATTAATCGAAAAATCGATTAATCGAGAAAATCGATTAATCGAGAAAATCGATTAATCGGAAAGTCGACTAATCGAAAAGTTGATTAATCGATTAATCGAAAAACCGATTAATCGATTTTAATTTTTTTTGTAATTATTCAATCGATTAATCGATTAATAATCGATTAATCGATTATTTTGCCCACCCCTAATGGCAACCCATCGCATAGTATTATGACTAATACAGCCTTTCAAATACTGCTATCTGGATCCTGCATAGGTCCCGTATATCCTTGAAAAATCTGTAAAATGGCTCACATCACGGGTTTGTACGACAGGTAGCTTTCGCTATTATTTCAGATAAATACGGCTACAAAATTACTACTCTTTTTCACTATTCTAAGCCATAAGTGCACATATATTCTAAAAAATTAATATTATTGTGGGTGGATTATATAATTCTCCTGATTGTCAGGGAACGAAAAAAAATTGAATATTAATCGAACCAGGCCGTAAGTGGAGGTTTTTTCTTTTCGACGATGAATCCAATTGAAGGTTTTCAATAACAGTACGCTCTTACTTACAAAGGACGAAAAATTCACTGATATCAGAATGATATTAAATATCTCTGATGGCCGATTTTGAGATTGAAATGCTATCGCCAGTGAAACGACAGTAATATATGTGCGAAGTAGCGTAAAAGAGAAGTAAGAAAATTATTACGGTCAATGGATGCGTAGCTTAAAGTTTGCGGTATAGGTAAACAATAAACAAATTTCTTATTCTTATTGGTATTTTCGAGGAATTTTGTTACGAAGTATAAGCAACAAGTTTATGTTAATGAGAAAGTAATGCCAACAAAATATTTATTGAAAATAAGAACTTTGAAAATTCCCTTGTTGTTTGTAATATCTCCAGTAATTATAAATAGGTGAATTATTATGCCATTAAATCGGGTTGGCCAAAAACTCCTGATCACTTTTGCAGTTTTATTTATAAATAATTTTTACAAAATAAAAATCCATATTAACCTATATATTTATAACATATGCATCACAGTTAGCTACGACTTGTCGCCAACAGTCCGATAAAAAGGGAATACCATACTTTCAGAATTCTGTAGGCTGAGATTTATCTAGATATTAGGATTTAGAACATCATATTGTAAGTGCAAGAGAGCGTGTCGTTTTTAGTGAAGCTGCTTCAGTAACGAACATTTTTTCAAAAATATAGTTTTCCGAAAAACGCAGAATAAAATCTTTTAAAAATGTCATCCAATGGTGGCTAAAACTTTTTAGCCATAAAGAATACCTCAAAGCACTTATTATATACCTGTATTAACACTTCTGTTATAAAAAGCAACGACGATCATGCGACACCTATAAGAGAAAAAACTAACCCTAACTTACTCACAAGCTGATATGTGGTCAGACCAAGGACTTCGATGAGGCCATCTTCCGTGCTGGGATCTGCCGCTCCCAAAGATCTGTTCCAAGGTCGCGTACCGCCTCCATAACTGTACAATAAAAGGGATTTTAATTATAAAAATACTGCAAATTTGAAACTAGGCTCTTTTACAAAATTTTATCTGTTTGTGGCATATAGCAGGCAAGGAATGACGAAAATAAAAATAAACATTCTTATAAGTTGTCGCAAAAGATTTACTTACTTCACACACAGCAACACAACAAAAGCAATGCTGCAATTAACTAGGACTTAGATATGCCGTTTTTAAAAATTTACACCTTTGCCATCGTTTAACTTATGTATGTCCACCGTAATCAATTTAGTTCACTAGAAAGTTTCCAGGCTAACTAGATATCAATACCCCGGAATAAATGCAGTGGCGGCTGGTGAAATTTCGAAGTTGTATATCTCTGTTCCTACTTACAGGACCCGAACCAAATTTAAGGGTTTTAACAGTGAGCCCACTGGGAATGTTTTGGTAAGGAAAAATATCATTTTGTAATTTGCGAAAAAAAGTTAAATTTTTGGTGTGCCCCTCCTAGGAAAAAAATGAAAACGTCTAGGTATTTTATTTATTCTTTTTTCTAAATAAATTTTACATCATTCTGTCGACAGTTTTTAAATTTTGAGAGAAAAAAAGGTGTTAGTAGAAAGTTATAGTCATTTGAATTTGTTTAACCCCACAATAAAATTTAAGAAAAAATTCAAATGACTATAACTTTCTACTAACACCTTTTATTCTCTCAAAATTTAAAAACTGTTGACAGAATGATGTAAAATTTGTTTAGAAAAAAGAATAAATAAAATACCTAGACGCTTTCATTTTTTTCCTAGGAGGGGCACACCAAAAATTTACCTTTTTTTCGCAAATTACAAAATGTTTTTTTTCTTTACCAAAACATTCCCAGTGGGCTCACTATTAAAACCCGTAAATTTGGTTCGGGTCCTGTAAGTAGGAACAGAGATATACAACTTTGAAATTTCACCAGCCGCCACTGAATAAATGGTACGTTCTCTAATTTAAGTAAAAGTACGGAATAAACGGTACGTTTTCTAATTTAAGTAAAAGTATATCTACGGAAGAAGATTGATCCTGACATTAACGTTCCTTGTCAAATATTTTATTTGCTTTTATACGAAGACCCTCATTTATATCAACAGAAAACTTATTTCAAGGAACAAATCGAAAAATTATGTAAAACCTGACCCTAGGTGGTTATAACTTGACATTTGACTTATACGGACTATATTTTGTTTTAATAGAATTCGTTTTAAGATGTTGAGTTGCCTTTGGGAAGATTTTAGTCGCCATTCGTAAGATAAATCCTCAAGAGGTTTTATTTAAAAGAGCTATTAGATAAGTATAACGCCAATAAAAAGTCCGGTTTTTATATAGGCCAAAAGCGTACCTATATCTTTTCACTTTTACTATCACCTTTTAGGTAAAAATATGTTTTCTAGAAATTACTGAGTAGCTTTAATGAGTATAATAATACCGACATAATTTCTTAATTAAAACTTCATATAATAAGGTTAGAACGTGTGCTCCACAAAATCAAATTCTAGTTATGAAACCTTCGATAATAACAATTCCTGACAATTAAAAGGGTTTGTGTTCTTCTAATTTACATATATACACACAGATTCAAAGGTTTTGCATCATAGAAATATTTTCCATAACATTAACGTAAAACGTATGATGCTCTAAAGGAGCACATCTCCTCTATTAGTGGACATATTAAGTAATTATAAAAATGACACGTCTGTGTCGCTAATATTAAATTGCTGTTGCCGGTGGTGCACATCACGGGGTATTACAGATTTCCGGATAAAAATTCTTATTTTTACATCCACCCGGTATATAAAAATTAAAATTTAATTTATCGCAAAAATAAGTAACACCCTGTAGAGAAGTTTGAGTTGACGCTCGACAGAGCGAGCTGAGCGAGTTTGAAGAACGTGACGTCATACCGCAAGCATATCAGGGTAACGCAACTTGAACGCGACGGAGTGAGATAACCTCAGAAATTCAGTTCTCTGTTATTGTCAAAATATATTCTTGTGTCAGTTCTGTTTCAACTTTGTTTATTGTGTTTATATCCTTAGTATTCTCACTATACACAATACCATTATGTTTTGTATATATTTGCTAAATATCGCATATTCTAAATATCGCATAATCATTTTCACATTGCTTCTATACCTAATGGATTTTCTAAACTTCCGCTTCCATAACTTACTGAGTAAGCAATATCTGGTCTTGTTTTATCAGATAGATACAAAATACTTTCCATGGCTTCTCCAAACGAAAAATGTCCATTTTTCTTCTGTATATATTTTTATTATAACTTCTCATTGGATTTCTGCGGTCTTTGCATTTTCCATAGGTATAGGTACCAAATTTTTCAAAACTATTTCATAAAACCTTGCTAAATTTACATATACTTTTTATTATAACAACATTAAACTGTTTTATAACTGACTACTAGAGATTACAAAATATATTATGATAAATTTTTATAATCATTGTCACAAATTAGCACAAGATGCGAATCTTACGCTTTCGACGGTGGCTCAATTTAGAGAAATTATAAGGCGGCGATCCACCTTATTATTTAGTCTATCGCTGAACGGTGAATTCCTCGCTGTTAGCGTGTGCGAGCGTGGAATAGAGAGCAGGCTAATGTTATTACATCAGTTTTGTTGCGTTGATTTTATGGTTTAAATTGTTGTTGTACTAGGTTGTAGTGTAATTTTAATAAACGAGATACGTTTTTGTATTTGTTAATGATATAATTTTATATAAAATACCACACAATATCATGTTTTAATCTTTTAAAATATAATTCATAATTTCTCTGAATTAAAACCTACCAAACGCGTGGAAAATTCCATTCACGGCTTCGACGCTCGAAGCGACCGGGCCGCTCTGTCCGTAGCGCCAAGACCGCGGAATCCTGATATAGGAGAGTTATTAAGAGATTCGCATCTGGTAGGAGTAATCTGTGTCATTGTTTTAACATTGTGCATTTCGTTTTACGTCAAACAGTGAAAATTAGGTTATGTTTGCTGCGCACTCGCAATGCTAAGTAGATTGACGAGAAAAGCTGGCATGTCCGAAGAAATGAGATGAAGTACCCATCCCATTTCGAACGCAACATGATGCGCTCAGAGTTTCTGAGAAAATACATCCAGCGCGCCCTGAGTACTTGTACAAATAACGAATTTATTTTATTAATTAAACGGTTCAGGAAACCTATTCGCCTGGACTAAATATTTTGGACACTCGGCATATTTTAAAAAAAATCAGTTTTTATAGGAATATGAATTATAAGTTGACGGAGACTATTCAGGCCGTGAGATTGCGATCGTTTTAACGCCAGGCGCGTCGCTCCACAGGCTCTGTAATGTCACCTTAACTAATTTAATATATGCGCCCGGACTGAAATTCTTATCTCGGCTGGCGATTTTTTGTTCGGGTTCAAAAAATCTTTTACCGAGTACTCGAGTCGCTCCGTTGCCGCGAGCGGTGCGTTCCCTTTGAAGTGCAAAATTTACCCATCGACGGGGCGTGTGGCCTGGTGGCACGTCGTCACACGCCGGGCGCGTCGCTCCACATGCCGTGTAATGGGGGCTTTAGATCGTAATATTAGGTAACTGCTTTTAATAATACACTCAGGTACACAAAAAAGGAGCATCCGAAAATTTTGGCTCAAGGTTTATTTGTAGTCCGATTTGAATAATTTTTTTAGCAAATTGTAAATGCAGTTATTGACTTTATTATCTTTATTCGCACTTTCAATAAAACCATCAATTATCATGTTATACAAGGACAATCGGAATATTGTTTTTATCACTAACTTTAAAACTCCCTGTGTAATAACTTAGCAGCGTAAAGATTTCATAATGTCAATGGAATAAAGTTTCGTCTATCATCTAAACTTTGTTCTTGGATTTATGTCAATATGCGTATTTTTTAACAATCATGTGCAAAATAAACTGGCCACCAAATTTCATCACGTTGTTTTAATACGAATGAAACTTTAACGTTTTACAATAAAAACACTACCAGGGAGTAAAAGAGATACCATATGGTAGTAGCAAGTTTCTATACCCTGGTTGTTTTTATGGTGAAACATTAAAAGTATTATTCGTATTAAAACAGCCTGATTAAATTTTTAAAAAGAAATTGATAACCAGTATATTTTGCACCTGAGCGGTGAGACGCAGAAATGCAGATATTGACATGATTCCAAAAACAATGTTTAAAGAATAGATAAAACCTCACCCCAAGTAACATTTTGAAATATTTACGCTGCACACTTATTCCACAGGGTGATTTAAAGTTGGGCGATAAAAAAAAACAGCATTCCGATTATCAAAATGCCAAATATGGAAAATTTGAAGAATAATAATAATGTCAATATTTGAATTAATGATTTGCTAAAAAAATTGTTAAATAGGTTATCTTTAAAAATAGAGAGCTGCGGATTTTGCAATACGGTGCTACTTTTTCGTAAAACGTGTGATGCTACAAACAGAATTTTCATAGCTCCCTCCCTCCTATCTCAGATGCCTTTCAACTTATCGTTAAGGTAAAAATGAATTTATGGCTGCTAGTCAGACGGCTTGAAAGTTCCCTTTTTTTGGTTTCTCGCTTATAACTCAAAAACGGTGCATTGTAGCAAAAAATGTCTTGCATAAAAATGAAAGCTCGTAAGATTTCCTACAAGATTAGTTCTATACATGTTTTCGCTACGATGCACGGTTTTTGAGATATCTGCTCTCAACAGTCGATAATGTTTAAAAAATGTTTCTTTATCCCACGTTTTTTGTCATAAGTCTCCTGGCAACTCCTCGGCCGTTTGTTTTAAATAATAGTCCCGCTTTTATTTTCTTTTCAACCACCAGAACAAAGATGAGCTGATCAACCTATTGAGTTCTAAACTCTAGAAAAAAGGCGTCACAACACATCAAGCATCACACGATGCTAACGTATTGATTGTAAGCACAGTTATTAACCAGGGGGAAAATGCAAACCAACGTTTATTCCACCCACCAAATGCAACAGCTGGGACTCGAGGAAATTTTGCTTCTACACGCATTCACTGGCTGCGATTCGACCAGTGCGACATTCCGAAAGGGTAAACTTAGTTTTGTAAAAATGTACCAAAAACATCCTGACGTACAAAGAGTAGCCGCAGTGTTCAAAACCCCTCCTCCTCAGACGCTGATGTTGAGGAAGCTGGGCGAATATGCATGCTGAAATGGTACGGTGCCCGGGCAAAGATGAACTCTCTCAACACCTTCAGGTACACGATCCATTTTTGAAATCGGTATCCAACATAAAACGGGATCTGGCATCATTTCCACCCAGCGAGGAGCAGCGAAAGAGCATGCATTGCGTGCGCATTCCACCAGGTGCAGCTCTGGCTGGGAAACCAACTACCCCCAGGCCTGTGGGGCTGGGAACGAAAAGGCAACATTCTAGTTCCTGTGCTGACGAAAAACCAAGCAGCGCTCAGAGAAATTTTGGACCTCATCTTTTGCAAGTGTACGAAAGGCTGCAGCAGTGGAAAGTGCAGCTGCAAAAAGGCAGCGATGAGTTGCTCTCGACTGTGTCAAAACTACCATTGTGAACGAGGACGACGATGAAGAAGACTTGGAGCCCCTTCCCACATCCCCTGCGGACACTTTATCCAGCATTCAGGAAACTGATGACAAAAGCGTAGGTGATTCGCAATTCGTGCTGCGATCAGTGTCGATGGCGGAGCAAGAAGCCGGACCATCTCGGCCCAAGAGAAACAGGCCCAATTAATTTGTGTCTTAAAAATAATTATTCACGTATTAGGATTTTTCATTTGTTCTAACATTTATTGTAGTTTACTGTTTCACATCTCTCGTTTTGATATTAGTGTTTGTAAAATAAAATTTGTACAAATGGTCGTTACACAATCGCCTTCTTCCCAGTTTTCAATTTTTCACAATTAACTTGAAAATTGGTAATATTTTACCTATGTATCCATATGTATGCTTGATACTGCACTTCATGTACGCATAGTGTACGCTATTTATGCCAGTATATTAGCTTATATAGATAGCTGCAACTCTGGAATAACGAAAATAACGAAAGTTTTAAGTTTTCTTGAAAAATCATTACTTTTAGCCAAAAACTTCTGCTTCTGACCCACTGGAGAAGAATTAGTATATGTATATATATTCTTGAAGAAAATTTAACGCTCTATAACGTTTTTTAATGGGCTTTTGTGTAAAACAAACGGCCGAGGCGTTACCAGGAGAATTGACAAAAAACGTGACAAAAAATATTTTTCAAAATTATCCATATTTGAGAGCAGTTATCTCAAAAACAGTACATCGTAGCGAAAAAATGTATGGAACTAATCTTGTAGAAAATCTTACACGCTTTCATTTCTATGTAAGATATTTTTTGCTACAATGCACCGTTAGTTATAAGCGAGAAACCAAAAAAGGGACCTTTCTATCCCCCTCCTCCCCTGAAGCGGACAGGCTAGGGGCGGGGACTTTTAGTGTGTTAACGTCCTAACTACCCTCAACATATTTCCGAAGCAAAAAATTTTCCCCCCCTCCATGCACTCTACACCCCCTTTGCGGCCATTCATTGACTAGCCTAAAAATCGAGAAATCGAAGAGGTTAACATATTAGGCTGTGTAGAAGCAAATCCTAGTACTTCGTGTTGGCCATTGAGAAAGAAATTGGAGTGAACAAGGCTCGAGCACAAACTATATTAAAAAATATAAATTTAGACCATATAAAGTAAAAAATCTTTCCGCGTTTACATCCTGGAAATGCTGAACGTCATCTCATTTTTTGCAATTGCTGTCACAAGCTCTGGTATTTTCAATAGACATAATACCAGACGTTGGTATCAAGAAAACCATAATGCCGGAATGATACGCTCTTTTTTTGAAAATAATTTTCCTGAAAAATGAATAGGAACCACCGGACCTGTAAGATCGAAACCACGATCACTCGATCTTTCCGTCCTTGACTTTTTTTGTGGAGTTAGTTACAAAATAAAGTTTGGAAGTCTCGACATCGCACTATAGAAGAACTGCGTGAAGCCACTACACTAGAATTTCAAAATTTGCAGGGACGATCGATCATACTTTTAAACGCCATACCGTGAATAAGTCAAAGGTGTGAGTTTTGTGTTAGAGAAACCGGTAACAATTTTAAGCAACTATTGTGATTTATAAGATATAAACAAAGGTTTTTTACCTTTACAGTTTAAATTTACTAAAAAACATATGTTTCCTATTTTATCTAAATTTGTTTCAAGTGTTTTTTTTATTCAAAGTTTGATTCAGTTATGTTATTGGGATTTAAAAAATAAACCTCAATGTTAGTTAAATGTCTCTATGCATTTGCTTCAAATCATTATATCACGGCTTACTATGGAACATTATACACATATATATATATATATATATATATATATATATATATATATATATATATATATATATATATATATATATATATATATATATATATATATATATATATATATATATATATATATATATACAGGGTGGTGCAACCAAGATGGGGTGGACGATTGTGAGTAAACGGTGAGGAATATATATATATATATATATATATATATATATATATATATATATATATATATATATATATATATATATATACAGTGACCGGCAAAAAGTTCGCAACATATGGGAAAAATTTTTATTAGGTGAGTATTGGAAAAACTTTTCCGGGGGATCGGTTCTGCATGTCCGATAACCTAAAAATCGATTTTGACATACGTCACGTGACCACTGGTATAGCGTCAAATTAAAAAAAAAATTGTTAATTTACAAAAAGTGAGGTTAGTTGACGAGATATCAAAAAAAGTTATTTGAAAAAATTGCTTAGAATTAAATTCTAGGTCCTTGTGCAAAATTTTAAGATTTTATTTAAAAAAATTGGAAAACTCAATTTTTTTTAAATATTTTTTTATCGATTTACAAATTTACAGTTTTTTTCATTTAGATAGCTTGGCTAATGTAAAGCCCATGTATCTGGATGAAAATAAACGAATGTAGTAGTTTTTTCTACAATTGACAGGACAAAATTAAAAAAAACAGGGTTTCGCCGGACGCTAGCTGTTGCAATGATTTGTATCTAGCAGCAGTGTCAAAATTTTAGAGACATTTCAATGAGATTACATTGAGAAAACCTTAATCGTCTTAAATATATCTGAAGTTCGACTTTTTGTAAAGTTAAGGGGAGTAAAATAGATAATAAACAAGAAATTACCTGTTTATTTAATCGAAATTTCATAAACGAAAACCAATGTAAGAAAAACTTAAAAGTAGTCAAATTCTGTACTAACAACATAAAAAATCATTGTTTTTCCTTGGGTGCACAAAATTTAAAACTCAGTATGACCACCATTTCTCTCCATACATACTATTGTTCTCGAGCGCAACTCTCGATTAACATTTCGGAGCATTTTACGATTTATTTGCAATACACAATTTCTAATGACATTCTCTAAATTTTGTATATTCCTAAAGGGTCGATGTTTGTACACAGAGTTCTTTAGGTATCCCCACATAAAGAAATCTAACGGAGTCAGATCTGGTGATCTCGCAGGCCACGGATTTTCAGAAAACCGTCCTATCCACTGGTTTCCAAATTCTTGATCCAGCCATCTCTTCACCTCATTTGTGGAATGAATGCTAGCTCCGTCTTGTTGAAAGTATAAATTTCTTCTTTCGGCTAATGACAAATTGTCTAAAAAGTCAGATATCTCAGTTTGTAGAATTTAAATTGTCTCTAAAGAAAAAAGGTCCCACTATTCTGAGGTTGAAAATTCCGCACCACACATTAACCTTAAAACTATATTGGTCTTTACTCTGAATTACAAAGTCTGGGTTTTCGGTGGCCCACCATCTACAGTTTTGTGAACTGACGGTTCCGTTAGAGGTAAATGTAGCTTCATCCGAGAAAAGAACGTTCTTTGGGAAATTAAAATCTTCCTCAATCATACCCTGAAACCAGGCACAAAAATCGAAGCGGGCGTCATAATCCCTATCTTTTAATACTTGTACAAATTTAGGTTTGTACGGATGAAATTTGTTTCTTTTTAATATCCTCCGCACAGATCTTTCGTGAATGTTAGTGATCTCCGATATTTGACTAACTGCTAATTGGGGTGTTTCTGTGATCGACAAACACACATCCAGAGAACCTTCGTCACCTGTTACCGGTTTTTCATGGGAAACTTTATACTGATTTTCTACCGATCCCGTTTCTTTAAATTTATTGACTAGACGAGATACTGTGGAATAATGGAGGGATTTATCGGGGTGCCTCTCATTAAAAATTGCTGCTGTTTCTCTATGGCTTTTGTAATTATCTCCAGAAATTAAAATAATTTCTATCTTTTCCTGAAGAAGTAGTGTGGGTGCCATTTTAAGGAATAAAATATTAATAAACTTATGTAAAATATCAAACTTAGTAAGATGCGAGACATAAACCAATGACATAGGTTGAAATCAAACAAATTATAATTTGTTTGACATTTTTCTGTTGTTTTTAACCTACTAGATTATTTGGTTGTTTTAATTTCAGAGCCTGCTTTGGTAGTTTTAAGTACAACTAAATAGACCTGGTTGTTAAATTTATGTGCGAAAAATCTTAATAAAATCTTGATACAGTCATTTCATTAGATTCAAACCATTGCAACAGCGAGCGTCCGGCGAACACCTATTTTTTCGATTTTGTCCTGTCAATTGTAGAATTGTAGATCTGACTCCGTTAGATTTTTTTATGTGGGGATACCTAAAGAACCCTGTGTACAAACATCGACCCTTTAGGAATATACAAAATTTAGAGAATGTCATTATAAATTGTGTATTGCAAATAAATCATAAAATGCTCCGAAATGTTAATCGAGAGTTGCGCTCGAGAACAACAGTATGTATGGAGCGAAATGGTGGTCATACTGAGTTTTAAATTTTGTGCACCCAAGGAAAAACAATGATTTTTTGTGTTGTTAGTACAGAATTTGACTACTTTTAAGTTTTTCTTACATTGGTTTTCGTTTATAAAATTTCGATTAAATAAACAGGTAATTTTTTGTTTATTATCTATTTTAATCCCCTTAACTTTACAAAAAGTCGAACTTCAGATATATTTAAGACGATTAAGGTTTTCTCAATGTAATCTCATTGAAATGTCTCTAAAATTTTGACACTGCTGCTAGATACAAATCATTGCAACAGCTAGCGTCCGGCGAAACCCTGTTTTTTTTAATTTTGTCCTGTCAATTGTAGAAAAAACTACTACATTCGTTTATTTTCATCCAGATACATGGGCTTTACATTAGCCAAGCTATCTAAACGAAAAAAAACGGAAATTTGTAAATCGATAAAAAAATATTTAAAAAAAATTGAGTTTTCCAATTTTTTTAAATAAAATCTTAAAATTTTGCACAAGGACCTAGAATTTAATTCTAAGCAATTTTTTCAAATAACTTTTTTTGATATCTCGTCAACTAACCTCACTTTTTGTAAATTAACAATTTTTTTTTTTAATTTGACGCTATACCAGTGGTCACGTGACGTATGTCAAAATCGATTTTTAGGTTATCGGACATGCAGAGCCGATCCCCTGGGAAAGTTTTTCCGATACTCTCCTAATAAAAATTTTTCCCATATGTTGCGAACTTTTTGCCGGTCACTGTATATATATATATATATATATATATATATATATATATATATATATATATATATATATATATATATATATATACAGGGTGGTGCAACCAAGATGGGGTGGACGATTGTGAGTAAACGGTGAGAAATTTCGAAATTTTTTTATTGGATATTATCGATAGTCAAACACGATATGTTTTAAAATTATAGCCATAATACAGGGTGGTCCGAAAAACTCGTGGCGAACGAAACTTGTATTTTTTTAAATGGGACACCCTGTATATAATTGTTCCAATTGATTCTCCTGTTCGTTACGATCATTTTGATATAGGGTTTATTGGGTCTAAAATTTATAGTAAGGGAATGGGACGCGGTTAAAGTTGAAAAAATGCTCACAGTTCGGCCATTTTTAACAAAAAATTGAAACAGGTATGGAAAAACCAAAGATTCCATAAAACGTTACATATCCTTGAATACATTAATCGCTTGCAATTTGTTTAAAATTATTCACTGTTATACAGGGTGGTCAAGTTTTGCAAATACGCCCTGGACTCATTTTTTTTAAATGGAACACCCTATATATTTTATTTTCATGTTAAAGATAACATTACTAGCTTTCAAAACATACCATACATGATGCCTTTCTGACCAACAGTTTTTTAGTAAACTAGCCGTGAAAGCAAAGTTTCTTCATTCTAATACGATTATACTGAATTTATGTTGTTTATTATTAAATATCTAATATTAGGAGGCCATGACACTATCATAAATGAAACAAAAGATTGGCGAACTTGTCAAAGCTACTGCCGCATAATCCGTTATTGACAAATTAAGCGTAGGTGAGGTAAGAAAACTGAGACCCGAAACTTTTACATGTTTATTAGAGATATTTAAAAAAAAAACAGAAAATATTGTTTTTAGGAAATGTAAAGTAATTAATAAACCAGTTATAAACAAAGATAATCAGTTATCAGTATTATTAATAGTGTAAGAAAATTAATTAAGCAAAAACCGAACATCTTTTAAAATTATTTAGTTATGTGTTATGTAGTTACTTGTCAACCTAATTTAATATAAACAATTAAAAAAGCTCATATAATGTGTTCAACTAAACCACCATTTTGCTGAAGGCACATTTCGAGTCTATCCATAAATGAAAGTTTCACTTTTCCCAAAGTCTGTTCTGAAATGTTGCGAAAACTGTTTCTTATTCTCGTCTTCACATCTTTGACTGTGGTTGGAACCTCTTTATAGACTTCTTCTTTAACATGCCCCCATAGAAAAAATCTCGTGGTGTTAAGTCGGGTGATCTGGCTGGCCACTTAACTGGTCCACCTCGCCCAATCCAACAATCTGTCTTCCAATTATCGACAAAATATCTTACCATTAAAGGTAAATCTTCAAGCACTACTGGCAACTCGTTTCTCAAAAAGTTGTTTATAACTGGTTTATTAATTACTTCACATTTCCTAAAAACAATATTTTCTGTTTTTTTAAATATCTCTAATAAACATGTAAAGGTTTCGGGTCTCAGTTTTCTTACCTCACCTACGCTTAACTTGTAAATAATGGATTATGCGGCAGTAGCTTTGACAAGTTCGTCAATCTTTTGTTTCATTTATGATAGTGTCATGGCCTCCTAATATTAGATATTTAATAATAAACAACGTAAATTCAGTATAATCGTATTAGAATGAGGAAACTTTGCTTTCACGGCTAGTTTACTAAAAAACTGTTGGTCAGAAAGGCATCATGTATGGTATTTTTTGAAAGCTAGTAATGTTATCTTTAACATGAAAATAAAATATATAGGGTGTTCCATTTAAAAAAAAATGAGTCGAGGGCGTATTTGCAAAACTTGACCACCCTGTATAACAGTGAATAATTTGAAACAAATTGCACGCGATTAATGTATTCAAGGATATGTAACGTTTTATGGAATATTTGGTTTTTCAATACCTGATTCAATTTTTTTTTAAAAAATGGCCGAACTCTGAGCATTTTTTCAAATTTAACCGCGTCCCATTCCCTTACTATCAATTTTAGACCCAATAAACCCTATATCAAAATGATCGCAACGAACAGGAGAATCAATTGGAACAATTATATACAGGGTGTCCCATTTAAAAAAATACAAGCTTGGTTCGCCACGAGTTTTTCGGACCACCCTGTATTATGGCTATAATTATATATATATATATATATATATATATATATATATATATATATATATATATATATATATATATATACAGGGTGGTGCAACCAAGATGGGGTGGACGATTGTGAGTAAACGGTGGGAAATTTCGAAAAAACTTTTATTGGATATTATCGATAGTCAAACACGCTATGTTTTAAAATTATAGCCATAATACAGGGTGGTCCGAAAAACTCGTGGCGAACCAAGCTTGTATTTTTTTAAATGGGACACCCTGTATATAATTGTTCCAATTGATTCTCCTGTTCGTTGCGATCATTTTGATATAGGGTTTATTGGGTCTAAAATTGATAGTAAGGGAATGGGACGCGGTTAAAGTTGAAAAAATGCTCAGAGTTCGGCCATTTTTTAAAAAAAAATTGAATCAGGTATTGAAAAACCAAATATTCCATAAAACGTTACATATCCTTGAATACATTAATCGCGTGCAATTTGTTTCAAATTATTCACTGTTATACAGGGTGGTCAAGTTTTGCAAATACGCCCTCGACTCATTTTTTTTTAAATGGAACACCCTATATATTTTATTTTCATGTTAAAGATAACATTACTAGCTTTCAAAAAATACCATACATGATGCCTTTCTGACCAACAGTTTTTTAGTAAACTAGCCGTGAAAGCAAAGTTTCCTCATTCTAATACGATTATACTGAATTTACGTTGTTTATTATTAAATATCTAATATTAGGAGGCCATGACACTATCATAAATGAAACAAAAGATTGACGAACTTGTCAAAGCTACTGCCGCATAATCCATTATTTACAAGTTAAGCGTAGGTGAGGTAAGAAAACTGAGACCCGAAACCTTTACATGTTTATTAGAGATATTTAAAAAAACAGAAAATATTGTTTTTAGGAAATGTGAAGTAATTAATAAACCAGTTATAAACAACTTTTTGAGAAACGAGTTGCCAGTAGTGCTTGAAGATTTACCTTTAATGGTAAGATATTTTGTCGATAATTGGAAGACAGATTGTTGGATTGGGCGAGGTGGACCAGTTAAGTGGCCAGCCAGATCACCCGACTTAACACCACGAGATTTTTTCTATGGGGGCATGTTAAAGAAGAAGTCTATAAAGAGGTTCCAACCACAGTCAAAGATGTGAAGACGAGAATAAGAAACAGTTTTCGCAACATTTCAGAACAGACTTTGGGAAAAGTGAAACTTTCATTTATGGATAGACTCGAAATGTGCCTTCAGCAAAATGGTGGTTTAGTTGAACACATTATATGAGCTTTTTTAATTGTTTATATTAAATTAGGTTGACAAGTAACTACATAACACATAACTAAATAATTTTAAAAGATGTTCGGTTTTTGCTTAATTAATTTTCTTACACTATTAATAATACTGATAACTGATTATCTTTGTTTATAACTGGTTTATTAATTACTTTACATTTCCTAAAAACAATATTTTCTGTTTTTTTTTTTAAATATCTCTAATAAACATGTAAAAGTTTCGGGTCTCAGTTTTCTTACCTCACCTACGCTTAATTTGTCAATAACGGATTATGCGGCAGTAGCTTTGACAAGTTCGTCAATCTTTTGTTTCATTTATGATAGTGTCATGGCCTCCTAATATTAGATATTTAATAATAAACAACATAAATTCAGTATAATCGTATTAGAATGAAGAAACTTTGCTTTCACGGCTAGTTTACTAAAAAACTGTTGGTCAGAAAGGCATCATGTATGGTATGTTTTGAAAGCTAGTAATGTTATCTTTAACATGAAAATAAAATATATAGGGTGGTCCATTTAAAAAAAATGAGTCCAGGGCGTATTTGCAAAACTTGACCACCCTGTATAACAGTGAATAATTTTAAACAAATTGCAAGCGATTAATATATTCAAGGATATATTTTAGACCCAATAAACCCTATATCAAAATGATCGCAACGAACAGGAGAATCAATTGGAACAATTATATACAGGGTGTCCCATTTAAAAATATACAAGCTTGATTCGCCACGAGTTTTTCGGACCACCCTGTATTATGGCTATAATTTTAAAACATAGCGTGTTTGACTATCGATAATATCCAATAAAAGTTTTTTCGAAATTTCCCACCGTTTACTCACAATCGTCCACCCCATCTTGGTTGCACCACCCTGTATATATATATATATATATATATATATTATATAATTGTAAAATTCGGAAGTTAATTCCAAAAGTTATATACCAACAATTATATATTTTTGAAGAGCTTATAAAAAAGCAATCGAATAAAAACAAAATATACAGGGTGTCCCAATTAAAAACATGCAACTTTGGTTTTCATCTTCCAATTCGTTCCTTCTAGAAAAAATACTACCGGATTCTAGAAAAACACTATGTAATAATCAGTTTTTACCTTACCAATAAGTTATAAGGCAACTGAAATACAAGGAGTGCTTGTAAATAACATATTTACAAAATCGCCCCGTATCTCAGAAACGAAGGGGGCCATGAAAATTCTGTTTATAGCATCATACGTTTCACAAAAAAGTTGTGTAGTATTGCGAAAATCGCAGCTCTCTATCTTTAAAGATAACCGAGATATCCTGCAAAAGTTTCGAAAATTGGTCACCCTGTACATAGGTTAAAACAGATGGATCTCAAAGATAAACCCTTTCCAGGCTCATACTGTATGTTTTGTTGTCATAAGTAGTACAATTACCTTCCGAAGAATTTTTAATAATATTTTGAAACAATGGGTATAAATAATTTTAATTTGTTTCTATTTTCAGATCATTAAACATAAAATTACCAAGAATAAACTTCAATTTTTCCCAGCAGAAAATTTTAGCCCCATCGCGTCGCCGTAGCCGTCGTCGGCGTCGGGTCGTACTTAAACAAATGTAATAAAGGAAATAAACGTCATACCTTGGGATGTTAAGAAACACAATGGCGTGCACTCGAAGTTCCTTTAGTTTGGGCGTGATATCTTGTCCATCACATTCAAGGGTAACGAAGTCAGCTAGTCCTTTCCATTTCCTTTTTAAAAGATCTTTGCCGCCCATCTGACCGTAAAACATTTTATTCCGTAATCGGGAGTTAAATTTTTCTGGATGAGCCTCTGTAATAAAAAATTAATTTCAGTTAGACCTAAATCGTGGGTACGAGTGATTCTTATGAAATGTTTAATACGATGTTCATTAGTAAAGTACGAGAAACCTACGGAATCTTTTTATAGGCAGGTTAATATCATTAGATAACATTTTAGAGGTACTTTAAGCACCTGCTTGGCACAGGGCTTGACGCACAAATAATAGAAAATGTCCAAAAATGAGACTTAAACCTCAAAAGTGGGAAGCTAGAGAATAAAAAAATAGGTAGATCATTATCGCACGTATTATGTATTTTTGTTTGCATAATGGTCAATGCAAATTCTGTTTCTCGATGTTAGCACGTAAATTATCCCAATAAAAAATACACACATATAATTGGAGCAAAACTGGCTGTTGCCCGCGACTTCGTTTGTACGACCTACATTTTAAAAAATCATCTGCTATGGTAAGATTAAAAAAAGTAAAAAAATTGCCCAATAAAACGAAAATGAAATGTTTTGGAAATTATTAATTAAAAAAAGTGTGTGGTAGAAACAGGCTGCAATTTTATTTTTAAAACTGATAATTAAAAGAAAGAGAATAAATAAATAAAAAGATAAAATAAATGTGCTGCGCTGGTTTTTGCTTAATTTAATTTTTTATCTTCGAGTAACCCACGAGAGCAGCAAGCCTAATTGTAAATCTTTGTCTATTTAGTTTAGTTCTATTGCATAGTTTAACGCTGTCCCATTTATCTCGTAAGGTTCACAGATTTTGTATGAACCTTGCCTGTTTAAATGTTAGCTCAGCCATACTGCAGCGTATCTTACGTTGCAGTCTTCGTTTCTAATCCTGTCGTACTCATCCACTTTATTTCTGCAGGTTGTTTAGGTTTACTTAGTTTTCTCTTATATTTATTGCAAATTGTAATAAATATGGGTGTACAGCATATGCCGTGTAAGATTTCCAAAACATTTCAAAGGAATAATTATTTTTTAACACGTCTAAATCATGTTATGTTGATTAAACTTAACAGCAAAAAAATAAAATAAGAAGATATAGACCTAGTAAATAACAATGCTGTTTCACTTGGCTCTACACCAGATCTCACTACTTTTTACGGCCAAAGAGTCACGAGAACTTGGCCTATTTTTACAGTAATGTTTTTGTTGGGATAACTTTTTTTGCATTTAACTAAATGTTGTGATTGTATGCAAAATATTCTAGATCTTCCTAGTACAATAAATAAATAAATAAAACGTAAGCATTTTTTGTATGACTTGGGATGCTGCCTTGAATAATCAAGCCTGAATCCCAAGGCAAATAAAATGTATTTTGTGACAAAATATTTTTAAAATATTTTTTTATAAATATATTTTTCTCAAAATAAATACCGTAATTTCCCCTAACATTGGTCCTGGGCCGCAACTATGGTCTAAGGCCGCCCAAAATGTAAACAAATCGCATTTTTCTTAGCCCACTACAAAGTGCGTCCCACGCGCCAAATTTTAAGGTCAAATAAACAAACCACCCAAATATATCGAATTAGTGGCTGTTCTGTATGTTCCCAAGAGCAGAGCGCATACAACTGCGAATATCATATTTCAAGGTTATTTCGTTTAAGGCAAACTTTCATCTGTACATCATTTACGGTAAGTAAGACCATAATAATTTTTGATATATAAAGTCACACATATTTCACCAGGTTAGGGACAACTTAAATTTTTGAAATATTTGTTTGGCTTTTTTTTATTAATACTAATGCAAAAAATTGTAACTTGGATCCCAACAATGACCACTGGACCATTGTCAGAAACACATGGACCATTGCTGGGATATATTAATTTTAGTTTTTAAAATTACTCATTTTGCATGTTGGACCATTGTTATGTTCTAAAACAATAAAGTTTGGTTTTTTCTTCATTGCAGATGCCTAAATCAAAGTTGGAGCGGATAAAAGTTGGTGGAAGACCATATATGCCGTACTCTGAGAAAAAACTGGAACAATGCATGAATGATAGTCAGTCTGGCAAAATGTCACAAAGAAGCTGTAGGTTTGTCGATAGAGTTTGCAAGGCATTCTTTGATTTTAAGAGTTGATTTCTTTGTTATATACCATTTTTTTTAGTTTAAAGCAAATACACTTCTAACTCATTTTACATTCACGGCGTTCTTTGTTTTTAAAAGTACATTTCTATGTTATTATCCTAACTTGAAACATATTCTTAATAAATCTTTATGTAAATACATTTAAATTCTTTTAATAAAAATTTAAAAAATATGTTTTTGTATTTTTTTAGGGTTTGGTGTCATACAGTTACGCTCTGATTTCTCAACTCTAGTCCACTGTAATTTCTAAAGGGTATAATCAGGTCGGACCATAGTTGGGCAACTTAGAGCTCAACAATGAACCACACTAAAAAAATTTTTTTACATACTTTCGACTAATATTAATTAAATTTGTAAAAAAAAGTTATTAGGTGTGCCTACAAGGTACAACTTAAAAAAGAAACACTAGACCATTAATGCTTCGTAATGCTGTAAACCAAAGAAAACTCCAAAAAGTGGATCATTGTTAGAGGAAATTACGGTACTTCTTCATAAAAAAAACTTAAGTTTCCTGAAACAAATCTATAAAAATAAAAATTAGCTTACTTTTATTATAAAATTCTTCAAAGTTTCCTAAAATATACTTTATTCTAGTACTTTAATATAGTTACCTCAATAACTACTTTTACGTCTTCTGATAAAATTTCTATTTATTTCTATAAGCTCAAGTTAAATTTGCAGAATCTAAGAAAATATGAAAACAATAGAAAGCACTTACAACAAAACAACTTTCACAACAAAACTTAGTAGACTTGGAGTGCCTGGAGACAAATAATTTAAGCTTGAAAATATCCAGGAATACTTGCTGCCTCTACAATATGCTGCTTTGTATTTGTTTGTGGCAAGTATAATACTAATGTATACAAGACATTTTTTATAAGTTAATTTTGCTAAAAATTAGTTTAAAAAGCAAAAACTTAAACACATCAAAAATTAATTAATCCATTTTCAAAAAGTCGTCCTGTAACTAAATTAAATTATTTATAACATTAATACCTCCATATATTTTTACAAACCAAAAAAGTCAACTACTTTACTTATTAAGTATTTATTAAAATATTATTTCATTTAATATAAATAATTCAGTATAACATAAAAATATTCTGTTATTAGTGTATAAAGCTACAGCTCAATAATTCAGTATGATTTTGTTTGTAGTTATTCAATATTAACAATAATAAATTTTTGCTTAAAATAAAATTGAAAAAGAGTACCCATATGAAATAAATTATAGTATGAAATATATTTTATTTATCTCAGCAACATACTATTTGTTGGCATTGATTCTGGCACAATTTTGTTATAAAAGTGGATCTGCTAATACAGCAGATATAGATAGGTACCAACTAGAATTAGGCATCGACAGGTGACATTTTAACTTGGCTAAAAATTTGCTGATCACGTGTGAACAATTAAGTTTTAGTTTACTTTTTTTTTTAGTTTTTATGTTAAGTTTTCAAATTTGGCAGACTTTTTAGAGTTTTAAAATTAGAAATTCTCGATCATTTTCGTTGATTCTTAATTAAGCAGTGGTTCGCCGGTTAGATTCTGTTCTGTTTGGGCTATGTCGTAGCCACTTACTGTAATTAGACAATTAGTAATACAACCAAGAATTTTTTTGGTTAGGTGTCCAGTTATGCTTAGGTTTGCTTGGGTCTATCTAGTTTTAATTTATTGTGGTTAATTCGAATGCCTTTTTTTATCATTTTAAAGGACGCGTTTCACTATTTGTATTGACATTTATTTCACGAAAAGTCCAATTATGTCAAATGGCTACAACATACTATGTATGTGTCCCCTTCAGTTTGATTTATTCTTCATAGGAGTTTTATAGTATATTATTCTTATTTAATAGTCATTGCTGCGGGTAGAATACTTGTGTATTTTTCTATGACTATTTTATTAAAAAGTCTGAAAATTAAATTATCAAAATTTTTATAAATCATGTACCATCATGCCGATAAAAACCTATCTTTAAATTCAAGAAATTCTGACCTATTAAGATTTAGGTTAACACAATACGTTTGACGCAATGATTTGGCAATTATTTTTATAAGCTTGCTTTGGTGTTGTAGAAAATTGTTAATAGTTACTTCGCGATTAGTTCAAAGAACCATGAATAATAAAAATGCTTCATAGTGATTGGTCACAGCTCATGAATAATGAATTATTCACTACTCGTCTAGACCCCCCGCCGCACAGTGGAACCAGGAATAAGGAAATTGGACAAAAATCTAAAACTCTCCTTTGAATTCATTTGTTGAGTGGAAGGAAACCTCTAATGTCGAAAAAAAAAATATGAAAAAGTGTTTGAATTTTGCTAAAGAGTATAATATTCCAAAGCCTGTTGAATTTTGGGAATCAGTAATATTTAGTGACGAAACAAAAATAAATCTTTTTGGATGTGATGGAACATCCAAGGTATGGAGAAAGAAAATATGGCCATGAGAGTTGAAAATCTTTGTCCTACTGTTAAGCATGGGGGAGGCAGTGTTCTAATTTGGGGATGCATGTCGGCCGCTGGAGTAGGAAATTTATCCTTTATTGACGGCATTGTGGATTAGCACCAATGTTTAAATATTTTGAAAGAACATTTATTACCTAGTGTTCAAAAATTGGGACTGGAAGGCGTAATATTTATCAACAAGATAATGATCCCAGGCATACAGTTAGGATGGTACGAGAATGGATGATACATAATGTGTGATTACAACTTCACACACCGCCTCAGTTACCAGACATCAACCCCATAGAGCATTTGTGGGAAGAGTTGCCACGCCGTGTACGCAAAAATGAAATTTCCAACAAAGAACAACTCAAAAGGATCATCATCGAAGAATGGGAAAATATTCCTGAAGAAGTGATCAGGAATAGTATATTTCATTACCAGTCCGGAAAAAAGGATTTTTCTGTGCGCGCTTGACAAATTCTCGTGTGAGGCGCAGCCGAACACGGGAAGTCAAGCAAGCACGGAAAATCCATTTCTGGACGTGTAATGAACGATATTTTTTATTATACTTCTTTGAAAACGATAACATAAAACAAAATATAACATAAAAAAATACATACATACAAAATAAACTTGGAATATTTTTATTTTCACAACTGTTATCGGAATTTAAAAAAAAAACTACTAGAGTAATTAAAAATTAACTATTAATAATGAAAGATGCCACTTTTTCAGGTTGAGAGAACATTTTATTAGAATGAATTTAATTGACAGAAAATTAACAACGCTGACAATATGGTCTTTGGCAGGTATGATGCGTTTTCATGGTAACTTTCAAATCATTTAAAAGGTGATTTAAATTTGTCTATGTCAGATAAGATTGACAAAACGTCAAAAAATATTTCAGAAATTCATCTAAATATTCAAATATTTACGAAATAAAATACAAAATAGGTACATATTAAATATCAGATAGCATATAGACTTTCTTGAGTTTAGTTTATTTTCCTATACCTATATTTCTATTTTAAAGCCAAAAAATAGTCGGTATCTTCATTCAGCACACTGAAAGAACTGGAGACCAGGAAAATTTTTTCCGTGCGCTCTTTCCGTGCGCTAGCCCGAAAAAGCCCATCTTACATTATTACTAAAACAGATGAAAATAAGGTGTTTTCAAAGAAGTATAATAAAAACTTGTTTTAAGTATGCCAAATAAATAGGCTAAGAGCTGTAATTAAGGCGAATGGTAATTCTACTAAATATTAGAATTGGAAACACCATAGAAATATTGGTTTAAATCATGGATTTATTAGGACTGGATACGGGATGATTTCACATTCTTTGAAGCCAAAACAAACCATTCTAAACGACACTGTAAACATAATTTGTAAACATTGGCCACATCTTATTTTACCTTGTATTTTTGTACAAAAATACGTTAGAAGCATCACAAGATTTACTAAAAGTAATAAAAGCCCCAAAATATTTTATTTTTCTGCTAAATAGTAATAAATTTAAGTTAAAAAGGTTTTATTATTTATAGGTTATGTTATGTTAGGTTATTTCTAAAGGCGTTTATTTAAAGTCGCTCTGAGTCATTTATAAATCTATATAAATCGATACGTCGCACTTTTTCTTTTCTAGTTCATTGGACAAAGACGTACGTGTAACCGAGCGTTCCCAGACGTTTTTCCTAAGCACCCAGCAGACAACAACACTTCTGAGCTCCAACACTCCAATGCTATTTTATCTCTTTCTACTACCATTCTTGATTCAATTACGTAGTAATTCGTAGTCTTGTCTATGTTCGTAGTTCGTAAACTGCTCTCTCAAGAGAATAACAAACAACAAAATATTTATATTATGTAAGGCTTCACGTTCGATACGCTCACAGTATACGGATATCGAATCCATATTATAATAGATCCATGGTTTAAATTCATATATCAGTTCAATTAGAATTTAACATAGAAAAATGTCATTTATTTCGAAAAATTGTAAGTCTATGACTTGCGTCATATAATTAGCAACATGCAAAACTGAACAATGCATCCAACAAAAACAGACACATATTTTAAATTTAAAACCCGGTTTTCGTAATCTCTGCAGCATAGAACGCAACCAAGAAGTGAATTTGTCTGACCCTGATATACACAAATCGTCACTCCGTAACTATTTACTGTTTAGATATGCACCTGTCACCTCTATAAATATTGAATGCACATTTTCTGTGTACAAATGGATATTCCCTGATGGACGACGTAGTTGGAGTCCCTTACAAAGCTAACATATTTTAATAATTTATTTTTAATATTACATAGACACCCTTTCTGACTAATACAGTATTTCGTGTATGTGATTAGTGTTTTCATGACTTTATTGACACACAGCTTAAGGTAAGAACATACATATTGTTTTTAAAAATATTTCCTTAGTGCGACTCTGTTAATTGCGTCATCATTACATCCAAATCGGCGGGGTCTAAATGATTAATATTATGTTTTTTTAAATTGCATGAAAGGTTTCATTAAATGGTCGTAGAAAAAATGTTTTAGTTCTTTTCAAAATCTATCAGTAACTTTGTGAGCCATGTTGTTTATTTACTGGAATTTTGCTTTTTATTTATTTTTGATAGAAATACGACATATTATTTATTTTTGATAGTATACGACACTGATAACGCGATTTGTTTTGTGACAACCTCAGTTTTTGACGAAATACCACGTTTGATGAAAAATCAAAAACAATTTTTATAAAATCGATTCAATCTCCTCAGTATTTGTATGACAATTTCATTTTTATTTTCTAAAGAAGACTCTACATACCAATAAGATACAATGCTGCTTTTCCACCCACATCATGCCTTTTCAGCGTACGCAAGTCGGGTCCAAAATCTGCTAACAATGCCGCGGATGAACGTGGAAAACAGTGGCCGGTATACAGAAGAACCATTATTTTATTACCAATTATAGTTTTTTTTATTAAATATCTTTTCATTCTTTAAATGAAAGTTAAGATTTATAGAATAAGTTAAGGTTAAAGCAATAAAATATATGGATCAATTGTACATTTAATATTGAGATGTTTTATATTATTTAATTTACTATATTTTCCCTTAATATGGTATAACATTGACAAGTAATAAAAGTTTACAGCTGCCTGTAATACCCAAGAGCAATTGTAATAAAAGCATTGCTATTAAAAAAATAGTACTATAATATTAAAAATATAAAATCTGTCAATAAAGTCAAAGTCAATCTTTTTCAATTTTTTGAATCCTTCTATTTCTAACCATTTTTGCGTAGTAAGTGGAGGTATAGTAACTTCAGATAAACAAAACCATATTGCTTCACACAGGTCTTTAATAATTACACCGGCAGTAGATCTTCCAACTCGAAAGATGTAGTGTATGTCTATTAGCGACATCCAGTAGCCAGATACCTGAAATAAAAAAATCTTCGTAAAAGTAAATACAAATAACGAAAAATATGTAAGTTGTCAATAGGGAAGAGAATATACTGTTTTATTTACAGGAGACTTACTTCAGAAAAAATGGAAAAACATTCGAGATAGTTAGTGGATGGAGCAAATAATAAAACCATTACGATTTTTAAAAGATACAGTGACACCCAGGAAAACTGTTAGTTCTTTCAAAATACAAATATTGAGGAACCGCCTGCAGAAAACTTAATTGAAGCACCAACCACACCGTCGACATCAGCGACATCTCAAACGCACCGTTCACGGATTGGTAAAAAACGAGTTACCCTCATTAAAGAAAATATTTTAAAATTCTTAGAAAAAAGAGCAAATATGAACACTACAGACGATGATAACCGACAATTTTTACTTTCTTTGTTGCCAAGGCTGCCATTCTTACGGCGACCCCTTAATACAAGCTGTAGAATAGAGTTAATGCAATGCATTCAAAAATATGAAAGTTTGAATGTTCGTGGGCAACAACCAACCATTCAACAACCTCAACCACATCCTCCACAGCAAACTTTATCAACACAGCAGCAAAGACAACTGGTCGTTCTAAATCGGTATCTGCAACAGTATTTGCCTCAACTTTCGCAACACCATCTGTCGCAACATTTACAACGGTATTCACTTCATCAAACTAATATGGAACTACAACCTACACAAGAGCCACCACAAAGAAATTTGGAAATGCAGGAAGAGCAGGGGTCCAGCCTAACTCCAATAGCAACTCCATCACCAGCAGACTCTATTCACACATACGTTTCTAATTTTAGTCAGGAACAAGATGCTTAATTTAGTATTTTTTAGTTCATACGCATTGTTATATTACAAAGAAATAACAGTTTAATGAACGTAATGTACTTACGTAAATGTACTTACCTAAGAATAATTACCACTTTTTCTTCTGGGGTATGCTAGTATTCATGCGACTGTTTTTTTTTTGTTATCGTTTATCGAAGAACATGGAAAATCGTCAAAAGCAGTCATATTCATTCGGGTAAAATTAAGGAACTTCGTCGTTACGTGCTTCTATATACAACGTATAAAATAGGCCATATTTTTCTCGGAGTTCTACAATAGGATGTATCCACATTTTCCGAATTCTTTTCTTTTTTGTTTTCCAACGAAGATAAATCATTGACAAAAGAATAACAGACTTATGGTTTGCATCCATTTGCAAATAAAAACTTTTGCCATGCCCCCGCCTCGACAGAAACCGCGCCGAAACCGCTGTGTGTGTCTTGGCACTGCTGCAGCCGCATCGGCCGCCTGTACAATAGTTTTTGAGTTTTTGAATTCTTTGATTTTCGGAAAAATGTCAAATCGTGAGACTGGGAACCTTTCAAATAAAGCACACCCGCAAAAATTTGACTTATATTTGTAATCACATCTCACCAACTCTCTTTAGGGTCGGAAATATTGCCGTAAACCATCTACTACGTAAAACATAAAACAACAGTTCAACTTTTTACCGCTTTATTTTGTCACGCTGCAAAGGCTCGCCGAGCTATGTTTTTCGATTAATCTCTCGTATACAAAAAAAGTCTGCTCCAGAAATAGCTATTTGTGTATTAAGAGCGCAAAGTGATATATTGCCGCTCTGAGCGAGAAGTTAGACGCGCGACGCGTAGCGGAGCGCGGCTATCTCGCGAGAGCGGCAATGTCACTTTGCGCTCGAATTACACACATGATTTTTTCTACAACCGGTATTTTTATAAAAATATTTTGTAATGTAATTAATAATTATTGATATCAAATTTGACAGTTTATATTTTGTGTCAAAAGTCGCAGATACGCTGGAAGTTTCTTTATTATTATTAAGGTGTCCATGGTAACTAAGCGAGCGACAAAGTAAAACAAAGGCTTGTTCCTCGAAAATGTCCAACTTTGCGCTTTCTTTTGAAAGCGCAAATTTGTACTTTTCGCTCGGTTGTAGAAAAATAGCTTTTTTCTACAACCGAGCGAAAAGTACAAATTTGCGCTTTCAAAAGAAAGCGCAAAGTTGGACATTTTCGAGGAACAAGCGTTTGTTTTACTTTGTCGCTCGCCGAGCGACAAAGTTACTTTGTCGCTCGCTTAGTTACCATGGACACCTTAATAATAATAAAGAAACGTCCAGCGTATCTGCGACTTTTGACACAAAATATAAACTGTCAAATTTGATATCAATAATTATTAATTACATTACAAAATATTTTTATAAAAATACCGGTTGTAGAAAAAATCATGTGTGTAATTCGAGCGCAAAGTGACATTGCCGCTCTCGCGAGATAGCCGCGCTCCGCTACGCGTCGCGCGTCTAACTTCTCGCTCAGAGCGGCAATATATCACTTTGCGCTCTTAATACACAAATAGCTTTTTCGACGTAAAAAGTTCGGATCTTTCGATTTAGCATATTATTAAAAAAAGATAAAACGGCGTTTTTCGAGATACAGCACGTTTAGTATTTTTTTTTTGAGGTTAAGGAGGCTTAATTCTGAAAATAATACACCATTGGAAAGCTAAGGAAAAATACATCAAAAACTATGCTTCAGTTATTTTTTTAATGGCGTTTTCATTGCGAGATGATGAGTTTAAAATGGTGTATTTTCAGGATCCCGAGCCGCGCTGCCGCTGGGACTGGGAATCTGATGCGATTCGCCCCCTATAGTCAAGTAAAAATTGCTAGAGTTACTGTCTGAATCTGAAAGTACTTGCAAAATGTGTAGACACGTCTAATTAGGGCAAACCGGTTTACCCTCTCTAAACTAACGAGACTGTTTCAAAACTTTTGCGGCAAAGTAATACAAGAAATAGTTAAAAAATTGGAAAAGCGGAGTAAAGAAGACTGTCATTTGTTAACAGAAAATTTTGAATTATATCCTGAATTGTGGGATGTTTATTTTAAATATTTTGAAAATAAAACTAAAACATAAAGTGCTCTACAGAAATCGGCACAACTACTGGAAACAAAGTAGCTCTATGCTGAATCCATTTATGTGCACATTTTTTTCACCTTTTTCACCAATATTTTTCCCTTCCTCGTATATGGCTGCCACATCCATAACAGCAGCAGGAGTTTTGTGATATATTCTCGTGATAAACTGTGTGTGTATCAATTACTTACTGGTCTGCATACTTTTTCTATATTTCACGCAAACTTATTTTAGCAAGTTTCGCTAACAAGTTATTCTTTGACTTACGCGTGAGTTAAAAAACAATTGCTACAAAAATTACCGAAATTTGCTTGCAAATAGGCATGCGGCTTTTTGTAAATTTGCAATATTTTAACTTTGGCATTTTCCAACAGAGAAAAATTGAACTAAGGGTTCTAATTTATTGCCTGGAATAATATGGTTGCTATTATCCATATAGTCAAAACATGTTAGTTGTTCTGGTTTGGTTGTTAATTTTTTTAATATTATCCTATTCTCCTTTAATATTAAAGTTAAGTTAAATAAATTATGTTTATAAATAAGCCTGAACCCACCAACCGTATTTATTGTTAGTTAAATATTTTTTAATAAATACCAAATATCCATCAGAATTTAAGGAAGGTTAAGAATACCAGATATTCTTTATTTTAAATAAAATAAATTAAATATCTACCTTTGACAATGAATAAAACTATAAACATTCTGGCATAACTAATTGAATAAATGCCTGGTTTTCAATTAAACGACAATTTTCCAGAACAGCTACAGAAATAAATACTCCTTGTCCATTTAAAAAACTGATAGATTTAAAATTAAATTGCAACATTTGAAATTTGGTACTGACTAGGTATAGTTTCTGTTAAAATAATATTATGACAGTCAAGTGACAAGACAACTCTACTGATATACAGTGTGTCCCCGGATGGAGTTGTTAGAAGGAAAAAATCTTTATCTACTCCTATTAAATTATATCTTAATTATTCAACTACTTTTGAACAATTAATAGTATCTATAAACAAACAACATGAGTTATAATAACTCACTGCTATAACTCACTATAATAAATCGGAAAAGATTTACGAACCGAATATCAAGGTGGCTCTATACAAGCCGATTGGCCGAAAGGAAACAGTCCATTATTGTTATTGAGGGAAGTAATGTCACTCGAATAATTTTGACGTTTTCAAATTAAGTTAATACCTAATTATTGTATACTTGTATCTTAGTATTTATTGTTATAGTCGTAGATAAAGTATAGTATTCAACTTGCGGTAATGGCCATAACTCACTTGATGAATTACAGCACTCGCCTGCGGCTCGTGCAGCAAACTTCATCTGCGTGAGTTATGACCTACATTACCGCTCGTTAAATAATATACTATTATTATTGATTTTACGATGAAAATTCATTCTTTATGAAAAATTCTGCTTGTCACAAAAATAAGGTAACCATATAAAAATTTAAAATCGGATGGACCATTGCGCCCAAAAAAAACTAGGACAACAAAATTTGCTCAAATTTACTGTGAGCTCCTAGACTATTACGTATTACCTTCGGTCGAACCTCAGACAGGTATCATGTGACAGTTGTGAGTTTAATTTATTTAAATAATTGATATTACATTTACCTCCTAAATATGCCTCAGTTAACCCCCAACAAAAATCAATTATCTACAGTCGATTGCGAGACGGTGTCAATATAAGAAACATAGCAGATGAAGTAGAAGTCGACAAAAATACCGCGCTGTTGGTAAAGCAAAAAGTTGCAGAGCATGGAGCTATTATTATTTTCGACGCAAAATCAAGATAGAGAATTAGTGGATTTTTTTTAAGAGATCACCCCTTTGAAACCGCCATAAAGGCCAAAGAGGAAACCAATTTCCCAGGGTCAGTTAATACGGCTCGTAGGAGAATTCGCAATTCTGATATAAGGAATCGATGTGCTGCTAATAAAATATTTTTAACGACCAGAAACAACCAAATCAGGTTAGATTTTGCCCGTGAATTCCGCAACCAGAATAATTTGTCAGAAGTCGGAGTCCTGTAATAATGGGAGACTCCGTGTTTATAGGCCATCTGGTGCGCGATATGATGAGAGATATATTCACAAAAAGTGGAAGTTTCTCTATAAACGTTTGGGCTTGAATTAGTACTAGGGGTCCAGGAATTTGTAAGATCGTGCAGGGGAAACTTACCAAAAAATGATACCCTCGGTTGGAGCAGTTTATTTCCAAGATTATATATTCCAGCAAGATAATGCTCCGATACACGAAGCCCGTTTTACTCAAAATTTCATTGAGGAAAATAATATTCGTGTTTTACCATGGCCTTCGAAAAGCCCTGATCTATGCCCGATCGAAAACGTTTGGGGTTTAATGATAAAGGCTATAAATAAGCATAATTTCTTGTCAAGAAATTAATATGAACTCCGTGAAAGAATAAACCAAGCTTGGAATGAATCAACGTAAATACTACGTGAAACTTGATTTTAAGTATGCTGCGAAGGTTGCAAGATGATATCGTCAAAAGTGGTGCAATGATCAAATATTAAAAATATGTAAAACGTGTTTTAATTTAGATGTTTAAATGATTTAATATTTTTACCTATTGATTGTGAATTTTTAAGGTTTGATTGATTTTTGATTTTTCATTCATGTTTAATATATTACACTTAAAATATGTTGTTTTAATTAATTGAAAAAAAATTATAATCCAAAATTATAACTTTGGGGTTCCTATATCTATATCTGTTTATCTATATCAACCGTAGAATTCAGACAAGATCGTAAACAAACTGATGGTAAAAACAAAATTATTGAACACTTTGTCGAAAAATGAAGGGTTCAAACATTAAATAAAATATTTCTGTGTTGAATGGCGAAAGAGCTGAAAATTTCCACATGGACACGGCAATTGCGGCAAAATTCAAATATAACCAGCGCAGCGTTGATGTAGAGAGAAGTTTTTCCAATTATAAAAACATTTTAAGTGATAGAAGGCATAGTTTCAAAATGGAACATTTCGAAGAACATTAAGTAATTGCTTTTTTTCACACGGAGTATATTTTTTTATACATTATGTGTATGATAATTTAACAAAGTTGTTTATTTGGTGAAAAATAAATATTATATAATATAATAATTAATAAAACACCATCCTAAATATTTAAATATTTTATAAAATGTTATGTTATATTTTAGTATGTTTTTAAAATGTTGTTGCATGTACCTTTTTTGTTTTTGTTAAAACGTTTATTCGCTAAACAATAATTATATTTTATTGATTATTTTATTAATTTTCATTAAATAAACACTAAAAATGAAAGAAATTGTGTATTGTACGTGTTTGCTAATATTATTTCATGACATAGTGGTCTTAAGCAGAAATTACTATTTTAAAAATTTAAACTACTTTTACTATTTAACTTTTTATGCTTTTTTAATGCTTTTATAAATATTTTATTGCATTTTTGAGACTTTTTTAGGTAAACACTTCATGATTTTAAGCGCTTTTTTACATTTCTTTATGCTTTTTTATTCGAGCTTTACTTATATACCTAAATCTCGATTTTCGTTCAAGTTACAGACAAGAGGAGTAACTTATTAATGGACTACTCAGGAGATAATCGAACGAAAATCACCACAGGTGTGTTAAAACAATCATTACAATTTTTTCAAAAGTTAAGTTATATTTGTTGTCGTTGATAAGGGACAGTTACCAAAGTTAACTTAAAACCCTTCAAAAATTAACTCGACAACTATTCATTATTTTTACAGTTTACACGACATTATTACGTTACAAAGTAATGTGACACATTATAGGTACTGTAATTTATTTCAGAATGCAGCTCAGGAGTTCGCAGAAGAATTTGGAACCAACTTCAATGAAGAAAACATGATGAGAAGTGTGAAAGGAACTGGCACAGAGCATACAAAGTACTTCGATACACAATTGACACATTAAAGTACTTTAATGCAAGAACGCAACTTACTGGTTTTGTCCGATTAGCCAAAATTTTTCCCCCTTTTTATATATGACGGACGCTAAATCATTTTTTTCTTATTCTTGTTCTATGGCTTTTTAGACGGAGTTGCACGGCTCTCGGTGGGACTGAGTGTGCGACTCTTAGTATAAACCACAAAATTGTGGATAGCTGGAGTGATGCTCAAAATCGGTACCGGGTACCGGGGGTCATGTTTCCGTGCGTATTATTGTTTTACTGGTTGCCTACAGTAGCAGCTTTACTCTAGTAAGATGTGTTATTGCATTTCAGTAACTTCCCATAGATGGCGCTCACGTGTATTGTGTACCGTCTTTATCCAAAGCGGACGACATAATATGCGAGGGTTCTATGTGTGGAAAGGTGCCAAAGGGTTAAGTCAGTCTGATGAGTCCTAATAAGGACGAAAGCTAACTGTCTACCGGCCCGGGGTTATCCATAAGGTCTTGGACTCCCCGTACTTTAATGCAAGAACGCAACTTACTGGTTTTGTCCGATTAGCCAAAATTTTTCCCCCTTTTTATATATGACGGACGCTAAATCATTTTTTTTATATATATATATATATATATATATATATATATATATATATATATATATATATATATATATATATATATATATATATATATATATATATATATATATTAGTTACAAGGCTTATTTAAACATTAACAGCCAGATTCTCCAACGCTAGTCCGATCTAATTTTAACAAACTGATAAGTATAAGAATAAGACAACTAAGTTTTATACTGTGAATTTGTTTCTGAACATTTTCGCAAAACTATGAAGAAAAGGGCATTTTAGTACGTACTTTTGGCAATAATAGAACTAAATTCATTACAGCAACTCGCTCCAAGATGAAAATCATAATCAAGTAAATCGCTGAAATAGAAGAATAATTCATAAATTTTTAACGGCGACTTATTAAGAATAACAGGACAAAAACCTGTCAAAATATAACTGATCAATTATAAGATCTTAATTTAAACCAGTACTAAATCTTAAACCTTCTTAGTGAATCTGAACATTAAATTCTTATTACAGTAAATCTTAGAAAAGTCCAGGCTATAAAGATGATAAACATTTGTCAATAACTGGGGTGTTTTGGAAATTTGGTTGGTCATTAGTACATGGTGTTGAATTATTTTTTATGGATTTTTTAATTTTTGGTTCTAGTCTTTTGCCTTTATTTTCGAGGTGGAGTAATTTGATTATCTAAATCTATAAAATGATTATCTATACAATGGGTGGACATCCCTGAGTTTGTTATATTGTTTAGAATATACGTTTTCTATTCTTTTAGTCCGGTTTTTACGCTTCTACCGCTTTGGCCTACATATACAACCATACAATCGGCACAATTTATTTAGTAAACTCCAGATTTGCCTAATTTATCAATTTTGTTCTTATTGTTTACTTAGGTTTTACACATAATAATAATATAGTCTTAGAGCCTAAATTACTTAATTAGTTAAAAATATAATTGCTAAATTTAGAGGTATAGGTAATAAATTTAAAGTTGTTACTTTTTGACGGACTTATACTATAACGTTCCTTTCTTAATGATTTTTTTTGTTTCTTTTTTAATATATTATCAATTAGGCTTTCTTTGTATCCGTTACATTCTGATATCTGCTTGATGGCATGCAGTTCTTTTTGAAAGATTTCTTTATTTAGTGGAAAAATGACAAGTCTGTGTACGAAGCTGTGAAATGGAGACAGTTTTATTTTCCATGACAGTTTTGACGTGTAATGTATTACTGTATTTGTGGTTGTTCGTTTTCGATATGGTATTTCTTGTTAGGACTGGATCATTGATGAGTTGAATAGTTTTTTTTTCGGATAAAGTCAAGGATGTTAAGTGTGGAAGGTGATGCTGTTTCTCATATGTTGGAATAGTGTTTTAGGTTAGGTCTTATTTGAGAGACATAGAGAGTGTATATGTTGGTAGTGGAGAAGTATTTGTGGATGGGATAAGTGCTTCTAGATTTTTTGCGTGAGCAAGATGGGGTTGTGATAGGTGCATAGATTTACGTCCATTATCCAGCTCTTGATTCGAGACTTGTATGGAAAAATAAGTGTTGGAGTGAAGAGTACTGTCGTCGGCGTAGTTGTGGATGGGATTGTGAATGGGTTCATAAACATTAAACTTTTTCCTATAATTGTTTACTTTATGCCAAAGAGTTATAATTTAGGAGCTATATAATGTTTTTGTATCATTTTTTTGAAAACGATCAATGACAGCTTATGATACATATTCCGGCATTGTTGGAAAATTAAAATTTAATCATACATTCTTTATTATTCTAATTTTTACACCTATACCATCAAAAGTATCTGAGTACTAAGGACACAACTATTTAAAAGTCTTCATACAAAAGATTTCAGGTATACGTCACTATTTGTTATTTGTATCCTGTCTGTGTTTAAATATTCTCGCTAAAAACCTATAAAAATAATTTATTGTCGTATTGTTTAGAGAAATATTCCTTTATATCAGACCATCTTGAAATTTATATTATTTGAGAATTCTTTGTAAAGGTTGAGTCCTTAATATTTGATAACTTCAGCCCAAAATAATAGTGTTTCTTTTCCAGTACGTCTAATAAATAACATTAAAATTCAATTTGCGGTAGAAGTAAATTTGCTATAGCTCCATAAATATTTCCTAAATGAATTATGAATCCCTAAAGATGCTTGCGTGTCTACGGAGTTTCTATACAAACTCACTGGTTATTTGTTGCCTATGTTTTCGATATTCTATTAGATTATAGAAAAATAAATAAATACCGACTGCTTACTTCCTAAATTTATTATTAGTAGTATTATTTACCGAATAAAAGCTATACGGTGTTATAAAAACTGCGCGTATTTTATACGTTACAGAGGTTGCCAATAATATAAATACAATGCAAGGGCCGCAGGTGTACTTTTGGCACGAAAGCCACAGAGCATTAAAGTAAAACAAATAACTTAAAAAAGTTTTTTTTTATTTAATTTTTATTAGCTTGGCAATAGTTCGAAAGGCGATTGGGAAATCTCTGCGGCTGGTATATAAGGGCTGCAGAGCTGCAGAACCACCAACATTTTCAAGCCACTTGACTAATTTTTTAATACTTTGCAGTAAATAATTAAAGATTCCTTGAAATAAAAATAAGTAAATTTAAAACATCGAATGCTTGTATTATAATAGGCCAGCGCTAGTCCACTTACGCCGCTCGGCACCGACACACAGTGTAACGGATTTGATATTTCGTGGACATAGGGCAAAAGAGTGACTACCGAGTTTTAATTTTTCTTGTTCTTATTCGTAAAATATCTGGGGTTTAGTCGTTTACCAGTTTTTTTCTCCTTTTTAAGCAGAAACTTGACTTCTCTGAGAGCAATAAAAATGATGCGAAAATAAGTCCAACTTTAAAAAATTCATAATATGTGTTCTATAAAAAAATTAAAAGCAGCTTTTGTTGTATGTTAACTACTCTTGCTATTTCCAAATTTAAGTGGAAATATTTGTAAAGTTTACTTACATATGGAATTTTAAAGAACCGTGGTCTTAGTCGAAGAAAAAACAAACTTTTAAAAAAATGCCTAAATATGCCCAAGTTGTTACATACACTAGAGGATTATATACCTCTTATACATTAGGAATATCCAAAAATCTCATCCGACTTTGTCCGATTATTGAAAAAAAATTCTTTAGTAATGTCGCACATGCAGGAATCCAAAGTTGCTTTTTAATGCCGCTTTGAAGATTTTCCAGGTACTTATGATATTAATTGTATAAAATTTTCTAGGACGTTACAAGTAAATTGTAACTAATTGAACTTTTACTAAGAAAAGTGGCTAGAATAATATTAAATAAAATATCCATGAATCTAAGTACCTACCTACATAGTTTTAAAAATACGTTATTATACCCAGTTTTAAATTGTTATTTTATTAAGCATTATATTATTCTAAGAAGTAGGAAATAATCTAACTCATTAAGTTGTAATGTAATAAGGATGCTGAGCTACTAAGGGTGAAAACAAAGTAGTAAAAGAACAAAGAAAAAAGAAATTACAAAATGATTTTCGAAATGAACTTGGGATACTAACAGACGTTGTAAAACAGAGTAAGGGCACTACAAATGACGGCAATACTGGAACTTTTCCCGGCCTTATGAAAAATCAGCAGCAATCACTGGATTAAGCAAAAATTTAATTAATTTTTGCTGTTATTCTTTAAGCGCTTTATTTGGGTAAAAACTTAAATATTTGACTGATATTATAATAATGAGAATATTTGACAGATACTGCAAAAGCTGTATTTGTCATTCAGTAGTTGGTACTATATGTCATCAAGTGTTGACATGTTATTAATACATGGGGGCAGAAATTTGCGAGAACATTTCTTATATTCCTGTTGGACACTGATCTGAAGAGGCATCAGAAGCTAGAAATAAAGAGTTTCGTAAATTCCAAGAACATTACGCGCGAAAGCGAGGACCGAGAATATTGAGGCCATATTGCATCATTTGTTAATTTCTTCAAATCTCCTGGTTTCCTTTATAAGACCTAAATTTACTAGGAAAAAAAATATCTGTTCTCAGAAACCGACCGTTGTCTCAGGTGTCCCGCAAGGTTCAGTTTTGGGTCCCTTGCTGTTTTCATTGTACATCGCCGACAATTTAGGCAGCATTAAATTTTCTAATATTCAAGCATATTATGCCAATGATACGCAGCTGTACATTGGGTTTGATCCGAGAGATGCCGTTGCTGTCTGTGACGGTTTAAATTCTCACCTGGAAACGATAAGAGCTTTGTCTCTACGTCATAATTTGATACTGAACCCAACTAAATGTAACCTGATTTTGTTTGCCTCTAAAAGAGCAAACCATTCATTTCGTGATTTCAGTGTTAAGATAGGTGAAAGTGTGTTGCCCACTCAGAACAAGTCAAAGAGTCTAGGCCTGATTTTTGATAATAATTTAATCTTTAATCATCAAGCTTATGGATTGCTTTCACGAGAGTACTTATCCCGACAGCTATTGTATGCAAGCAGGCATTGCTTTAGTGTTGAACTTAAAAAAGCTGCTTTGTGACTCTCTTGTCTTATCACACTTCAATTATGGTGCTGCTGTTTACGGTAACTACTTGAATCTTTTTGATAGGAGACGTGTTCAAAAGGTACAAAATGCTTGTTGTAGGTATATTTTTGGCTTGCGCAAATTCGAACTTCTCCCCGTTAATATAATATGCAGAACCGTGCTAAACTTCTTTTTTTTGCCTTTGTGCATCGAATCATAATTACTAAAAGTCCACCCTACCTCTATAGGAAAATATCTAGGCGACTTGACTATCACTCGGTTAATGTTAGATCACGCTCCTTATATCATATTCCTCGACATCAGACGGCTATGTTTCAGAAATGATTTTCCTACTGTTCTGCAAGCTTGGTCTATGGTCTAATGGTCTACCTTTTGGCCCTAATAACTTAAGTATTAGTACCTTTAAGAGAAAATTAAAATATGTGTGGTTCTTAAATTAAATAAAAATATGTGTTGTCTTCAGAGTAGATTTAAGAATTATTGTGCATTTTTTTAAGATACTGGCTAGCATGGGTTGTTGATTTTTTGATTATTTTATGTGTTTTTTGCTTGTGTTAGCCAGCCCTTAGCTGGCAATATTGTATATTTATTTTAAGTTAAAGAAGGGTTAGGTGTAAGAATAGCTGTTTCCGTTCTGGTCTTAGCTAAACCTTGCCCTTAAATTTGTTTTATATACCCAACATCTTTTATTGTAGCTACTATTGTGTATCTAATAAAGTTGATTATTATTTTATAGATAGCCAGCGAGTCTTAAAAGGGTAAGCTGTAATCATTAATGGTAAATAAATAATAGATTTTTGGACGCTCCATATGCCAGATACCCACCAGATTTTTTAGGCTTTACTAATCGATTTGCAGTCAATAAAGGTGTTTCATTCGGTAAATGATGTGAAAATTAAGTCCGAAGAAGAGCACGTCTCCCTTTGATACAAACGTTACAGTTAGGACGACAATTATTTTTTTTAGGTACCTATAGTTGGTGTCTTCAGCAAAGCAATATTTCTCTCTAACAAGGTAAGTTGGCTCATGCAGTGGCCGTCCGGGTTATCACATCTTTCCCTTTTGTAACTTTTTATGGGATGGGTATAAGGGGTTGATTTTGATTCTGGCCAAAACGTGGTTTGATCGTCGGTTACCCTCTGTTTAAGTCCACCTGGTAAAGGGAAAAGACCCAATAATCACAATAACAGCATGGCACCCGGATCAGAATCAGAGGTAGTAATTTTTTTCTTATTAAATTATATGACGGTTTTATATTGCACTAGATTAAAAATTGTTCGTTTTATTTTTCAAAATATAAAATATTTTTCAAGAAAATTTGTAAGAACAATTTTTATTTTCTGCGAATTATAAGATAAGTACTTAAATTTTTAAAAATTTCAAGTTGTCGAAAATTTGTTCAAAGTGAACAGTGATACATCACAGCCAACTGAAAGTAAAAACAAAAATATTTTCTCTATCATTCAAATTATTGTTTAATAATTCCAATTGAACTCTATTATTTATTTTTGATAATTGCAAATAAGAAAAAAGTATCAATATTTTTACCACCCTACATCTAAAGGACAGATGATTTGTGGACACCTACTGACATTTTTAGCATTTTTTCTTTTATTTTGTTGATTGAACCTTGTTAATGCGTTTTAACCAAATGGTACATCGTAGCTTTTAAATATATTTCGGGTAATATACGAAAAACTGCTACATGTTCTCATTGCAAAAACTTGCCGCTTATGTGTAACTATCAAGTTCTACACAAATAAAGTAAGCAAATTATCATCAGA
The DNA here is from genome assembly GCA_963971165.1 of Philopedon plagiatum. Taxonomy (NCBI): domain Eukaryota; kingdom Metazoa; phylum Arthropoda; class Insecta; order Coleoptera; family Curculionidae; genus Philopedon; species Philopedon plagiatum. The sequence goes on along the minus strand of OZ020191.1, from coordinate 106,815,852 downwards.
GAATATTGGAAATGCCCGAAAAACAAATTCTGTTGTAGCAGTATCTTCTAAAACAAAATTAATACCCGCCGAATTTATATTAACTTAACCAATAGCAAAACTGTGTCGTTAAACAAAACAAAAATGTTAATTAGAATTACCAATTTGAAAACCTATCGATGCAGAGACACCTAGCTTTAGCTAATTTTAAAAGCATCCAATTCCAAGAATTTAAAAGCAAAAATATATGTCCACGATAAAAAACTGCCGACAAAGTGTACGAGATAAGAAAAGTTGTTTGTGCTTGAACAACCTCCTTCAGTTATAATTAAAACTGTTGTTACACTGAATACTGCTTAAAATTCTTGGTAAACATTTAGGGAACATTTGGTAAACACCAAAGAATAATAAAGCAATTTAAGTTCAGGTTTACAATTTAAGTTTTCAAATTATTGTTATTATGTAAAAAATATGTTTTAAACTATAATAGAACCCATAATTATTGAACTTGTATGGTTGCGCTAGAGTCGATTATTGTATTAATGGCTTGGCAACCATTACGAAAGATGGATTTCTCACCGTTAAAATAGCAAAAAAGCATAAATAGAGTAATCGGCTTCACATTATTTTGTCGTCAAAGAAACATTTAATTTTTGTTCGTTTGGTACCAGTGATATAATTTTTTTCATTGACAACCCTGTTGTTTATTCAGTTAAATTCGTTTTATTATTTGGTCCGCAAACATGTAGCTATCTTATGTTTTTAATAATGATCAATAAGGACTGAGATTCTTGCAAATGTAACAAAGAGTAACAGTTTATTGCAGCCTTGCATTTTGTGTCACATATTTAATATAAAAGTGTTGCCAGCATAATAAAAATATAAAGGAAAGGTAATTGTTGCCTACTTAATTTGTCACTAATATTTTTTTATAAAAAATATACTGTATTTTGTTTTAGACAAAGTCATTTTACTTGCTAAACGTATTAAAGGCCCTTCTAAAGCGCATTTGAACCGCAATATTATCGATTAAAATTCAAGGAAATGAATATTTTTGAACTGTTGGCAGCATACTGTACGGTCGGGAGGAATGTGACATTTCGCGTTGTTCAGTGGTCTGCCAGTTAACAAGTTTAAAAAGTATTTTGAGTTTTACAGAACATAAATGTTCTAAAAGGAATTCTACCCATTGTTTTGCTAGCCCGCAAGGCCTTATTTATAGTCTGGGCAACCTTTCGAAGACCAGGGAAAAATTCTATAGAACTGTTTGAAAGCTTAAAACATGAACGGCTTACCACAAAGGTGTAGGATTTAGCACTGGTTTAAACTGATATCTTATAATCGATAAGGTAGGTTTTGACAGGTTTTCTTATTAAGTCGTTATTAAAAACTTATGAGTTATTCTAATATTTTAGTGATTTGGTTGGCTTTCAAATGATTTTCATCTTCGAACGTATTTCTAGAATGACTTTAATTCCATTGTTGTGGAAAGTACGTACTAAAATTGCACTTTTCTTCATAAATTTGCGAAAAAACTCAAAAACAAATTCGAAATAGAACTTAGTCTGTGTTATTCTTACATTTGCCAGTTTAAAACTTTTTATTGTCAGATTAGACCGGTCTAGCGTTAGAAAATATGACCGGAATTCTTAAAATATTTAAACCACTTGGCAAATGAAGGGATTTAGAAGTCATTTCCCATATTGGTATAGTCTTTTTCGTAGCAACAATAAATATGTTATTAAAGCACTCTGCTTAAACTTGTTCCACCACAGAATTGTTTAATAACAAAGATCAAACTCGAAACAAATTTTGCTCTCACATCACAATTTTCAAGAGAAAAGGAAACCTAAGAGAATTATAACACGGGAGATAATAAATACTGGATATATTCAGTGTACCTATGATAATCTTATTTGATTTGAGGTAAACAAACAAAGAAGATTGTAATTCTGTTGTAGAGAGTTAGTTAAAACAAGGAATTATAGATATTAAACAGCATCAAGGCATGATATCCTGTTTTGAAGTTCTAAAACATTCGAAGTAAAGCTGGAGAAATCGTTCTTAATCATACACACCAGTAATACTGGGTATTTTCTTAAATTTTTTAAAGATTTTTTATATTGCGATATCTCAAAAACTGTTTGGAATGTTTTAATAAAAATTTTGGTGAAAAGGAGACAGGGAGACATACTTTAAAACATATTACAATAACCATGCATTAAAGAGAGGACGGCAGGTTCAAAAGGTCAAATGGAAAGGTGTATTTTGTCGAAAATTCGATTCTTTCTCAAGGTTATGTGTGTATGCAGAAAATTGCTGCATTTATTCTACTGGTTGCATAGTTACGAATTTTTAAATAATTAAAAAAAAAGAGGAAAAATATCACAACATACCTTAAATATGACTGTCGTGCTTTAACAGGTGTTCGAAACGGTTTCAATTTATTTTTAAACATTTTGCAATTGGGTTTTGATAGGAACAGGGCACACGATTTACAATTTCGGGAGTTACTAATGTACAGGGTCTTCCAACGAGGACTGAACAGGGGCTCATTTTTGAGCTTCCTTGTATTTAAAGAAAAATCTAAAATAGCCAATCGATATACTTTTTCCTGCAGAATTCAAAAATGAAACCAAAAATTTATTTGAACCAGAAACAAAAGAGTTACGCTATGGATAAGGTGTTTTTTAAATGGAACATAGCTTTTTTTATACGATTTTCGGAACGAGTGATTTTTTTTATGTCCGTTCTGATTAAAATATTTAATATTGTGACAGCTATTTTTATTAAATTTTAATGTTTTATCCAGTATAATTTAACTTCAACTTGTTTGAAACATACACTAGGTAATAAAGGTAAAATCACCTTGAAATCCTTCAAAGTCAAAAAATTTGACAAATTTACTATAATATTGCCGAAATGAAATATTCATTAGATGAGAGATTGCAGATTGTTATCTTGTTCTACAAATGTCAAGAAAATGCAAGAGAAGCAAGGAGAAGATTTATTGCAAATTTTCACAGAAATATATCCGTCAATACTATTCTAAGGATAAAGAACCTATTCGAGGAAAATAAAACATTACATGACAGAAAAAGAATTCCAACTCTATACTAACTGCTTCTCTTGCATTTTCTTGGCATTTGTAGAACAAGATAACAATCTGCAATCTCTCATCTAATGAATATTTCATTTCGGCAATATTATAGTAAATTTGTCAAATTTTTTGACTTTGAAGGATTTCAAGGTGATTTTACCTTTATTACCTAGTGTATGTTTCAAACAAGTTAAATTATACTGGATAAAACATTAAAATTTAATAAAAATAGCTCACAATATTAAATATTTTAATCAGAACGGACATAAAAAAAATCACTCGTTCCGAAAATCGTATAAAAAAAGCTATGTTCCATTTAAAAAACACCTTATCCATAGCGTTACTCTTTTGTTTCTGGTTCAAATAAGTTTTTGGTTTCATTTTTGAATTCTGCAGGAAAAAGTACATCGATTGGCTATTTTAGATTTTTCTTTAAATACAAGGAAGCTCAAAAATGAGCCCCTGTTCAGTCCTCGTTGGAAGACCCTGTACATGCTTGTCGAATCCGGTCTTTCAAGTTTTATAGTGTGGTTGGTTGGTGCTACCTTTTCCTTATTTAAATCGCCACAAAAAAATCCAAGGGTGTCAGATTAGAAGACTTTACAAACCAGTTTATAGGACTACCACAACCAATCTATGTAACTCCAAACATGCCATGAGGGTCTCGGTCTTGTCGCGCAAAGTGTGGCGGGGTATATCTTGCCGCAACCACACCTCTTCGTGCTGATTTTCATTCCATGCTAAATTGTATGCGCAACTCCTGTCAAAAAGGAATTTTTTATACGAATACCATTAAAAGTGGACTTTTTAACGTAGCATTATAATGGTAAAAGTGTTATTTGTTACTAGTGATAAAAGTAAACTACTAGTGATACTAGGATATTGACTGACCGGTCGGTGGCTCGGTGGGTCTCGCCGCAGAAATGCAAAGCGGGCTCACTCGACCACGGCGCTGCACCTGGTTCGATTCCAGTGCTGTACCATAAAAAAATTAAAAAAGTACAGGTCTGGGTGTTTGTCAGTATGAATGAAGTAGGTGCATGGTGTATGCGTGTTGAATCAAGAAAGGTGGTAGAGGAATTCTTCCTCTACCGAGGAAGTACCACTCCACACACCCTATTAAAATGAGCTGGTGAAATCCCTATGGATGTTGCCAGCACTGGGCGTATGAGTCGGCTTTGAAAACAATCCACGGTACCTTAGTACTTAGGCTTGCTGCCTTCGTAGGCTGTATAAAGATAACAAGATGTTAAAAGTAAATTGACAGTAGCGTGTCAATAATATTTTAAATAAACTGTCATTCGCTTTTCGAAATATATTTTAAAAGTTAAAGTTATTTTTTATTACGTTGACACTACAAGCCTGTCTTTTTACTACTTACCGATTGGCTAGTGTGAAACAACACCTTCATCCTACGAGATATCCGATTTCATCCGGCCTTTAACGTGAATAGGACGGTTTTGACGTCGATTTATTTTGCACTCTTCCCCTGCTTTTCGTCTGTAGAATGGGTCCGAAAACTCTTTGGTTTTCGGTGGGATTTGAAACCACAACGGTAATCGAAAATCGGTTTCTAAAGAATTGGTTAAAACCTTAACCAATCGGCCACCGCTGACCCCGAAATATATTTTAAAGACTTAAAATTTCATCAGATTTATCACATTTTTTGAAACTAAATATACAGTGTTGGTAGAAAAAGCAATGTATGATATATGTGTTAATTTTGTTCGAAGAAATAACATGCCACTTTTGACACTTGTGTCATGAATAAGTATTAAAAATGTTTGAAAGTAGACGGCCATCTCGAACACCTGATATAGTGCGACCGTAGTTAAATTTAAGTTTTGTTATAATAACTTTTCCTCTTAATTTACAGTTATTCAAAAATTGGTAATTGTGTAACAAGTAGTGTAAAATGCAAGAATTCTCTGCGTGCACATATAGTTTTTGACGGAGAATCCAATTTTCGAAAAAAATAGCATTCCATTTGTCATTTCAAACTTGCCACCCACCTGTCAATAGAAAATAGTTTAAAATAATTTTTTATATTAACTGATTGATGTTTCCATAGAGATTAAATTACAAAAATAATCAATAAAATCATATCTAAAAATGTTAATAAGTCCCTCACAACTTACCTAATTACGACAAACATATATATTTATAACTAATCATTACTTTAGATATGACACACCTTTCCTATAAAACTTTTTAAATTTTAATATTTAAGTCATTTTTATAATCGTGTATTTTTGTGATACCCGTTTTTGGTACTAGTTTTAAAAATCAAAATGCAGCCTGCTCATAAAATAAGCTTTAACAATAAAACCTGAACTAAACAAGTTATCCTAGAAAAATACACTTTAAATTAATGAAATTTAATAAATTATTGTCTAGTGTATTTGAATGCACGCTTGAATAAAAAACTTAAATCCGCCTCCGGAGAAAGCACAATCCGATATTCAATTGTTTTTTATGGCAAAAAATGTGTTTTTGTCAACTAAAGCTACAACCCAAAAATTAAATTTCTATTTTTGATGTGAACAAAATTGGGATATGTAAAATGATTTCGTTGACACTCGGTATACGTATTCAAAAGTAATGAATTTGTATGACTGTTAGTACACAGTAGTAGTACAAAATTTGATTATGATTGATGGTTACTGTGGACTTATCGCTAATTCTTGAGGGGAATTATCGCTTTAATTTTGCGAAAGACCACAGTTCTTATGGGGATTTTAGTACATGACGGAAATATTCCGGGTAATTTTTTTGACACAGAGATAGCCGCGATAATTATTTTCAACAGTGAATGTAGCTACGGTAACAAACAATAAAATACCGGTATTGTTTTGACAAAATCTTGATTTCGACTGGTGATTTTCGTTTAAAATCTTTATGATTTTATAATGGACCGCCTCCTATTCTATTATGAATATTTAGGTTTTATTCTTTTTATTAGGTTAGAAGTTTATGTTATAAATATATGATATAAATTTAAATTGTTACCGATTTATTAATATCATTTTATACAAAAGTATTTTTTTTTAAAAGCAAATAATATTTAAACTATTGTGTAAGAACAGATATTATAGCTCTTATAAATCAAGCAATACATCGTAAGACTTTTTCCCTTGTTAATATAACTTTCTGTATTTTTCAAAAAATCCAAAAAATTGTGGAACTAATTAATGAATTAAATGAAATGCTACCGTAGCAATACTATTCTAATCTCTAAACAAGTAACAACTTTAACCTACCTCTTGCTTCATGAAACTCCAACGCAATGTGAGCATCGACACCCAGCGAGTAATAGTTGTTTACGACATTAAGTGGCAAGTTCTCTTTACCCTCTTCGGTTGGATCAGCGTTACTGTTTTTCTCAACTTCTAAAGACCACCTGTCCAGGAGAACGGTGTCGCTGTGGCTTATGTTTGACAAAATCTTTGAAATTGGTTCGTCTGTGTATCCCTGAAAGAAACCAAAAAATATTTAAAATTTAAGATAAAGTAGGATTGTACTAATAGTGGAGAGAATCGTATTATTGTAAAAGGTTATGAATAAATTTATTTATTATAATTTGAATTATTTTGCTTATAGAGCGTTGCCACTTGTAATTTATATAAGGCAGAGTATTTCGAATGCATGTGGAGGATATTGAGTCCTAAACTTCTGGAAAGTGGCTTATCTAAACTTCTTTGCATATTCGAGTAACGTAAGGTATTGACTGAAAATACTGTTCAACAACAAGCATAATCAGAAAATCAGTAGAATTCATAACGGCAAATAAAATCTTAATTATTAATCAGTCAGGATTTCGTGAAGGTCATATTTGTGAAACTGCAACCTAGAACATACTATATCTGTTAGAGGCAGTTTTTCTTGATTTACAACGCGCTTTTGAACCGATAGATCGGCAGGTTCTGATAAAAAAAAATTACAGGGGTATGGTATGATTATTCAAGCACTAAACTGGCTTATAGACTATCTGGAAAACAGAGAGCAGGTAACTGAAATTAATAATAGTATATCAAGAGAATTGTTGAATAATAACGCTATACTACAGGGAAGCACTCTTAGTCCGTTGATGTTTTTGTTATATATTAACGACATCACAACTAAAATAATTAAAACCTGTTCCATTTACGCACGCCAATACGTCAGTTTCCTTCTTTTCAAACGATCTGCATCAGTTATTAAACACTATTAATTTAGAACTAAATCAACTTAATAAATGCTTCAGTATAAATTTACTTAAGCTAAATACTAATAAATCTAAGTTTATGTTAATTGGTAATAGTAAACATTAGAGCGAATTTCAGCAAAGTCAACTAAGTGTGAAAATAGGCACTAATAATATTGAGGTGGTAGAAAAAATTGGTTCTTGGTTTTATTGTTGATAACAATCTTAATTTTAAAGAGCATATTATATTCATTATCGAATGTAATACCACAAGATGTTTCGGGATTACCGAATAATACTTTTACCTGATACGAAACGCGTTACCCGGCAACACTACGACTCCGAAAGAGGAGTAGTGTTGCCGGTATCGCGTTGAGTGTCAGGTAAAAGTATTAGGTAATCCCGAAACATCGAGTTGTATTCAATAGATTATACAACGAAATTAAGTACATATATCCTTCTTATCTTAAACATTTTTATTATAATAATTATTGTTAATAACCAGAAATGAATTCTGAAATAATTTGTCAAAAAATGACAATTACAATGTGGCCACCAAGCGATAATCACTTAAATGATTATCATTTATTAATCACATCCTTCTATATAGGAAAAATATACATCGAGTTGTATAATCGTCAAAATAACAAAAAATATAAACTTTTCATCTCTACAGTCAACATGTCTATCGCAGTGGACAAAAGTTACTCTCTATATACTTTGGTCTTGTCTCGTCTAGTGTTTAGTTCATATATATCCTGGAAAATAAAAATTAAACTAACAGACCGCAAAAATTACATAATAAGGCGATGAGGATAAGTCTTGGAGAAAGAAGGGATACATCTATATGAAATATGTTTGGAAAAACTAAATCGGCTCCCAATTAAAAATTTCTTGAATTAAAAACATTAATTTATATTATATAATATATATATATATATATATATATATATATATATATATATATATATATATATATATATATATATGTATATATATATAATTTATATTATATATAAAATTCAAAATGAGATGACTCCCAATTATCTGGCTGAAAAACTTGTCGCGAATGAGTCGGTTCACTCATACCCAACAAAAAAAAACAACTTTCTTGTAAGAACTAACAGTAAAAGTAGCTTGGAAATGTTAGTGTACTATAAAGTTTTAATTGGTTTTAACTTAGTACCAACAAACATTAAAAATATAAGAAAATTTAACTTATTTAAAAATCAATTAAAATAACACTTGAAGGGAGAGGGTGAATAATTCATGCTCTGATTGAATTAGAATATGTTAAAATATGCGTAAACTTTAATATCTACCATAAACGGTCGAATATGGGCGATAAAACTGTCAATGGTTGTAAGATACGTAAAAAACTGTTATTTTATCAAATATATACGTCCATTACTTGATGACTATTATCTGTCATTTCAAAGTTAATATTTTGTGACTCCATACTTGTTGAATATGTTTTTTTTGTTCTTTGATTTGTAATGTTTATTGTGAGATTTTATTGTAGAATTTTTATTGTTTATGTGGGTATTATATTAGCCAGGTACTAAATTAAGAAAAGGAAATAATAATAACAATTTGCGGGCTAACAAACCTATTCTATTTTTTTCGATGGCGACAGTGGATTTATTTACAATGACTGCTTATTTTCTACACAACCACCGTTAAATCGTAGTTCCGAACCATCAATTCAGCGGTATTATGCGTCTGTATCGATCGTATTTATTTGATAAAACGCAACCCGGGGTTTCCCCGGTAGATATTTTGGGCCAGCCCGTGCAATAAGAATATAAGGTATTGGATCTTTAGCTTCCAAATTGCCTGAAGAAATTACGGATATTAATTTACTAGAATACAGACAACTAAAAATGTCTGATTTAGATTTTGAAATGGACAATATTACATTTTGGCAAAACGTAGGAAGTATATGAAATGGCAATTTAGCTTTTACGGAAATTTTAAAATTAGTTAATCATGTACTTATTTTGCCGCACAGCAGTGCTTGTGTTGAGAGAGTTTTTAGTGTAAACTTAAATAAAACAAAACAACGGATTAGGTTAATTACTGATACCGAATCAGGTATTCTCCATTCGAAACATTTGATTACCCACACATTTTTTTATGATTTTGAAATACCAACAGAATTGTTAAATAGTTATAATAACAAAATGTGCAGTACCTAATTACTTTTAAACAATATTTTTTTAGGTTTTTGTGCTTTTTTATTATATTTATTTATACTGGAAATAAAATAATATGTTACTTAAAAAGATATATTAATAATTAACGACCAATCCTTCTTTAGTTTTAGATTTAGTGAATTTTTGAAGCACCATCTAGTGATTTTTTAATTTTTGACCTGGCAATACTGAAAAGGAGTAAAAACTTAAAGGTATTTGTTAATGATACTGTTAGGTGCTAATAAACTCCAATTATTTTTTTTCTTTTTATTTATCTTACGCTTACTTTGACAGTTAATCATAACCTCATTTATCTTTAAACTTTTGTTAGAATTTATTATACCTAAAGTAACTAAATTGCAAAATATGATTACTTGAATTTGGCAATGCTAACATTTAATAATACATATTTACATAGCTTTCTTCTGATTTCACCTGTTCTTGGCACATGAAAAATGAGCTTGCTCGGCGCACTTATAGTGGCATTTTTTCATATTGGCATAATATTAACTTATATGGTAGTTTTACAAAAATATCATTGCATAATAGAAATAAATTCACACAAATTACACTAAAATCATAAAACGAACTAAACGCAAACAACACATAATTTCTATTTACATTACCTAAACGTTTCAGGTTAGGCGCGGTGAGAATGTGCGACTGAATATACAGTCAAAGCCGTGTTTCTTACTCTTTGAATGGCACGTGACTAATTGTTACTGTTGTTACTATTATGATAGTTGTTTTATTATTGTTGAAATTCATTTTACTATGATTTTTAAGTAGGTGTGGGCTCACATTATTAATTTTAAAAAATCGGTCAAGTGCAACTTGCACAATTGGAGTTCCGTGCCAGCAGCCCCCCACTTTACCTGAGAAAACCTCGGCTGCCCAATCTCCGCCAATCTGCCGCGCTACCCGCCGCCGACGGCACTAACGCCATATAACATCGCGTATGCGCGGAGCTGCCCTAAGCCAAAAGTTGTTCCTTACAGCGTAAGAAATATTTTTTGTTGAAAAACTTTTTCTCTAAAACCAATGGTTCAGCAGTTTTAAGGAAATAACAATTGGATTGTTTATAACAATCAATCGCACTAGAATCTTTCAATACTGATAGTTTTGGCTCAATCTACACATAATTCTCAATGTCCATGATTTTTTCAGATTTTTCTAAGCGATTCTTTTGGTGGTAAGGGTGAGGGACAGCAATTTTTAAGCGTTTTTCCCGAAAAATGTTTAAAAAAATGCATACAAAATAAATCATATATGGTTGAATTCATGCTTCAATAGGCTTTCATTTAACACCCTACACGATGCCCTTTAATTTTTTTTTCATTTTCCAATTTACCCCCTGAAATAACCCTCAGAATCAAAATTCAACTTTTTATGCTTCACTTCTATAATGGACCACTACACTCTATCTCTGTGCTAAATTTCAAATTTTTACGTCGAATAGTTTCAGAGAAAATTGCCTTTGATAGACGGACGGGCGCCCGGACGGACGGGCACCGAAGTGAATCCACAAGTGTTCCGTTTTACTAAATTTAGCACGGAATACTAAAAATATATCTTAATTTGTGAATCTGCAAATCGTCTAAATATTTTTAGACCTTCAGGAGCCTAAATTATTTACTGAGAGTAGAAATACAACTATTAAGACTACTTAAAAATCTAGAATGTAAATGTAAAAACTTCCAAAACTTGATAATATAAAATATACTCTTATTTTAGGGTTATTAGCGCTAAAATGTTAATGAAAGCACAACAATTATAATCTGCCACGTATTTGTAATATTTTCAGTACACAGAGAAATCCTGTTGTTGACGAGCATTATTCTGTCTGTTGTGTTTACAAATCCGATTATAAAGGCAAATCCGATTTGGGATACTTAAATTCCTAAAGTGTCTTTATTCTCTTTTAAATGTCACAGCGTGAAAGGAAAACCTGGTTTGAGCAGGGTTTGTTTACATGAAATTTTATTTTGGTCTACGGCAGTATAATAAATAGACATGTTTATCAAACATATCTATTATAAGCAGATAGATCTAAATAAATATAAACATATAGTGCAAAGCAGTATTTAGTAAGTGCATTTACGCACATTTGAGAAATGGAGCAACGAAAAACACGGATACTTCTTGATGCAGCTTTATATTCAGGTTGGGTTTGAAAATAATTGCAATAAAAGAAAGGCTGATAAGGTTGCGTACTTGCCGCTACAATTTCGCCACCAAACAGTCACTGGCGATCCACCAGTTATTGCTCCTGGTTCAGAGTTGATTTTGTTACTAATTGCATATAACGATTTATATCGAAAAATTATAACATTTGATAACTCAAATAAACTGCTCGTCAATAGGTTCGGAAAAAATGGAGTGTCCAAAAGAGACCATGAATAGGATTTAGAAGAATTACTAGTATATTTCGAAGGTAACCGTTTCTTATATTAGTAAGCTTATTCATTTTTCAAATGATAATTTTTTATATAAAGCCCGGAAAGGTCTATTCCACATGCGGCCCGAATGTTTGATAAATCTTGGTGGAAAATAAACCAAATTCTGAAGCATTTTCAATATAAACCATACAAATTCTGACCAATGCAAATCTTAACTGAAGAAAACAAACGTCAAAGAGTTGAATTTTTCCGCGAAACGTTATTCCGACTAAACCAGGACTTAATGAAAATATTATTTACTGATGCGGCGACATTTATCACGGCTGGCATGCCCAACCGAAAAATAAACATTTCTAGGCTACTCAAAGTCCACAAAAAAAAGAAAATTGTAAAAATTCAAGGCCGTAAATCATTTCATGTTTGGTGTGGAATTTTGGGGAATAAAGTCCTGGGACCTATCTTTTTCGACGGTAATATAACCGGCCATAAATATCTGGATTTAATGGGCAATAAAACTGAAAATTATTTATAAAATATCCCTTTAAGGCAATGCAACGAATTAATATGGCAGCAGGATGGCGCTCCTGCATATAATGTTGCACTTGTGACCGACTTTCTGAATTGAAAATATGATTTGTGGATGGGGAGGACGGACCCATTCTTTGGCCAGCAAATAGCCCTGATCTTCCCCCGCTTGATCTATTTCTTTGGGGCATTTAAAAAATAAAGCCTATTACAATAGAACACATACCTAATTTAGATGAATTCAGTTTCAAAACTACAGAAGAACTAAGATGTTTAAATGAAATAAATGCTGAATATATCCATAACGCAGTTACTTGCAAACTAAGAAAAAACCTACAAGATTGATTAAATAATGGTGGCATCTGGGTAGAATAATAATAATAATAATAATAATAATAAATGCCTTTTTATTAACAAAAAAAAAAGAAATACAATTGACCTTTACAAAATAAAAATACAAGCAAGTATAGGGCGCAGTCTAGCCAAAGGGGCTACTCTACTGAACCCCAAACCGCTTGTGAGATTAAAAATAGAGAGAAAAGAATTAAAATAAATCACTGAAAAAAAAATAAAAGATAAAATTATAATGAAATAAATATTAATCAAAAGAAAGAAAAGAAGAAACCCAGCCACCACTCCATAAAAACTCTGTCATAAAGAAAGTGGAAGAAAAACCAAAGAAAAAAAAATATCCGCCCTGCCTTGAGAACACAAGGAACACATGATCATCGAAGCTACAAAAAAAACAACAAAAAAAATAAAAAATAAAAAAAAGCATTGGAGAAAACAAGCAAAATTTTTACAGATGTTGTTGATTTTGACGATTAAGTAAATATTTTTTAAATTGCAATTTAAATTTGTTACTATCAAGAGAAACCAATTCCTCTGGTAAAGAGTTATATAATTTTACAGCGTTGTAAGTAAATGATCGCTGAAACATGGCACTCTGATGATGAGGCATTGTGATTCTATTAGAAAATCTAATATTGCGCGCGTGTACATCCTCACGAAACACAAACTTACCTCTTATGGACAGCGGTAAAGCAGGGTTATTTAATATTTTAAACAAAAAAACACCCAGATGCAAAGCCCTACGACTGCTCATTGTAAGCCAGTTAAGATCTTTAAACGTATGTGAAACATGGTCAAATTTTCGAAGTCCAAAAATTAGGCGTGAGCAAGTATTTTGTACCTTTTGTATTCTGCTTATGTCAATTAAATCCAAACATGGCCCATAAATAAAGTCACAATAGTTAAAACTGGACAAAACAAGACTCTCACAAAGCATTTTGCGCAGTTTAAAACTAAGGATATGACGGTTATTATAAAGTAATCTTAGAGACATATATGCCCTTTGAATTAACTTCTTAATGTAGTCCCTAAATCTCAATTCAGTGTCCAAGATCATGCCCAAATTCTTAGCCCTCCCGACCACAGGAAGCCGAACCCCATCAAGAATTATGTTAATATTTTCATTTAAAAAAGCTCTATTATTCTTGTTTCCAAAAACCATCAAAGTTGATTTAACAGGATTCAACCTTAAATTATGATCTGACGAAAGTTGACTTAATATACTTAAATCTTCGTTAAGTAAATCTGTCGCGTTGATGTAGTCTTTACAGTTAAAATGAAGGTAAACTTGAGTGTCGTCAGCATACGCCTGAACCTTACAGTGCTTCAGAGACTTTAATATGTCAGAAGTATAAATAATGAAGAGAAGAGGTCCAAGGATAGATCCCTGAGGCACACCCGATAAAATTTGAACTTGTTCTGATAAATTACCATTATAAAGAATTGTTTGAAATCTGTTTAAAAAGTATGAATTAATTAGATCCAATGATGGTTTAAGGCCATAGTATTTTAACTTTGCCAACAGAAGTGAATGATTAAGGGTGTCAAAGGCCTTCGAGAAATCTAAAAGTACCAACACACTATTTAATTTTTTATCAATAGCTGTCATTATGTCATCGGTGATCTTGACCAACGCGACAGATGTACTGAAGTCCCTCCTAAAGCCACATTGGCTCTCAGGTAGTATGTCATTGTTTACACAATATTGAAACAATTGTGTGTATAACACTTTTTCAAATATTTTAGATAAAATTGGCAAAATGCTTATTATTCTGAGATCATTATAAGTTAAAGGGTTATTAGTTTTGGGCAAAGGTTTACCAACAGAAACCTTCCACTGATCTGGAAAATAATTAGCCTCTAAACAGCAGTTGATAATATGTGTGACATATGGGTCCACAAAGGGACTGCAATACTTTAACATTGATGAAGAAATACCATCAACACCAGAGGCGTTAGAGCTAATAGAGTGAATTAATTTGTGGATTTCTGGTATTTCTGCCATTCTAAAAGAAAAAGTTAGGTTATTATTAAAAGTATTGTTATTGTAAAAATCAACCCTACGACTACAATCTGAAATGCTTTGCAAATAGACACCAAAGAATTTACTTATTTCATTTGGATCAGATAAGCTATCAGGAATGGTAGTTTTTATTAGAGCCTATGTTAAAGGATTTTAAGGACTTCCAGGTTTTTCCAGAATTATTCTCTGCGCAAACAGAGTCCAGATATCTTCTTTTTCTCTCCTGACCATAGCAACGGTAAAATTTCTTAAACGCTTATAATTTTCCCAATCATTCAATGCCCTCGACCTCTTAAATTTTTGTAGTGCGCGATCCCTTTGTTTCATGAAAATTTTTAAATCTGGTGTAAGCCAAGGTTTAGTAATTCTGGACTCCGTGAGAGGGGCATGCTTGTCAAAAAGTGAAAAGAGCAAGTTATTAAATAATATAATCTTGACATCTATGTTCTGTTCATAGAGAATGCCATCCCATTGAAGTGATTGAAGATCCAAGAGAAATGAATTAAGCTTAAAATTGTTGTAGAATAATTTAAAAATCTGTATAGAATTTATGTATTATAAGTGTTTTAAAATGTAGGTATTTAACATTACTTATCATAAATGAAATATTTCAAAGTAGATGGTATTTTTAAAACATTTCATTATTTTTGTATGCGATTTAAGCGTAAACAAAAGAACAAAGAAACCCACTATGCTTAAATTATTAAGAATTTGGCTGTATAGAACGGCGGCCATGTTTGGGGAATAATTAAAATCAAAGGGCAATAGGCGGTAGATGCAAAGAAGTCGGGAGTTACGTTTGTCATTTTTAAACTTAAATATTATGAAACCTACTTCGGAATACAGGCAAACTATAAATTTTTCAAATCAGAAAAAATAAGCTTTCAAAATAATGAAAAATATACAGGGCAGGGCGTTGCGTGTAAAACAACGAAATTGATGCTTATTTGTTAGCTTTGCGATAGTCATTTATTTCGTTCTGTGGCGGTTCATGACAATACCTAAAACTTTTGTATTTAAAATTGTTTGATAACTCAAATAGTAAAAGGTCTAGACACCGTTTAAAATATAACCAGAAACCCGGTACATTTATATCAAGACGTGTACAATAAAATGAGAACCTCAAATAAGAAGAATATAGATCAAATATATTTGTCAAAGGAGTATATCAAAAATCGTACTAACATTTATTTCGTAAATAAACATTGGTATTTAACTTTATATTTTGTATTATTTTCGTTTTGTAACAAGAATATCAACCAACTAATTTATGCCAAATATTGATGCTTTTGGCCCCTATATGCGACGTGTCTATTAAATGGGTCAATTTTATCCTGTCGCTTGGCAATGCTGAAGGATATTTACACGGCAACTCGTTTGTGAGTTGTTTCAGTATAATGAATAATGTTGTTTTAAGCGAACACTACAAGACACACCCGACTATGTGGCCATTTCTATGCAGCACATTTTCTCATGTGGCTTGATTTCCGGTATTTTGCATGTCGTAAACATTCAGCTGCGTATAAATTAAACCTGGGAGAGGTTGTTAAAATCATGGCACTTGCTGGTACACTTGCGGTCGAGGGACATTATTTTTAGTGAATCCAATTTGTCGCGTTTGGAGGACTTAGTAATTTATCGTAATAGTTTGCTCCTAATAAATTTGTAAATGGAACAGCAATATGGAAACTCTTAACAAATTGGTGCGAAAAAAGTTGAATTTTTGCATTGCTTCCACTTGGAGAAATATGAACACGTTTAGGCATGTTATTTATTATTTTTCCTAAACAAATTTTACATCATTTTATCGACAATTTTTAAATTAAAAAAAAAAATGTGTGTGTAGAAAGTTATAGTCATTTGAATTTTTTGAAACCCAAAACATAATTTCAAAAAAAATTCAAATGACTATATCTTTCTACTAACACATTTTTTTCCCTTAAAATTTAAAAATTGTAGACAAAATGATGTAAAATTTGTTTAGAAAAAATAATAAATAACATACCTAAACGTGTTCATTTTTTTCCAAGTGGAAGCAATGCAACAATTCAACTTTTTTCGCAAATTACAAAATGTTTTTTTCTTTACCAAAACATTCCCAGTGGGCTCACTATTAAAACCTCTAAATTTGGTGCGGTTCCTGTAAGTAGGAACAGAGATATACAACTTTGAAATTTCACCGCACGTCCATGTTATGTAATATTATGTAGTATTCTATTAGGCAACACTTTTACAGTTTAGGGAAAATCCTGTAACTATAAATAGCTTTTTTATCCCTTATAACAAGTTCCTCAGAGCTTGTCAGAGAAATATCCCTGTAAGTACCTCTATCCCCGAGTAAACCACAGGTGTTTCTGAATACTTTAGGGTAACAAAAAATCGTCCAAAAATATATGGATTTTTCTTTACCTAAAAAAACCCAATTCAGCTCCCTTTCCATCCATAAAAACCCTACGGATCCATTTCCCCCTTTTTTAATCAAACAGTCGTATTATTGCATCATCGGATATAGAACGCATTAAAATTTGTCTTAAAATTAAACATTTTTAAATACCAAGCTGTCAATAATACTTTTTAAACGTTTTACAAGGTCAATTAAGAATTTCCGTAAGATAAGGAATCCCAAAAAATAAAGTTTGTTTAGGATTGTTTGCTATAGTTCAATCCAAAAGGTCCATGATTTGAAATTATTTAGGTTCATTTTAAAAGCAGCAATTTAATTTTAAATGTGATTATTTGGCAGTTTGACCTAGGTAGGTTTAAAAACTAAATTTGGGTTTTCAAATTATAAGTAATTAATACTGTGTTCAGTAAATATGGAAGTTCTTAGCGGTTAGTGTGCAGCGTCTAGATTCCATCTAGTAATCCTTTAAAACGATATACAGATAAAAACTCAACTGAATAAGAAAAGAAAATACATGTCTCCATTGTGTTTGAAGTAGATCGAATGGTCGCAATGTATCCATGCTCTATAATTTTATATTAACAATTATCAACAAAGTATCCAACTTATTATAAGAGGAAAATTATAGGAGTACGAATCATCGGTCAGCAGAATCATTATAATTTCTAACATATCGAAACGAACATAGGAACCGGAAGGGAGTGACAATTTGATGTGATTAGCTAATATTTGAAAACCTTTTTATTTGGCTATATTGCCGGTAGTTGGTCCTTTTACCATTTGTGGACATCCTTTGAAATGTGTTTTTCTGTTGGTTCAAAGAAGGGGCCAGGTCGCAGAACTAAGCCTTTTTTAGATATCTTATTGCCTATCATGCTCTCAGGCCATGGCACCCATTTTTAGTCATACTTTGAGGCCTAAATATTTCATGGCCTACCATTTGGTCGGATAAAAGTCATCGGATTTAGAATTGACTTCTTTAATAATTTGAACCGACAAGGGGACAACGTAAAAAACCTGATGTGTCCACCAAACAACTTTCCGAACACTCAGAAGAATGGTTGATTAGCAGTAAAAACAGGTTTATGTGTGAATACCTTTTACGATTCAATGCTTTGCGTGGTATAGAACAAAGCTTTGAAAATTAAATTAAAATAGAAATAAACATTACCAACTTTTGCAATGTTCCATAAGGTATTGTATAAACAAAAAATAAACATATACATTAGGAAGTACTTACCAAACATGCGTATGATAATAATAGGAATTTAGGGTCAGATTTTCCAACGCTAGGTCGGTCTAATTTGACAATCACAAGTTTTAAACTGACAAGTGTAAGAATAAGACGACTTAATTTTATACTATAAATTTGTTTTTTAGTTTTTTCGCAAATTTATAAAGGAAAGAACAATTTTAGTAATTATTTGTCACAATAATAGAACTAAATTCATTCTAGCAACACGCTACAAGATAAAACTCATTTGGGAACTAAGCAAGTCGCTGTAATATCACAATAACTCAAGTTTTGAATGATGACTTATTAACAACGACAGGACAAAAACCCGTCAAATCTAACTGATCAACTAAAAGATCTTAATTTAGACTAGTACTAAATCCTGAACCTATTTAGCGCATCTTAACGTTAATTTCCAAGAAAAATGCTCCAACAAAATTAGCTACATAGTCGAAAAGTGGAATAGATAAGTTAGCTAAGTGCCAAAAATGTAGTGTTGAGCTATTGAAAAAACCTTTTGTAAAACATATTATAGGATCTGTTGTTTTTTACCGTCGTGCTCTCAAAAAAAAAATAGGATCGTTTTATTTGTTTCTCTGAAAACTCTCAAAACTGAAAAGGCTAAGTGAGATTAGGGCAATATTGAAAAAACGGCTATGTGTCATAATACTACAATTTAAGAAACGAGTGTGTGTTGCAGTATCCAACGTCAAAAAGTAAGATAATTTTTTAACGTGTTTGAAACAATAAATCCCACTATTTTTTTATGTTCTTCCATGTTTTGAGCCAAGAAATCAACAACATTGTACCGAATAACATCCTGGTTGCTAGGGTACGTGGATTGAACGTGTAGTCCTTGGCCGACTTTAAAAGAGAAATATACTAGAGCGCTATGTAATAATGTTTCAACTTTGTGGTTATAATATTACCTTTTTAGAGCATATCCGCGTTGGCATTTAGACCGTTATTACGTGAAAAAGAACAACATTTTTTTACACTTAAAGAACTTATATGTTCCACTCTTCAATTATCCTAAACAAATAAATATCGTACCTATGTAGCAGTGGCGGCTGGTGAAATTTCAAAGTTGTATATCTCTGTTCCTACTTACAGGACCCGTACCAAATTTAGGGGTTTTAATAGTGAGCCCACTGGACATGTTTTGGTAAAGAAAAAAAACATTTTGTAATTTGCAAAAAAAAGTTAAATTTTTGGTGTGCCCATCCTAAGAAAAAAATGAACACGTCTAGATATTTTATTTATTATTTTTTCTAAAAAAATTTTACATCTTTTTGTCGACAGTTTTTAAATTTTGAGAGAAAGATGCATTAGTAGAAACTTATAGTCATTTGAATGTTCTTAAGCCTAAAATATAATTTAAGAAAAAATTCAAATGACTATAACTTTCTACTAACACATTCTTTTTTCTCAAAATTTAAAAACTGTCGACAAAATAATGTAAAATTTGTTTAGAAAGAATAATAAATAAAATACCTAGACTTGTTCATTTTTTTCTTAGGAGGGACCCACTAAAAATTTAACTTTTTTTCGCAAATTACAAAATGTTTTGTTTTCTTTACCAAAACATTCCCAGTGGGCTCACTATTAAAACCCCTAAATTTGGTACGGGTCCTGTAAGTAGGAACAGAGATATACAACTTTGAAAGTTCACCAGCCGCCGCTGCTATGTAGAATGAGAATTAAGAGTTCTCTAAACCACCTGAAGATGCCTTATGTAATAAGGACTAAACAAGTAATGGTGAAATAAGCTCTTCTCCGGATTATATGTCCCTCCGAGCGCTGAATTATACACCAGAATTTGGCGTATTTTTGTTCTAACATAGATAATAAAATACTTGTTCAGAATGCAAGAAACTACCAGAAAAAGGACACTTTTTCTTTAGTTAGGATGTCGTAACCTGCCGTATTTTTGTTCTAACACAATTAGATAATAAAATACTTGTTTAGATTGCAAGAAACTACCAGAAAAAACGAAACGTTTTCTTTAGTTAGGATGTCGTAACCTGCAGGTAACAACCCACAATATATCACCCAAAATAGGCCACATGGAACACCTTATATAGAAATATGAAAAACGTGACGTCGAAACTCTTAACATAGAGAACAGTTTTAACTTATATTTCTGTTTCTTCAACTTATGGATAACTAGAAGCTAATATCCTGTTTCAGATTGAGAATTGATTTTACAATTTGGAAACTAAAACTAATTATTAATACAAGACTTATTCTCTAAAGACCGGATTACGCAAAGGGAGTTTATTAACTATTTTCTGGCAAATAAACTTACTCGAAAGTGAACGAAATCGTGTAATTTAAAATGAAGCAAGCGGAAAGTTTAACAGCTAGCTTAAATGCATTTCAGTAACTTTTCAGGAAAAAGTAAATTCTCTATAAATTATTGTGTTAATAAAATGTCTAAAGGAAAAATAGGCGCAAGGTTAAAAATATCAATAATTGTCAAGCAGTTTAAGGTGCAGAACAAAAAATACTAACGGCATCCTACAGTGAGGGCATAAAGTCTGGAAACATCTAGTTTTTTACGAAGCTATACATTTCTGGAAGAAACGCCGAAACACGTCGATTTTATTCTCATTTTCTACACATTCTAAAAATATTTAATTATATACAGGGTATGCCCTAAAAGTTGGGCATTTGTCAAATTTGATTTTTTAAATAGAACACCCTGTATATTATTCCATTTTTGAATTGTGCGTTAGAAAATCAACATCTTTTATATAAGCCACCCTTCCTCTAGAGTCAATTGTTTGCGAGATATTGCAACTTGAAAATTGGCAGCCCGCAAAATTAAATAAAGTCAAATAATTCAACACTTTTTTATTTTAACAACAACAATCTAACTGAGACAATTTTAACGCAGCAAATGCTGAAATTGTTGACCGTTAACTTCCTGGTAATATCCTAGCCTATCCATAAACTCCTCTTGTACGTTACGGATGAAAGAAGGTGAAATTTGCCGAATTTCATCCCTTATACGAATTTTTAAAGCTTCTATGTTAGGAGGTCTGTTAAAGTAAACTTTACTTTTTAAATAACCTCACAGGAAATAATCAAGGGGGGTCAAATCCGGTGACCACGCAGGCCATTCTATGGGGCCACGACGTCCTATCCACCTGTTAGGAAATATCTCGTTGAGATATTGCCTAACAGCTAGCGCATAGTGAGGTGGGGTCCCACCTTGTTGAAACCACATTGTTAAGGCAGGTGTATCAGGCTCATCACCTGGATATCGCTGAGCTAAGGCAGGAATTTACTTGCAAAAAGTCTAGATACATTTGGCCGGTCAAATTTTCGTCAAAAAAATTGGGACCTACAATCTGGTCTTGAAATATTCCTGCCCAAACGTTGACTTTTTCGGGATGTTGCGTATGAGCCACTTGAGCCCAATGGGGATTCTCTTTAGACCAATAACTACAGTTTTGCCGGTTGACAGTACCATTGAGAAAAAAGGTAGCTTCATCCGAAAATAAAACATTTGCACAAAACAATTGATCCATGTTGCACCTTTCTTGCATATTTTCATAAAACTGGAGTCGGCGGTCATAGTCATCTTCGTTTAATTCATATATTAGTCTTATTTTGTATGGATGATATTCCTCTTTATGCAGAATTTTTTTCACTATTGACGCACGTTTAAATCTAATGCCACTTGATGACAAATGTGGATTCTCGTTGTAACTGAGTAAAACATCTAATTTAGGCCTACCTGTCCTGGGCAGATCTTTTACAGTCCCATGTTCATGAAATTTTTTGACAATTTTGCTGACCGTAGATTTTGTAATTGCTTGTCGCTCTGGATGTGTGTTATTAAAAAGTTCTCAAACTTCGTCAAGATGCCTACGACGCGAAGATTTCCCCAGCCAAACATCATAAGGATTTCAATCCTTTGGATCTCGGAAAGCATATTTTAAGATACTTATTTAAATGTGTTTGATTTTTGACACAACTATCATAATGGGACATGCTGGTTTCCAGGGTAGTGCAACAATTCAAGGAGTAAGAATTACCAATTTTCAAGTTGCAATATCTCGCAAACTATTGACTTTAGAGGCAGGGTGGTTTATACAAAAGATGTTGATTTTCTAACGCACAATTCAAAAATGGAATAATATACAGGGTGTTCTATTTAAAAAATCAAATTTGACAAATGCCCAACTTTTATTGCACACCCTATATATAATCAAATATTTTTAGAATGTGTAAAAAATGAGAAGAAAATCGAAGTGTTTCGGCGTTTCTTCCGAAAATGTATAGTTTCGTAAAAAACTTGGTGTTTCCTGACTTTATGCCCGCACTGTATTAATTTAACAGTGCTGTTTCCTACTTATTTTTTTAAAGGGTTTTAGACCACTTTGCGATCAAACCGAACTGGCATAAAATAGAAGTTTTAGTTGCGAAGGCAATAAAAACTGGACTTAATTATATACATTCGGCGGTGATTGCCGTAAATGCACGATCAGAATAAAAATAATCCAATGTAATACCACAAGATGTTTCGGGATTACCGAATAATACTTTTACCTGACACGAAACGCGTTACCCGGCAACACTATGACTCCAAAGGAGGAGTAGTGTTGCCGGTATCGCGTTGAGTGTCAGGTAAAAGTATTAGGTAATCCCGAAACATCGAGTTGTATTCAAAAGATTATACAACGAAATAAACTACATAAATATCCTTCTTATCTTAAATATTTTTATTATAATAATTACTGTTAATATCCAGAAATGACTACTGAAATAATTTGTCAAAAAATGACAATTACAATGTGGCCACCAAGCGATAATCACTTAAATTATTATCACTTATTAATCACATCCTTCTATATAGAAAAATATACATGGAGTTGTATAATCACTTATATCAAGGTGCAGTTAATATAAAAACTCTAAATTACATTCCACAAATTACTCTATTAAATCAAAGCAATACAATGGTTTCTCTTTAATAGTTCATTTGCAAGTTTCTACACAAAAGAGACGTACAATGGATAAAGCTGCTATTGCAACTAGAAACTTCCAAACTACTGAGGTGGGTAAGCGGTAATAAATGAACAAAACCCGAAGTAAACTTTCAAATCAATATTAAATTTAAAAGCAGGTTGGTTGTTTGGATATTGTTGTTTCTTCAGGCAAGCGGTGACGAAATATTTAGTTATAAACAACATTTCATTTTGAGTAAAACGTTTTCTAATATTTATGAGAAATGTTCCGTAAAATAGTATTTAGATTTTTTTTTAAATATCAAATATATCTCTTTAAAGGGCTGGTGAAACCCCACGCATATGTCCAGCTCTGGATGTGTGAGTCGGACTTTCCCAGTACATCCACGGTACATGGTACTTAGGCTTCGGGCTTCGTGGGCTATCAGAAGATCTATGACATTTTTGTTTTCAAAAAAATGAACCAACTTCACAAAAGAAAAAGTACTAAAAAGTATGAAATAATATTTTGACGTATTTATAACTGTGGTTAATGGTAAACTTAATTTTGTTCAAAGTTAGGTAACTTGCACACCTAAACTTTGAAGTCGGCCCAATTTTACAGTAAACAGGAATCCTTAATGGTAATACATTAATAAATTGTTAATAAAGAGTAATATTTTTAGTTATTTATTACTGAGAGTAATAGTCAGCCTAATTGCGTTCTACTTTTAGTACCTAATTTGTACACAAAAGTTCTGAACTTTAAAGTAAGCGCGCAACTCCTTACTAATTGTTTGTGAATTATCATTACGGATTCCTCTACTGTGAAATCGCATCCACTTCAAAGTTTAGAACTTCGGTGTACAAGTTACCTACCTTTGAACAAAATTATGTTTATCATTAACCACAGTTATAAATACGCAAAAATATTATTTCATACCTTTTGGTGCTTTTTCTTTTGTGAAGTCGATTCCCTTTTTTGAACAGAAAATTATTCCTTTCTGTTTAGTTCACTTATTCTCCTCCTCCCCTTAATCTTATCGCCCTCCAAATTAAATTTGTGTTGTCCATGTAATATTAGATTTTCAGGCTTTAGTAACCCCGAAAATAAAATAGTTAACATTTTCAAAGAATTTTCCACCCGATCCTTTTGCCCCCTCCCCCGTAATAGTTTTTTTACATCCGTTACAGAAACTTTTCTGACCTCAGTTAACCCGAAAATTATCCATTAGTTAACATTTTTGGAGTAATTGGCAGTCGGTCCTCTTTATTCACCCCCCCCCCCTTGTCAATTTTCTTAACATCTGTTACACAAAATTACATTTTTGACCTCAATAACCCCGAAAATGACATGTTAGTAAACGTTTTTGAAGAAACTGTCAATCGGTCGTTTTACCCCAAACCCCCCCCCCCCCCCACGCCCCCACCCGTTATTTTTTTTAACATCGGTTCTACAAAATTAGATTTTCTGACCTCAATAACCCCCGAGAATGATATATTAGTTAACATTTTTGGAGAAATGTTCAGCCGCCCCTTGTTATCCCCCTCCCCGTTAATACTTTCAGCTTCTGTTTAAACACAATAGATTTCCTGACCTGGATAACACCGAAAACGATAGACTAATTATAATGTTCGGAGAAATTCTCAGCCGCTCCGTTTATTCCCCCCCCCCCCCCCCCGAAACTGTTCTTATAACATTTATTAGAAAATATTTAATACACTGACCTCACTAGCCTCGAAATTATGTTAGTGAACATTTTTGAAGAAATTCCTAGCCACACCTTTTTATCAATGCCTCTTCCCGTTAGTTTTTTAAACATCTGTTAGACAAAATTCGATTTTCTGGCCTTAATAACCCCGAAAATGACACATAAGTAACATTTTTGGACAATTTCCCAGTCTCTCCTTTTTATCCCCCCCCACTGGTATTTTTTTAACATCCGCTAAACAAAATTTGATTTACCCCAAAAATGAGACATTAGTCAACATTTTCAGAAAAATTCTAACCCTCTCGCCTTTATTATTTTTTAACATCAAGTACCAACATGACCTCGGCGGTGCACCGGTCCGTCATGCTAAACACATTCCGAAGCTTATATGCAAAAATTGTCGATTTTTAAAGCTTTTTTTAGTTTTTCGCAGTTTCTTTAGGTTTCCTCTTACTTTAGAAAAAATCTTAAAATTGGACCATTCCGGAGAACCCGTCTACAAAACAAAAATAAAATTGGTCGAAATCGGTTAATCCCTTCAAGAATTATGCGTAAACATACATAAAAAAATACATACGGGTCGAATTGACAACCTCCTTGTGTGACGTCAGTTAAAATAGGGGCCGAAGTCGAATTATATCTGGCCGTATTTTTACTAGTCGGCATTTTGTCGAATATTCGGTTTTAGGTGCAACAAATTAACTGAATTATTAGAAATATTGCTGTTTTTACTCTAATGTGCACGAACTAAAGTAATGTAGGTAGGTAATTTTTATCGCAATTGACACAATTTTTTATTAAATTTAAATTCAAAGTAAATTATAAACCATATACCCGTATCAACATTTTGACCTTATTTCTCGGAAATGCCTGGTTAGTGCAGGTTACTAATTTAACATTTTGCTACCCTCGATAAGTACTTGTTGTAGGTATAAACAAGCTCGTCCCGATTTGAATTTTCCAACCTGTGTCCTCCCTTGTAAGTTGTGTGATATTTAATATCACATCTCTGGGGCGCACAGTGTTACCAGATCAGCTTTAGCTCGAGTACAATAAAGAATAAACTATAACAACATTTTTGTTAGCTTTCCTTCTCCATGGTAAAACTTAAAAATATAGAAATGTTGGAAAATGAAAAATTATATTTTTAGTACCTACGGCTTATCGTAAAAATTGGCATACGTAGAAATACTGTATTAAGCTCAACCAAAATGTGGATCAATGTTTTTTTTTATATCCAGCACTAACAGCCGATAAGAATTAAAGGTACTCGTGCAAAATTCTACAGCCACTGATAATGCAAACTTTCAGGTCTAATTTGGTTAGTTGGACGCGGGGGTAACTTTTTTGTATTTTAAATCTGCTTTTATTCTAATATAACCTATACCTATGCTAAATTTTAGCTTTTAACGTTTAACCGTCTTGGAGAAAAAGGACTGTGACATGCAGATATCGAGTGGATGTCCTGTGCTCGGTATGTTTAAATTTTGGTGCAAAATAGTGAAAATTAACTACAAACAGAAAAGGCCGTTAAAAAGTCAGACACTTAAGTCATATTAATTTAACTATTATTTTCTATAAAACATGCTTACCAAAAATATTTTTCTAATTAATATTTAACTAATAATACTAATACACACGACACTGGTAGTTGAGTATCTTAAAATTCACAGCTGTTTTTCAAAACAATTATTATGATAATTTTTGCTACAGGACTTAAAAAAATACTTGTTCCTAGATATTTATCCAACCTTCCACATCTAAAAATAAAATTGCAAAAAATAATGTTTTGGGGAACGCTACGTGGTTAAAGTTCTTACTTTTTTACATAGCGTTTTTTCTACCCTGTATAACAAAATGTGGTTCTTCTTAGGTTAAAGCGATCTTTGTAGCTACCTTTCAATAAATTAAATCTTTAACAACCAAAAATTTATTTAAATCAGTTGAGCCGTTTTCGATAAACAGAGCTGCAAAAATATTCGAAAAATTGCCATTGTGCAAACTTGTCGACGGAGCAGTTTACTTAAATTAATATAACTTGACAGGCTGGAAAGACCTGGATAAAAATTATATGTCCTCATAAAAAGGGGACTATGTAAAAGTAGGTTATGTACATTTTTACATAGGACAAGGCAGGACAAATAGTTAAAAGTCAAAATAAAATGATAATATTTCAAGCGCGGTCAATAAAAACATCCATTTGATTAATGTCCAAAAACATCTGCAAATAAAACCTTCAAACAACATTTTACTAAAAAAAGAATCAAGTACCTACCTGCGCTACTAAGGCCACTTAAAGAGGAATTTAAATATTAATTAGTCCATAATTATTACCAAATAAAAAAACCCACTTTTATCGCAGCATTTATTTTACCGTACTTAAAATGCATAATTTTTGCCGGTTATACATCGACAGAAATTAGTCCGTAAGGGCCAAAGTTTTATTGGTTCAAGTAAATTTGTTTGTTTTAATCAAAAACCTTGATTCAATGACAATAAATATTTTGAATTGTGACCTATTGCCGGAATCACTGTAATTAGGGAGAAGACTCCGCAGATTGCCACGTACTTTTGCAGTGTTAAGGAATGAAATTAAAGTGGCTTGGACTAAATTTCCTCAAGAGAATATTTGCTCAGAAACATTGCTAAGTGTGTAAATTCCCAATGTGGAAATGTATTATACCCAGGATGTCAAGGAGTTCCTGTGTGTTACCGCCACTAACTAAATTTTGCAAAATTTCAAAAGGCTAGGTGCATTACTTATAAGTGTTGTATTTTATGACAAGAAGTATATTTTATCTTACCATATCATTCTCTTCAAATCAAAATTTAGTAGAAGAGCCTATTAGAAGCCATGGAATAACGAAAATTGAAATTTAACTACATATTATATAAGGGTACTCAGAATTAGGTGGAACAAGCAGACGAGACGCAATTTATTTAATCTCATGTATAGGTGCTTGCTGTGTTACAGATTTACTGGTTTGTTTGTTGATCTTGCGAAGCACGCTATACACCTACATACACAATTTTGATTCAATGGGATTATTAATCAATTACTATTAAGCTGCAACAAGCACAAGGAAATCGTTAAAGAGTATTGACAGATTTAACGTGTATTACCGAATATTACGTTGGAATTATGTCATAATCAGTATTATGGAAGCATTTCAGAACTTTACTACGTAGGTACTTATTGTGTGGAATTACCTTAACTTTTTTTATTACATATTATGTATTCAAAACTATAAAACAGGGTCTAAATTTTAAGTAAATGAATATGTTTGAGATAAAAAAGAGATCTTAAGAATATAATAAATTTTTCTACGTATATAATAATAACAATAATAATAATAATAATAATAATAATAATAATAATAATCATAATAATAATAATAATGGCAATAATAATAACAACAGCAACGACACGAATAATAATAATAATATGTGTCAGTGTACATTTATGGTTTGTGTTATTTCAGCAATTACAATTTTCTATACAATTTGCTAACTAAAGTACAGTATAAAATTACCACAAAAGGAGCCAAAAGGCAGTAAGATTGATTCTAATGTTTTTGCTCCAAAAAAAAAACAACAAAATAAATTTATGCTAGGTTAAAAATAGATTAGGAAGAGCTGAGCAGCAAGCAATACCAAGGAAGAAAACAGAAAAAAAGCAACAACCACAGAGTGGGAGGTGAGGATCTTGCAAATGTTAAATAGCTTTTTCTTATACAGATTTTTAAATGTTGGTAAATTTAAAATATTTTATTGTTTGTGGGATACTGACATATTATATAAATATATTTCAAGTGAAACATATTTCGCAGGAAGCAGTCCTATGGGGTGGAGGAGAAAACAATCCCTTCAATCTAAGGTTCAAGGTATGAACACGCGAGTGAAATGTTAATTTATTGTAAAGGTATGGAGAATTCTTAAACAACATTATTGAATAATATACACATGCCGCAAATAATCTTCTTCACCGCTCCATAATGAACCAGCATACCGAAATTAGTTCGTGAAAGACAGGGTCAAATTTTTTTATACCAAAAATGAAATGAAATGAAATTTATTAATCCAGCAGATCACATACAGAATATAGAACAAGTCAATAGGTCCCTATAATGCAACAGACATCTCTCAATACAAAAATAAAAAAAGAAAGGAATAAAGAACATAGCCGAAGGAAACACAAGCACAACAAACTTATGCAATGTCAATTTGGTGGTTCAAAAATTCCTAAATTGAATAAAAAGCATTGGTACTATAATACTGCGCTTGCATTTCTTAAATTCTCTGGAATTTTGTTAAAACAAACAGCGCCCATGTAAACGGATTTTGCTTGTATAACTCTAATCTGTGTCGTTCGTAAAGAAAATTATTGCCAAATCTTGTATTGTAATTCTGAAATGCGTTTTGAGGGGTAAACATGTTATGATTGCGCTTAACTAAGTTTAAGATTTCAAGTATATACAGACTAGGCAATGTAAGTATTGACCGGTTAATAAATGTTTGCTTGCACGAATGTCTAAATTTCAGGCCAAAATCTTATAGTTCTCTTTTGCATCCGACCCAAAAATATCCTATTTGCAGCGGGCGAACATCCCCAGAGGACGAGCCCATAGCGAATCAGAGATTCAAAATTAGAAACGTATCAAGTTTTTACAACTTGTTTACTTAAGATTTGTTTTAAACGATGTAAGGCATAACAGCTACGAGCACACATGTTACACAAATAATCAACATGATTTTTAAAATTATTTTTATTTATTTAATCAATATAGATACCTAGTAAATTAAAAGAAGTAACTTGTGCAATAGAATGACTGTTAATTTTATTAAATGTCTTTTTGTATAATGGCAACATATGAATAAAACTTCATTGAGAATGTCTTCTTTTGGTTTAGTGTAAGCTTATTGTTGTAAAAATACGTCTGAATAATATCTAAATTATTCCCGATATTGTTTACTACAGACGGTTTATTTGCCATTAATATGATTTCGGATTGGAATTGCCATTATTTTTTCCATAACTTTAGATAAAGGCGACAAAATCGAAATTGGCCTTGAGTCACTGTAGTCACTTGCCTAGCTTTTTTTGAGAAGAGGAACCTTTGATATCTTCGAAGGGTCTGGGAAAAATGATACTGTAAGAGGCGCCAAATTAAATCTGCTTAGTGGCTTCAACCAGTGATGTTAAGGAGTGTACATTTATTTTTGTTGTCCATTGATAGGTCATTACCATGTGGCATTAATGAACAAAAATTAGCAAAGCCCCCTCAAGTAAACTGCCCCGCTATTTAGAGATAGTCGATGGCTTGTTGTCATATACCTTGACCTTTAGTGTAACAACTATTATTTGATGAAAGTAATAAGATTATAACGTTTAAACGAAAAAAACTGTTTTTGCATAGTCACAATCTCTTTCCTTTCCAATTGAATTTGGCGAGGTCGCCAAATTCTTGGAGGTTAGTGTTGATAGGTATCTTTCCTGGAGACCTCATTGCCGAGCCGTTCGTATCAAACTAAATTCAATCTCTTATCAGCTTAGGATGTTAAATTTGGTGTTGACTGTGCTACAACTTTGAACCCTCTATCAGCCTCAGGTGGGTAGTTTAATTTCATATAGCGTCCGTTTCTGGGGTCATCAATGGCCAGAGATATGTTATTATGTTAATAGAAATTTTGAGGAATATTGCAAATGTACCATCTATGTATGAGTACAATGTACGTATAACTGTAGATCCATTTTTAGATCGTCCAAAATTTTAACTGTAACGTCTGTATTCATTTTCGAAATGTGTGTATAGGTGTTTTTAAATAAATCTAAGTTTAGGCAAAATTCTCTGGTGCATAATTGTGACACGAGATATAAATCGGACTTCTGTATACCGTATTGTAATCATAATGTAACCAGAGACTCTCCAAACGTTGTAGGTCTTGAATTATATAATAATCTACAACTAGACTTAAAAATTTCTAGTAGTATACTAAGTTTTAGAGAAGGTTTGAAACAGTTCCTAACCAATAGGACTATCTACAGTTTGAATGGATTTTTTTATCTGACGTTTAACAAATTTTAACATTTTTGACACACCGTAAAATATAATAATACGTGATTGACGAAATCTATAGATTGTAATAATGTCCATAAAACAATAACCATTTATTTAAGAATTCGGCCCTAATATAAAAATCTGCGATACTTCTGCTAAAGCTAAATATAATAAAATAAATACCTAACGCCATCTAAGTACATAAAACTCACTTTAAGACAATTTTTGTGACATTTTTATTATCATATTATTTTTAAAAACCAATTTGTGTAGTATTAGTAAAACTTTTGGACTTACCCCTCCCCATCCAAGAGCTCTGGCTAAATCGTTGCCAGTACCCAGTGGCAATACGCCAACAGCAGGTGCTGGGTTCATTCCAATTTGGTCGATGACGCTTAGTACCCATCCTACGGTGCCGTCTCCTCCACATGCCAGGACTCGGAGGTTGGGGACTTTTTTAAATAATTCTAGTCCAAATTTTGGTCCGCCTTGAGTAAGGTCAAAAACCTAAATACAAATACTTATATACAAATTGGTATATCATATTGGCGATCTATAAACTACATAAATCCCAAAACCCAAAGAAATATATAACAGCCCAAAAAATATATTTTTTGGTTTAATGGAAAATCATCAGTAAAAACAATGACATTGCTCCTAATAATCATTCTCCATTAGATGACGGACAGAACTCTTTGGTCTGGAACCTCTTTATTATTAATCTCCGAAGATATTTTTGTGCGGCAGTACTTTCTTGACTTATTACACTTTTCTTTGGGATGTACGAAATATAAAAAAAGTTTAATTATAATTTGTGAAAGCGTATGAGCTCTCAGATTCTGACGTTTTTTTTTAAAAGCTATAATGGGGTCTGTTGGACTTAATGAAACTAAAGTATTTTTTTTTTTCAATTAAAACGGGAGTATCATGTACTTTGTAAAAATAAAGCAAGACTTATTTCAACAAAATTTAGTGACTATTATTATTGAATAAAAAAGGTGTAAAAAGGTCTTGTTTGGTATACCAAAAAAATAATGCTTTGAATTGTGTTGTTGAAGTTTCCAATATTATTCGACTTACAAAGTGCCATTAGGTAGGTAATATTAAGTTATGTCAAAGGCAAACTTTTTGTTTCGTTTTGTATCTCGTTATCTTTTTTCTTTCCTTAGTTTTTTTTATTTCAGTATAAATTTAAATTCACAAGAAGCGCTGTCGCGCAACCCATACAACTTCTATATTTACTTTTAGAAATCAGCACCTAATACTTTTCAGCAATCGGCAAAACAAAGGTTCCACCGACTCGTTTTCTATTTTTGAAATTAGATATTTATTTCTTTCAGCAGAATCAGAACAAAATATTACCAAGTAAATAATAGCATATTGTATATTAAGAGTCCATACCTGTGTGAGTTTTGTTTAGGTTTCTAACATTCCCATGAGGGATTGAAAATGCCTTAGTCTCAAGTAGTGCTGGTAAAAATCGTATTATTTGAAAATTTGGATTAACATGGCATGAACAATATATTATAATTAAGGCTGCCCACCGTGAGTGCCGCTCCAGTAGCATTACATCGAGGGGAACACGGCCGCAGCAGCAATTAAGTTTAGCTTTGCCACTTGTTGATTCTAGTTTTCTATCGCGTCGCTGTGAATTTGGTAGTTCGTAATATGCAGAAAATGTGCAGTAACACGCGACTGTTTGCTCACGTCTTTTCAATTAACTTATCAGGCTGTGGTCGTGTAAAGTGCTGGTATTTATATTAAATAAAGAACCATTTCATCAGTTTTGATAAAATTATAATCCTAAATGTAAATTGTCTGGCCGAAGTACGTTGCAATGCAATTTTTTTTCTGTGCGCGAACGACTTCATTATCATTTGATGAATCCTTGCGACTAGTAGATGACGTGCAAAAAGTGGTACAGACTTTTAGGTATTTGTGTTAGAGAAAAATTTTACAATGAAATAAGAATAAAAAAAATTGCCAGACTAAGACATATTTATAGTAATAGCAGAGAAACACCAAGACACAGAGAAGAATATCTCTTCTTGCCGCCAGTTCCACAACGCCATGGCCTTCAAACGGCAACACTCCGAGATTGGCGCGTGGGATTCTCATAATCCACCCCGACATAGCCAGAGCGGTAGCAACACGGCAAGCAGAGAGAAATTTCTGCGGCGCAGCGAGTCTCAATACTCACTCTCACTGTACTTTATACCATTTATACGGACGGGCTATTCTGTTTTGACCGCGTGGCTACATTTTTGGAGAATCTTTTAAACTTTTGATTGTTGATTTTCATACGTATTTTTTATTTTGCAGCATTTTTTTATAATAAACAAAAATCTGCAACGCACGCCCGTGGCAGCTTTATTTAGTAGTCGAGTGCGTCAGGCCGCTTTGGATTTCATAGAAAGCAAATCGTATTTACGAATGAAATCAGTACGAGATATTCTTCTCTCTGCCTTGGTTTTTCTCTGGTAATAGTGCCGATACGGATCCGTTAAATAAGTTCAGGGACCATTTCAACTAGGCAAATATAACATCTGTAGATGTCAAATGGTCGTTTTCTCGCACATCGCTTACGGAAGCTTTAGAGATATGCGCCGTGCGCCGGTCTGCAAATATTTAGCCCAGTGACTTGAACTGCTGATATTTAAAGTTCCATTCATAAATACATAGGTTGCGCACAACTTTGTAACTCCACTGTGGGCGAAATGCATGCCACAGGAACGCGTGCGTACTATACGAATAGTCTTTTTTCCGAATTCATGAACGATAAACTGATTTCAGCCGGTCAGCGTGCTATCCTTGTTTAGATAACCTAGTTAAAAAAGGATAGTATTCTTAACCATGAGGCGGGTTCGTCCGCCGCCGGTGAATTCTAATCAACTCAGCTTTATCTATGGAACACAAAATACCTGGATGAGGGGCGGAGCAGCAGCCGAACTCCGTTCTTAGTCTGCTTCGGTTGGCTTCGTGCGGGTAGCCACTGTTGCCAAAACTCACGACTTTTCGTGATATCTCCCGATCTCACGAATCAAGTACCAACTCTCACGATTTTTACCTTTATAAATATCAGTCAGCGAATCTCACGATTTTGATTTTGCAAATTGCAATTTGCAATGGAGAATGTCAAGATCACACTATTTAACGGATTTTGATAACGATATCTTGTTCTTTTTGGAAAAAAATGCATTAGTAAAAATAGGAGATGACTCTCTAAAATGTCCGGGTCTTCAGATTTGTTTTTAAGTTTTTTGTTGACCACACTCGAACGCAGCAGTAGAGAGAATATTTTCTAAAATTTATTTACTAAAAACTCAACTTCGCAACAAACTTAAAGTGAAAACAATATTATATTTACATTTTATATTTACATTTTATATACCGAAAATTTGTTGAGAGACAAAAATTGCTACAATTTTTGTATCACCAATAATACGATTAAAAAGTTAGGTTGTGGTCACGTATTGTATTCAGATAAAAATAACATAAAAACTCCGGTGATACAGATGAATAACTTCTTTCTTTTTGTTTGTTTTGTGTGAGTTTTACACTTGGATGAATTAGAAAGGATTCGGTTTTCCGTATACTGTGAGCGTATCGAACGTGAAACCTGTTTATTTGTTGTTTGTTATGAAAACATTGTACACTGTAAAAAAAAATGATTAAATTTTAAATCAAATTCAACCCAATTTTGACTAAATCCCGGTCCACGCCAGATTGATTGAAAAAATTAACACTGCATATTGATTAAATCGAAGGATCTGTGATTAAATTTTCTTATTCAAAATTGATTAACCTAACAATTAATTCTGATTACATCTAAATCAATTTTTATTAAAATTTTCTTCCATAATGATTAAATTTCCATAATACTCTAATCATTTTTTATTAAATCTTAAATCCAATGTGATTGATATGCAATCATCAGTAGCACCGCCCTTCCCCTCTCCGCCCTATAAAGTACCTGATTAGGGCGTCGATTTTATTTATTAAATGACAATACTATAATACATAAGAAAAGGGAACACATTAAAGAACAAACAGATGAAATTATATAAAAGATAGGTAATGCAAATTCCCAAAGCATGGGAATTGTTCGTCCCATATCATAAACAAAAATCCGGGGAGGTGAGGCGTGGACCTGGATTTAGTCAAAATTGGGTTGAATTTGATTTAAATTTTAATAATTTTTTTTACAGTGTAAAAGTTGAAAATAATTATATGAACTAAAAACACGAAAATTATTTACTCATCTGTAAATAAATACATAAAACACTAATGAAGACCTGGCATGACAAATCTTTTCTTTGAAAATACATGGAAAATAACTTACATTGGTGCATGAGTTCCTCCAAGGGATTGGATTCAAGATCTGAGATTTTTGCGTATTTCTTTTGTTTTTGAAACATAATTTCACCAACATGATGTAACAACAAAGTTTTTAAAAATTTAAAAGAATATTCGTAAAATTTTAGAACAGGTTGACCACTTCATTCGTTATAACCTCACATTGCACATTGCACTACCACAGAAACCGCCATACCTACTGCCGATTAAATGGAATTTTTGCAGATTGCAGCGGGGTGGATGGATATCGGTACTCCCTTGTGATTAAAAGGTTGCGTACTGCGCATGTGTTGGCGGCTTGGTTTAGAAGTTTGAGTATTTTTTAGTCAGTAGGTGATTGATACTGATTATTGGGATTATTTTAACAAGGAAATATGATTTAAAATGTTTGTCTTTTTTATGCATTTGATCAGTATCGATTTAAAGTAATCGAGAATGAGTAATTTGTTTGAATCATAACGAAGATTATGAAACTGATTTAGAAAATAATTACAAATTAAATCAAAAAATTTAATCCGGCCAATAAAATCAGACATCTCTTGTGGTTAATCAACTGGATTTTTTACTGTGTACCCCAGAGGTCCAGCTTACGAACGTTAAGGAAATACGTAATTGAATCAAGAATGGTAGTAGCAAGAGATAAAATAGCATTGGAGTGTTGGAGCTCAGGAGTGTTGCTGTCTCTGTTGTCCTCTGAACAGCTGAGCGGTTGACGTCAAAGTACCTTGGATGATTATTCATCCAAGATCTGAACAAGATCTGAAGAATCTTCTGGCAACACTGCAAGTAGCGCCAGTCGCGTCTCGCTAAATCAGTGTTGCCAACGACATGGCAATTGCCATGTTTTCACGGCTTTCCAAACCGAAGGTACGGCCACGGCTTTACTGTACTGTCGTGCATATAAGAACACGGCTTT
This sequence comes from Philopedon plagiatum, assembly GCA_963971165.1. NCBI lineage: Eukaryota > Metazoa > Arthropoda > Insecta > Coleoptera > Curculionidae > Philopedon > Philopedon plagiatum. The sequence goes on along the minus strand of OZ020191.1, from coordinate 106,779,458 downwards.
TTCGTTTAAAAACTACAAACGCATATTTGGCCATTTATGCACGAAAAAGGCTCAAAATTAAGGTAAAAAATAATGAGTAGCGTTTTAATTTGCCAAACAATCCGCCCGCCAAGTAGATTTCGGACCGCTCATTTTTCCATCTGGACAGTTGACAATGTTTATGAATGAAACTTCAGTTATTCACCTTGAACTGTTATGTAGTTCGAATTTCTCGTTTGACTTTATATGCTAAACTAGACTTTGACGTTATTCACTAAACTAGATGTTTATGCGTAACAAAGTGAGAGTAGCGTGATTTACAATACGAAACTATGTTTTATTTGATGGTAGGGTTGCCACCCGTCATTATTTGCTAAGGACAGTCCTTACTTTGATCCTTATGTCCTTCGATCCTTACTTCAACCGAGAATGTCCTTATATCACTGTATTCGATAACGTAAATTAATAATAGGTGCACGCATACTAACCCTAGGTACGTAAACTTGTACAATCCGATAAGGTCGCCCATTGAATATGGACTTTTTGTTTAATGAAGTTTCTCTAATTGTGGAAAATTACATTATTTTAGATTAAGGGACAGACTTATATATAAATATGTATATTTAATGACGTCGGAATTAAGAACTCAAAAAACATATTTTCCATTATATCACTACTCCTTAGTATCCCAACCAGCTCAACATTCCCTGAAAGATGTTTCTGTGTAATGACTGTAAACTGGAGGGATTTGCTTGGTTCAAGATTGTTAATAGATTTTAATTTTAAGGAAAGCTGTCAACAGTTTTATGAATATGCTAAAAATGACAAAGGTATTTTAACTGCCGCTAAGTCGAACGAAAAATATCCGGGATTAAAAAAAATCTTTTCATTTCACTTAAAATATTTCTGGTTACTATACAACCCCCCCCCCCCCCCCCCCCCCGTAGTCACGGTCATTACTTTAGAATCGAGAAAAGTTTCAATCCTATCTGATGGTAAGTGGCACGTATAGCTAGAGGGGGGCCATAAATCTCATTTTGGCGTGGTAACACGTCGCCGTATTTCCACGTAAACATAATATTTACTTTGATGAATCAAGACTGCAAAAGGGTTCTTAGCGGTATGTCGGCCTTTTCTCTGATGAAAATCTGCAAGCAACCTTTATTTCGCTTTGCGATTGCCGGGTCCATATAGCAGACTTTCATAGTCCAGCATACCACACCACCATACAACCATACACAAATACTAAGACCCATCCTGTTTAATACTACAAAATGCTTTAACCTTTTCACTGCGCATGCGCTCCTGTGGCACTGTGCGCGGTCGGAGAAGGAACCATTCTTCGTTCAAGCATTATTAGTCCAATTTGATCCAAGTCACTGATTTAGCCAAGCCAATCCGAGTTTTTAAGGCTAACTGGGTAAGTGTTACATAATATATAGGGTATTAATATCACCTATACATAGGTGCTTATATACGCCGGCCACGGTGTGGCATTCAAGTATTAAAATTGTTACCGAATAGGTAGTTAAATTATATTACCGTGCTGCCACTTATAACTTATATGAGGTGGCATATTCCGGTTTTGATCACTGATCATTCCTCGTTTCTCATAATTGGTATAAGTAGTATGTTATTTATAATTTCAATTTCTGCTGCTGCGAGAAGCGAATCAAATTGTTGCTGATTCAATCTTTCATTAGGTTTATTTTACGCTGAGTTAAATTTTTATTTTCTGACGCATACTTATGTATGGTTATTTCATTAGTTTTGTTGTGCAAAACGCTTAATCGAGTAATAAATTTAATTGACGTTTAAAGTTATCTGTTCCAAGGACATGAAAGTGAGTGCTGTCACATTACAGGTGTCCAGTTAGCTTACTTCTTGATTAAATTGTTTTTACAATTAGGCGTTAGTGTTCAGTATATTAATAAAGCCAAAAAAATTAAATAAACTCGTTTGCTATACCATCGAGCAAGCAAACTGTAATGACGGGTTATGAAAAAATGGTACTTATTCACTACGTGGTAGTTTAATTCAGTTAAGTTAGTCTTTGTTGATGCATTGTGAACGCCTTGCTAATTAAAATTATTTCTTTCCGTTTTAGAATTAATCGTAGTTTTTTAATAATCCCAATTATAATTTCTTTGGATTTGGATGGTTATTTAAAATATCGCAAAATCAATTATATTTAATTCAAATTATTCCATTTCTAGTCTCAAGACAAACGTGCATATTTAAGTGCAAAATATTTATTCTTTAATAAAAAGTTACAATCCCAAATAAATTAAAAACACTCCTTTAAGCCAAAAACACCCATTTAATAATACAACTATTAATGACAGCAACAAATTGTTTAGCAGAGAAGTCAAATTATTAATTAATCTATAATCTTGGAATCCTTTCACGATATTTTTTGATGCCTCATCTAGTGGAGCTTCGTATTATGTAACAAGTTTTTTTAGCGAACTAATAAAAAGTTAACTCCGAATTTAATAACTCTCTGCTAAAGATTATTTTTAGTTCCAATTTTTTATATACTTACTTGACGAGGATTTAAAAGCCACTGAAACTTTTGCAACAGCTTAAGGCCTTGATTTCCTCCAGATTTTGGGTTAATAAATACGATCACAGGTGTCACATTGGTCGATGGAATGGGTTTAATCACGAATGTTCTTTGTTCCTTATCCTGCAACAAATTTTATGCGTTTCAATACTTATAAGAGGAGAATCTGGATCTCAACGTGGAGATTCTGTGATAAGAAAAGGGTATTATAGGGACTTATTGTAAATATAAGTTCTTGGAAATAGTTAATGTAAGTATGTTTGACGTATTGATTAAAAATGAGTTCTGGAACCGTAAAGAACTAAAACTTAAACTAATATCTCATCATGTAGTCAAATCAAATATGAAGAGTAAAATTATTTTTAATTTTTTTTTTCGAATACTCCACTAATCGAATATACAGCATTTACAGGGCAGGATTAAGCTTTCCTGGGGCCCAACCTGTGCAACTCGCTGGTGGGGGCCCTCTAAAATTAAAAAATGATAAATACTAATCTTTGACTATTTGCGCGCAAATATAGTAAGCGTAAGCTGTAGGTTTAAAGCCTTTGGTTTGAAACTAACGTAATTAATTTTGACCAACTTACCGGTGTAAAGTGGAGTATTAGATAAGCAATTTTTTAAGTTGAAAGTCACAGTTTCATTTCAAGACCAAGTGATTTATTATTTCTTTTCAATAATAAAACGCCTTTGAATCATTAACTCAAATCTAATTAACACAGACTAGTTAACTAGCTGTAAACTAGATTAGAAACAAAACGAATACAAAAATCAATAAAAGCAACGTAAACTAATAAAAAGAAAAAAAAATACTAAAATCAACATTAAGCAAAATTTTGTCATAATATGAAACAAGAACAATTTTGAACAATTAATATATTCTTAATTTTACCATATGAAATAAAACCAATTTGGTTCACACAACTTTAAAAAAAAGTTATCTTAGGGCTTAGGACAAGTAGGTAGGTAAACTTTGCTTGTCTTTTTCTTGGCAAACTCAAGAATTATGTCTGTAGAGTCCATTTTCATCATTACTTCGCTTTCAATGCTAAGTATTGCTAAAGAACAAAGTCTGTCTGGTACCACAGTAAAAGAGGCAAGTTGAATCTTGAGAGTCGAAATAAGCAAAAAAAAAATATGCAATGGATGAAACTCATTGGAATGGGTCTCTAAAAGTGTCCAGATGAACGTAGACAACTCGTTATAAAAATGTTTTGTTGCTAATGTTTTCTATTTACAATTTATTTAAAAAAAAAGTAGTTTTTTTTTGTCTTTTTCGGTTTTTCTCATATCTCAGTCATTTATTAAAATAGCGGAACGCCGCTTACACCATCGGAAAGGTGAGAAAATTTTACATAGTTTTGCAATTATTCACTTTTTTCTACGACCCATAGATTCGTCAGTATTTAATAAATAAAAAACCGCTCAAAAAGTACCTACGCGCGCGAGCGCGCAACGGTTGCAGATACGCATATGTATATAATAGTCCGAGATCCCGCTGCAGGATTACTACGTTCATCGAGTTTTTAATCAAAATCTAATTTTTACATATAATAATGAATTGGGGAATATATTTTTGCCAGGGTGCCTATCAAAATGTGGCCGCTAGTATTTTTAATTAAAATAATATTAATTGATTTTTCATTCAATATCTGTATAGTGTTTGTAAGTTTACCGATTTCCTAGCATGAGCCACGTAGTCCAGTGGGTAAGGCATTCGCCTATTGACCCAGACGTCTTGGTTTGAATCCGGGCTCGGCCGGATCTTTTTTTTTAATTTTTGTCCTTAAAATCGGATCGGAGGGCATCCTAAGGTCGGAAGAGGGTTAGCACCTGGTTAGGGGCCCTGACCAGTCTCTTTCCTCGCAAGAGAAGAGGGATCGGTGCGAAAAAATCTAACAATCGTTCGGCAAAATTCTGGATGCATATTCCTGGTATTAGCAAGACGTTAGTGACAAGTTTTGGTTGCTGTCCCGCACTTGGCCGCAACCTCTTCGCAGCCAGGTGCAAACAGGTATTGCTTTGTTACATTTAGGTATACGTTTATTAGGTATATTCATCAATTATATATCAAATTAAAGTTAGTTTTTTTCTGTGTGTGATGGTATACCTCTGCCTATGTAAAAGTGGCCGCAAATAGGGGTTGCTAGCTGTTAAAAATAGATTAGAGTGAAAGGGAGTTAGCGCGCTACGTCGTTCGTTAGACGAGGATGGTGATTGCCAGGTGTACGAGTTTTTAAAGCCAATGCGCATGCGTCGATCGCTAGTGTTTTCAACTAAAGCGCGACATTCTTATTCTAACCATTTTGTTTTGGAGCTCTTAATACACAACGTTGTTTTATTTAACTTTATATATTATTACGTTTGTTAAAATAAATCTTAAATTTAAAAAAAATGAAGAATTGTTTTCTGTGTAATAAAAAGAATAATGTGCTTGACTTTAATAATGCATCATTTAAAAAGTGTTTATTAATGTTATTGTTTCGTCGTAAAAAAAAATATAAGTACCATGACATTTTATTAACAGTGGAATCTATGGACAATTAATTTCGGATATTATAGAGAATGTCTGAAAAAAATTACAGTTTTAAAACTAAAAGATAAGCAAGAATTTGAAGATTTTTGCAAAACGCAAACCATGAGTAAAACTTTTAATTTAACTTAAGAATGATTTAGTTTATAGTTACTATACATATAATATATCGGTACCTCAGGTATCTGTCTTAACAATGATGTTTGTTTTTCTTATTTATATTAAAGAAAAGACGATGCGATTTTTTATTTAAGAATGGATGTTTTGATATATTTGAGTAATTTTAAATACAACTAAACAAAAATGTATTAATTATAATTTTTTTTTGGAGTATTATAAAGTCGTTCCCACTACTGTTTGCGCCGTTGGTTGAGAACACATTGGCTTTAAAAACTCGTACAGCTGGCAATCACCATCCTAACTCTCTTTCACTCTAATCTGTTTTTAACAGCTAGCAACCCCTATTTGCGGCCACTTTTACATAGGCAGAGGTATTCCATCACACACAGAAAAAAATTAACTTTAATTTGATATATAATTGATGAATATACCTAATAAACGTATAAATGTAACAAAGCAATACCTGTTTACACCTGGCTGCGAAGAGGTTGCGGCCAAGTGCGGGACAGCAACCAAAACTTTTCACTAACGTCTAGCTAATACCAGGAATATGCATCCCGAATTTTGCCGAACGATTGTTAGATTTTTTCGCACCGATCCCTCTTCTCTTGCGAGGAAAGAGACTGGTCAGGGCCCCTAACCAGGTGCTAACCCTCTTCCGACCTTAGGATGCCCTCCGATCCGATTTTAAGGACAAAAATTAAAAAAAAAGATCCGGCCGAGCCCGGATTCAAACCAAGACGTCTGGGTCAATAGGCGAATGCCTTACCCACTGGACCACGTGGCTCATGCTAGGAAATCGGTAAACTTACAAACACTATACAGATATTGAATGAAAAATCAATTAATATTATTTTAATTTAAAATACTAGCGGCCACATTTTGATAGGCACCCTGGCAAAAATATATTCCCCAATTCATTATTATATGTAAAAATTAGATTTTGATTAAAAACTCGATGAACGTAGTAATCCTGCAGCGGGATCTCCGACTATAAGCGTCGCGCGTTATAAACAAATACTCATAACTTTTAATCAGTTAAAGATATTTGGATAAAGCAAAATAGCAGGTATAAATAATCGCCAGGACAATCAATTAATCATAATATTTTAAAAGTATTTCGAATGTTTGGGTTTCCGGTATTCTTGTTTAAGTGTGACATGAAAATTTGGGAAAAAACGAAATTTATGAAAATATATGCAATAACGATCATATCTATGGTTAAATATCAGTAGAAAACATATTTATCTAGAACTTTAGCAAGTTTCAGATGATTATCTTTTTATAACAATTTATAGCGACATTTGCATCTTTTTCCAGATGCATTTTTCATAAAACAGACAACTGAAAATTTGCCGTAACAAAAAATATAAGAAGCTTATGGATACTCCCCTCACAGAATCCGTAGATAGTGGTCTCAAGAAGAGGTTACAATACTTACTTTGTAATTTTTTAAAATTTGTTTATAAATACAGAGCTTGATTTAACAAAGTGGGAACTTTCACACTTAAACAAGAATACCGGAAATTCAAACATTCGAAATACTTTCAAAATATGTTTAATTAATTGATTGTCTTGGCGATTATATAGTGCAATTTGGTTTCATTCAAATATTGTAATTGACCAAAAGTTATAAGCATATCTTTATAGCGCGCGATTATGAGTATACCGCGCTGCATCCGCTGCGCGCTCGCGCATGTACTTTTTGGGCGGTTTTTTATTTATTAAAAAATACTGACGAATCTACTGGTCGCACAAAAAAGTCGTCAGTAGCAAAATTGTGTAAGATTTCCTGACCTTTCCGATGGTGCCCCAAGCAATCGGCGTTCCGCTATTTTAACAAATAATTGAGGTATGACGGAAAAACCGAAAAAAGGCATGAAAAAAAAAAGACTTTTTGCTATTTTTATAAATTTTATTTTTAATTTTCTTCTGTTTGTTTGCGTTCTGGTAGAGGCCCCTAAGTGGTGGAGGCCCTTGTGCTATAGCACTTGTTGCACATTGTTAAATCCGGCCCTAAGCTTGTGAAAGTTCATAACAAAAATAATTCACAAAACTAGTAAGTTTCCGGGACTCGGTAACAACACAGGTCGCAATAGCGTGAGTCCCTGATAATCTTAACAAATGGGGAAACTTTTTTATTTTTGACTTTACGGAAAAAAGTTATTCTTCATAAAAAGTTCTGCTTATTGAGAAATTGAATGAATTTTTACCCAGCATATGCGGGGCGTCAAAAAAAGTAAAAACGATAAATGCCGTAGAAGGAAAACTATCGTTAATTTTAAAATTGCAAGGAAAAATAACGTAAGAAAGTGTCGTCCAGAACCGAAAAGTGATCGAATATGAAATGTAACAAAATAAATTTATGGCCATTCATATGTACCTTTGAATCTTTTAAAAAAGTGTTTTCAAATACATATTTTTTAAATAACATATTACCAAAATAAACAACAATAACATTTTATGAAATATTACACTAAACTTTAACATGACCACCGTTTCTGTCCAAACAAACTATTGTAAGTCGTAAAATTCCGCCACTGCATTTCCACCCACCTGAGGGGAAATTTCTTGGACACATTTTCTGATAATTCTCTCTAAGTGATCTATGTTTTCGAAAGGTCTGTGGGCATAGACTTAAGAATCCTCATAGGAAAAAATCTAGGAGAGTTATATCTGGGGACCTTGGTGGCCAAGCAAATTCTGACCTACGTCTATTTCACCTCTGTGGAAATGTCCGGTTTAAAAATTCTGCCACTTTGCAGAGCTGTGACATAAAGCACCGTCATGTTGAAATCAAAGTGTGTTTCGTATATCCAGTGGTAGTCGATGAAATATTTAAATAATTCCGTGTTCAATAAGTTCAAGTAAATTTCACCGGTAATATTTTCTCGAAAAAAGTACGGCCGTATAATTTTGCTCCTAAAAACAGTTTTCAAAATTTTATTTGGTATTATACCTTACCTCCTTGTGTTTTCAGGTAAAGTAGATGAATGAAAAATGTTAGGAAAATATTTTTTTATATTTTAAGTAAAAACAGTATTTTTTTTATTGTTTGTTTTGGTAATATGTTACTTAGAAAACATGTATTTCAAAATATTTTTTTAAAAAATTCAAAGATACATATGAATGACTATAAGATTATTTTGTGAAATTTTATATTCCATCACTTTTCAGTTCTGGAAGACACTTTCTTACGTTATTGCACTACGTGCAATTACAATTAAAGAGAGCTGTTTTTCTTCTACGGCCTTCATTATTTTTACTTTTTTTGACACCCCGTATATGCTGGGTAAAAGTTTTTGATTTAAGTGTTATTTTGTCAATAAGCAGAACTTTTTATAAACAATAACTTTTTCCCGTAAAGTCAAAAATAAATAATAAGTTTCCCCTCTGTTAAGATGGTTTCTGGACCTGCTGTATAAAAAAATAAAAAGCATCAAGTTGGGGGTTTATTGGGAGTAACAAATGTGTAAACAGATAAGTTGTCTAGACTTGATTTTATTTCTGCCGAACTCTGTAAATCGAGTATCAAAAAACAATTGAGCTAAATAACAAAACACTGTAACTTAGTTAAAAAAACCTCATAATTTATATTAGTATATCACTTTTAGGAACAGAAAGTTAATTAAAAATGGTCTGACCTTTGCTAGAAATCATGTTTGTATATAAGCACTGTAAATATTTGATTACTAATATTAATTAACTTTTTTGTTATTACAATATTGTTTGCTAGAGTTAACATAGATTATGAGCAATAACTGGGTTTATTTTAAATTAAAATTTGTTCACACGAAAGCATAATTACCTAAAAATACTAATTAAGTGTCCCGTTTAAACGTAGTGTAAATGATCAATATTTATTTTAATTAGTGTTACTTTTCTGTTTGTAATTAATTTTAATCTTTTAGCCAAGCAGAAATATTTAGAATTAATAGAAAAATTACGCACCAGCCTTATATAATTTTTTCTTTATAAAATATGCTGTTATTCGCATGGTATATCGGTGTTATAATTTTGCTCACTGGTAACACTTCAACTGATTCAATTAAATTCGTTTTATTACCGGGTCTGCACCCATGTAGCTACCTAGTGTTTTTAATATTTGGCTAATAGGGGCCGACGAACTTTGAAATGTGACAAAGACAGGCGGTATTGTATAACCTAGCATTTATTGTCAAATATCTGACATTAAAATCTTGCTAGTATCATTAATATAAACTTCCGGACAAAAAATACCGGCACTCTGAATTTTTTGCTAAGTTTGATCCTTTATAACTTTTTTGTCTTTAATCCGATTTTTACGGTTCTCTTACCATTTTATAGATAATTTCATTGGAAATGTGCTGTATTTTTTTAATAATGGGTCATGTTAGACAGGGCGACATTATACCGGAGTGAATAAATGTGTTTTTTGCTTTAAGGTTTAAACACCCTGTGAAGAGATTTAAGCTGTTCGTTTTTATACTAATAATTTCTTAATAAAGTTCCATGTATTTCTAACATTTTGATGTTATCTCCATTTTTAGAAGAGATAAGATTTTCTAAAAAATATTCTGCAAATTACATTATTTTGTAAGACCACCAGTCGTTGTTAAATTGAGTCACTATGATAACTTCGGCATCATCAACGGGATCGGCTACGATTTGACCGATAGCGGCGGTGCTAGGCGTCGGTAATGTCGGCGGCTGCCGAAGGCCTTGCACGCATACGGGCCTCGCAGAAAACTCGCATATACCTAACCTAGTACGAGATGCGAGTAGGTAGTATTTACCCAGAATCGTCTGGCAACACTGTTAATTAGCAAAAATATACTCATACTTAGTACATATTATTATTTGTGTATACTTAATTCATTTGACCTAGTACTTTTTTCTGAGAAATAATGAAAGGGACCTCGCAAAGCTGATGTCGCCGACATCCACATTTAGTCTGGCCCAGCCACTGTTGACAGAGAACATTAATCTGAACTGTGAAGCAAGTATGGTTTAAAATATTCTCTTCAAAGATGAGTCGAGGGTTGGTTTTCGGTCGCCGCCTGGTTGTGAATATTTTTATAGGACACCACATGAAAGATTTTCCGAATGCATCATAACAGACGTAATCCCTTATCATAATGGTTCCGTTATGGCGTTGGCGGGTATTTTAACTAATACGTGAACAAAACTAATATTTGTGGAAAATTAAGCACTAAATGAACATCGGTACATTGAAGATTTTCTTCAAGAGGCATTTGTTGTCCCTCTTGCTCCCTTAATCGGTGAACAATTTACCTTTATGCACGATAATGCTAGGCCCCATGTTGCACGGGTGGTAATCAAATATTTGGACAAAGTTGGTATTCGCCGGTTAGATTGGCCTGCATGTAGTACGGATTTGAACCCCATTAACCATTTCTGGGATCAGTTAAAAAGAGTTGTTCGTTGTCGCCCTATACACGCAACCAGGCACTTTACAGGGGCTAACGAGAGTACTGTCTGAAGAATAAAATTTAATCCCTCAAGAAAGAATCGTCACTGTTATTCATTTAATACCTAGCAGATTGCGATCTGTTATTGCAGCTAGAGGAGGACATACACGTTACTAATTTTTGTTTAAACCTGACTACTGTTTTAAAATTGTTTCAATAAATAAAGCTTTAAAAACAGAGCTTTATTTTAAAATGCATATCTCTTTTAAAAATAGAGATAACGTGATGATTGCTGTAAAAAATAAAATGTTAGGAATACTCTAAATTTTATCTCACAAATATCTTCCGATACAAAATAACTTTAAATATTAGATCCAACTTGACCATTATAAGAAGATAATCGCTAATAAGATATAAAAGTAAGGTGGTGCATTACGTATCAGATACTTACGTACATGTAAAGTGCTTAGTGTTGTGCATGAAATCAGGTGAAATAATGAATAATAATGAGCAATCGAATTAAGAAAGTAATTTCCCCAAAGCTGAAGAAAAATGGGATGACACAGAATGGCGGATGATACAAAACAAAAAAACGTTCGATCTTATTGGCATCGCTTTCACACATGATGTCAGCTGGCACAAACACATTACTTTAATAGCCACATCAGCGCACAGTGGTTCCGGCAATAGGTCATAAGTCAAAATATGTTTTGTCAGCGCTCTGTCAGGTAGGCATTACTTTGGGTTTAAAAAAATACCTGAACCAATAAAAACTTTGGCATTTTCGGACTAATTTCAGTCGAGTTGTGACCGGGAACGAGTGTGGATTTGAGGTGCGAAAAAGCAGTAAAATTATTGTATTAAAAGTGGGTTTTGTAATATTGGTAATATCGTAAAGACCAATTAATATTTAAATCCCTCTTTAAGCGGCCTTGGTAGCGCAGGTAAGTAGTTCTTCTTTTAGTAAAATATTGTTGTTTATTTGGACATGTTTCGGGACATTAATAAAATGGATTTTTTTATTGACCGGACTAGTGATATTAGCTTTTTTCTTGATCAAAAAGTTTGCATAATTGCATTCTTTCGGTGATTTTTACACCTCTGTGGATCGAAAATAGCTCAACGGATTTAAACAATTTTTTGGCTTTTGAAAGACCTAATTTTTTAAAATATAGCTACGGGGATCGCTTTAACCTAATAATAACAAGAATTATCATCATTATCGTTTTGAAAAACACTTGTGATTTTTAAGAAATATTCACTTCTCAACAACCTGTATCGAGTGTATTCATGGATTTATTAAGAAAGGATTCGATGTCCGTATACTGTGAGCGTATCGAACGTGAAGCCTTATATTTTTTGTTTGTTATGAAAATATTTCCCCTAGAGGTAGAGTTTACGAACTTTAAGGAAATACGTAATTGAATCAAGAATGGTAGTAGAAAGAGATAAAATAGCATTGGAGTGTTGGAGCTCAGAAGTGCTCCTGTCTCTGCTGGTTTCTTAAGAAAACCGCCTGAACACTCGGTTACACATACGTCTTTGTCTAATGAACTAGGAAGGAAAAAGTGCGATTTATAGATTTATAAATGACTCGGAGCGACTTTAAATAAACCTTTAGAAATAAATACTATAAATATCCTATAAATAATAAAACCTTTTTAACTTAAATTTATTATTATTTAGCAGAAAAATAAAATATTTTAGGCCATTTATTACTTTTAGTAAATCTTGTGATGCTTCTAACGTATTTTTTGTACAAAAATACAAGGTAAAATAAGATGTGGCCAATGTTTACAAATTGTGTTTAGAGTATCGCTTAGAATGGTTTGTTTTGGTTTCAAAGAATGTTAAACCATCCCGTATCCATTCTTCATAAATCCATGAGTATATTAGTATTATTAGTTATATATTATTTAGAAATATATTTTTAGTAAGCATGTTTTATAGAAAATAATAGTTAAGTCAATATGACCTAACCGTTTGATTTTTTAACGGCCTTTTCTGTTTGTAGTTAATTTTTACTATTTTGCACCAAAATTTAAACAAACCGAACACATGAAATCAACTCTGTGTCTGCCTGTTCCAGTCATCTTTTTCCAAGACCGTTAAATGTTAAGAGCTGAAATTTAGCACAGGTATAGGCCATGGAATAAAAACAGATTTAAAAATTTGGAGGTTGTCTCTTTGGGGGTAAGCGAGTGACAACTTTGTTTTACTTTCAAGTTCAGTGTGTGAGGTATCAAATAAAAGCCCACAAAATGGAGAATAACCACATATGTATAATTTGCTTATTTAATATAACCATTCTTAAGTAAAATTTGAAACAAAGATATAAAAACTGTTGTCTCTTTATTACACTTTGTAAAATTAGAGTAGAACAAATCTGACAAAAATCAAGGGTTAATAGAATGATGCACAGTAGAAAATAATTATAATAATAAAAAGGTCTATTATGAAAAACTTATCAAGCTAGCTGGACTCACACTTCACCATTTTTTTGTATGGGTTGTTTATAAAAACCCTTTTTTAAGTACAAAAATGCAATTTCACTTGCTAATTTTTAAAAATATCAATTTCAACAATTATGACCGCACTCTCCATATACAGTCGCAACCACTGTGCAGAGACAGAAAGTACCTCTCTTCGTCCAAGTTACACACTCTTTATGTTTTTCAAATAAGACCTAACCTAGAGTACTATTCCCACATCTGGGGAACGGCATCATCTTCGACAAATAACATCCTTGGTTCAATCCAAAAAGAGCCATTCCCTTTTCTACCGATATTTCCATGGATTTTGCTTGGAAGAACTAGCCTCTATCATTCCATCGTCGACTGTTCCTAACAAAACAACGCATGCATCCCTTTACTGTCCAGCTACAAAAACCAAGGACATCCCATTTCTCTCGCTCACCTAGGGTCTCCAGGTTATGGATCAAATTGCCCGCAGATGTTTTTCCTTGCCCTCTCAACCTTCAATCATGTACATCCTTTTAGTTTACATTCCCTTCTCTTCAGTCACCCAAGGTACGATAGTTTGAAGTCTACGTGGGCAGTCCCAGATAAAAAAGTTAAATTATTTTTCTCTTCTGCAAAATGTCATAAGTACTTCTGTCAAGAAATTTATTTCTTATCCCAAAAAACACGTATTCTTGACTCAACAATAAAACTGAATTATTATCATGAGTTTAACACATCACAGATATACAAAAATGTTCTTTAAATTAAAGAAATGTAATTAAATTGAGCATATACTTGTTATAATAGGAAAATAAAGTTTTTATAATAAACTCATAGATAGTTACCAAGACAAGGATTTCAAGAGATTTTGTTTTAAAAGCCGCGTTCTAACAAAATTCTAATGTGTTTCGAGTAACTCTTTGTAGAAGTATTAAAAATAAATTCCAATAATTGCAAAGCTTAACTTAAGAAATCGTCTTTAGTGTAAAGAGTTATGAACAAATATTACTTACGAATAAAGTACTGAAATTCTAGATATACCCGCTAGTGATGTAAGGATACGTATCCAAAAACCCGTTGGATCCGAATATTAAAAGAATCCGGATTATCCGTAACCGGCCGAGAACTTCGGAATCAAAACAAAGTCGCATCGGGTGGTTAGTAATGCAAAGTGCAAAGAGAAAACGGAATCGGAATCGAGTGTCAGCGAACAACACGGTCTGCTATTTGGCATATTTCATCTTATGCTTTCTCTTTCTAATGACATTTCCTAAAGAAAGATAGCATAGTAATCGAGGTAACGGGTATCATATGGGATGAGACCCATTGGTTAAACTTGGCCCGCCTCACTCGAACCAAATTCAAACGAGCACGAACGACGGTGCCTTCTTATCCCTAACCTTCGACTTCGAATGATATGATACCGCATCACAGTTGAGAAAACGCGTAAACGCGAATCAGTTTATCAACTCCTGCGAATTTCATTCATAAACGTGAAGCACAAAATTGTTTTTTATAGCTGTCTGCCTATCTCGAGTGTGCGCACGTGAGAGCCGAAATATCGGCAAATGGTTCAATTTACGACGTATGTGCTACGATTAGGCAGAACCGGATTACTACAGTTAGAGCAAGAAAAATGTTTCACGTATGTCGTATCCGTATCGTAAGCATTTCTTGCAGCGCTGCCAATTCTCGATAACCCTAAACCCGAAGAATTTTGTTGGTAATATTGGAGAAATAACACAATCAGAGTAAAAATTGTATTTTTAGGTTCCTTTTAGACTATAAACTAATGTATTACTATTCTTGTTACAATAAAACTACCTTTTTACAGCCTAAATTAACTAAGCGGAAGCGTAACCCATCAATATATTAACGGAACCAGTTGGTTCAGTCAGGGTTAACAGATGTCTTCTGTATTAAATTTGACTATAATCCTTTGATTAGAATTACATAATTAGTTTTAGCAATATAGCATTTACATGTTTTCCAACACCTACTTCTTAAACGTTCGTCGTGGCAATAATGTTTGCCGCCTGGAATAAATTGAAAAATGCGCAAGCGTCAACTAGGCAGGCCTGCTGCTATTGGTCTAAATTCTTGTCCTCAACGATCTTGCTAAGATACCCAACTGATCCGGACTGAAAAGCCCGTTTTTTAAACTGTGACCGCATCGACCTACCTAGCCGTATCCGGATAGAAAATGTTTTAGTGTTGCATACGTATACATGATTTGGAACCGCTTTCGCGCGGGTCAAGAAATGCATACGTATTCAGATAATGGATACGGATATTAAGTAGCTGATTCCGTTTCCGTATTATTCGGATATCTAAAGAATACGGATAGTTCCAACACTAATACCCGCCGATTTAAAGTTCACCAGCAAGACGATGGCTGTTCTCTTTACATCAATAACAGATTTACTGAAATTACTGAATTGAAACGTTGAAAAATAATGTCCGCTTTCAAGCATGATCATATTGATCATTTCCTATTTACAATTTCACCTGTCATTTCATAAAAAGATGCCAAATCATTTCGATGCACAGTCGTGGTCGAGAAAATGTTACGTCTAATTCATAATCCAAACGAACATTGAATGGAATATTTTACCGGTTTGTGCATAAATTATTAAAGTTTTTTTTTAAATAGTAGATTATATTGATCGAATAACAAGAGAAATTAAAATTGTGTAAATTATGCTCTAATTGTATTCTCATAGTAATTGGAAATATAATTGCACTTTGATTGTTAGTTTTTACAATAACTACAATTATGGCATTATTGCATAGCTATTTGAAAACCATATTTCTATGTAAATAGGATCCATTCAATACTGACACACCTAAAATTGCACAAGTGGCAATGATGTTTGTTAAACCGCTATTACCGCCGCAAGACTCATAGGATTTCCGAGACATTCCGGGATCAGACTATCTGGCGAACCCTTAATAGAAAATCGTCCGATTGCAGCTAGTTTATTGACACAGAACTTCTGCAAGTTTGCAGCTTACGATGCCAAATTCAGATGGTGGTTTAAAGATAATACAACTGTGTTCTATATATTATATGCACAAATCCAGTACTTATTGTTGTTATTAATAGGGTAAAATATTTTTGTGACACAATGACCACGTTTAAGGACATACAACAGGATTAGCCAGCAACCCCGCAGAAATTTAAATAGATGAAGAGTTTTTACTAAAATGAGAAATTGGTGAAAAGGAAAACAGAAGCTTTTACGGCTTGAGTCATGTTGCAGCGTTCCCCTACAATAAGTAAATTTAATTATATAATAAGCATAGTAATTTAAAATATTTAATTTTAAATTTGCTACCTGGGTACTACCTAGTTATCCGGCGCATTTAGCATAAATACCGAAGATTATACTTCCGGACACATGAAACCGTACAAAAATCGCGATAAAATAGTTTTTAGTTTCTATTTTCCTAATAACAACAGTTTTTTGGGCATTATACTGACTCTGTATGATGAAGACTATTTATAAGATATATTGTCAGTATTCCTCCATGCTTTTATTATCACGTTCGTGATTATCTTTTGAAAATTCGTTTTTTTTTTCAGTTATTTTATTAGAAAATGTCTTCATTTACTTTCAAGTTCCAATATTTTTGTCGAGATATGCCAGTTTAAACTCAAAAATTTCCAAAGAAACTTTGAGGTAAGCTACCTTCAATAGTGTATAATGTAATATCAGTACTTATTTCTTTTTTACTATTGGGTACACACTGGTCCAATATTTGAGTACGGTTTTCCTCCTATCTACTTGCTGCTTATTATTTATTATCTAATTTAAAATATTAATTTCATAAACCGAATATCTCCTAGTGTAAAACTTTTCTGATTTGATATTAGTGTTATTATTTTGTGTGTGTCAATTTCATTGATCAATCAAGAATAGAATACGTAACTAAGTTGGGTGGGAGTGCTTAAAATTGAGATTATGCAATCTGCAGTCAGAATTGGTAATTTTTATTGAGTATAGACGAAATTAGCAGAAAAATTTCCGTCAGAACCCTTGATTTTACAAGCATCACTACGTACTTTTTTATCTTTAACTTGCTTTGTCACAATATCTCTAACTGTAGATAAAGGCGTTTTAGTTAATGAAGTCGTTTCTGCTGCAGCTACATTTACATTAAACCCCCTATTCAATAAAGAAATACACACAATTTTATCAATTTGCTTGGCATCGGCAGATAAATATTTTTTTTTAAATTAGCACTACCGGAGGCACTATGATCAACGTCTTTCCAAGGACGCCGCATTTTTTAGCACGTTCAACAACAACAATTGCACGGTTGGGTTGGGTTCATAAATTATTAAACCAGGTCAAAAATACTTTATTCATACCCTTTACTGATTATACTAAAATTATCTTTACCTGTTATTTTATTAGTTAATAGTTTTTGCAAATTTACCGGGTTTTATTGCAGCTGGTGTCGTTAATAGTTTACTGCTGGCAATAGGTCAACGAAAGAGCTTGAAACGAGCTTTACCAATAAAATAGCGATGGGTCGTTCCCGAACGAATCGTTCAATTTAAACGACTCTTTTCAAAGAGTCGCGAATGAGCCGCTCCCACCAACTGAACGATACGTTCACCGCTCGTTAAAATATCTGCATTATAGGCTCGCTCTCGTCCGTTCGTAGAAATTCCACTCCACGCTTTCGCGAGTTTCCGACAACTCAGAGAGCGCGAGAGCCGAGGCGAGAGCGCGAGCGGCTCAGACGTATAATATAAGAACGAGAGTGGTGGAGCATCTAGCGGCCTATGATAATACATTACACAGTTTGTACGTCTTTCGTATTACTACTATTTTACGATTAATTACTTTGCCGGAAATCTGCAACAACATTTTTTAACAGCGTATACTGCGGGTAGTTTATAACTTTGAAATCCATATTACATAATCATTATCTAATCTACAATAAAACCATTTTTGTTAATATGTATTTACTTTTATTTTGAACATTTAACAAATAAAAATTTTAATCATTCCAATATTTTAATTAATTTTATTTAATTTATTTATGTTATGTATATTATTTTTCTTTGAAGCCGTCGCGCCACAACCAGGCAGCGGGCCGTCGGCATTCGTAAATATGTAATTCACATCCGCGTTTTATGCTTTCTTTTATGCACACGAACAAGTGCAGGTGTCACGTTAAAGTAAAGAGCTCCGCGATTCGTTCAATCGAACGACTCCTTGCGAACGACTCTTCCAAGTGAGCTGAACGAGTGAGCGGGCTCTCTTGAAAATGAACGAATGACCCATCACTACAATAAAACGGCTATGGGAAATTTCCTAAGATACTTTAAATAAATGTTAAAAGTTCTACAACCTTTTTATCGAAACATTCTTATTTATATGTTACCCAATGCCATTACAAGAACCAATAAAGCCGTTTTAGATAAACGCCCTATTCCTAGAATGCTTATACGAACGGTGTAAAATGCTGTAGTTCAATAAATCGAATTAATTCAAAATGTTCCAAATGGGTTGTTCAAAGCGCTTTAACCTCGTTACTTAATCCCATGTGAGAGTTTAATTTAAATTAATTGCACAGCTCCCAATATAACCGAATTACACCTTAATATTGTTTTCATTCAAAGATAAAAATAGATAAAAAGAAATGTTTATAAAATGCAATCAAAATAAAAAATGCTGGAACAAATATTTAAATAATATAATCAGTGTAAAATAAAATTTAAAAAATGATACTTTTCTCGTTAAATTTGTTTTAGTGTATAGGCCCCCACAGATACCGTTCGTTTTTGGCAGGATTGCCCGACGTTCAAAACTGTTCGGGCAAAACTGTCGGTGTGTTGCCGGCGTTCCAAATTCTTAGCAGAACTAGGCACATTATTAAAAAACCTTCCTTAATTAAAAAAGTGTATTATGCTTGTTACGCTGATATCACTAGTTGCCCACAAAATTTGCCTCAACTATAAAAAACTTACGGGCCGTGCCTAATATGATATGCTAAGAAGAGTTACAGCGGGAGAACAGTTTGTAGTGTAGTATATAGATATAAGAGCTAAAGCCTATCCTGTTTAATTTTATAAGCTGTATATAACAATATCACACAAAACATATTTTCTCTGCTAGGTCAAGCACCATGTGTTAAGTAGTGAAAAAACATATAGATATATTCATAAGTGGGTTACCTAGGCATCACTGAATTACTTAAAAAATAAATTTATGAAATAATATAGCCACCGCAATCTGGTAAGAGTGAATGAAACAAAATTTCTAAGGGTTTTAGCACGATGTTTAGTAAGGTTTTCGGGAATTTGATGCCCCTCTTAAGCATTTACTATTTTATACAACATAGGTACATATTGTTGATGATGGACTGGACATCTCTTTCCAGTTATGTGTTTCAGTTTTGCTGTTAGCCATGGGCAAGATTAATTATACTACCGACAAATTCAGTACCGAATGTTACTTTAAAAACTAGTATTTTTTGACAGTAAGTAATTTATAATAACAAATTAAATAAAGCAACTGTTCTGTATAAACACAACTAAATTTAAGACTTCTTCTCAATTATTCAGAAGTATGTCACTAATCACTCTTTTCACTAATACAACTATATTCATTGTCACGACATGTTCTAGTAAAAAGTTTATTTAAAAATAAGCAAGCAATACAATAGAACATACATTTTAATGGCACGTATAAAGAATTATAAGAGAAAAATGTCTGAAAACTTCATTAACCAACTAAAGGTATTAAATTTAAAACTCTTTGTGAATTGGGAGGTAAATATTTAAAAAAATTCATAAACATCTTTTTGAGATAAATTTACTTACCTTATCTCTAATTCTCTTTTTACTGGACCCTCGCTTTTTAGGAGTTTTTCTTAAACTTGATTTAAAACTGCCTTTCCTAGGTAACTTAACTATCCACGATGGAGGAACTATAATACTACTATGTACACCTGTAACAAAGACAAATAAGAAATTTAAATTTTAAGGCAAAACACTACGCTAGAGGATTAAACATAATGTAAAGATCTTCGAAAAAATATGGGAAAAATCTCTATAATAAATAAGGACAGAGTGTATCAAATAACATATACAGGGTGTTATAAAATTAACTGCATATATTGAAACCGGTGAATCCTGGTGTGAATTATTAGGCATAAATGGCGCTTCGCGATAATAATCTAGATGTCGCCCCTTCAAAACATATTCTTAACCATTGCGTACCACTGGTGATAAAAACATGGCCATATAAAAAAAACAGGGAGCTGGGTTGTCGTGTTGCCAAGTCTCTCAACAATAATTCTGTGTAACAAGTTTGAAGAAATAAAATTTTTGTTACCTTTAAATAAAATAAGCCTACTAACTATTCCAATATTCTCAATGTTAAAAAGCTAAAATACTATAAAACAAATAAAACAATCCAATGAACAGCTGTTCAAACCAAAACTAACACCAAACTAAACACCCACAAATGCCGTGTTTTATTGACTTATTCCACCACAAAGCGCTCACGATTTTTTTTGTTAAATTAATACTAACAGCACTGATAAAGAGCTGAAAGCTATTTTCTTTCACTAATTAATAAACAGAATGCAAAAATTCATAAGGCATTATTTATCTCATCAATACTCGCCCCTCATTGATACTAATTTCACTTCTGCCTAGACAGTTGCTGGGAAAGCAGTACGTACGTGTTTAGCGGACCTCTGGCGATCAATCAGGTGGAGGCACGGATTGCGGTTTGATTTTTAACCTTTTTTTTAGGCAGAAAGTTTGAGCAGTAGGAATATGTAATATTCATCTCATTGATTACGTAATAGTTACAGTTAGAACACATTTTGGGCTTTTAGGCAAAAACTACTAAATATATAAAAATTAGAAAAGACAGAGACAAATTCTATACTTTAGACATTAATTGCTTATTAGAGAAAAAAATCTTTATAAATATCTAAGAAAATCTAAAAGTACATAGTAGAAATTGAGGTTAATAGTATTGTGTAGGAACAGATATAGTTCTACCAATACTAACAACATAGAATTTTTTCTTTGCCTTTTCTAATTTTTCTAATTTTTATTTATTAATAATTTTTGCATACTAGCCAAAAAATGTGTTCTAACTGAAATTATTCGCAAAAAATAAAATTTAAACTTAAAGAATACATAATAGTTATGTCATAATTCTTTGTATTAAAGGTATAACATAGCCTGCTTCTTTCTGCTTACATTTGTCAACCATATTTCCCATATTAAGTAGATAAATTCTTATTATTTAATCAAAAGACACAGTTAGGTTTTAACTTGTCACTGTTAATAAGTCGTCATTAAAAACTTGATCAAAGTCTATTTATTTCGACGATAGACCGAATATAAACAGATGCACGCTGCCTACAAGTGATCGGTTCAAACGGTGAAATTGAACAGGGCCGCATTCAGAATGAGAAGGAAAACTTTAAACTGCAGAACTGTTTACAATTAAATAAAAACTAAAATAATTGCCAGCCTTGACAACCGAACAAACAAAACAGCGATTAAAAATCAACGCAAAAAATTAAAACTACAAAACAAGTCAAAACTCGAAAGAAATTCGAATAGCCTTTTTCACTAGACAGCCTAATTACAATCCTGCGAAATACCACCGATAGCTGTCTGGCCAATACGAATAGGAAGCTGGTGGAGGCTCGACGAGATCGTCTGACTATGACGTGTAGGGTTAATATTTACATCGGTCTATCTTGGAAATATCTATACTTTAGTTGTTCCAATATTTCAGCGATTTTCTTGGTTTCCCAATGATTTCATCTTAGAAAGCTTTACTAGAATGAATTTAGTTTTATTATTATAAAAAGTGCGTATTAAAATTGCCCTTTCTATAGATTTGCGAAAAAACTCAAAAACAAATTCATTGTAAAAACTTAGTTGTCTCATTCTTTTACACTTGCCAGTTTAAAACTTTTGGTTGTCAAATTAGACGGATCTAGGGTTGGCAGTTCTTTTAAAGAAATAAATGCAATTTTTAGATAATAGAAGAGAGTCTAACATGAGGTTAAAAATTTAATATGTAAAACCCTATGCTTCCCTGTAAAAAGTGCACTGTAATATATGTACCTAGTTATCACATTATTGAATAATGAGTCGAAGAATTAATGCTATAACTGTATATTTTTAAAACCATTGTGCTCTCACTTCCATGTGATAGGTTTTTCTCAGGAGGGGCAAAGTTCACTATGGGGGAATCAATTTTTGCTCAGGTGGTCAATTTTTATGAGAGTTGCCTTCCAGTGATTTGGGTATGTGTGAAACCTAAAATTGGGTGAAAATTTAGTTGAATATCCGTCATATACAGGCTCGGGGGGGGGGGGGGCAATTACACCCATTGCCACCCTTGTGTTCGCGCCTGTACTGTATATCTAAAAATTGTCACGTTCAAAAATGGATCATCCCAAAAAATGAGAATTTTTTGACACAGCGAGGGGCTCATCCTTTCGAATAAAATAAACACTTTTAACATATCGTACTCTATTTTTTCTACATATACTGTTGCATCAAAATTGTGAAAAATTATGAAAAACTAAACCTTTACATTATGCAGTACATTTAAAAATAATTCAAAAATCGTGTCTTTCATCAACGATATAATATATCGTTGCTTTCATGAATGTGTCACTTGCTTAGCAACCCTCCTTTTTCCGTTAAATGGTCCTCTTCAGCCGATTTTCTAACTATATAATGGGGACTGTTTTCGTTTAGTTTTTGTTTCTACTATCATGTTACTGGGGATCTTTGTCAATTTTGTCGTCTAGTGAGCCCTTCTTCCCAGTTAAGACTCAGCTAATTGCAGCTGGCTTTTTTAATCTGGGTCGCTAATAGTTACAGAAAAGCTTTCAAGATATATAGTGACACAAAGTTGTTCTATATCAGAACTTTTTCTATTTTATGATAGAAAATGAGGAAAACATGAAAATTTTAAAAATCTTCGAAGTAGGAAATCGTTTTGCTGGAAACAGTATGATACTTCATTTAGAAAATTTACGGAGTAACGCAACTTCAACACCAATTTTAAAAGTAACTCACTTATAATACTAGCGTTAGAAGTAAAAATCTTTTAAAACCAGTGGCTAAAAATGACTCTTTTAACATTTAAATGACACGTTAAAAAGTCTACTTTTAATAAAATATTTAGAAAAAATATATATCACAATTCATAAACCAAGGGTAGTTTATGATGCTTTGACAGGGTTCCCAGCGATTTGCTACAGGGAAATTCCCTGACATTTCCCTGTTATCCCTGACACTTCTACAGAAATTCCCTGGCACGATAACAAAAATTTTATTAAGGCTTTATTATATCTATTTTTGTATTAAGTCCAATAAATCATATTCTAAAAAGCAAAATGTTAATACCTTAATATTTAAACATTCATTCACCAATGAAAAACCACAAATATTTTACATGTTTCCAAAGTATTTATATACTACATAATACATAAATATATTGCCCAGGCGTAGATTTATTAACGAACATTATATACAATGTGCTATAGTAACATAGGTGTATAAGTTTATACTAACATAATAAGCATATTTTTAATACTATACATATAATACTTATCCCATTGACTTTCTTCATTAAAATACTTGATTAAAATATCCATCTGAAAATTTTGGCTTATTTTATTTAGTGCTTCATCAAAAGAGACAACGAAATTGATACAATTTAGTGCAATTTTTTCAAGACAGTTTTTAAAATATGGTGCGAGCCCATAAGAAATAGAGTATGCAGCTTTTGAAGAACTGAGTGACGTTTTCTTGGCAATAATACTGCCAGGGAACATACTTCTCTATACGGCTACATCTTTGTCCACTGAATTAACATATTATTTGTGATTGTATACCATATTTAAGCATCACATTATTTCTGCATTAACAACGTTTTTATTTAACATGAGATTTGATAGAAAACTAGAATTTGAGGGAGTAGATCGAGTACTTTTAGAAACAGCCTCGGAAACTACGGTACTTATACTACGCCCACCAACAAAATCTGTAGCAATGGTTTCTTTCCGAGATATATTTTTGGATTTTTTGAGTTAGACAGCATAGACGAAACGGTATGGTTCATGGTTGGCATATGCTGCTTGTAATTTTTTTGAATGAGATGTAGGTACTTTTAAAACGGTAGCAATTGCCCTCTTCCCCATATTACTAAACTCTATTACTAAAGCAATGAAAGAAGTCTACTTGTCAGGGGTACATAAAATAAATACGTAAAATTGAGAATAATTTCTCTAAACCACCTGAAAATTCCTTATACTATAAGGGTTTGAACAAATCATGGTAAAACAGCTATTCTCCGGGCTATATTATGCCCCTCCGAGCGCTGGATTACATACCAAAATTTGCGTATTTTGACTAACACTGTTAGACAACAAAATACTTGGTTTGACTGCAAGAAACTACCAGGAAGAAGGAAGCTTTTTCTTTAGTTAGGACGTCGTTACCTGCATACCGGTTTCGAACTCTTAGTTCTCATCAGTACAGGATAAACGAACATACCTACCTTCCGAAACAGCATATCCTTAAACAGACAGAGTTAGCTTTAAGGATATGCTGTTTCGGAAGGTAGGTATGTTCGTTTATCCTGTACTGATGAGAACTAAGAGTTCGAAACCGGTATGCAGGTAACGACATCCTAACTAAAGAAAAAGCTTCCTTCTTCCTGGTAGTTTCTTGCAGTCAAACCAAGTATTTTGTTGTCTAACAGTGTTAGTCAAAATACGGCAAATTTTGGTATGTAATCTAGCGCTCGGAGGGGCATATAGCCCGGAGAATAGCTGTTTTACCATGATTTGTTCAAACCCTTATAGTATAAGGAATTTTCAGGTTGTTTAGAGAAATTATTCTCAATTTTACGTATTAACTCTATTACTTTAAAGCATAAGCTACCGTAAGCCTGATATTAGTTACTCTTTACTGGCTACAAATATATGGTCCATTTGGGAGGATTTAAATCTGGATGGACCCAATCACATGTAAAAACTGTTTTTCTCTGCGATCTCGACATCGCATCGCACCAAAATTTTAAAACGAATGTATTCGAATATGTTTGCTTTTAGAAAAACGTGATTATTTACTGGACATGACTAGAATAAACATAAAACATAGGGTAAATCAACAAAAAGGGCGCCAGAATCGCGATCTGACACAACTTTAGCTGAAAAAAAAAAGGAATGCGAAAACGCTGCAGGATGCACGTTTTATTTTCTTTTTTATTTAGTACATTTATAGCATAACAATCAGTCTTTCTCTGAGAATGCGAAGCTATATGGATGGTTAACGGGTTGCCTGGAGATGTTATAAGACATATACGACGGGGTACCACAAAATACCGTATATACTAATTTGTTGTAAAAAAAATATCAGTTTTAAAAATAAAAATAAAGAGAGTTACCATTTTCCCTGATTTTAAGAAAAGCATCTTTATTTTTACTGACTATCAGCAAAAATTTTCGTTTTTCCTGACGGTTTTTGAATCCCCTGACATTTCCCTGTTTT
Organism: Philopedon plagiatum; assembly: GCA_963971165.1. Classification (NCBI taxonomy): domain Eukaryota; kingdom Metazoa; phylum Arthropoda; class Insecta; order Coleoptera; family Curculionidae; genus Philopedon; species Philopedon plagiatum. The sequence goes on along the minus strand of OZ020191.1, from coordinate 106,753,819 downwards.
TCTGTTTTACCTGACTCTGGGAACCCTGTTTAATATGTAGTTCTACAACATTTACAACTTGCAGCGAATTACTAGTACATATTAGAATACAGTTTTATTTATTTTTACTAAATACTTTTTGTTAAATATTACTATTATACCTATCTTAATTTTGGTAGGTCTCAAATTTTACGAACGGCGTACTACAATTGGTCATAAAAGAACAGGAAATTTAGTAATTATTTGCCACATTCATTTTTATAAACTGCCACTTTATCAGAAGAAAATATTAAGTTTTATTATTGACCTTTAGCAAAAGGGGACGCAGCAGTTTATTCATATCTAGCTTTATACACTGTGCGTGTGTAGGACAAAGACTAACTGCTATAATTCCGTCTCGGCGCGCCACAGTAGTCGTTTTTCTGGCTGTCTGTATTCCACCAAGCAAACCTCTGAAAAGGCAGTTCCGGATGAAAAGAATCTATTTTTCCACACGGTTTATGGATAAAGTTCTGTGAGGAAAAACCAAAAATCACGTAAAATATTACTACACACCAGTGGCGGCTCGTGGTTAAACAAACAGGCGAAGTGCTTTATGAGAAATTTATTGCGAATTCGCAATTTTATTTTAAAAGATAAGACTGCAAAGACTTACTTAAATTTTGTAGACCCAATCGATCATGCGGTCTCTTAGCAGCAAATTTTTCTATAACATATTAATCAAACAGTGGTTAATTGGCTTTTGGTTCGTGTTCCACAGAATAGGGAATATGCATATAACCCAAATAAATCTGAAATCTTTTTTTTATTCCCTACATAAAGTAAATTTTTGTGGTGATATCAATTTATTTTGGTCTCTATTAACAAAAAAAAAAGGATTTTCTACTGCAAATTTTCGCGCGAATTTCGAAACTTTTAAAACGTGATCCGATTGGCTGTGACGTCAAAAGTGTTATAATAAGTACACGGCGAATTCCAGTATTGTGTGTTCACATGTATGTCAAACCGAAATCGGTTCAGGAACCTTCCAATCTTGCAACATAAACTGGCATTTTTTCGAAATTTTGCCACATCATATTTTAATAATTTCGACGTAAATAAACTGCAATTCTTTATTTTCATGGCAATGGTCGAAAATTCAAAAATTTAAAAGTTTTAAATTTTGCACGTCCCCGATGCAAATAAACCTACTTATTAATAACTTAAACGAAAAAATAAGCGATTTAAATTAGTTGGAGTTATTCTTATATAATCAACGGATAAAATAAACCCTAAAAGAATCACTAAATAGGAAAAATAGTGTAGACAAATTTGGGTTAAAAATAGGATGAGCCATTCTGTATTTATTTTAACCACCCACCAAAAAAAAAAAAATACAAAACGAATTTGGCCAAAGTGCTTTTTCAGTGTAAACAACCAAGACGTTCTTAAATGAATGAGGAAATATAACTACTTAAGTTGTTAAATTAAATCCGCAATACTTCAAAAAATCCTTTATAGTGCTCAAAGGATAGAACCCCAGAAAAAAATTATTTAGTGGATACCAACGGAAAAAAAAAGCGCGCAAAATTTACATTGTCCAATAAATAATGTGCTATTGTTCATAAATATGATTCATTGCTTTATTTACCTAATACGGTCTAGTCAAATTTATAATGTATTCAACTAACTTACATAGCAACTCTAATGGATTAGCAGACTAGGTCAACTATACATGCTTTTGTACTTTGTTTACGTTAGTATAAAACTAGACATAATGTGTTTATTATTCGTGCAGTTTCAGTAAAGTTGAGTTAATACAAAACCCGTGTTGGTTAAAACAAAGACTCGTACACTGTGACCAAACATAATGTCATTTGTCATTTTTTTCTTTATTTTTAATGGGTTGTAAAAACTACCAGTGTAAAGTTATAGCACTTTTTATATATTTTTGTAATGTTTTGTAACGTTACAGTCATCTTTTCAAGTAGTTCAAATGAATCGCGTGGATTGGCGAGAGCATGAACTCAAGGTGAAGTATCAATCACACCATCTTGCTTGACGTTTATGACTGTTAAGTCATTTGTCCGATGTCATTCGGAAAAGCTGGATTAAGAAGAACCTTTTTAAGGAAATTAACATCTAGTTTTATCCCTCTGTTTGAACAGACGATCCTTTGTTAGGGACTCTAAAGGGCGAGTATGGACGATTTTTCCTATTTTTATTATCTATTTTGAATGGAAGTGAATCTACCCTAAAATTTTATGTTGAAATTTAATTATATTGTTCTTTTTAGTGAAACCCCAGCTTAATTATTGAATCAGCTTAAACGTTTTTACCTCCAATAAATGCTATCGCAACCCCTATGTTAAAGGAGTTCAGAATAAAAAAGGAATGAACATGAATATAATTTTATATTTATAATAAAATTTATATAATTTAAATATAAATTTATTTCAAATTTCATATATTAATGAAACTAAAATCAGAGCAATAAATTACAAATGATTTAAAAAATGAGTACTGATGAGCAATAATTTTAAAAAATAAATTCATTTTTGATAATAACGCAATCAGAAAAAATGTGCAGAAAGTCGTACGTGTTGCAGTTTTTCTTTCAAACGACTCTTTTGCTATAGAAATATTTAATGCCGATACATGCTGCTTTGAAACTTTTTCCTAAACTCCCTATATTTTGGATTGTCCGTTCAAATATTTGATACTTTTATTGATTTTGATAATTTGGGCATTTTTTATTCCGAACCTAAACACTTAATTTAGATGTGGAATATCATGAAGAAAAGCGCTGCCTGTGTTTACAATATATTCAAATCTGCTGAACTGTACATCGTGCGCGCAACTCATAGCGTTCGGAGCGCGACATGTGCTCGAAATTACTAAATATTTTTCGACCTAGTAGACTACACTTTTATTTTTTGATGGATTATTAGGGTGAAACACAACGCATATAATGGCATTTTTTGCGATTTTTTACGCTTTGGAGGCGAACATGAAAGAAATATTTTAACAATTAATTTGTAATTAATGTTTATTGAATAATTTTCGAAAATTATTTTCAGCACACAATCAGAGAGGCTACATAACAATAAATAAAACGGTCAGACAACGGTATCCATCCGATGATTAAAACCAGAGATAATAAAATTACAATGTGACAGAAACAAACTATTAAAATTTATAAATAATAACTGGGAAATCATATTTAAAAAAAAATTCCGATACACATATCGACTCAAATAATGAAAAGATGATACAAAAAATGGTGACATTTTAAAAATTGCAAAATTTTTTTCATCCAAATCCGTACGATTTGTAAAAGAATGACTTATATATGAGAATTGAAATCAAATAAACCAATAAAACTAAAGCTTAATAAATAATACCATCCGTGGTCTGTGTCATGCTAACTTATTAATTTCTCAACTGTTTTAATTGACCGCCCATTCGGATTTATGAATTTTTCATAATATTCTAATCAGTCCGAACCTGTTAAGTAATGGACTTACGATTACAGACAGTAAAATATTGAAAATATGATAATATATAGTTATAGATAATAGTATATGTATTATTGACGAGCGGTAATGTCAGTATTATTTACGAGGATTTAATTTGCGACATGAGCTACAAGCGCGTATCGTAAATCATCTAAATAAATATTAGTCATTACTCATTACCACGAGTAGAATACTATACTTTTTTTACGATTATTTTATTAAAAACTCTGAAAAATAAACTATGACGTTTAGATTTACTAAAAAGGTTATAGATTTAGTACTGGGTTAAACTAAAATCTTTTAATTAATCTGTTTGGCTTTGACAGCCTTTTGTCCGTTTCTTTTTAACAAGTCATCATTAAAAACTTATTATTTTTCCAATATTTTAGCGATTTGCTTGGTTTTCAAATAATTTCCATTTGGGAACGAGTTGCTAGAATGAATTTAGTTCTATCGTTGTGGAAAGTACGTACTAAAAATGCCCTTTTCTTTATAGATTTGCGAGAAAACTCAGAAACAAATTCATAGTGTAAAACTTAGTTGTCTTACAGCCGGTTGCATAAGACTTTTAGTCAAGTACTAAATTTAGTTTACGTTTAGAGTCATCTGTGGCAATGACATTAACATGAATGCTGTCACATTACAAGTGTCCAATTATTTTAATTCGTGATTAAATTGTTTGTGTAACCAGACGTTGTTCTTACACTTGTCAGTTTAATACTTTTGGTTGTCAAATTAGACCGGTCTAGCGTTGAAGAATCTGGCCGTTAACATTTTTATAAATTATGTAACTAGCTTTCAATTTAGGAAATTTTAATCTGTTGTCTGTGGGTTTCCCTCTTAACAACGCCAATCTATACACTCTTAATTTCGCAGACGATCAGATTATAATGGCACAAGACTACGACGACATAGAATACATGACCCGAAAGCTTACTGAAGAATACAAGAAATGGGGGCTGGAAGTTAACATCTCCAAAACAGAATAGTTGTGTGTAGGGGGAGTACAACAGGACCTGCTCTTGGAGGACGGACAGACTATCAATTCCTGCCAAGCCTACAAATACCTAGGGATGCAGATCTCAGATAGCTGAACTTTAGACCTCGCTATTAAAGAGAGGAACACCCAAGGCAGAAAAGCTATTTCGATGCTGAACAGCGTACTATGGGATTGGAAAATCACAAGACAAAACAAACACCTAATATACAATACAATTATAATCGGAAGACGTCGTAGGACGTTTTAAAACCGTTATATATATATATATATATATATATATATATATATATATATATATATATATATATATATATATATACCACGTGTCTTCGGAAGTTCTTACCATATGGTAAAAATTTTTATTATCGATTTTATGAACCAAAGTGCCTCTTTATAAAAAGTTCTGCATCATGACAAAATAGCATCGTCTTTCCAAAATTTGATCTTGGATATACAGGGTGGCTCAAAAATGTAAAAGTCCTAATACACGTGAAGCTAAAAAGACATAAAATCGTTATTTAAAGGTAAACTGCAAATGTGCGAGAATTAACTTGATGTAGGACAATACAGGGTCTCTTAAACAGCTGAAAGTCACAATTTAAATTTAAATTATTTTGCCACCTGTATGTGCCATATAAAGTTTTTGAATAATTTCACAATGTAGAACTTTTTATGAAGATATACTTTTTTGTAAAGGCGATAAAAAAATTAATTTTATTTTTGGCACCTCCTGTATGTTCCAAACCTAATTTACTAACATAAAAAAGTTAATTCTGGCACATTTACAGTGGCAGTTTACCTTTAAATAACGATTTTATGTCTTTTTAGTTTCTCGTGTGTTAGGACTTTTACATTTTTGAGCCACCCTGCATGTACTAGATCAAATTTTGGAATGGAAATGCTATTTTCTCACGATGCAGAACGGTTTATAAAGAGGAACTTTTTTCGTAAAATCAATAATAAAAAAATTTTCCATATGGCAAGAACTGCCGAAACTTGGCAAGAGTCATAGGCTAATAAAAAGTAATTTTTCGAGGTACTTGTCAAATTTCGATGACTTCCGGTTTAGCCGGAAGTGACCCCAACTTTGAATTTTCAAATGAGACACCCTGTATATTTATTGATTTTTGGAACCTAGAGATCATTTTACGTACAACTGTATTATAGTTATTACTTTTTGTGTCAATTTAACATTTTTAAAACAAATTTTTTGTCTTAATCTAGAGTGCCATGACCCACCTTAAATCATTCTAATAGGCGTTTACATCTGCACAAAAATACCTACACAATTTTATCACCTTTCATTTGTCTTACCAAAGCGTTCAAAGTTGACTAAATCAGTTTTTTGATAATAACTTAAAAAAATTAAATACAACTATAACACTTTCATAGTATAATTATATGTAGTTTTTTATTACGAATCCAACGGTGCATCACGACATCAAAATTCTCTTCGATTTTCTAAAGAAATCTGCATTTTATTGCCATAGCCATTTGTTATGGTTTGATCAAACATGTAACTGCACGACGATCAAATATTCAGTTAGCCAAGACAAACAATTAAATTATAGCTGTTTAAAAAATAACGGAATGAAGCCTCAAACTATTGTTAAGTTTGCCATGGAAATCAATTGAATTCAGGATAAATGATAGAATTTTACAAATTTGTAAACAGTTATTTTTTCTGGTCTTTAATATTATGTTTCTGGTTTGTGGCGAATTGTTTACAGCCACCCATTATTACTATTCAGTTTTGTCATGGCTAAGTGGATATATCTGATCGTCGTGCAGTTGCATGTTTGATCAAACCACATAAAATGACTGTTGCAATAAAATGTAGTTTTCTTTAGAAAATCGAAGAGAATTTTGATGTTGTGATGCACCGTTGGATTCGTAATAAAAAACTACATCTAATTATACTATGATAGTGTTATAGTTGTATTTAATTTTTTTAAGTTATTATCAAAAAAGTGATTTAGTCAACTTTGAACGCTCTGGTAAGACAAATGAAAGGTGATAAAATTGTGTAGGTATTTTTGTGCAGATGTAAACGTCTATTATAACGATTTAAGGTGGGTCATGGCACTCTAGATTAAAACAAAAAAATGGTTTAAAAAATGGTAAATTGACACTAAAAGTAATAAAAATAACACAGTTGTACGTAAAATGATCTCTAGATTCCAAAAATCAAGAAATATACAGGGGGTCTCATTTGAAAATCTAAAGTTGGTGTCACTTCCGGCTAAACCGGAAGTCGTCGAAATTTGACAAGTACCTCGAAAAGTGGCTTTTTATTAGCCTATGACTCCTGCCAAGTTTCATCTTGTTCGATTAAATACTAAAGAAATGACAGCCGGAAAGTGATCTCGTTGACACCCGGTATATATATATATATATATATATATATATATATATATATATATATATATATATATATATATATATATATATCTACATATTATATATATATATATATATATATATATATATATATATATATATATATATATATATATATATATATATATATATATATATATATATATATATATATATATACAGTCAACTTCGGATATAACAAACCACCAAGGGGATCTTTAAACAGTTCGTTATAGCAGGGCGTTCGTTATATCCGAAGTGCAGAGAATAAAACAAATATATACTATGTACTGTATGGTACTTTTTATGAGTCGTTTATTATAATCAATACATAATAGTATTTTTAAATTATGTACTTATTAAACATACATATTTGTATAATTTATACAAAATCAGTAATTTGAAATTTTTTCTTTTTTCTAGTACATGTTTTTCAATTTTAATTTGTAAGTAATCACCAGACTCAATCAACACTCTTGTTGTCAAAATTATTATTCTTAAAATTTACGAATATTAATAGTCTTTGACTTTTGTAACTGATAGTCCCTATAGATTTAGGCATTTACAACCCCATTTTGCAGTTTTGTAATTATGTCAACTTTTTCTGCTTTTTCGCTTGCTGAATTTTGGCGCGCTCTGCTCCATGCCCGAACAATATTCCCTCGCCTATTGTCGAAATTAAACTACAAATTGAAATGGCGCCTGACAGGTCGCTACTCGACCCGTTATCCGAGAATACCAACCATAGAGAAGCGACAAAACGTGTCGGTGCCTTTGATATTTAGGGTAACCAGTTCTGCTGACCTTGGGCAGACACGTATCCACAATATTGAACGGAGAAAGATATTTCGTCACACTAATGATGCGGTATAGACAGAAGTCCACATTATCGTCGCACATGCCCTGTGAAATCTTGTCTTGTCTTTGTCGCTTCTCTATGGTTGCTATTCTCGGCCGTTACTTTACGAATATGGAAGTGATACGTACGTGAAATTTCGACAGTTCGTTATAACCGAACTTCCACAAGCAAAAACTAATCAAAATAGGGTTCGCTATAGCCGATAGTTCGTTATAGCCGGGTTCGTTATAAACGAACAAAAAATACATACATTCTTATGGCGTTTTGGCCGGACCATAATTTTTGTTCGTAATAACCGGTGGTTCGTTATATGCGGGGGTCGTTATATCCGAAGTTGACTGTATATATATATATATATATATATATATATATATATATATATATATATATATATATATATATATATATATATATATATATATATATATACCTAGTTTAACAGTATAGGTGCTTTCCACACAATGATGTGGCAATTGTTTTTATAAGCTTGCAATAGTGTTAAGGCATCACGGATATGAGGAATAGAATCCAAACTATACCAATGCGTTTAAAAAACATACGATATTTTTTGTTATATTTTAAATTTCAAGCATGGTTTAAGTTATGGTTCATACAATTTCTGTACATAAAATATTTCAAATAAAACTGTCTCTACTACTGGAGTACAGAGAAATGTGTATACACATAATTGAGTCACTGATTGTGAAAACAATTACTAAGATGAGATTATAAAAGGGACCAATTTTATTTCTTTTTTCGATATATATTTAAGATGTAGTTAAAACGTTCTCTAACGACCACCTACCTACAAAAAATTTATTAAGGCTTCTCATGCTTCTCTGCTAAACCACGTATCTAAACATCTTACAAGAACCCCCACTGGCCCTTTGACAATAAATAACAGTCGCACGTTCCCAAATAATAATTTAATATTCTAGTCATCTTACAGGAGTAAACCTGCGGCCTATTTAAATAAATTATGTGTAGATTTAAGGAAATTCAGAAGGACCCGAAATGCGTAACGCATAAAAAGGAGACTCGCAAGGATTCAAATGAAAATATACGGGAACGAACTAAGAGAAGAATGATAGACCAGTGGGAATCTACGATGCATACAAAACCGTCCAAATTATCGTCTGCGTTAAGAATTCAAGAGAGACAAAATGGATAAAAGGTAAGGCCGTTTTGTATCCCTTATACAGGGTTGCCCAACAGGAATATGTATGAAGCAGCAGTAAATTCCTGGCATGGAAATATTACTATTTGGTGATTTAGTTTTTAGACTCGAAAGTTGATATTAACAGAGATATAAGGTATTAGAGTGAGAATTTTAATTTCGATTTTGTTCAATATTTTGACATTTGACGTAATAATGGTATAGGGGGCATTTTGAGGGCGCCTAAAAGTAATTTCGCCTCAATTTTGTTAAAGCATATAGAGGGCACCACCTGCGACATACTTCATGCGTCAAAAACGCTAAAACTTTTTTATGACTAGTTGAACTTGAGAAAATATTATTCTCTTGTATTTTTTAGACAAATTTACTAGTAAAATAAAGCTCAATATAACCATTTTCCAAATATTTGCCATTTTAGTATCAGATGCAGCAGATTTTTAAAATTAAGTAATTTAGTGATATTTTGCCATAACATGAACCTTTCACGAAATTCAGTACAAAATAAAACTGCTTCCACTCCGAAAAGTTTTAATTTTTTTAACTATTAAACCACCGTGCTGTGCTATTTTTCGATAATCATCTAGATGAAGTTCCTTCTCGATAACTAATTTTTTATGCCTTTTGCTTTTTTAATTCGCTATTTAAAAACTTTACATAATAAACTTTGGCCTTGGTATAAAACCTATTATCAGATCACATGAAAATTCATCTTTTATCCTACCCAAACCGATTTGCTTTTAGTTATATTAAATCCATTTTGTTCGGGGTAATTGGACGTATCAAATTAATCCGGATTTTCGGCTATTATGCGATTAAAATCATCTGTAAAATCTTTTAATATAAGCGAATCGGTATCGGTGTAAATAATGTGAGTTTTACGCAATTGTGACCGGAAACAAATCTTAAGTAAAATATCGTAGAAACTAATTTGCTCTGTTCGATATTATAGAGAATATTTCTAAAACGGTTAACTTTAGCGGCATTTAACTGGCATGCATTTCCTGTCTAAAAGAGACAACAAAATAATATTTTTTACCAACAGTTAAGTGAGTGTTCCGCACGTAACGTCCTCGATAGGCTGCAATAGAATTGAGACAGAATTAATTTTTCTCGCTCTTAAAAACCTCCCTATGGTAATCGTTCCACTGCCACTCCAGTGGCATTACATCGGGGGGAACTCGGCTATAGTATCGATTCAGTTTAGCTTTGCCATCGTGTGTGGTGTGCATGCTCACTTGTCGATTTTATTTTTCCATCGCGCTGCTGTCAGTTTGGTAGTTAGTAATATGCCGAAACTGTGCCGTAAAGCCGGCGCTACACGATGCGTCCAACGTTAAAACGAACGTTGCGTTGGGTACAGTCTTGATCCAACACTGGCACCAGGATCGACAGATTAAAATTTGAGAAATCAATCTGCTACATGATGCGACAAACTTAGGAACCAACGTAGAGGCGAACAGATTTTTAGTTGTTATCTAGGAAAAGAAAAAACGTTTTTAACATCGTGTGGATGTGTATCGAATGTTAGTTCCAACGTTGAAAGCACCCTGTGACGCGGGAGAAAAATACCGACAAGAGCCCGAACGTGTCCAGCTTCCAACGTTTGACACATTAAATTCCTTGTTGTTCGGCCACACGATGCGACAAATTACCATGTGTACACGTTGGAAGGCATTTGACACATCGTGTATCAGCCGCTTAGCACGCGACTATTTGCGCACAGTGTTAGAATATTTATATGGGAATTTCCTGATTTAAAATATAATGGGACGCAAATAACATGTGTGGTTTGTCAGCGATGTTTATTGGGCTTTAAGAAACCTTTATGTACAAGGCACGTAAACAGTGTAAAGCATCATCTAAAAAAAGAGGCCAATGTCATTAAATTTCTTTTCGATTTATTTATTAAGCTGTGTTTGTGCAATGTGCCGATATTTATCGTAAATGAAGAACCATTTCGTCAGTTTTGGAAGAAATATAATCCTAAATAGAAATTGAGCGGCCGAAGTACATTTACAAATACATTTACAGGCTGTGCACGAACGACTTGAAAGTTATACTCAAGTACACAATGCAAAACTGTGGTTAGCCGTAGACGAGACAACAGATTCTGAAAAACATTCTGTGGCCAACGTTATAGTAAGCGCTTGAACTTTCACCTGCGTATTTGTTAGCAAGTAACAGATTAAAAAATGTATTAGCAAAGTAATTCAGCAGATGATATTAACTACATTACACAAAATTACAACTGTCAACGAATTAAGTGTTACTACTTCTAAGTGATGGCGCCTCATTGTACTTTCTACAGGCCATTCACTCAAAGCTGTGTGTCATCATTTACTACTCGTACATATTACGTGAATACTGCATGCTTTACATCTTACAGCAGAAATGGTTCGAAAGTGTTATCTAGATGTAAATATATTAATCGCTAACACCAGGCAGTTTTTAGTAAATCCCGCAAATTCACTCGAGAATTTCATAGACAGTGTCCTGGTACTCATACTCAATATACTTTATTGTGCAAGAAAAACAATCTTTCTATTGACAAATTATCCTACTCATTAGTAATAGATATAAAAGACATTATTTACAAGGAGGCCAATATAAAGAAACAAAAAACACAAAGTTAATTAAATTTAAATACAAATAACAAAAACAAATTTACAAAAGTTTAAAATGATGTGTAACATAAAGATTTAGGTAACAAACAGGGTGTAACAAAAATTCAGGTCAAACAAACCCAGAATTACTATTATTTAAAAGGAATTATATAAAGAATAAGTAGTCATAGTTTAAAACTATTTAAAATTAATAAAAAATAAAACCATCACAATCCATCACTATAAAATTCTTCAAAGCTGTAATACGCCTTTTGTAATAGTACACCTTTAACATTTCTTCGAAACTCTTTATAATTTATATATAATAGGGAATATGCATATAACCCAAATAAATCTGAAACATATTTTTTTATATTCTCTACATAAATTAAAAATGTTCATGGCGGTTGCTGATATCCATTTATTTTGGTCTTTATTAACAAAAAAAAGGATTTAAAACTGCAAATTTTCGCGCGAATTTCGAAACTTGTAAAACGTGATCCCATTGGCTGTGTCGTCAAAACTGAACTTATGACTAATCATGAGTACATGGCGAATTCCAGTGTTGTAGAGTCATCGAAAGCTCAATCAAAATGGCATTTAATGCGTAACTCATCCAATGAAATATCCCTGCACTTAAAGTAGAAGGTTCCTAAAATCTTATTCATGTATACTTTAAGCCGAAATCGGTCCAGGAACCTTTCAATTTTGCAACAAACATTGGCATTTTTGACATATCATCTTAATAATTTCAAGTAAATAAACTGCAATTCTTTATTTTCATGGCAATCTTGGAAAATTCAAAAATTTTCAAATTTTATTTGTCCCCGATGCAAATAAATCTTTTTATTTATTACTTTACCGAAAAAATAAGCGATTTAAATTAGTGGGAGGTATTCTTAGATAATTAATGGATAAAATAAACCCAAAAAGAATCACTAAGTGCGGGTACTTTGAGCATTGATTAACGCTGATTATTTTAATCAGACGTTTGTAATGTGACAGCAGATATTTGGCATTCTGTCAGATGGAACAGTCAAAACTTTGATACATGATCAAACTGGTTAATCAATGCCAAAAGTACCCGCTCTAAACAGGGTAAATAGTGTGGAATAATGTCGGTTAAAAATAGGATTTGACGAAAAAAATGAAGAAAATCCGATTTTTACCCCCTAAATACGCCCCTGGATGACCCATTCGGTATTCATTTTACAGTGTGATTATCCCTTTATAAGATAGTGTTGCAAAATTGGGAGAAAAATAGATAGGAAAAAATACAGAGTGATTCAAATGTACCGATGTCTATGGCACAAAAAGTAAAAAAATCGAAATTTAATCGGCGATTGCTCCCTTGAAGAAATGAAAAAATTAAAAAATATTGATAACACATACTTTGACGAGCTCTTTCCGATGACGTATATGGGATTTTAATTTGAACCATTTTGACCTCACAAAAAATTAAAAACCGCAAAATATTTGGGTCAAAAATCTAAATTTCCAGTTTTTCCAAATATTTCCATTTTCCAGTGATTTTAGGTTTAGGTAAGTGTACTGCAAGGAAAGTATTTTGGATTTTAAAGTTTCCCTTGTAAATCCGTTTTTCGATCTGGCGTATTGTTTTCGAGTTATTAGGTACCAAAGAGGGGTCTGGAAATGGCATTTTTCGACCTAAAAAAATTCAAAAGAATTACTTGCCGTCTTCTGATCCTCGCCAGTTTCAGTGGAGTTCTGAAGCTCCGGGTCCCCTACAACCTCCGAAAATTTATATCGATTTAATTCACACTAGCGACCTGTACCCGATTTCAACGGAAATCGCGGAAATTTCGACTTTGACGTTTAATAGCTCCGAAATGAAACATCCTGTATAACTGAATTTTTTTACCGAAGCTAGTTGAACTATTCCTTTATCAACCCAAAAAATTCGATTTCTCTTCCTCCCACTGTTTCCGAGAAAATCAATCCTGTTCGACTTTAGGTTAAGCTTTACGTTAACATGTAGATTCTTGCTCATCTCCTGACGTCACTTTTCAAGGACAAATGTGGCTGCTTTTTAAATTGTAAGAAATTATACCGAAAAGTAAACATTTTTTGTAGCTAAATTATCCTAGTAATTCTCCTCAAAATATTTTTTTTTTGGGTTCCTTAAACGATTTATGCAATAAAAAAAAATAGGTGCATATTCCTTATTTATAATATATTTTAAGTTATTACTTAAATGATTAAATATTTTTTTACTTTCATAAAAAATAAACTGTGAGAGGTCTTTAGTATAAGTAAACGTAGATTTCTATTCATAGTTATTCTGGTATTGTCAGATTCAAATTGTGAAAACTTTTTATCTATGGGGCAGACAGTTTCCAATATAAAGAAATATGGGACGGTCAATATTTCTTCTCTTTTAAACAAAGGTTGACAGTGCTTACGATTTGCGACTTTACACAAATATCTAACTGCCCTTTTTTGCAGAACAAAAATTTAGTTTAATAACTTCCTGCTTGTGAATCCCCAGAAAGCAATACCATACCTAACATATGACTCAAACATTGAGCAGTATACCCTTTTTGCGGTAGCTGATTTTTCGTAAGCTGATCCGGATTGATCCAATTTTTGTCAATCGAATACACCTCTGGGGTACGATGTTTTCATAACAAACAACAAATAAACAGGTTACATGTTCGATACGCTCACAATATCGAGAAAACCGCATCCTCTCTTTATTTTTACCAAGGCGATATTTGTTATTTTGGTAAGACACTCCTTAAGTATATTAGAAATTTCAAAATTACTGTAACAAAGAGTTTTTTTCGGAATATGAAATCCTTAATAACATTTCACTACCCAGTTACTCTGCAGGAAGTTTGGAAGTTAAGGATAAAAAGTAGTGTTAGCTTCTATTCGGATAAAATCCTATATATGAATTATCTTTTCCTAAAAGTTGAAAACATAAGATGTTCTCGATAAAGACCAATTTACCAAAGATTTCATCACAATCCATCAAAAGTTAAAAAAAATCTTTGTAGGTTTAATTTTAGAATGAGCAGTATCTTTGAGTTTTTATACTAACTTAATGCGGCTTAACAGTCGCACTGGGAACATAAACGTGTACTCGGAGAACACGGAAGGGGGGGGGGGGGTCAGCGATTGACCCCAAACCTGGAACAGGGGGGCCAGTGTCTGACCCCGCATTTTTTCGTCAGTGCTTCGATGGTTTTTGTTTCAGCTAAATACTTGAATAAAAAAGCCACTGACTGAACGTACTATATGTTTATTTTGTTTATTTAAATATTATTGACATTTAAAAGAATGCACTTATTTACGAAGAAAAACTTAAAAAATAAAGAAATAAGAAATATTTCAATAAACTTTATTTCATTTTGTTCATTCAACATTAGAAATAAAAGTCATAGCTGTGTACCAAAAAATATTTAAAAATATAAAAAATATAACAAAAATAATTCAGTGGGGTCACTCGCTGACCCCCCCCCCCCCCCCCCGTTCCGAGTGCGACTGTTAATATTATTTGGCTTTTTAAGCTTGAAAGACTACATTCACCACCGCCTGGATGCTTAAGAATTCTTGGATTATATTTTAAACTAGATTATTGCGTCAAAGCGTCGCAGTTCGGCTTGGCAACCTACGCAACCTAATTTATGACGAAGGACAGATAAATTTCTCATTAGAGACACCATTAATTGTCATGATGTAGATAGGCATTTACTCTGGAGGCACAAATTTAATTTTGAAAATTCTGTAATTATTGTCTTCTTAATTCATTTAGAATCATTAACCTTCGACCAATGGGGCTTTCTTAGCTGTTAAGAAATGTCGGATGTCTGAATTAATTTAGTGTTTTTACTAAATGCAAATAAAATATAACGGATGAAGTATCTGCGGCAGAGATTACCGGATTCTAAAAAGAAACCGTTTGAATTACTAAGTAGTTAGCCCGTAATTAAATACGTGATATAAGTGCATTTAAAATTAATTTTTAGCTAGTATTTCTGACACTTTTTTAGTAAAATTAATTTAAAAGTTTCAAAGCTTATAAGATCATTTGTAAGATCATTTTACTGATCTTATAAAATATAGATACAGTCAAGAGGATACACAGATCGGTACTAAAATATGTTTCTTCATATAAAAAATGCTCTATGCTTATGCGAACTACGGATAGGTTGGCCATGGCATGGTAGTAATCGTGTGTAAGCAGTATGTGTCGTATCTTGGCCAGAATTCGCATCAACAACCGGTAATGTTTCCACTATAAAAATACATAATACTCCCAAAGGCACAGCCATTAATATCTTATGTTTGCAATAAAAATTACTTTTACACCTAATAATATAATAATAGATTCAAAACAGAATTTTTAAAACATTATTTTGTTACACGGTAATACAAAAAAGCAACATTACAACTTAAAGTTACAAATTTTGTTAAATATATATTTTTTTTAAATTTGTAAAATTAAACAAAATCATGATTTCAATACAAAACTGTAATAATATTTATACATTATATTTAAAATGTCTTAAAACTTGTCATAAAAGTCAGAATAAAATACACACATAAAATTATATTTTGCTATTGTGAAAACGTAAATTAAAATGTTAATTCATAAATGAACTGGAAAAATATTTATGTAAAATCACCAATAAATGCAAAGTATACTTATAAATACAATATAATTTTGCAAAATAACCGTAAAATATTAACAACTTTTACATCATACATTTTACATTGACAATTTATTTGGTAAATATAACCAACAACTTTTACTGTACTAGAAAAGAAAAAAAACTTTTATTGGTGCTCTATATAGAGAGTCACTGAAAAACTATCTTATTTGAACGTACCATTTAAGAGATAGGTACCAAAAACTAACTAAAAACTCTTTTTTTTCAGGATTATCAAAGCTATTTAAAAATTTTAAAAATTTCCACTATGAAGATATCGTTTCCAGGACTTGAAAGTAGAATATACGCCTTAAAAAATTTTGGTACTACTCTTTTTCCTAAAATAAAGCCGCTTACCTTAAAAAAAATAGTAAAATCAAGTTTTCTTTTCAAACTATTGATCTAGGATTTTCATTTTGGGTTTAAATTACTTAGGCCACACCACTTTAACAAAACATAAAAAAAAATTAAGTGGAAAGACCTTTGGGTTTGACTTAGTCGAGACACATCCTGTCATGGGTTGGAATCGGATCACATTGTTCTTTTTAGGGAAACCCCTGCCTAATTATTTACCCGGCCTAATTACCTAATTAATTATGAACATGATTAATTATTTCAATGCATCTTTGTACGATGTTCCTTTCAGAGCAAGTTAGGATGCTTCGTAGACTGCCCTTTTGATGTTTTTTTTACCGTGCTTGGAGTTTTGACAGTTTGGATCTTTTACGTTCGTCCCTGTTTAAGCCTTTGAGGTAGATTAGTGAATGAGTGGCTCCACAAAGAACATTATTAAGATAAGTATCTAATTTTATAGTCGCCATGAAGAGCCAAATGTTTTGAATAATCATTTTTAAAAAGAAAACTATTTTAAGATAGTGCCACTTTCATGTTTTACTAATTTATTGACACCCTGTATATTTGATCTAAAATTTTTATATGGCAAACTCATCTTTTGGACAAGCAGAACTTTTTATAAAGAATGGCTTTTTTTCGTAAAATCGATAATAATTTTTTTTCCTCTTTCCATGGACACACTGTATATACTTGTTTTTCGTTAAAGTATGTTTCTATATATTCTTTTCATTAATTATTACAGTTAATAATATTATTTATTTTCAGAATCATTTCTACTGTTAATATGTTATTCTGGACGCATAAGTTCAAATCCATTTTTTTTTGTAACCTCACAATAGAAAATAAATATATTTCGTTTTAAATATAGGCTATAATAGACAACAAATTTTTGGTAAATAAATTATATGATAATATTAATTTGTTCCCGAGTTCTGATTTTTGTCCCAATTGCCCATAAGATCGCAGCACTGTGCGGCGCTGTCTCTTCACAGGTTTATTCGGTTGAATACAGAAGGCTTGAAAAGCTATAGCGAGGCGCGCGACGTCGGAAATTTAGCGTCTTGTCTCGCCGCTTTCTTGGTCCCACGCACGAGCAATACAGGGAAATAACTTTCGTAAACTTAACCAACGATTCTGCACATCATTTTAAAGAAAAAGTTCCGTAAAACATGTATCTAAAATTTAATCATTTCCACGGAAGACAGGTCAGAACATTTAAAATTTTCTTAAAAATTGACAACGTCGCACTGTTATCGGCCGTCGTGCTTACTTCGATAACCGCGAGGCGCGGCGCGTGCCGAGTGGTAATTTTTGTCTGATTGATCATTTCAAGGTAGTTTTCGAAAATAAAATGTATTAATTTCATACGTATTCCACTTCATACATTTCAGCATAAATTTGGTTTGTTTTGTTACAAGAAAACACTTACTTAAAAAGGAAAACTTACCCATCACTGTCGTTTATTGACAAAATTACAATTACTAGCACTAATTTTTCACACCATAACACTTTTGAAACGATTGACGTCACATTAAGAAACACAATGACATGATTCTTGTCTTTATTAAATTAAATGCTCAAAATGTCCACTAGTTGATTCTCTGCAAGCCTGGCAGCATCTTAACCAGTCTTCCCGAACACGTTGAAAAATTCCTGGCATATTTCCAATGTGGTCGGCAGCAGCAAAAATACGTTGTCGCAAATGATTTTCATCCCTTATTTCAGAGGCGTAGATCAGATTTTTCATATGACCCCAAAAAAAAAAAAACAAAGGAAACACCAAATACTCAAGTGCTATCGAATTCTAACGAATTTAGCAACTCATTTATTAAAAAATTGCTGCCATTTAATCTTTGGGGCAAAACAAATGGCCCTATATGGTGATCTACTATTCCAGCATAAATTAATCGAAAATTCATGTTGAAATTTTTTTTGTGTTACTGCATGGGGATTTTCATCTGCCCAGTTGTGGAAAGTATGAAATTATTTCTATTATTTTGGAACCACACTACCCTTATCCAAAGTCTTTGAGAAACTTAGACAAATGTTCTGGGTATCGTTGCCCATAAATACGTCTAGCCCCTTCGGAATTTGGGAGAGCTTGTCCGTAAATAAGAAGCATATCGTGATATTCGCGTACAGAAGACACTTTTAGTTTTAAATCGAAATTAAATACACTTACTAACGGATCGACGCTGTAATACTGCAATTTTAAACATCCTTTGTCGTATCAATCGTTTCAAAAAAAGTATTGGCGCAAAAACGTATTGAAATAAAAACAATTTATTTTCGCAGTATCAGTATTAAAAATTCTGGCGATGTTGTCATATCGTTTTTGGTTAATGTATGGCGTGTTTTTTAATTTTAAAAAATTGTTTTTAACAATGTTAATTAGTTTATTTGTAGTTTATTTGTTAAATATAACTAATTAATATTTGTTAAATATGCCTTTAGACATATTTGCTTAAAATCGTAATTCTTATCATAGTTTTTAGATTGCTTATTTAATATTTTTCAATTTTTTTTTTGCGACAACCGTTGGGGTTTAGACCTTTATTGCAAGGAACTTTTTCCTTTAAAGTTATGTGCAGAATCGTAGGTTAAATTTACGAAAGTTATTTCCCTAACACCCTGTATATAAAACAAGAGGCTACCTATGAATGAATGGTGTCGCCTTCTCTTGCTGGAGGTTAGTAGTACAGATTGTCAGTGGGAGTGAATTTGTATAAAAGTATGACAAATGCACTATAAAACAAAGAAGCGCTACGGCCGCCATGAACTAAGGGCGGTGGGGTGACTGCCCTCTATCCCCTCCCCCTAGGTACGCCACTGCAGATTGTTACAATTATGGCTGATTAATACTACATACAACAAAAATAATTATACGTTTCCTAAGCCTCTGACGCTGATTCCTTTTATTAAGAATATTATACCTGCAACATACAGCAATAAACTCTAATATATTTGTACGCCGGTTATTTCTTAGGGTAAAAATATCTCCTGTCCAAAAATTGAAACGTCCCGGCTGTTACAATGAGACTGATTTATAGTCAGTTATCGTAAAATGTTATCAAACAATTAAAAAGGAATCTTTTAGAAAGAACGGCAGTTTCATTTTAAGATTTATCTTCATATAAATTCACTGTAGATAAATCTATCAGCAGCAGTCGTTGGAAATGACAGAGGTGAATAAAAAAGCGGAAATTCAGTAAAAATATTTTTGCCTTTTGATTTTAAATCCTGCTGAAAATTTTATTCTGAGCCCGTTTACGTCCTTTAAAATTTTTATTTGAGAATTTTGGTTCATTGTTGTCTTCACCTTTAAAGTGTCTTTTTTAAAATAGCTTTAATATGACCAGGGGCGGATGGGGAAGGGTAAATCAGCCCGAAGAACCATGAGCACCGGCCCAAGATTTTCGTTGTTTTTTTTTATCACCATCGTACAGGACGGGACCGCCGCGCGGGCCTGTTCGATGGCCTGTTCCGGCCCGTCAGGAAATCTCCGAAAGTCTTTTGGGAGTGTACTCACAGATCAGTGTTTCAAGGACCATTTTAAGTATGCAAATATTATATCGTTAGATGTTCAACGATCATTTTCCGTATATAAACACATGTTTTCACCGCGGCGAACATGCCTCAAAGAAACGACTGTGGAAACATGCGCCATGCTGCAAGTGTTTAGCCGTGCACATTCAGATGTATAATCCTAGTTACTGGGTAAGTATTGTTCTTAGTACAATGCATGTTATTATCACTTACTTACATGCCGTTGTGTATTTACGTTTCCAACGGTTATGGTCGGGTAGCGTGTTTTTGAGTTCTGTTAATTACATTGTATAGCATGAAAATGTCGTTTCCATGGCAAAATCACTTCTTGGTGCTTAATCTGGAAAACACGAGCTATCGATATCCGGAAACCGCTCTTAAAAGAGTTTAGTTTTTAAAAAGTTACAGCCGCTTAAAATGTCGAGTAAAAATCGCTTTTGCCGATTTTTTTGTTGACTAGTTTTTAATTACATAATTTTGCTCCAAGACTTCTCGGTCGTAGTATAAGGCAGCGAGACGTACGCTTGAAGTTTCGGTTACTATACGGAAATATTGTGTCTCTTTTTATTACTTTTACATATACAGGGAATGTCTCCTAGATGCGTTGGGATTTGTTACAAATACAGACGGGTATAGTAATACATACATACCTGAGCAAACCTGAGCAAGCAACGCCACGGGTAGAGCCGCTACGCATATATAATTCAGGCGACCAGAAACAGAAAGATCACATAAGGTTTTGTTAACCCGACGAGAATTAAATGGCGATTTAAATTAAGTGATAAAAATCACCATCCATTTTACAAGTTGAAACGATTACATTGTGTTTTTGAAAAAGAAAAACTATTTATATAAAACCGTTTTAAAAGCAGCATATATAGACATACGCTTAAGCTCGAAGGGGGGTCTAAAATGTAGGTGAATGCAGAATGTAACATAAATATTTAAGATGTATTTCTGGTGGGAAAAACATTTCCTTTTTACGATCTATTTGTCTTTTGTAAAAGTCTTTCTAAATTAAGTCTTGTTGTAAACTGACAAAGACAAAGTTTAGTCGTCATTTGGAGTAATACGTTTTCTTACTTAATGCTTTTATTTTTATCGTTTGCGAAAAACCTTTACAATGCACGTGGGACGAAATGTGACTGCTTTTCTAAATTCTGTTATTTTTATAGAAAATTACAAATATTGTTCCAGTACCTCAATGACTATATACATTTAATAATATTACTTTAGCAGTGTGCGTTAGGGTTTTGTGAAATAAAAGAAAGTCAACTAAAAAATATATTGTTGACTAAAAAACTAAACTGATAGGTAATAATTTTTTTTACGCGAAGAATCGCGGCTTTTAATATTTTAAATAAACTTCATAACACCCTGTATTTGTGCAGACAAGATAAGAAAGGATTCCTCGCAAGCTTCCGCAAAGGCGTCTTCTTTCTTCCGCCTTTTCTTACTTTCAAGCGACACTACCCTATATTTAAGTTAAGGAAGTGACTCCGCAGCCGACGCCGCACAGTGAATCGTTCAATACAAGCTAGCGGGACAAAATTATTTTTACATATTTTCTACATAATTCTGGCTTGATAATATATTTTGAAATTATATTTTTGGGTTTGGAACATATACAGTGTGTCCAGAGTGTTATCATATCTTTTGCGCCACCCTGTAGGTTGGGTACAAAATATATGGAAACACCCTGTATATTTTCATGTAGAAATGTACATAATGGTTCATCATCGAAAATGAAGTACTTCAAGTACGCCAAAGTTCGAAAAATTCACGCCGCGAGACTGTCAGCAGTGTATCTAAAAAAAATAATTTCCTGAGTAACGCACAAAAACGCAAAACGGGACCGTTGTTATTTGGAAGAAAAAACTATACGGATTAATTTAGGCATAGTCTTAATAGCGGCATTTTCCGGCATATATAGTAGATAGTTCAACAAAGTTTAAGATTATCTTTTTTATTCGCTATTTTGACAACCTCTAGGATTTTATGCAATTTTTGGTTCGAAAGTAAAAAATAAATAAAAAGAATGCTTTAAATAAAAAACATACCTTCAGGTAACAAATCCATGTCACTATTTTTACAAGTTTTATTATAACTTTAAAAATAACCACTTCGAACCACACACAAAAATGCATTAAAATGCAAACTCAACACGAAATTTCTTATCAGTTTAGATTTTGGACCTCACTACCTATTTTCCGGTCGACGGTTTAGTACCGCAATTTCTGGTTTTTACCTCCCCCCACTTTTCTCAATGAGCAGAGAATAATACAAAAAGGAAGTGCTGACATGACTGACATGACTTATGTCCCGCTAGCTTGTATTGAACGAATTCACTGTGCGCCAGTTCCCAAAATGTTGATGCATGGATACCGGCGCCGGCACCTGGTACAAAATTTCTCGGGTGCCGGCGCCGCACACAGGCGAAAAATCGATAAAAGTCGGACAAAACCTACACGTTATTAATTGTTGAACAAAATATTTTTAATATTAACTTTACACACTATTTGACTAAGAAAAAATATTTTAAGCCTAATTACATTGAACGATATCTCATGGTAATGACATTATTAGGATTATGTACCAAGAACAGTGCAAAAAAGTTGGCGCCAACGAAAAAACTTCTCTAATATTGAATTCTCAGAAAGTGTGATTTTTGATAAAAGTTAGTGTATAAGAAAAAATAAATTTTGATAGGTAAATTTTATGTAAAATATACAAGGAAGCCAAAATATTAAAAACTGTAGCTCTAAAAATCAATAAAATAAGTATTTTTTTAGAAATCAGAAGTAGATTTCTTCTTTGTATTTTCTTGTTAGATTTTAAATATTATTGGTTTCTAGTAGTTATATATTTTTTATTTTTGCGTCGCCATGTGTATATCACAAACTAGTGCTACGTTAAAATTAATTTTTCTACCTTTAGGAAGGATAGAATGTTCGGAAAAAACAATAATATGTTAGTTTGCCATTATGACCCAAAACAATTTAAACCTAAGTAAGTATTTTATTAAGTAGCCAGTACCTGATTAGTATTCATTCTACCACTTTGCGCGAGTAATTAGACTTGTGGTCATTTGCACAACCAAATTTAAGGCTTACTTAAGCTAAGTATAGTTTTAAATGTTATTACGTAATTTATTACTGATTCAAAATAAACGTATTTATAACTATACTTGCCTTAAATTTGGTGGTGCAAACGACCATTGTCTATTAAATCAGTTTAAAGTTAAAATTACCTAATTGTAGTAAAAAAAAAGTATTGTAATAAAAAGGAAATACTGGTTTAAACATTTTATTCGTCAACTTGACCTATACTTGACCTAACCTAATAAAATATACCCCAATATTTAACTGGCTATAATAAGACCTATCTTTTGGTAAAAGTCCAATTAAGATCTATTTTTAGTAGTTTTTAAGTGATGCCGGAACAAAGACACAAACAGACAGACAGACAGGCAAATATTCTAAAAACTGTCGCTTTTGGTTCAGAACACCTTAAATAGAAGATAGAAACCCCTTTTTTACATTTCTGCTTTATGTGGAGATTTTTCACTTTGAACAACTTTATTAATAGTACAGATTAGAGCAAACATAACTGTATAAATGCGCCATTTTTGTTAAGGGTCGCACTTGGTCGCATAAAATCATTGTTGTATTTGCAAAACAAAACTTCAGGCTTACGTCTAATCAAGGTTTTACACTGGAATCTGACGGTATTGTTAACTTTATCCCCATGTAAAGGTAAATAATAAGATACAAATACAAACAACTGTGCTACTTGGCCAGTTACCATAACCGTTATCCTCCTATTAATTTTATAAACAAAAAACGAAATTCATTGTAAACACACAAATTATCCCAAAAGTTTTAATAAAATAATCCACGAAAAACACCAACATACATATAAACAAAATAGCACTTTTTACTCATACGCTCTCCAACAAACCGTTCTTCGCACTAACGTAGGGAAGTAACGGAGGGCCTCGCAGTGCTCGCGCGCACAGGTACCATAGTAATTTTTGTATTTTAGGAACTTTTGAAAATAGGGTTCTGTCCGACTTTTATCTATTTTTCGCCTGTGTGCGCCGGTTCAAATACGGCCAAAACGAAATGCCGGCAGTTCTAACATAAAATAATTATAATTACGTATTTTAAATGATATGTAAACATTGTGTTGTTCTAATTTTGCGTAAAAACTATAAAATAAGAGTGTGTGATAAATTTTCTTCATATGAAAATTTTAATTGTGTTTTGGTGGAATACAAGAAAGCCACAAACAATGAGTTTTGGTTGCGTGATAGCAGAACAAATGACAATCAAAGACAACGAAATCCTAATAGTGTGGTGGATATTAATCTGGCTCTGAAATACTATTAGCTGGGGTTAGCCTGTGTTAAAGGTGGAAGACCATTCAAGACAAAAAATAAAAAGTCAACAAGGAAGTGTTCCACGTGTAAGAAAGGCTGCCAGGCTAGCATTTTCTTGAAAGTAAGTGAGTGTAAACAATTTCTATGCATCCTGGGGATTGAACAAAATCACAATCATACTTCATCCAAAGCTTATTTCAATTTTCTAGCAAAACAGAGACAGAGAGTTACAGATCCATATGCTCTGCTAGCTATTTCTACCTCAAAAAATGGCAATGTCCATAGAAGACAACAATTTCAATCAAACTGATATCAGACAAATTGAACACTCTTATTGAAGGTATGAAAAGTTTGATTACAATACATATGTGAGAACCACGATCAAAAGTTTCAATTTAAAATAGGTTGCAACTAAAACATTTTCTTCAGTGGAACGTCTAAGTTCAGAAATGGGAAAAAAGGTATAAAGAACAGCCTAAGTTTGAATTACGAGACATACAGATATCAGGAAAGGTCAAAAAACGTGGACGTCCGAAGAGACTTGGAAATACAGTAATAAGGTTGAATCGCAAAAGGACTAAGAAAACGAAGACTTAATTTCGGGAAAAGTTTGATGTTTATTTTTCTTATTTCTAACCTTAAATTCCCAGTATAATAACAATTGTTATATTTTTGTAGGAAGATTTAAGTTTCGCTAAAGTTTACACTATAATAAATTATTATTTTTTGATTGAATTAAGGTATTTTAATTCTCATCTTATTTTAACACTAATTTTCTAATGCTGCCGGCTCCCAGCTCGGCTGCCAGCGCCGGCGCCGGCAGCGTAGTCACTTCCTTTAATTTAATGGTGCAAACAGTCAATATGAGAAATGCCATAGTCGTACTAGATACTGATGTACAGGCTGTCCGCTACTTAATGATACACAGCAAAACCACAGATTCCTAATGTAAAAATATTAGAATTTAAGTAAACTTATCTATGTTAAAATGTTGATAATAATCAAGATAAAGGGTGTCAAATTTTAAAGTTAATTTTTTTAAATAGTATTGCGATAAAAGCCAACGTTTTTCACAAAATTTGGTTTTAGGGGGTTGCATAAGATGGAAAATTTAAATTAATTAAACATTTTTATGCAGGCTGCAGAGGGCGCGGTCTGCAACACTTTGCATAAGTTCAAAAATTCACAATTTTTTTGCCCCTTAGTGTACTGACGTATTGAATGAAAACTATACTTTTTTCGTCTTTGCTAGGTAAAAAAGGTATACCTCGTAAATATCGCTCTGAGTAACGAGTATCGAGATATTTGCGTTTAAGTTCTTCAGTGCGGTATAAACAAAAAATATTAAAATTTCCGTACTGTTTCGTTCCCAGATAATTAGGAATAATAACGTGGAAAAAATGAGGGTTTTCTTTAATTCCTTTTATTTACTACTTAAATGCTTTTACAGCCAGAAAAAAATCGTTTTCTACGAAACTATATTTTACAACCAAAATATCAGAATCAGTTATTAAAAAATGTCTGTTTTCGACAATAAATGCTTAAATTTCCATTCACTTCAATACACTTGAGTAACCGTTTACTTAACGACCGACTAGTTTTCAAAACTAACTGTTCGTTTCGAAGCGACTCCACAGTATTCTCAATTTTTTACCATAATTCTTCTCGGGTATTAACTGCTTCTTCATGCACCAGCAATTTCAAATATCCCCATACACAAAAATCAACAGGATTGAAATCGGGGCTTCGAGCCGGTCAAGTCATCTGGCATCCACGACCTATCTTGCGATCAGGAAAATGTGTGTTTAGGTACTCTGACAGGTCTAGAGAAGTGTGCCGGGGCTCCATCCCGCATGAACAACGTGTTTTCTCTTTGTTCTAGAGAAAGGTTTTCGTTTGAATTTGTTAAGATGCGGCTTGAAGGACCAATTTTGTAGCGGATACTTAAACTACAAAATCCATTCGATATAGTGAACTTAAAAGTCTTAAAACGTCTTAGTCATTACTTACGTTCAATTCCTTTTGACTCTTTGCAGGACCACTGACCACTACGCTCTATTTTATTGAAAGAGAGGAGCGCAGAACTCTCCTTTTCTTCCTTTCTTGACAGTAAGACAACTAATGTTTGACCACAAATATATTGTAACAAAATCATTAAATTCCATAACCTTACAAATTCTGTGCACTTTCTTGTTATAATAACGAAGGAAAACGCCCTTATTTCACTTCTATTTAGTGCAAGTCCTCATTAAACTTTAATAATTTTAATAGTCCTTGTGCGACGTCTTTTCATAATAATATATCAAAACAATAAAGTTTCACCTTGCCGTGGAATTAAACAGTCTTTGATAATAGAATACTTCACTTCAGTTCATGTACAAATCAAAGCAACATAGGGGGAGTCCGGGAGACTGTACCCGTCTGTCGCTTAATAGGTTATAAGTTGTTTTGTAATTAAGAAATTATTTTCCTGATTATTGCTTACTAAAGCCTAATCATTTAGCTCTATTTTGTTTAAAAAATATTTCGCATAACTATAAGAATTTTTGCATAATCACTCCATTTCCTAAAAATAACATTTGGCTAAACTTTCCCGCCTGAGTGGGAGACTTGACCCCACATGTAGGGAGCTTTTACCCAGGTTTGAAAAGGCAATAATAAATTTAAAAACAATAGGTGGTACAACCTTGGTTTAATAAGCATGATCACAAATTTAAGGCACTGGGCAGATAACAGAGTTTATCTCAAAATAAAATACTCTGACTATAAGATCGGTGTATTTTATTCTTATATAAATCAAAAACCATAAGTTTAAGTTTCCTGTAACAGTTTAATATACCTAGATATCATTAGATGTAATATTTAAACGAAAGCTTTTACTTAGTCACTGTTTTAAAAATACATATCAAGAAACATTAAATACTAGACTTTTTCTTAAAAACAGTTTAGGCTAGGTTATAAACTATATAAAAAAGAATCAAAACTCGAGCAAAAACAAGAAAGATTTTTGGAAGGATTTATCTTATTCTAATTAGTATTTACATCTATGTATATTAATCTTGAGATCGAGTTACTTTTGACAGTTTGAAATACCTATAGGAAATACAATATTACAATACTTAAACGAGCTAGGCTTTGAAAAACTAGAAACACGTAAAAACAAACTTAAAACAATGAGACGTCCTTCTAAAAAACTTAACAGTTCTACAGACCATTACAAATTAAAAGAAAACTCCAGCAAAAATAAATAATATCATTGAAACGTTGTTACTTATTCTAATCGGTACACCTAGGGCAAAAAAAAAATCTTAATCAGATTGTGACAAACCAACATAGATTTAGTGAAAATATTTTTTGCAAGATCTTCATAGTCTCATGTCTACCATTTCATCTGTCCCGCATACAAAACAGAACCAACTGTCATATTGTTCTGGTCCTGCTCATGAACTATTCAAGCTCTCCTCACACAAGGTCTCTTCAGTGTAAGTCTCACTGTCACTACTTGACTGGAGAACTTTCCTCTTCACCGTGCGCTTTTTTAGCCTGGCTTGTGCACCTTTACTTCCCGTATGAGTCGCAAGCTGACGGACTTTGTTCTTGAACTTTTAGGTATCCTTTTCTATTGAGTTCGTTTGATGTTTTTTCCTTTGGTTCATTTTCGATGTCTTGATCAATCTTTTCAGGTGTTTTAGTCAAAATTTTGTTTTTTCCCGGCTGACGACCACAACGAATAAATTTTCTTCGAGCAGCTTAATAGTTTCCGGCGAAATAAATTTATAATATAAATTTATAAGTAAACATATATATGTAAGTATTCATCTAAAACAGGATCATACAAGACATTATTTATTATTCATTAAGTACAATTAACGTAGGGAATGTGATGATAGGGAGAGTTGACCCAAGGCGGGAGGGTATACCCCCGGGTAAAATCTCCTGCCGTCGTATGGGTAAAGTCTCCCACCTCACGACATTATCACTTTGGCAACATTTTCCTCACGACCTAGAAAATGTGGGTTTAAAGCATCTACTGTACGTTAAACCATGATAACCGTCCTTGCAATATATGTATAAAAACTATTACAAAACTACACATACATAAAATAGTGATGAAATGAATTAAAATATTTATTTTCACTTATCGGACGGAAAAACGTGTTATCGCTACCACATCCAAACCGAACTGCCGAGCACCTACCTTAAGACGCTAACAAGACAAATAATACGGAGCACGCGTAAGAAGTGTGGCTACTATATGAAGAATTTATTGTGAATGGTTAAACTCTCCCCCCTGGTAAAGTGTCCCGGACTCCCCCTACTGCCGAATAAAGTAGCACTGGAAATAAGCTTGCATTATTAACTTGAATTCAGAAATATATATATATATATATATATATATATATATATATATATATATATATATATATATATATATATATATATATATATAGTAGAAAAATGGAAGATTTCTTGGCCTATAGGTAATATAATAAATGTAAATGCGAAGATTTACTTCTTCGCTAGTGCAGCGAAAAGGCCGTGAATGAAAAATAAAAATAATGAGGACTATCTTTGATTCTGGTCTGGGTGACCTCCTGCTATCGATTTCTGGGCCCTTACCCATCAGCGGGCAGGCTTACACCCAGGGTGGCTGAAGAACAGACCACGATTTGACCAGAATCAAAGAGAGTCCTTATATCCAAAATGTTCGGAAAGGATGGGTAAGATGTAGTGGCTCGCGCCAACTAGTTCACCCAGTGTTGCTCCAAAAATGTTTGGCTGCTAACACAATAATACTCGAAAGTATGTCGAATGTGGATTTTCTCGACGTCGACGGTACAAATGCACCATTGTACAACAATAGTAGAAAAATGGAAGATTTCTTGGCCTATAGGTAATTCACGGCCTTTTCGCTGCACTAGCGAAGAAGTAAATCTTCGCATTTACATTTATTATATTACCTATAGGCCAAGAAATCTTCCATTTTTCTACTATTGTTGTACAATGGTGCATTTGTACCGTCGACGTCGAGAAAATCCACATTCGACATACTTTCGAGTATTATTGTGTTAGCAGCCAAACATTTTTGGAGCAACACTGGGTGAACTAGTTGGCGCGAGCCACTACATCTTACCCATCCTTTCCGAACATTTTGGATATAAGGACTCTCTTTGATTCTGGTCAAATCGTGGTCTGTTCTTCAGCCACCCTGGGTGTAAGCCTGCCCGCTGATGGGTAAGGGCCCAGAAATCGATAGCAGGAGGTCACCCAGACCAGAATCAAAGATAGTCCTCATTATTTTTATTTTTCATTCACGGCCTTTTCGCTGCACTAGCGAAGAAGTAAATCTTCGCATTTACATTTATTATATTACCTATAGGCCAAGAAATCTTCCATTTTTCTACTATTGTTGTACAATGGTGCATTTGTACCGTCGACGTCGAGAAAATCCACATTCGACATACTTTCGAGTATTATTGTGTTAGCAGCCAAACATTTTTGGAGCAACACTGGGTGAACTAGTTGGCGCGAGCCACTACATCTTACCCATCCTTTCCGAACATTTTGGATATAAGGACTCTCTTTGATTCTGGTCAAATCGTGGTCTGTTCTTCAGCCACCCTGGGTGTAAGCCTGCCCGCTGATGGGTAAGGGCCCAGAAATCGATAGCAGGAGGTCACCCAGACCAGAATCAAAGATAGTCCTCATTATTTTTATTTTTCATTCACGGCCTATTCGCTGCACTAGCGAAGAAGTAAATCTTCGCATTTACATTTATTATATTACCTATAGGCCAAGAAATCTTCCATTTTTCTACTATTGTTGTACAATGGTGCATTTGTACCGTCGACGTCGAGAAAATCCACATTCGACATACTTTCGAGTATTATTGTGTTAGCAGCCAAACATTTTTGGAGCAACACTGGGTGAACTAGTTGGCGCGAGCCACTACATCTTACCCATCCTTTCCGAACATTTTGGATATAAGGACTCTCTTTGATTCTGGTCAAATCGTGGTCTGTTCTTCAGCCACCCTGGGTGTAAGCCTGCCCGCTGATGGGTAAGGGCCCAGAAATCGATAGCAGGAGGTCACCCAGACCAGAATCAAAGATAGTCCTCATTATTTTTATTTTTCATTCACGGCCTTTTCGCTGCACTAGCGAAGAAGTAAATCTTCGCATTTACATTTATTATATATATATATATATATATATATATATATATATATATATATATATATATATATATATATATACACGTATATATAACACTAACACATATGATGGGTTCCGACCTTATAGAAAAAATGAGCTACGTGCACCTAACTTTCTTCAATACCGTTTTTTGGCTGACTCACTGTCACTTCTGTCAGTCTCGCGGATCAACCCTGCCCACACCCTGCCTTTCCGTGAAGACGTTTTTTCGCGCACATCATCATAATGTCATTTGTCTTCGCGTCATACGAATAATTTTCGTCTCGCGCTTATTTACTAACTGCACGGATTTTTTACTCTTTGAATCAGGAGAATAACAATTTATTTTGTCGCGAATTTCATGACTTGACTCGAAAACGAACTATAAACTTTGACACCTCATCTTGATTTTGTTATCAAATTTCTAATAAAGGTACCTAAGATTTGTTAAATCCTAATATTTTTACTTAGGGGTTTTGCAGTGTAGCATTAATTAGCGGACACCCTGTATATTACTTGAATTATTCTAATAAATTTTTATATTTTGGTAGCGTTCCTTATAATTGTATCAAAACACTTGTATTAAACAGTAAAGACAACAATCCTAACATTAATAAAACAAAAAGAGATCTTAACTTACACAATTATATCCAAGATTATGGGATTTTACGGCTAAATTCTCGCAGGGTGTTGGAGTAAACACTGATTCATCTCATGGTATTGGTGTCAAATGGCACAAAAAATTTCAATACAAAATATAAGTACTGACGATAAAGTGAAATTGTGTGCCGGGTATCTCAAAACTGTTTATAAAATAAAATAATATGGAAATGGAAGTGTTAAGCCGCCAATGAAATTTCCATGTCGGCGAACATTTCACATGGAAGACGATATAGAGCGAAGACTAAGACGCAAATGATGCTTCTAAAAGTATATTCCGACCTCGAACAAAGTTTGGTAACAATTCAGGAGCATTCAGATTATTCAGAAATGAGCCAAAGCCCACTGGAAGTAGGTTTCCAGTAAAAAAGCATAGGAGAAAATCTGTTTTAATAGATAGATCCCATACTGTTGCCTGGAGAACAAATTTACGAAATATAGGAAAAGTTAGACAAGAAAATAAAATGTTCACTTGGATGAAACTTGATTAAATGAAAGACATAGGTACTGTTTCTAAATGCTGACAAGATGAAAATATTAAGGGCCGAGGACAAGCGTATCAAGTAGGATGATCAACCGGTTTCAATCCACTATCAGGAAACGGAAGCCGTCTTATAACTACTCATATAATTAATAGTAGTAAGATTTGTTAAAGGTGACTTAAGTTTAAGTTAAGTTTTAAGTTCAAGAAAGTGATAATTATCACCAGGATATGGATGTGAATGTACTTAAAGAATGAACTTGAAAAATACTAAATTTAATTCCAATAGGTTCAACCATTGTTATATGGATAACGGGAAGTACTATCCCAGACTTCAAGAAAATCGATTCTTAGTGAAAAGTGAACTCTTAGATTTCTCCTTTTTTCTGTGCCTGTCTTCTCTTCAATGGCGATTACGTTGGCAAATGCCTGTCTATCTTCTGCGGTTCTGATGATGGCTTGTTCGAAGTTTAGACCTAACCAGTTTCGCATACAAGATAGCAGTTTTCTTCCAGCTTTTCCTCAATTATTAGCTTAGATTTAGCCAATATTAGTCAATAAATTTAAGGAACATATTGTAGGTGCAATGGACTCCTGAGAATTAAGAGTACTGATACTTCCTTCTTATCATTGTGAACTAAATCCCATTGAAATTATATGGGCACAAGTAAAGGGCGAAGTCGCACAGAGAAGCTAAACAACATATAAGATGACTGACGAAGCCTTCATTGCAATAAATAATGTAACAATGAGCAAACCCAACAATTACCTAAATGCTGGGTGAGACTACCTGTGTTTAGGAAAAGTTACGATAGATAATCCAATAGGAAATCATTAGAGTTACAAAAGTTTTATTTAGGTCACCCTATATTGCTATTTCAGGTAAATTTATTGATTTATTATTCGGCACCATTAAAAAATATGGTACAGTTGTGAAGAAAGTATTGTTATAGTCCAAAAATCGACTTTGAGATTTTGAGTGATTCTGGTTCTATACTACATCCAAAAAGCGAAAAAGTGATTTTGGAAACCATGTCTATGAGTGTGTCTATATGCATATGTCGCTTAGCATAGCGCCGAAACCAATCAACCGATCTGGATTTAAGTCGATATAATCTATCTTATAAATATATCCAATTTTTTTATATTCTAAACTCGCTAATAAGGGTAGTTGACTGATAAAAAAAATCAGGAAAGCCCATTTTCTCAAAAATGGATCTACGTAAAAGTACCCTTTGATATATACTGGAGTGTACCAAAATTCATGTCAATATCATAACGCATTTTCGAGAAATTAAAAAAAAATACTGAAAAAAGCAAATAATAAATCGAATATCTCGAAAAAGTAGTGTTTGAGGATCCATTTTTATATAAACTTATTCATATTTTTATATGTAGAACCTGCCCTTAAAATTTCTTAACATCTTTTGATAATACTCCCTGTAGTCATAAAATGCGACACAAAAGTAATTTACCAAAAGATTTAACTGATCCGTATCTTAAGTAATTTTGGTGGCGTCAAGAAAATTGACAAATACTAATGTTTCCAATGTCGAGCGGCATTATTTAAGTTAGGCTCTGCTTCCAAGTTTTCTGGATGTAGTGGTTTATTCATCTTACAAAGAGAAAAAGCCAACAAAACTGTAGAAGAAGAAACCTTTTGTAAAATTGGGCTTTTATTGACTTTTAAGAAGAGACAATATAATGATTACCAAATAAATACAAATCACAAATAGGTATAAGTATTATGACAGGGTGGTTTTCCGTTTAATTATTTCGCGGAGTTTCGAAGTCAGTTAGTTTAAGATTATGCTAACGCTTTAAGTTATTGAA
Source organism: Philopedon plagiatum (assembly GCA_963971165.1). Taxonomy (NCBI): domain Eukaryota; kingdom Metazoa; phylum Arthropoda; class Insecta; order Coleoptera; family Curculionidae; genus Philopedon; species Philopedon plagiatum. The sequence continues at coordinate 106,720,200 of OZ020191.1, read as the reverse complement.
AGCAGCATAAATTAACAACAAATCTTTTAACTGACAAACTGAGAAATGTCCGATATTTTGGCTTACGGCAGACATTCCGATGAAACAACATGAATATAGCAATAAAATGCGCCACGGAATGTGCCAATAAAAGCCTAAAAATAATATGGAAATGGAAGTGTTAAGCCGCCAATGAAATTTCCATGTCGGCGAACATTTCACATGGAAGACGATATAGAGCGAAGACTAAGACGCAAATGATGCTTCTAAAAGTATATTCCGACCTCGAACAAAGTTTGGTAACAATTCAGGGGCATCCAGATTATTCAGAAATGAGCCAAAACCCACTGGAAGTAGGTTTCCAGTAAAAAAGCATAGGAGAAAATCTGTTTTAATAGATAGATCCCATACTGTTGCCTGGAGAACAAATTTACGAAATATAGGAAAAGTTAGACAAGAAAATAAAATGTTCACTTGGATGAAACTTGATTAAATGAAAGACATAGGTACTGTTTCTAAATGCTGACAAGATGAAAATATTAAGGGCCGAGGACAAGCGTATCAAGTAGGATGATCAACCGGTTTCAATCCACTATCAGGAAACGGAAGCCGTCTTATAACTACTCATATAATTAATAGTAGTAAGATTTGTTAAAGGTGACTTAAGTTTAAGTTAAGTTTTAAGTTCAAGAAAGTGATAATTATCACCAGGATATGGATGTGAATGTACTTAAAGAATGAACTTGAAAAATACTAAATTTAATTCCAATAGGTTCAACCATTGTTATATGGATAACGGGAGGTACTATCCCAGACTTCAAGAAAAACTATTCTTAGTGAAAAGTGAACTCTTAGATTTCTCCTTTTTTCTGTGCCTGACTTCTCTTCAATGGCGATTACGTTGACAAATGCCTGTCTGTCTTCTGCGGTTCTGATGATGGCTTGTTCGAAGTTTAGAGCTAACCAGTTTCGCATACAAGATAGCAGTTTTCTTCCAGCTTTTCCTCAATTATTAGATTAGATTTAGCCAATATTAGTCAATAAATTTAAGGAACATATTGTAGGTGCAATGGACTCCTGAGAATTAAGAGTACTGATACTTCCTTCTTATCATTGTGAACTAAATCCCATTGAAATTATATGGGCACAAGTAAAGGGGGAAGTCGCACAGAGAAGCTAAACAACACATAAGATGACAGACGAAGCCTTCATTGCAATAAATAATGTAACAATGAGCAAACCCAACAATTACCTAAATGCTGGGTGAGACTACCTGTGTTGAGGAAAAGTTACGATAATCCAATAGGAAATCATTAGAGTTACAAAAGTATTATTTAGGTCACCCTATATTGCTATTGCAGGCAAATTTATTGATTTATTATTCGGCACCATTAAAAAATATGGTACAGTTGTGAAGAAAGTATTGTTATAGTCCAAAAATCGACTTTGAGATTTTGAGTGATTCTGGTTCTATACTACATCCAAAAAGCGAAAAAGTGATTTTGGAAACCATGTCTGTGAGTGTGTCTATATGCATTATGTCGCTTAGCATAGCGCCGAAACCAATCAACCGATTTGGATTTAAGTCGATATAATCTATCTTATAAATATATCCAATTTTTTTATATTCTAAACTCGCTAATAAGGGTAGTTGACTGATAAAAAAAATCAGGAAAGCCCATTTTCTCAAAAATGGATCTACGTAAAAGTACCCTTTGATATATACTGGAGTGTACCAAAATTCATGTCAATATCATAACGCATTTTCGAGAAATTAAAAAAAAATATTGAAAAAAGCAAATAATAAATCGAATATCTCGAAAAAGTAGTGTTTGAGGATCCATTTTTATATAAACTTATTCATATTTTTATATGTAGAACCTGCCCTTAAAATTTCTTAACATCTTTTGATAATACTCCCTGTAGTATGCGACACAAAAGTAATTTACCAAAAGATTTAACTGATCCGTATCTTAAGTAATTTTGGTGGCGTCAAGAAAATTGACAAATACTAATGTTTCCAATGTCGAGCGGCATTATTTAAGTTAGGCTCTGCTTCCAAATTTTCTGGATGTAGTGGTTTATTCATCTTACAAAGAGAAAAAGCCAACAAAACTGTAGAAGAAGAAACCTTTTGTAAAATTGGGCTTTTATTGACTTTTAAGAAGAGACAATATAATGATTACCAAATAAATACAAATCACAAATAGGTATAAGTATTATGACAGGGTGGTTTTCCGTTTAATTATTTCGCGGAGTGGCGAAGTCAGTTAGTTTAAGATTATGCTAATGCTTTAAGTTATTGAAAGCAGCATAAATTAACAACAAATCTTTTAACTGACAAACTGAGAAATGTCCGTTATTTTGGCTTACGGCAGACGTTCCGATGAAACAACATGAATATAGCAATAAAATGCGCCACGGAATGTGCCAATAAAAGCCTAAAAGGAACAAAAATTTACATCCCCTCAGACAGCTATAAAGGCACTAGCTTCATGTACCTTCTCCTCTAAACTAGCGTGGTACTGCTGACAACCCCTTAATTAAGTGGCAAGAAACAATAGTATAACTCTAGTGTGGGTGCCAGGTCACGAAGGTGTGGAAGGCAATGAAATTGGTAACCACTTACTAAAGAAGGAGCACATGCACCTTTCTATGAACCTGAGCCCTTCTGCGGCATCACTAAAGGTCACCGTAAGAAGCGCCTCAGACATTGGAAAATATAATAGAAAACAGTCCACTGGAGAAACGCTTCAGGACTAACTATTTCGCTTCGAATGTTGAAGGTAAGGGACGTGCTAGTCTAGAGTATAGGGATTGTCAGGACAAATTTATCTATGGTCGTATTAAATGCGGTGAATTTCGTTACGCAAAACAATAAACGATTTCAACAACAATAAAATAAACTGAAAATACTATTTTGGTATGTCACTGTGACATAGATTTTTTTAAATTCGGATTTATTGGTGCCTTTTAGACTAAACATTTCTTATATTTTTTTTTTTGATAAAAACAATAACTTTGTGGGGAATATTAAATGACTATTTTACTCGTGTAATTTACATAGAAAAAATTATGTAGCAACGACCTGTTTTAATAAGTGAAATAACCCTTGAGGTTTTTTAGCTTCTACCTGAACCCATCATATTACAAATTCCAACAACCAACATGGTTTTTCAGAGGCAAAATTTATGTCAATAAATCAAAAATCAGTGCCACTTTAATCCGTCAGCTGAAAGCTTTTTGTTAAATAAATAACTCTGTTTACCTAAAGGTCTTATTTTTTTCCTGAAATAGTGATGTCGAATACCATTTGAGATAAAATTTTGTAGACAAAATTTTTCTATTGTATTATTCAAGCTTGTTGCTTTTTGGCAATTTCGCTAATGACATAAATGTTATTTTCGAAATTGCCAAGCAACATGCTTTTGTAACAATCAATAAATTATTTCGACAAAATTTTCTCTTATGATATTATATCTGAAAATTTATTTTAGCCGAAAAAATATTGCAGTCATCCGCATGGGGTGTTTATAATATGAATATTTTTAGTTTGTGTTTTATAACAGAAAAAATGTTGTCCCATCAACGGGGTTGTAAGTTGTAGATAAATTATTTTAATGTATTATCATTGGAAGCAGAATCATAAAATAAATTATTTATATCATCGTATTTTATATTAAATATTTTAGAACGCTACAAAATGTGCTTAAGCCAAACAAATTGCCTATGTTTTGGGCTAGCGCTAATTCTAGTGTCTAATTTCCGAAGAGTAAGGTATACATATTGTCATTTATTTAGTAAGCCTAAATACAATACTGCAGTAATAGCCCAAAATTAGTGACTACAAATAAAACAGAATTACCTAGAATTACCTATTTTTAGAAAACCTTAAAACTTTTTGTTTAATTTTTAAAATATTCAGTAGCAATAAAATTTTGCCTTCAAAAGCGTTGGCAATTTATTTTGTTACTGTTGCCGACACCGCCACACAGAAACGTATTGGATTCCTTTTCTTATTTACTGAAACATTGGTGAAACAATAAATAACGAATAAAAGAGCCATTAGAAAACAAAGACAGTTTCAATACTATTCCTAAATAAAATATTACTTTAGAAAGAAAGAAACATTCGTCTGAATATATTGAAAATATACCCACCTACGAAGAATTTGATTTGAAAAAGAATTGATCAAGCTGAATGTTTGGATATGTTTTTACCTATAAAACTGTAAGTTATTTTAGAAATTGCCAAGCAACAAACTTTCATAACAATTAATAAATTATTTCTACAAAATTTTCTCTCTTATGATATTACATCTAAAAATTTATTTTAACCGAAAAAATATTGCAGTCATCCGCATGGGGTGTACATAATATATTGTTTTGCAAATAAAATTTGCGAAAACAAAATATTTATCCAAATGATAATATAAAATTCCCCCATCAGCCCCCCCCCCCCCCCCACTTAACCAACAAACCACGGCCGCCCGATCTCCGCCCATCTGCTGCGCTACCAGCCGACGGCACCAACCCAGTATCACATCGCGTATGCGCGGAGCTGAATGGGGAGCGTTTCAAATGAGCCAAATTACAAATTTCAAAAAACGCGTAAGGACAAAAGTTGTTCCTTACATCGTGAAAAATGAAGAGTCACGTTACGCATGGTATACATATACATAGACCGAAAATATTTCTCGACACGTAGGTACCTACCTCGTGAACATTTACTTTACCCTTATTTACTTCATTAGGGGTGAAATTATAAAAATCCTTTATGGTGAGTGTCTACATCGTATGAGGAATGGTTATTTCAAATTTGGAGTCTGCGGTGTAGGTACGCTAAGCGAAAGCTGCCCACTTGAATGTCATACCAGTGGCGACGTCTTGTACAAGCAACTACGTATAAGTGATAAATAGTAATAATAAAATTTTATGTAATATGTGAACAGTAAGCAAATAAAAATCCGGATTGGATCGGCTAAACAGTTGCAGCATGGCGTATGTCTCTGGAGTCACTTCCGTAAGCGATGTCCGATGCGGCGAAAAAATGTTTTTATATATAAAAAAAACGACCGTTCGACATCTGCAACTCTGAACTTATTTAACGGATTCGTAACAGCACTGTTACTATAAATATGTCTTAGTCTGGCAAAATCTGGATTTTTTCTTATTACACTGTAAAATTTTTCTCTAACACAAATATCTGTCTCGTCATTTAACCTCTGTGGCACTTTCTGCATATCATCTACTATTTGCAAGGTTCGCCAAAGGATAATGGGGTATTTTGTAACTTGTTTATGGCACCGGTTTATTCCGCGTAGTTACTATGGACAGTTTTTAAATCTGCTTCTACTTGTGCATTTTGAAATTTGATCTGACTTTCTTTAATGGCTGCTAATTCTTTACCATCAAACTGTAAAATTAAGGATTTTTTTTTAATGTTGCGCTGCCTCTAACCATTGTGTAAGAATTGGCTTGGGTTTGCTTGGGTGGTCTAAGTCAGTTTTTTCGGAATTGCGTTTCTTGACACTATCGCATTGTTTACGTAGTATTTTACCTCTGGACAAAATGTGAAATTTCTATCTTCAGTACAACACTAGCAGATATCTCTACTAACCTGGATGTAAAACGCATTCACATATACCGATGAAAGCCATAGTGGTCCAAGTCTGACTTAGGCCATTATGCCTGTAATCATTTCATATCGACTGTTAAGTGCTGCTTTGTTTATATGCTAAAAAAATGAAGATTAGCGATTTTGACGCTGAACCATATGACGAAAGTGAGAGTGAATATGAGCCATCAGCATCTTCTGAATCTGATTCTACAAGTTCAGGTAAATAAAGCTTAAAATTTTTTTTTAAATAAGAACCTACTTTTATATTTTGGATTAATCAAAAGTTAAAATACATGCTCCGGATTTAAAATTGCTTCAACTTATCGATAAGAAGCAGCCATAATTTTTTTTTTTATAAAGAACACCTCAACGAAGATATTTCTTTCAAAGAAATGGATTTGTCTCCAAAGAATAAAAAGGGTAGATTGATGGATTTCAGGAATATTATCTTGCCCCTTCTTTATAAATCTAGCCTCCCGGTTAGTGCGAGTATGAAAGAAATGTTTCAGTTTATACCACCCGTCTGCAAAGACTGTTTTCGATCATTGAAAGTTGATGGAGAAAATAGCAATGTTGCAGAAGATATTGGTCCCCTAGAAGACTATTTGTTCAATAATGATGGATATTAATTAATATAAGTTATAATCTATGTGTTTGATGATTTAAGTATAAAACAATAAATAATAAATAATTAAAGTTGAGAAGATATTTTCTACGAAATACGTTAACACACAAACAGTGAAAGCCATAGTGGTATAAGTCTTAAGTTTCAAAAAAATAGGGACAATAATCATTTTTTTTTAAATACCAAATATCACAAAATTTAAGTTTAGCTTTTCCCAAGAAAAATCTCATAAACCCATTCCCTACTTGTTTTTCGACCTTTGTTGATCCCCATTTAACTTTGAGCTTTAATATCTCAAAAATACTTTTTTTGACTTAGACCACTCTGGTTTTCATAGGCTCATGTAGTAAACGAAGACACACCGCTTAAAGGGAACGGCCTGAAGGAAGCATAGCTGTAGCGCCATCGCCATCACTAAGAAGTAGTGACACTTGATTTGTTGACAGTTAAAATTTGTGTAATGTAGTTAATATCAAATGCTGAATTATTGCTTCGCTAGTACATTCTTCTAATCTTTTACTGGCTAATAAATATGCAGGTGATGCGACGGTTCAAGCGGATCCAGTGCACGTATTATAACGTTGTATAATAAATAGTTTTGTATTGTGTAATTGGGATGTAACATTACGTTCAAGTCGTTCGCTCACAGCCGGTAAATTTCTTTGCAAGGTGCTTCGGCAAAGCAATTTGTATTAATGATTATATTTCTTTCAAAACTGACGAAATGGTTATTAATTTAAGATAAATAACGGCAAATTACAACGCAGCATAATAAGTTAATCGTAAAGTTGTGTATAAGGGCGTTGGTCCCTTTTTAATTGATGTGTTGCATAGTTTATGTGCCTTATACATTTCTTTAAGGTCAATAAGCTTTGCTGGCAAACCATACATATTATTTTCTACCCATCATATTTTAAATCAGAAAATTCCCATATAAACCTTCTAACACTGTGTCCAAACAGTCGCGTGCTACTGCACACTTTCGGCATATTACGAACAAGCAAATTCACGACCACACACGACGGCAAAGCTAAACCGAATTGCCGCTGCAGCCGAGTTCCCTGCGATGTAATGCCACTGAAGAGTCACTTACGGTGGGCAGACTTACATCAGTAAGAATTTCGCGTTCTATATATAGAGATAATAAAGCATCAATAAGTACTCACCTAATTTACATTCTTCGCCTATTCGTTGAATATTAAAACATGATTCTTTATTATGGTAGGCTGCTTTACACCAGGAACAACTGATTGCCACTATTTCCTTAGAACTAAATGATAACTTCGATTGGAATGACTGAAACAAAATAAATATATTCAATTAAATGTCTTTTAACATTTGTATTAATAATTAATGAACGCCGAATAGTCTGCCAAATATTAACCGAATATCCCTACATATCCGCTAGTAATATTTTTCAACATTATGAATGCATATTTTATTATTTGAAACCCATACCAACCGGAACATCGTATAGGACTTGACGGTTCAATAATATTTCATTTTACTTGAAAGATAAAGTTTGTTGTGGCAGTGATGGGAGAAACTTTTGTGTTTTTGAGAAAAGACTAAAATTAAATTGAATGTAGACAGAGACATTCAATTTTCGTTCCTTGTTGAACGACTAAATCTTAATGGAATAACGAATTTTTAGAACTCACTTAATAAATAAACATTTTAGTAATTCTCATAATTTGTGTAGTATGGATTTTTAAAAATCGTTATATTGTTATTAAAGTATTTTAAAAATTCTAGCTTTACCATAAAATTAAAAAAAAAATAGGTTATAGAACGGACGGCGACTGAATAAACTCTTAAAGCTCGTTTCAAGCTCTTTCGTTGCCTTTTGACGAAATGGTAAGAACCTCAATAAATGTAAATATAAATATATATTTTAAAATCCTTAAAATGCACCAGAAACGGAGTGGTTTAAATTTGAAATAATTTTGGAAAAAATAAATTACAAATGATTACAACATCGCTTATTGATTTATGTCATTCGATTTATTTGTACGATAAAAACTTATACTGTAATTTAATTACAGATTTAATTCGGTTTTTCTGTCACTGTCATCTTTAACCACATTAAAAACAAGCGACTCTATGTTATTAGTAAATAAAAAATAAGAATCTTCGACCTTAATAACATGGTTCATCGAATTTTTTCAACTTTTATAGGAATGCTATCTACAAATTTTCTAATTATTAATGTCACATCTCATTTTTTAATATAATATTAGTTCTGAATTTCTAATTTGGTGTTATTTGAATTAGGGACTCTATTTATGTGACGGCTGGCATGATAAGTGACACTGTCTATTACAGTTACACTGTTCTTAGGCACATTGGGCAAAAGGTGATTTTTAAATCAATCTTTAAAAAGTTATGCTGTGGTGTCGTCATGGTAGTCCAAAGATGAATCTTTAATATTTTTAGAGGAAACCCACAAACAATTTGGAACCCTCTTGGAATCTTCGGAAATAGCATGTAAAATGGTAATTTTTCCCTTATTAGATCGGGCTTTGGTTTGGCATTTTCCTGATGGATCTACCCAATCTTTTGCTGGGATGTCATGTATTCAAACCACGTTTCATCGAGAAAGATAATGGAACGATTTTCTAGTCTGTACTTTCTTATAGATTTTAAATAACAAAGCGCCGCTGTAGTAATCGTTGTGTTCCGTTAAAATTTGTCTTTTATTAATGGTCCGATATGTAAAACCCATTTGAGATAATACTCTCCAGAGGCTTGGCCTGCTGCAAGAAATGTTGGTTTCCTCTTCCATTAGTCGCTGCTTCAAAGAAACCAACGTAGGCATAATTAGCTCTTCATAGAGAGCTTAAGTTTTTCTACGAATTAATGTTTTGTCGCTTTAGTCAAATCACTTGCTTTTACCAGTATCGCTATGTACTTTTTTGTCTTTAATTTGCTTTGTCACAATATCTTTAACTGTAGACAACGGAGTTTTCGTTAATGAAGGCGTTTCTGCTGCAGCTGCATTTTCAATAAACGCCCTGTTCAGTAAAGAAACATACCCATTTTTAACAATTTGCTTGGCACCAGGCGATAAATATTTTCTTTTTAAATTAGCACTACCGAAGGCACTATGATCAACAGTTTTTCAAGGATGCCACATTTTTTAGCACATTCCGAATAACAAAAAATACGATCGAAATCATATAACAACTGCACTATTCGCCAAACGGATAGGAACTAAACTAAAATATTTCGAAATTATTAAAACAGGTAAAAAATACTTTATTCATACCTTTATTGATTATATTAAAATTATCTTTGCCTGTTATTAGGACCGGCCCTGTTTACAGTTCTTGCAAATTTACCGGGTTTTATTACAGCTGGTGTCTGGTGTCGATAATAGTTTATTGCAGGCAATAGGTCAACAAAAGAGCTTGAAACGCCCTTTACTTAATTACCTAGAGAGAAATTTGCTGAAGAGTTGACAGTAAGTACTTAAAGAAAATAATTGTTTGTCTAAGCCGTAACTTGGAGCGTCCTGTGTATCAAAGGGACACGTGCTCTTCTCCGGACTGGTCTTTCACATCATCTAGTCAACAAACGAAACCTTTTTCAAGTCGATTAGTACAGTCTAAAAAATCTGGTCGTCCGGCTCCTGTCATGGAGGGTCTTGCTCCCCAACTAAATTGGGATGTAGTCGTATGTCCAGTTTTATCTCATCGAGTTAGAGGGTAAATCAACGCTAATTGTGGCGTAGATAATCCTTTGTCGGCCAGCTTGCAACCTGACAGTTTTTTCAGTCCAACCGATTCTATCTCTAATAAAAGTATATGGAGCGTCCAAAAATATGTTACTAGGTTAAAGTGGTTGAATTGATAAAAATTGTAGGGTTGCAACCTGGCAGACAAATATATATGTAAAGAGGATTGTCTTATCTCCGCTTTGGCGTAACAAACTGGATGATGCGAAATTCAAGTCCGGAGAAGAGCAGCAGTGGGGCTCCGCGAGGTTGTAGAACTCTATTTGTAGAAACGAAGCGATAGTTTCGTACTCTGCGTAGATTTCGAAGTCGATTATGTGGCAGCCATATTGTCATCTTCAAACGACATCGCCAATGCCTACTGTAGTTACCGGTTTTGTGAGGTCAGAAATCAAGTTGTTTACATACTGTAAGATAAACATTAACCATGCCTACATATTCTACAAAATATTATAAACAAAAACATTTGTCGTCTACTTATGTAAGGTATTTAATGTATAAATTTATCTTTTATCAAAATTATTTTTTTCTAAACGAATTTATGAAATTCTCCAAAACACATACATATTTTGAGAATAAATTTTTTCAAAAATGACTTAAAAAAATAATTTTTCAAAAATAGGTATACAATTTCCGAAAATATATTTTTTCGAAAAATTAGACTATGAACTCTACTAACTTGGAAAATTTTAAATAAAAAAAGACGAAAAACGATCCTGAACAACCTTAAACGAACCCTTTTTGAGCTTCATCAGGTTTCCTTAGGTGTGGTACGTCATTTTTTCGTAAATTGCTTTTTCCAAAAGCCGTTGCTTGAAAAAATTAATTTTCGAAAAGCTTTTTTTTGGAAAAAATTTTATTACAAAAAAGATGTTCTCTCGAATCTGTGTTTGTGAAAAGTGCTTAAAAAAATTGGAAAAATGGGTTTTCGAAAAATTGGTATGATGACTTTCACAAGAATTTCAGGAATGGTTCGTTTGGTACTTCGATCCAAAATGCAATTGTAGGAGCCTTTTGACGTCAGACGCTTTTTATTGTTTACTGAAGCATTGTCTTTATCAATAACTATAGGGTTTGATTGATGGCCGAAATATTTTTTTACCTTTCAGGAGAGATTTGAAATTTCCACAGCTGTAGTAATAAAATTCTTCTCTTTGGACGAGAATCACCTGACACGAATTCGTTGAACGCTTGAAGTGGCATCTCTTTGAAGGCTTAAATTTAAAATGCCATTGCGGAATGGGTTTAAAGATGAACTGGTGCTTCATTCTTCCAGTCAAAAATATCTACAAGGACTTCTAGTCGTCTAATGGTTGTATATTTTTGAATTATATTGATATACCCCTGAGGATTCTCGATAATTTCTTCTCTCCTTAACTCTTTTTCACAAAGACCAAATGAACGATTGGGTGGTATAAAGGAATGATCTCATATCGGAAAAATTGTCTCGATTTCTTCCACATTAATAGGAGCTTGCAAGTAGCCACTGTTGTAGCATAGCAATCATGGTTTTAATTTTATTTTGCCCTCCACATCCGTCATCGAATAGTCCTATACTCTTAATCTCTGATAACTCTAAGTTCTGCAGACAATAGAAAACACATGAAGCTACCACATTCGGACCTTTTGGGTAGGTTCCTCCATTCCATACATAGCTAAAGCAATTGTCTCGAGACATTTTGCATTTAGAGCTACCAACAACAATAGAAAAATTAAACAGATATGGTTGACGCCGATAGTAAGCTTCTTGATATGGAATTTGGGATTAGCTAAATTTTTCTGAAAATCAAACAAGAGCGTTAGACAGCCCAGCCACCGATACGCCCTGATGCGTGGTTAAAGCAAACTTGTGATCTTGTGATTTGTCGCGACGGACTTTACCTTTTTTGGGTTTTAAGCGCAAGGGACTTTATCTGTTTTAATTTGAAAATGTAATGTATTTGATCTGTTTTGGTGGTTATCGAATTATTGCACCAACAGATTACAGTTTTAACATATAATTTTACTGCCTAACTTCTTTTTCGCCAAAAGTGGACTTTATTCGTTTTGGTTTTAATCCCCTCATTGTTAAAAATTATTTTTTGTTTAATGTTTGTTCTTTGTAATTAAACTCATTTTACTTGGAGTTCTTGAAAGCGCTTTTTGTCGTTATGTTTGTGTGTTAAAATATTTCTTTGTTTATGTATTTTTATTTTTATTTGTTTCTGTGTAACCCTTGCTTACTCCATGTATCAACAAAACGAAAAAAGTTTGTTTTTGTTTTAATGTATGTTTTGGTTCAGTGTGAGTGTTTATTTATTTTGGTTAATGTTTGTTCCTTTGTAAAGATGATACTTATATTACTTAGTTTTTAAACACGTGGGTTATTATTATGTTTATTTGTTGAAATATATTTTTCTCTTCTTGGTGTTCCCTTCCCTGGTGTTAGTAGAGTATTGAAATTAGTGAAAATATTCTTGCAATTAAATACCGTTTTAATTTTAAGAATATTTTCACTAATTTCAAGACTTTACTAACACTGAAGAAAATTGTATTTGTTATTAATTCTTTATCTGTCATGTAACAACTCGATTGGGGTTTTTTACCATGGTAACTTGATTTTTTGCTTCCATTTGAAAAACTGATTAAATAAAAATAGCATCCTTAATTCTAATTTGCGACTAAACGGTAAGGTTCATCAATTCAGATGAAGAGTATTTTTTTATTAAGTATTTTATTATCTTTAAAATAACATGTTTTTGTTTGAAATACTTGTTAAAAGGAAATATGTATGCGGAAAATAAAATTTGGGTTTGCTTGGATTCAAAATGCCCTCTGACGGCACAGTAGAGAAAGAAACATTTTTGAAACAGAATGATATAAATCGCGAAGCTGAGTCTCTGTGCCAAATGTCAATTTGATTAGTTAAGAAATAATCGAAATATTTAAAAAATAAGAAAAAAGATTGAACTTTGATAGGCTGTAACTCGGAAAATATTAAAAATTTTAAATTTTTATTACACGACTTTTTATCTTTATTTTGCCACGTAGAATCACCTGTCCAAGTATCCTGATGCATTGTCCAAATACCCTGTATACAACCAAAGATGCTAAAAGGGCTTTGGATGACGATGACACATGGAAAAAGTTGAACTTACTTTTAAACATAAATTTAACCAAACTTTTCCTTCTGTCTTAGAACCTTTAGTTATAAAATTAAAAATCCCTAGAATTTCCTCAATATTTTTAGCTCCGATAGTTACCACTGAAGCGAGTTCTGGAGATACCCGATCATTAGTCTATAACTATACAGAGTTACACATTTGGCGATAGTAAAAACGCTAATAGATTTCCATATTGGAAAGTAATAGTAGATTTCTATAACGAAGCAGAGTCCCATTGCTGGTGTCCTTTTAATACACATAATGCGCCAGATTAGGGCTCGAATGACTTTTCTAAGTAGGTACGTACAGTCAACTTCTTCAACAAAGCAATATTTATAACTACACAGGTAGGAGGCATGCAATGGCCGCCTGCACTATAAGCGAAGATGATAAAAATTAACTGAAACGTCTTAGAACTTGTCAAATTAGTTCTTTTAATTTTAGTCTCGCGCGGAAACCAGACCTAACTTATTATTTATATGCAAAGAAAATTAGAATTTTCCATAATTTTTGTGAAATATTCATTAAAAATTACCCTCAAAGAAATCGAGAAAATAAATATGTGATGTCGACAACTCAGAAGAGATACAATCTCAACATTTTTGTAGTTTTAGATATTCTAAAGAAAGATGCTGACAGACTAGCGCATATACTTGTAACAAACCATCAAGCATGCTCTAATGTGGACAGGTTTCGCAAAAAGATCGTCGAATAGTGAAAGGCTCGAGACGAATGGTGTTTTTTTTGATTAAGCTCGATGTTTGTTCCAAGTAAATTTCAGCGCAAATGTTGCGTTACAGATAAAGGCTCGTAATGTGTCAGTCTATTGAACATTTGCTTGTAATATACTATTCGCTGCAATATTACATTTCATAAAATGATCTATTTTGTCAGCACCTTAACTTGATTCGTTCTCATTCAGCTTTACGGTTTTTGTCCGCTTCCCTGTGAGTCTAAAAATATAAATTAGAAAGAAAATTTTATAATTTTCTGAAGTAAACATATTTTTGATGTAATATAAACAAAGCTTAGATCTTCAATTATTCAAGCAAGGTTTATTATTTGCTACTCTAAACAAAAACATTCACGTGGTTGTAATTTAATGCAAAGGTGTATCAAATTTTAAATATGTTTATTGCAAAACCTCTACCATCTCTCAGGAAAACCATTTGTTTTGTTCAGGTTTGTACATAATTTTAAATAAACTCGAAAGCTTTTTAATGTCCTAAAGCTTAAACATTAAAGAGTTGGATTACTTTTAAATAAAATATGAACTGACTGGTTCGACATCATACAGAATAAATAAACAGTATTTAAAAATAGGATTTATATTGAAATGAAGATTATATGGTTCTTAGACACACAGAATAAATTTATTTTAACCTGAAAATTTTCTAAAAGTGTAACTAACTAAACTGAACAGAAGACAGAGTTAACTTAAGCTAATTTTTTGTACGACCGGACGATTTTTGATTGTTTACTAATTCTGTTTCTACGAGAGTATGTTGTGTTAAATGGTCGTAAGGCTAACCTGACGGTACGTGACGGTAAGTACTTCACTTAGGTGGCATTCACCGAACGGCCAATAAATTACCTACTGTTCAGTGATCGGTAAGTAAATACGTACATAATGAAGGATATATAAAATTTGAGAATAGATTTTCAGCAAGAATGAGTACACAATTTTTTAAAAAAAATTTATTACTTATTATTTTATTTACTAATATTAAAATTAACGTATAATTATTACAAATAATATAATTATTAATTATATAGCTATGTCTCTTCACAATAATGTTATGCAATGAATGTGAATTATTGTCGTTTAATATACAGATGCAAATCAAAATATTAGCCACCCACAGCCTCCAGAATCATCGACCTATAAGTATCTATCCAATATTAAATTTATGTAGACGAAATTTATTTTAGTAGTCTGATGGTTGTAGATTTTTTTTTGTTTTTTGATTTACTGTCGTATCTGCCCTTTAATAGTAATTATATTCGTATTACCAAAACAGTGTTTTTTATTCTGATAAAAACTCTACACATCGTTGAAATTTTGATGCAGAGAGTTATGAATTTTATTTCGTAACTTTTATTAGTAGCCTATAAAATTGATCAACACACAACTTATCTATACGCCGCGCGCGCCGCCGCCGCCGCCGCCGTGGCCATGGCATACTTCGTCACAGATTTACCCACACACTTCGTATCAATATACTTCGTATAAATTTCTATGAAAGCCACAAAATTATTTGTAAATTTACTTAAATGAGCTGTAATACTGTGACACTTTTTGAATTCAAGGCGTCTTTATAAATATTTCTTTATTACTTGTATAATGGCATGAATAAAAACCGTCCTTTAGCTGTATTTCATTTAAAAACGTGAACAGTGAATTAAAAATGAAAATGATATACAGGGTGGTTAAACAAAAACGAATCGTCGGCCTTTTTGGGAGTTTACTATTTGCTATAAAAAAACCCTTGGACACTAAAATCTAAAATTTTAAATGGAAAGGGGAGGTCGAGTTGCACCTTGTTTGAAAGGTCTGTCGATTCTCTTTATCATCATAGGTACCTAGTTTATGCCCTTTCACTTCAGCGGTTTTCAAACTATTCAATTTTCTTTTTCGACAATTAATTTTTTATTCTGTTATTTAAATCGATTTTAATTTAAATCCTTAAGGATATGTATATAAAAATTGGTCTAGATCAAAATCGGAATAAATTATATTAATTTATTTCCAAGGCAAAAATTAAAGTTGGTTTAATTTATAGAATAAAAAATAAATTACTCGAAAAGAAACTTAAAAATAATTTGAAAACCGCCGAAGTAAAAGGGCATAAACTAGGTATAGTGATCAAGAGAATCGAAGAACCTTTCAAACAAGGTGCAACTGGACCCCCTTTCCATATAAAATTTTAGGGGTGAAGCCCACCCTGGCCAAGGGCTTGCAGGTAGGGTTTTGATTATGTGCTCAAAAAGTTCCCCTCGAAAACAAGATAGACGTATCCGATCCTTTTTTTTATAACATGTAGTACACACCCGAAAAGGCCGACGTTTCGTTTTCCCCAAATAGAGATCAGGCTATCACAGAAGTTTCTCTAACAGGCTGAAAGAAGTATTATATAGCATTCCTATTAATTTTTAATAATCAGGCTACTAAACATTACCAAAAGAATGTTTTCTAAAAATTGCCAGAACTTATTGTAAAGGATATTAAAATGTATTAAAAATCTCATAATAAAAATATAGAAAATATTATAAAACTGTTTTGCTGTCCCATATAGTATAATCAAATTTTATAAAGGTTAGAATATTTATTATATTCCTTATAATTCTTTTTCCGTGCATACTGCATAGGCGGAGGGGCGACTGTATCCATGCTGAGCTAATTTCTAAAAGTATGAAGCTTTCAGAAAATGTAGTATTTATAGTGACAATGCAGAAGCACTACGATTGCCTTGAAAATCCCCTGATAACAGGGGGAGTAGAGAGTCCCCATCCCGTCGTATTCGCCAAGGTACATGTATCGCTTGTACTACCTTTGCTGAAATAAGCATTTGATTATACTACTAGCTAGCGGTGATTGGGGATACATTAAAAATAATTATTATAATTAGGTGCATGCGACCGAAACCACGTACATATACCTAATTATAAATATCATTTACATTGTTCCGTTGGAACCTCAGTAAAAATTTTAAATAAACTTAAAATCTTATTTAAGAAACAAGACACTAATTAATAAGGTACAAAATACGGTTTCGTGTAATACGTTCTTTTGAAAATGACACCAAAAATTTGTTTTTCAAAGAAAAGGGGCCTGTTCGCAAAATGCTGGCGGAATAAATTTCTAAAGAATTTTTGCGCAACCAATTAGGCTTTCTTTTAAATATAATATTCTGCTGTGTATTCAGAAAGTAAAAATTTCAATATCCGTGTTGTTAATATAAACCTTATTTTAACTATCTTTTGTGTTTTGAGCCCCCAATCTGGCTTACAAAAAATTTAGTATAAAAACTGTTTAACAAAGGAATATTCGGTTAATTAATATTAAGAAAATCGTAATTGTTTGATATAACAAAATATTATTTAGAAAAATTGGTGGACAGGTATGATGTGCAGGTGTTTATTTTGGTCAGTTTATTAGGCCATTCCTTATGTTTCTTTCCTCGAGAGGAGGAAAAAGAAGAGATAGAAGGCAACATTATTAAACTGACGTAGAATTAGACCAAAATGGAAACAATCAAAAAACACTTGCTAATGTGGTAACGTATTTAATAATTAAAATGATTCTTTAACTATATAAGATATGAAAGGCTCATCAATTTTTTTAGCATTCCATGTTAAAATTAACAAAACGCAAGACTTATGGAATCACTTCGGTGTCCGTCGTCTGTCCGCCTGTCTGTCACAGGCATTCTCTGAAATTATTCCACCCAAAATGTGAAATTTAGCACTGAGATAGAGTGTTGTGGCCCAATTATAGACCTGAAGTATAAAAAGTTGAATTTTAATTTAAGGGGGTAAATTGGGAAATGGAAAAAATTTCGAGGGCATCCTTTAAGGTTTCAAATCAAAGTTTATTAAAGCACAAATTCAACAATATATGTTATGATGTATTTTTTATCCCTTTTTTTTTAAATATTTTTCTTGAAAAACGCTTAAAATTTACTGTCCCCCATTCTCATCACCAAAAGGACTGGTCAGAAATATCTGAAAATAAAATCGTGAACATTGAGAATTAGGTATAGACATAATGATAGACAAATTTAGCCAAATTTCCACTTTTATTTAATACTTTATAACATGACGCGTTTCGCTACACGATAGCTTCATCGGATGTTTGTTACAGACAGTCTGTAACGCAGTTTAAGACCTTCTCGATGATTCTCGAGGCTAAAATATTTTTTGAATAATTAGATATGCCCTTCTTTTTAGTGAATCCACTTAAATTTGATTCACGTTGATCAATGATTTTCAGTAATCAGGGGGCTACGCCAAAGTGTTTTTTTCGTAGCTACGCACCTTATATTTAAGGTTGTTAAATATTTTTCGATTCGATCGATTATGCAACAAAATTAAAACTTTTTTTTTTACTGAAATTACAATATGTGATTAGTATTCCCCACCCAATTTCTGTATCGCATCAAGTTCAAAAGAGAAAACTGCTTATTTATTTATGAACATGAACCGTTAATTTTTCTTAAAATACTTGCGTCCAGATTCACTAAGAAAGTTTAAGATTTAGTACCAGTGTTGGAGAACTACTCCAACACTGTCTGTTTTATTAAAATACAAAATATTTCATTTCTTGAATCATGATTTAATTTATTATTTGTATAAAATCTTTACACCAAACGTTCATCCAAAGCGTCTATAAATAGACATTCTCGAAAATTTACTTCACGCAGACAGTCAAGAATGCGAGATAGTCACTCAACAAAATGTTAATTCTTTATTTCGAACGCATCTCTCACTAATTGACTGGGCTCGCTGCTTTCTCCAAAGGGCGATCAGCCAATTAAAACCCTTTCGCGCGCGTTCAAACGTTGAACGGTACGCCGACACCGACACTCTCGATCGAAACTTACGATTGTCAAGTACACCGTAAACAACGCGTTCAAAGATGAATTTTGATCGTCATTGAAATATCTTTCGCTTTTTAATTTCTTGAGCAGAAAAACTGCCTTGAAACTTTGTATTTCGATACAATGAATACTGTAAACTCTTGCAGAAATGTTATTGTGGTTGTAATTACGTCAACCTTGTGTTTTATCCACGCTTTCGCGCTAAATTCAGTGCTGTGAATAATTTGTAACTACAAACGACCCGATAGAGTCAGGTAGGATCTTTCTGAATTAACTTTGGTAGTTCTCAACCCTGCTACGACGTTTTCGCTGTATGGAAACGTAGCAGTTATCCCGTTTTAATTTGCTGACAAACCAAATAAATGACTAGTGTAATTTGATCATTTGAAATTTGAGTAAATTGATATTATGTTTTCTTCTGCTACGAAAGTAGACAAACTTTAAAAGTATTTACACCTTTCATGATATAGTATTTAACTTTTTCTCTTTGCCATAACACACTGTTGTGAATCTGTTAATAGTGAAACTTAGTGTTTGATTTCCCCCTTTGTATTTATTGTACAATCTTTTATTGTAGTAAAACGGTAAGAGTAGGATTTGTATAAAGTATGTATTGAGTAGCCCGTGACAACACGAAATCATGGGATTTACAAAGCTGTTCTAGTGAATAGCCGATCGGGGTTACTCTTGTACTGTTTATATAAATTTGTTGACTACTTTTGCATTTTGTAAATAATTCATATTATGAAACTTAATTGCCGTTGAACATTATACCATAATAAACTTTATAAATAAATTCCCACTTGTATGTAAACTCAGGCTTACAATTATTTCAATTTAAAACCCCAATGAACCACACCTAAGGAAAAACAGGAATGCCTTAAACGTAACTTTTGCTAACCTTCGACAAACCACGAAGGTTACCCTGCAGATATGCTTTATGAACTAAATAGTTCCTAAACAAATTTGATGGTCCTTCGAGTCGCGAATTTTTGTAAGTTTGAGTTTGCATAATTGTTATAAAAAAAAAAAAAATTTTGTGAAAAAAGAAAATTTTCTCTTTGAAAGTTAAAATTTATTTCTTGTCTTTTACACTCATCAGTAGTGATAAATATCTCTAATTAGTTTTTTGAAAAGGTATAAATTGTGTCATGTAAAACTTTCTGCAGGCATTCGCGCGTATTAAGATTTTAAATTTTGTACGTACACTAAAAGAGTGTTATTTTTTAAAGTATTGAAGTATTATAGATTATTCTTGATATGGCACAAAAGGTGTCATGCTTTTCTATCGCTCGTATAGAAAACTCATAGCAAGTTTAGAGTCATCAGTACCCTAGCTTTCTATTTTATTTTATTGCCTTTCTATCACTCGTATAGAAAACTCGTAGTAAAGTTTAGAGTCATTAGTACCTAACTTTCTATTTTATTTTGAATTGCTTGTCTATCGCTCGTATAGAAACCTCGTATTAAAGTTTAGCGTCATCAGCACCTGACTTTCTATTTTATTTTGAATTGATTATTGAAAAACAATTTATGTCGCTCTCTTGCTAAAGTGTTATTCAACGTATAAACCATTTTTTGTACTCGCACAGCATGTGCAAACATTGAAAACGTTTTTTATTGCTAAATTTTGACTACTTGTCTAAAAAAACAAAATTTGTGTTACACTCGAAAAAAGTGATACAAATTTTGACAAATCGTGCTACACTGAAAAAAATTGGCACAAATTTGGATTAAAGTTTTATTTGCTCAAATTTTTGTTTTTGAACAGAAATATCGCTCTATTCTTGTACGCCCTTTGTCTTAAGGGGCATAAACCTATCTTTTACACAAAAAAAAGATAAATATTTTTTGAAAATTTTTCTTTTCTCTGCACAATCGGTGTGCTCTCTCGAAAACTTAAAACAAAAAGGTTTTAATTTTTTGCAATTTATACATTGTTAGAAATCTTACATAATGACGTCAAAAGAAGACTTATGTAGGAAACGGGCAGGTTACAAAGGTTTTATTACTCACTTAACCAACTGGTTTAGTACCGCGCAGGATACTGAAGATAATTATCTTGCATATAAAATTCGACTTGAAAGCTTAACTAAAGTTTTTGCTAATTATTCTACCGTTCAAGAAGAAATTGAACTAATTGACCCTGAAAATACTGATCGAGCTGATGTTGCAGATAAATTCTTCAAGTTACATGTGGAATTGGAAAGCAAAATTTCCTCTCTTTTACAATCGCAAACTCGGAGTGTTACTCCTCCCCCAATAACTGTTGCCAGGCCAACTATTCCCCAAGTACGGTTACCTGAAATTCACATACAAACATTTGCTGGTGAAATTTCAGAATGGACCTCCTTTTATCAACTTTTTTCTGCATTAATCGATGATAACCCCTCTTTAGGTGATGTACAAAAGTTCATGTACCTTAAATCTTTATTGAAAGATGAACCCTTAAAACTTATTGACACGCTTGCTGTCACAAATCAAAATTATGCTTCCGCTCTTACCATTTTAAAAAATCGGTATGAAAATAAAACGACTATTATAAATACGCATCTAATGAATTTATTAGACATTCCCTCCATCTCTAAAGGTAGCTCTCATGCTCTAAGAGATTTTGTCACAAATTGCAAACGCAATGTTGAATCTTTAAAAAATTCAAATTTGTCTTTTGAAGAACTTTGGAATCTAATAATTGTCCATTTACTTGAAAGAAAATTGGATTTTGTCTCAAAAAAGGCTTTTGAAAGTGAAAAGAAAGTAAACACTATCCCAGAAATTGATGACTTTTTTAAATTTCTTGATCATAGATGCACTGTCTTTGAAAATCTAGCGAGTCTAGATGGCACTGCAAGTAAAAAATCTAATTTATCTCTACATGTCAATCAGACAAACTCTCGTTCTGAAAAATGTTTATTTTGCAACGAATCGCACAAAATCTACTCTTGTATGAAATTTAAAGGTTTACAAGTGGCCGAAAGGCACAAATTTATAAAATCAAAAATTTACTGTTTCAATTGCTTGGGTGATGGTCATAGAACCTCCCAATGTCAATCTACACGAGTCTGTTCCATATGTTCTCAGAAACATCACACTCTTTTACATTTTTCCAACTCTCAACATGCGACTACGTCATCGTATCAACAAGCAACTTCCCCCAATTCTCAAGTTGTGAACCCCCCTACTTATCAACAAAGTATGTTGTCACCACAACAAAATATAATTACCCCGAACTATAATGTTCCTCCACCAAACTTTCAAAATACTTTCCCAGTTACAAATGTAACAAATCAATCTCAATCGTTATTACCTCCTCAGCAATCTTCGCATCAGGCAAGAGCTGAAACCTCGCAAGGGAATAGTACACGAATTTTCCACGCAAAAAATTCTGGGCAACCTAGCCCTACTACACACTCGAACAATTCGAATATTGAATCAAGCGCTCCACAATCGTTGTCTGCAATGACAAATAAACCTTCTCATGTGCTGTTAGCTACAGCTTCTGTATATATCTACAATGCAAATGGCATTCGTATCTCAGTTAGATGTTTGTTGGACAGCGGTTCCCAGACATCATTTATTACTAAATCAATGGTTAACAAACTACAATTAAACACTTATAAAAAACAACTTAGTATTTCTGGAATTTCCCAGACCAATTCAACCTCAAATGAAATGATAGATTTAACGTTACATTCTAAGGTCAATTACAGACAGAAATTTAGACTTTCTTGTGCTGTTTTGCCAAACATCTCGTGTCAACTTCCACAAGTAAATATTAATGCCTCTAGACTTCATATCCCAAGAAATGTTTCCTTAGCTGATCCAGACTTTGGAACTTCTCATGACATTGATTTATTGATCGGAGCAGAGCTCTACTATACTCTGTTGCTTCAAGGTATAATAAAACTTGGCAACAACCTTCCCATACTCCAAGAAACTTATCTAGGATGGATAGTTGCTGGAAATATTCCGCAAAATTTATTGACTCATAATAAAAATGTTTCTCGTTTTACTTCTTGTTCGACTGTGCAAGGCAGCGAACACTCAAAGGTGTCATTGTTTCTGCAAACTGCAGCAGAACAACAAACTCTAAATGATACTCTTGGAAAATTCTGGACCATTGAGGAACTTCCTCAAAAGGTTTCTCTCCCTCCTCTCGATGAAAGCGCTGAACGCATTTTTGTCAACACGACTGAAATATTACCTGACGGTCGATATCAAGTCGACCTTCCCCTCAAAACCCCTGATGAAATTAAAACCCTTGGAGAATCTTTCTATATTGCAAAGAAAAGATTTCTCAATCTTGAAAATAAACTAAACAACAACCCCTCACTTCGTCAAGATTACTCAAAATTTATTGACGAGTATACTGACCTAGGTCACGCGAAATATGTGCCTCTATCTCTTGAAACGACAGATTGTAGCAATCAAGCTGTCAATAAATATTTTATTCCCCACCATCCAGTATTTCGCGAAAATAGTGCAACATCAAAAATTCGAGTAGTTTTTGATGGTAGCTGCAAGACGAGCAGCAATATTTCATTAAATGATATTGTTTTGAAAGGTTTTCAGGTGCAGCCTAACCTTTATGACATTCTATGTCGCTTTCGTTGTTTTAATTTTGTTCTGACTACGGACATTGAGAAAATGTACCGCCAAATAAAGATAAACCCTGATCACTGTTTTTTATTGAACATTCTTTGGAGACCTACTCCAAGTGAAGATATTAAATGTATTGAACTTTCCACAGTTACGTATGGTACGAACTGTGCCCCTTATTTAGCAACTCGTGTCTTAAATGACATTGCTAATAAAAATGTTGAACAATTTCCCCTGGCCTCTGACGCCTTATTGAACCATACTTATGTTGATGACATAATTTATGGATGCGAATCTCAACACGATTTACAAAAAATTTATGATGAATTAACTTCTTTATTAAAAACTCATGGTTTTACTTTGCACAAATGGTGCTCCAATTCTCCCACCTTTCTTGAAAATTTGTTAATGAAACAACCCCCTGAAGTTGATGTGCCCATTGGCGACGCTTCTAGTTCCATTTTAGGGTTAAAATGGAACCCTTCTACTGATATATTTACTTTCGCTCCCCCTCAAACGTTAAACACCACTTGTGTAACCAAACGTGCTATTCTCTCCATTATTGCTCAAATGTACGACCCCCTTGGATTAGTTTCGTGTGTCATTGTACTCGGCAAACTAATCATGCAAAAACTATGGCTCCTAAAAATAGGTTGGGACATAGAAATTACTGATCCTCATATTCGCTCTCTTTGGAATAATTTTATTTCCAACATTGTAAATTTAAATCAAATTAGAATCCCTCGAAATTTATTTCTTAACAAACCTAAGCGTAAGACGCAACTACATGGGTTTGCAGATGCAAGTATGTCAGCTTATGCTGCTTGTGTGTACTTTCGAACCTTGTATGAAGATGGAACAGTTTCATCAAGTCTAGTAACTTCTAAATCTAGAGTTGCTCCCTTAAAAACCATATCTCTCCCAAGACTAGAGTTAAGCGCAATGCTTCTCTTATCTCAGTTAATTAAAAATGTACAAGAAATTCATGAAAATCATTTACAAATAGATTCTACTCACTTATGGACTGATTCCATGATAGCTCTCTGCTGGATACAATCTCATGCATCCAGATGGTCTGTCTTTATTTCAAATCGAGTGTCACAAATTCAAGAGCTTACGTCAAAATGCACTTGGAGACACATTGATACAAAAAATAATCCCGCTGATTTGCCCTCTCGTGGTTGCTTACCACAGCAATTATTGAATTGCCCCCTTTGGTTCAATGGACCAGACATTTTGTCTCAAACTGAAAACTTTGATTTTTCACCCGTGACTCATAACATTGAAACATATAGTTCAAATGAAAAGGTCTATAAAGCAATGCTTTCTGAAGAAAGAAAAAGTTCCCCCTTGTCACTGCATATTTCTGCTGACGAAATTGAATTTTGGAACACTGTATTTGGAAAATTCTCAAAATTCTCCAAATTACATAGAGTTATCACATATTGTCTTCGCTTTGCAAATAATGCAAAACCCAATGTTACAAGAAACTCTGGACCTTTGTCCAATGTTGAATTAAATACCTCTTTCCTTACTGTTGTCAAGGCTTTGCAAGCCAAACACTTTTCCAAAGAAATTTTGGAATTGAAAAATAATAAACTTTTGTCAAACAAAAATCTTTTATCATTTAAACCATTTTTTTGTGAAGCTGACGGCCTTCTACGCGTAGGAGGACGTTTAGAAAACGCAGATATTCCCTTTGAACATAAACACCCCATTTTATTACCAGCTCATAATAATGTAGTTACTATGATGCTCTCGCAAGAACATAAACGATTGGGTCATGCTGGAGCTCAAACTGTTTTGTCAAATTTTCGCTTACGTTGTTGGCCGTTAAATGGCCTTAAAGAAATCAAAAAGATTATTCGCAATTGTATTACATGTTATCGCTTTCGCGCTGAACCTGCTCAGCAACTTATGGCCGATCTTCCTAAAGATCGTGTCCAAATATCTCGTCCCTTCCAAAAAGTTGGAGTTGACTTTGGTGGACCATTTCTCATCAAATCATCTCGCCTCAGAAAGGCTCCTCTAACAAAATGTTATATTTCGATCTTTGTATGTATGGTTACAAAGGCAGTTCACATAGAACTCGTCTCAAGTCTCTCGACTGAAGCATTCATTGCTTGTCTTAAACGCTTTATTGCCCGACGAGGCAACCCGTCTGTAATTTATTCAGACAATGGCACAAATTTCCAAGGTGCAAAAAATCAATTATATGATCTTTATCAATTCTTTCAAAAGCAAACCAATATTGATTCAATTCATGACTTTTTAACGTGTAATCAAACGATTTGGAAATTCATTCCACCTAAATCTCCTCATTGGGGAGGAATTTGGGAAGCCGCAATTAAAAGCGCAAAATTTCATATGTTACGACTTATTGGTAATGCTCATCTCACTTATGAAGAGCTTAGTACTGTACTAACTCAAATAGAAGCTATTCTAAATTCTCGTCCTTTATGTCCTTTATCTAATGACCCTTCAGACTTACAAAGTCTAACCCCTGGACATTTTTTGATTGGTACCAGCCTCATGGCGTTCCCTGAGCGGGACATTACTAAACAAAACGAAAACCGACTTTCATTTTGGAGTAGATGTACTCAAATACAACAATTGTTCTGGAAGCGTTGGTCTACAGAATATTTGAATCAATTACAAAATCGGCCAAAATGGCTTCTCCCATTTGAGAATATTAAACTCAATGATATCGTCTTATTAAAAGAAAATGATACTACTCACCCGTTGAAATGGCCTTTAGCAAGAGTCGTAAATACTATTTGTGGACCTGATGGAAAGGTTAGAATGGTTATGCTGAAAACAGCAGAGGGAACATACTCTCGTTCCATAGCAAAAATTTGCCCGCTACCGATGGAGTCAGCTGCCAGTGGAAATACCGGCAGCAACACCTAAATTTTTGTTTTTCCTTTCTTTACTGCCACTATGGCTCTTGCGCCCCAACACTGGTTGCATCCCGGTGTATAAATAACAGATGCCTTCTCTTCCGGTGGTAGTGCACCATCCCTTCGGACCATGATTCCACACTGGACATGGCCCGGTTTCGTTGCTGGGTGGTTGACACGTCAGCAGCTGATTCCACTGTTTAACTTACTTATTAAAATTGTAATTATAGTATTTTTTCTTCTTGTTTTTGAAGCTATGACGCTTCAACGCGGGGCAGTATGTTGGAGAACTACTCCAACACTGTCTGTTTTATTAAAATACAAAATACTTCATTTCTTGAATCATGATTTAATTTATTATTTGTATAAAATCTTTACACCAAACGTTCATCCAAAGCGTCTATAAATAGACATTCTCGAAAATTTACTTCACGCAGACAGTCAAGAATGCGAGATAGTCACTCAACAAAATGTTAATTCTTTATTTCGAACGCATCTCTCACTAATTGACTGGGCTCGCTGCTTTCTCCAAAGGGCGATCAGCCAATTAAAACCCTTTCGCGCGCGTTCAAACGTTGAACGGTACGCCGACACCGACACTCTCGATCGAAACTTACGATTGTCAAGTACACCGTAAACAACGCGTTCAAAGATGAATTTTGATCGTCATTGAAATATCTTTCGCTTTTTAATTTCTTGAGCAGAAAAACTGCCTTGAAACTTTGTATTTCGATACAATGAATACTGTAAACTCTTGCAGAAATGTTATTGTGGTTGTAATTACGTCAACCTTGTGTTTTATCCACGCTTTCGCGCTAAATTCAGTGCTGTGAATAATTTGTAACTACAAACGACCCGATAGAGTCAGGTAGGATCTTTCTGAATTAACTTTGGTAGTTCTCAACCCTGCTACGACGTTTTCGCTGTATGGAAACGTAGCAGTTATCCCGTTTTAATTTGCTGACAAACCAAATAAATGACTAGTGTAATTTGATCATTTGAAATTTGAGTAAATTGATATTATGTTTTCTTCTGCTACGAAAGTAGACAAACTTTAAAAGTATTTACACCTTTCATGATATAGTATTTAACTTTTTCTCTTTGCCATAACACACTGTTGTGAATCTGTTAATAGTGAAACTTAGTGTTTGATTTCCCCCTTTGTATTTATTGTACAATCTTTTATTGTAGTAAAACGGTAAGAGTAGGATTTGTATAAAGTATGTATTGAGTAGCCCGTGACAACACGAAATCATGGGATTTACAAAGCTGTTCTAGTGAATAGCCGATCGGGGTTACTCTTGTACTGTTTATATAAATTTGTTGACTACTTTTGCATTTTGTAAATAATTCATATTATGAAACTTAATTGCCGTTGAACATTATACCATAATAAACTTTATAAATAAATTCCCACTTGTATGTAAACTCAGGCTTACAATTATTTCAATTTAAAACCCCAATGAACCACACCTAAGGAAAAACAGGAATGCCTTAAACGTAACTTTTGCTAACCTTCGACAAACCACGAAGGTTACCCTGCAGATATGCTTTATGAACTAAATAGTTCCTAAACAACCAGTTTAAATTAAGATCTTATAGTTGATCAGTTATGTTTTGACAAGTTTTTGTCCTGTCCTTGTCATTAAAAACTTATGAATTATTGTGATATTTCAGCGATTGACTTGGTTTCCAAATTATTTTCATCATTTTGTCTTGGGTGCGGGTGGGGTGGGGGTGTTTGTGGGGTGTTCTAAATAATGCATTGGATTTGCGGTGAATTTTTTCAATTAGGAGTGTAATTTTTGAATTTCTGTGTGTCAAGGATGTTGGTGGTGGGGGGGGGGGTGGCTGCCGCCGCAGAACCAGTGTTCATCGGTTGCTTATTTTTGATAAACTGTTTATCCTCTCAATACAGCCATGAATTTCCAAAATTACAAGTGCAGATTAAATTATATTTGGTCTTTTTGAGGCCAGTGTATTTGTTTTAAAGATTATGATACTGTAATATTATTAAAAAAATTAAAAATCTTTGAGAAAATAAAACTTTAATATATATTGGCATCAACGACACTCCATAAGACGCAAATGTGGGTACATTAAACATAAGAAGTCCCGAGATTAACTTAATCCAATCAAGACGTCCAAGAAAATGCCCTGATCCTCTTAGATGTCCAGTTATCCAAGTGATTGACGTGACATTTATAAACGATCCCGTTAAATGTGATAAAGTAAGAATTCTGTTGTTTTTCTACACAAAAAGTCGCTTAGGCTGTCGAATGAGTGATCGAATGGTGTTAGTTTGCTTTTTATGTTTTTATTTTTGGTTTAGTGACTAAAAATAAAGAAATAAGTAGGTCATAGGAAAAAAATGGCTGTGAAATCACGTAACGTTTAAAAAAATTTGGTCTTATTAGTCCCCCCCCCCAAAAAAAAACAAACAGTGAAAGTGAACCCTCCACCCAGTATTGTGAGATTTTAAAAAGCAATAGCGCAAACTTGTAAGTGATAAAGCGCCCAAAGTGCAACATTATGGCGCCAAAATCGGAAATACTTGTTTTGGACAGAAATTAAGTTTATCCACATTTAATTTTCTAAAAATATTTTTATCGGCACCGAATAGGCAGGTTCTAATAATTTTAATGTGTTAATAAAGTAAGATAAAAAAAAAGTACTCAAAGTATGCCCTGGAATCAATCACGCGTGTCTTGAATAATATTATTCTTGAAAGGTAAGGTGAGGTAAGGTAAGAGGTATAGGAGAATGAAAAATAGAACTATCAAGTTCTGAAGTTTTTATTTTTAAGAAAATTAAATATTGGAATCACGGCAGAACAAAAAACTTTTAGAAATGGAAGAAGGGTTGATGGCCAGTGGGTTCATTCAACACGAGACGCCATTTAGGATTTTTAAACAGAATTTTCACACATAGTTATGGATTTAGACCAGTTTCACCAAGTTTTGACTAGATCTGTGGTTTAGTTTAAAGTAACAGGAAGTGTGAATAGAAAGGAAGGCAGTGGAAGATTCAAAATTCGCACTTCATAAAAAGTAGAGGAATTGAGGCCAATAATTATTAATGGACACCCACAAATTACGCGTTTAGGCCAACAGGTAAATGCTTATGAAACTTGCAATATAATCCTGAACTGTGGTCTGTACATGCACGCTTATCATCTAAGCTCAGTCCAAGAATTATTACCAAACGACAAGTCGCAGCGAATACAATTGGTTTATGGGTAATTTGGATAATAATGAAAACGTATTTGAAAAACCCTTTTTACTGACGACGCATAGTTTTACCTCTCTGGTTATGTAAATTCGTAACAAATGGGAATGCGGAGTTTTAAAAGTCCACATTTCTTTATAGGGAAGCATCTGCATTCACAGAGAGTTGGCGAGTGGCCATATCGAAAAGAATGGACCGATTTTTTTTAAGGGACTCTCAATTCGGCGCGACACCGTAATGAAATTTTAGAAAATTTTGTAAACGCATTAGACGTTGAAGAGATGCGACAAGGCTACTTCCAGCAGGACGTCGCACCATTCATGTAACTCTTGATAATTTAAATTTTTTGGGAAAATGTTTCAAAGCCCGAATCATTAGTCGTAATATGCCAGTTAGGTGGCCACCACGGCCCTGCGATCTCACGCCGTGCAATTTTTTTTAATGGCCACACATGAAAAAATCGGTTTTAAAAATCCTTTGTGAAAATTTAAAAGACCTACAGGCTAGAATTATAAATAAATTGCAGTGCACAAGGGCCCACCAATGTTTTTGATGATGTAAAAAGAAGAATGAGAATATATTTGGAAGTCTCTCATTTAGTTTAAATTTATAACTTTTAGGTTCGATGTTGCATACCTATGTCTTTTTTTTAATTTTGTATAATGACAATAATGTAATTTTCTTAAAAATAAAAACTTCAGACCTTGATAGTACAGTATAAGTTTTAAAAAATGTTTTTAAATTAGTTGTGTATAGTTTTTGTTCATTATAAGTCTTAAATTAATACTTATTTCAGTGTTTTTTAGGCACTTGTTGTGGTTGGTGGTTATTGTTGATTACCCCAAAATCACCAGTATGACAACTAAATAAAAACGCTTAAACAATGATTAACTTCAAAAATTTAAAATAAAAAGCAAACTTTATAACCTTTTACTTTTTTATAAACTTTTTAAGGGAGCACAATAGGGAATATGCATATAACCCAAATAAATCTGAATTTTTATTTTATTCTGTATTAATATTAAATGTTTATGGCGGTTGCTGTTATACATTTATTTTGATCTTAATTATCAAAAAAAAAGTATTCTCTACTGCACATTTTCGCGCGAATTTCGAAACTTGTAAAACGTGAGCAAATTGGCTGTGTCGTCAAGAGTGTCTTTATGACTTATCATGAATAGGTACATGGCGAATTTCAGTGTTGTAGAGTTTGATCGAAAAATCCATAAAAATAGCATTTAATGCGTAACTCATCCAATGAAATAACCTGGCACTTAAAGTAGAAAGTTCCTAAAATCCTATTCATGTATATTTCAAGCTGAAATCGGCCAAGGAACATTTCAATCAAACAAAAACTGGCATTTTTGTGAAATTTTGACTCATCATATCTTAACAATTCCGAGTAAATAAATTGCAATTCTTTGTTTTCATGGCAATCTTCGAAAATTCAAAAATTTTCTTATTTTGCATGTCCCCCATGCGAATAAACCTGTTTATGTATAACTTTAACGAAAAAATAAGCGATTTAAATTAGTAGGAGGTATTTCTAGATAATTAGTGGATAAAATACACTCAAAAAGAATCACCAAATAAGGAAAAAAGTGTAAAATAATGTCGGTTAAAATTAGGATTAGTCGGAAACAATCAAGAAAATTGGATTTTACCCCTTAAATACGCTCCTGGATGACCCATTCGGTATTAATTTCAAACTGTGATTATCCCTTTAACAGATAGTGTTAAAAAATTCGGAAAAATTAGATAGGAAAAAATACAGAGTGATTCAAATGTACCTATTTCTATAAAGAATGAAGTACTATGTATTTCAATTTGAACCATTTTGTAGCGATGGGTCATTCGTTCACTTTCAAGAGAGCCCGCTCACTCGTTCAGCTCACTTGGAAGAGTCGTTCGCAAGGAGTCGTTCGATTAAACGAGGGCTGCTACCCGTATCTCCGAGCTGCGAATTGCGGCGCTCTTTACTTTAGCGTGACACCTGCATTTGTTCATGTTCATAAAATAGAGCAAAAATGCTATGAATTACACATTTTCGACTGCTGCTTTTTACAAAAATAAAACTTCCTTCCTTTTAATACAAAAAAATAGAGAACATAAGCTAAAACTAAAAACAAAATATTGTCGCGCTTTTATAATACCTAAGTGTTATAATGCTTAAAAAGGAATAGTAGTTTAGCTGCATTTTCATTGCCTAGTATGTTTCTGATATCTGAATGAACGAGTCAACGCAGGAAGAAAACATTTTCTATATCTGCAGAAGATGCACAGGCACACAAAACAGAAATCACTATAGGTAGCACTTGCATAATTTCCGGAACATTTTCTTGGGATCTCCACCACTGTACTGCTGTTACATTTTTAATTATTTCATCCGAAAACATAGTTTTGTGAACAGGGTCCGACCTGGCTTCCAACTTAATTATTAATGGAAATAAGCCTGTTTCCGCAAAATGTTCGGCAACAGTATCTAAAGTCTAGAACGTCTCTCTTTTCTTCAGCCAGTAATGAATATTCTTCTTTGTTTATTGTGGGATCCAATAAATATATATATATATATATATATATATATATATATATATATATATATATATATATATATATATATATATATATATGGCGGCTTCAAACAAAAATAAAATAAATATTAAAATATTGGAATGATTTATGGCTTTTTTTGCAGGGCGTTTGAGTTTGGTGGGTACCGAGACCGACACAATAATATACTAATATAATACCTAATACTGAACCAGGCTTTTAATAAATCATTTGATTTGATTTCTGGTTGTTTTATGCGTTAGTTTGTGGCTTGAGTTTTAACCTACCCGCAGTATACACCTCTGCTTAAAAAACGTTGTAGCAGATTTCCGGCAAAGTTATTAATCGTTAATCGTAAAATAATAGTAATACCAAAGACGTACAAACTGTGTAATGTATTACCATACAGGCCGCTAGATGCTCCACCACTCTCGTTCTATTATACGACTCCGACTGAGCCGCTCCCGGCTAGCGCTCTTCGCGGCTCGCGCTCTCCGAGTTGTCCGAAACTCGCGAAAGCGTGGAGTGGAATTTCTACGAACGGACGAGAGCGAGCCAGATATTTTAACGAGCGGTGAACGTATCGTTCAGTTGATGGGAGCGGCTCATTCGCGACTCTTTGAAAAGAGTCGTTTAAATCGAACGACTCGTTCGCGAGCGACCCATCGCTACCATTTTGACCTCACAAAAAATTAAAAACCGTGAAATATTTGAGTCAACAATTCAAATTTCCAGTTTTTCACAAATATATTTTCCAGTGATTTTAGGTTTAGGTAAATGTATTGAAAGAAGAAAGTATTTGAAATTTTAAAGTTTCACTTATGAATCCATTTTTCGTTCCGACGTTTTGTTTTTGAGTTACTAGGTACCAAAGTGGGATGCAAATGACATTTTTCGACCTAAAAAAATCAAAAGAATTACTTGCCAAGTTCCGATCCTCATCAGTTTTAATAGAATTCTAAAGCTCTGGGCTCTTTACAACCTCCAGAAATTTACATCGATTTAATTCACTTTTGCGACCTGTGGGTACCCGATTTCAACGAAAATAGCGGAAATTTCGACTTTGACGCTTAATAGCTCCGAAATGAAACATTCAATATAACTGAATTTTTTACCGAAGCTGATTGCACTGGTCCTATCAACCCATAAAATTCCATTGCTCCCCCTCTGACTGTTTCCGAGAAAAACAAACATGTTCGACTTTGGGTTAAGCTTTATGTTAACATGTAGATTGACACTTATTTTTGCTGATCTCCTGACGTCATTAGGAGCTATGGACAAATGGCTGCTTTTTAAATTATACCAAAAAGTAATCATTTTTGTAACTAAATTATCCTAGTAATTTTCTTCAAAATAACTTTATTGGGTTTTTAATGACTTTCCTAAACGATTTATGCAGTAAAAGAATATGTGCATATTCCTTACTAAAGATGCTCACACATTAGGCTTTTTGCCGTGCCATAAACTGTGTATATGTTATGTTGGTTTAACCATTTCTGCTGATTGCCGCGAGAAGAATTATTATCAGAGGGGAAATAATCATGACGTCACTGTTTTTGACATTTAACATAAATAATCATAATTTATTCTGAAAACAGGTTATTCTTTATCCGCTGTCGTAATGTTTGTGGATATTTTGTGTTGGTGCGTTAAAACTTTTTCTTTAACTTTCGTTTTTTCTTTAAGTAGTAAATAAGCATACAAAAGATGGAAACGTAAATATAAAGCAAAGCATTTACAATTCTTATCACAGTATCTGGTACTACATAAAATCCATCGGCTATTGCATGTAAAGTAGCCTGTTTAGACATGTACCACAAAAGAACAAGTACTGCTTTTTCTGGTAGAACTGGATAATTACCCCGTCGGTATATCTTTGTAATTAAGTGATATGTATCACTCTGGCAAATAATTTCCACTAATTTTACAAAGGTATTTTTTTATGCAATAAAGCTGATAAAAACTATTTCATTGTATGAGTCTAGCCATGATTCTCCCTGGATTTCAAATAATTGATAAGGCTTCCAGCAAAACTAACTACCGAGTAATTTCTTTTCTATACAAAATATAATCCCAGTATATAAACTTCTAGTCTGATCATTCTTAGTTATAAATAGAAACAAGTTTTATCGCCAATGTGTTCCATTGAAAAAAGAATTACATGGGTTTTGGTCTATCAAAATAAATGGCCATACAAATCAGTTCTGCTAAAAAAGGTAACAGAACCATTAAAAATATTAAGACAAACTAAAATACAGATAATAAGGGAAATACAGAAAGCTAGAGTTGTTTACTTAACCTTAAATCACAATTTACATCTTCTGGTGCGTTTCCGCGATATAATCCGGTGTAACCAAAACAGGTGGGAATCGATTGACGTCTACAAAATTCATATACAGGGTGGATTTTTTAACTGGAATAAATTCGGTAACAAAGACTCCATCCATTCCTTGAAAAAATCCAAAGCGCGAGTACTTTTTTTTTTATTCAACAATTTTTTTTGCATTTCCGTGAATTTTACCCTTCATCCAGGGATCAAAACTAACCCAACGTTTTCGTTTCAAATGCAAATGCATGTATTGTGATAGCTCGCCGAAAAGGGCACACAAAAAGGAATATAACCTACCATTTACTTTTAATTTGCTGTTACCTGATAAGCGAGAAAAAAAATGTGAGTTTTTAAATAATTTCATATTATATTACAATACTATTGATCGTGTAAGTTAGGGCAGTATTGAGACCGGTTGGCATCAGCTTTGACAGCTGTATTGTCAATACTGATCTTGTCAATATTATCGGTCGTGTAAGGTCCACTTATACGCCTAAGTTTCTTTAAAATGCCTTATTTTACTGAATCGCACAGAATTGAAATATTAATGGTGATAGGATACGGCTATAGATTGTGTACTCAAGCAGAAGTAGCGCGTTTGTTTCCAGAACAGCACCCTAGTTTACCACCAGTTTCGCAAAGCACCATTAGCAAAATTGAAGCACGTTATCGTGAATTGGGCAATGTGAGGGATATACCAAGACAACGACAACCTTGTGTGTGGCAAGAAGACACACAATTAAACATCTTGCTTAGTCTCCGGAAAAACCCTTTCACTCCAGTTAGACAACTGGCAAGAGATAACAATGTAAGTCAATCATCTGCATTAACGTTAATAAATTTATATAAAATGCGCCCATATAAAATGATAACGATGCAGGAGTTAACGGAAGATGACCCAGATTGTCGACTTAATTCACTGGATTAGCATTCAATAGCTTTAGCCTGTTTTTTTTTCGGATGAGTATACTTTTGTATTAAACGGGCATGTGAATAAGCAAAACTGTCGGTACTGGTCCCATGAAAAGCCGCACTGAATTCGAGAAACTCACACTCGACGTCCACGAAAGCTTAATGTTTGGTCAGGCATAATTGGTGACCGAGTCATTGGGCCAATATTTTTTGAAGATGATCGAAATGGGCCGTTAAATCTCAATTTTTTGCGAGAATACCTTATTCCAGCTTTGGCTGCTTTATTTCCTCATCATGCAGATGCAGATCTTCATGATGATCGCATAATATGGTTTCAGCAAGATGGTATCGGGTGATTCTTCCGTAGCTAATGCTTCCCGGCCTGGCCCAGCAAACCGTGTTGTTACGCCTGAATCAACTGCGGCAGTCGAAGTTAAGGTGAAGCCAAATCGTCCAGTGATCCTTGATGAAATGGCTGACTTTTTGAATATGGGCAATGGTTCTGTACATCACATTATGCGCGACATCCTCCAGGGCTAGTATTTTCGAGGTCATACGAATTAGTTCGCATTCGAACGTCTTCAAACAAGTTACGCATTATTATTGCAATGTTGTACAACGTTATTTTATATAAAACGATAAACTGCTGTTAGGTTCTATTTGACCTATCAGCCAATCTTTGAGGGTCTTCTGCAGCTTCAATTACATTTAAATGAATTAAATTATTGAAACTTTCATTTTACTAGTTTCTAGAAATTCACTCCAGAATTAAAACAACGACGTGTTGATGCTTGTGAAGAACTTTTGCGACAATCTAAAGCAGAAGGAGATGACTTTTTGGCAAGAATTGCGATGAGTTCAGAGAGCACTACATCAACCCAAAACCAACAGAGCAGACAAATAATGGCGCCAAACCTCTTAGCCAAAACCCACAAAATTTCGCACACATCTCTCGTAGGAAAGGTTATGCTGACCCTCTTTTGGGATGGAAAATGATTAATTTTGGGGGACCCCATACCTAAAGGGGTTACTAATGCTAGTATCACATATTCAGAACTCCTTAAGTCTCAAACCTACCATCAGAACCAATGGCATTCTTTTGCAGCATGACAACTTGCGGCAACATAAGTATTGCACATTCAACAGTAGCAACCATCCAAGATTTTGAAGTTGAAGTTTGAGTGTGTGTCACATCCTTTTTATTCCCCTGACCTCGCCTCAAGCGATTACCATGTCTTTGGCACTAAAGTGGCATTAAGTGAGGAGAAACTTCAGAGCAATGATGAAGTAGTTCAGGTGGTGAATAAATGGCTATGCACGCGACCAAAAAAAAATGTGTTTTAGGTACTCAAGCACTTTCGAAACGGTACAGGACGTGCATAGAACGTAATGGGGACTGTCAAAAATTGACATACTTGGTTATGGCATTGACACAATATATTTTTTAAAAACTTCTTAAGGTTTTCATTTGACTCTGCCTCATATATTATCAGACGGTTGGGAAAAAAATCATTATACAGGGTGAGTTTTTTAAGTTTCTTTTTCGGTTACGGAATTATGATTTATTAGGGTATAAAGTAAAACAAATATTTAACATTTATTTAAATTCAACTTATTTATCGTCTGTCATGCTTAAGAAGTTGTTCAAAATGCCCCCTTCAACTTACAGATCCCTTCTAACTCTTTTTCCAAACGAATTTTGTACCCACTTTAACATTTCAGACTTGTCACTAATAAGCAGACAAAGCAGATTCGGTCTTCCATATAATCTAAAGTCACTTTGTCCTTTATAAAACCCCCACAGGAAAAATTCAAGCAGGGTCAAATCTGGAGACGTAGAAGGCCAGTTGACGGACCGGCTCGTTCAATCCACTCGTTTTAAAATATTTCATTCAAATGATTGCGGGATTGCATAATGGGGTGGAGCTCCGTCCTGTTGAAATCACATGTCAGGATTTATGTTTTGGTTTAATAATTCCAGTCGTTTTTTGACTCCTTGAAACTACACCGATAGTTTTACTTTTGTATATTACAGTCAAACTAGTTCAATATGTATACCTTTTTGAATAAGTAATTTGTATGTACTTACCTATATTATAAAATCATGTTCTCCTCCAGCCTATCCTAATCAATCCAATAATAAAATCACATAAACGAACAAACCTTCAGTATTCTTAATTACCTGTAACTCAGGCTTTGAATTATTATGGGAAAAACAGAAAACAGAACACATTTTAATTTTAACCAGACACTGCAAAAATAAAAAAACTCACTGCAAAGCCGGTAGAGTTTTCTTCTTTTCTTGTTCGTGTATAGTTTTTGCAGCTATTATTTTGCTTACCAATGGATGGCGTCAGTAATACTGTTGGGATTTTGGCAGTATCTAGTGTAGGATTCCGATACTGAGAGTAAATTTTGTACCGGTAAAAGTAAGAACAGAATTTTATTTACGTGTTGAAAAAATCAACTTACACAAAACATCGAGATACCTACATGGGTGTCACAAAAAACATGTTCGATGTCAAAGCATCGATGTTTTTTTTTAAACATCGATGTTTCGAAAACATCGATGTTCGATGCGCATCCCTAGTCTAGTACCTACATGCGGGTCAACGCCAACTGCCCTATTTTCGTCCGGTCTAAGGCATGTTTTCGGTAGAACGTAGAACTGCTAGCATTCGCGTCCAGCGGTAACGCCTGGCAGTGACTGCTAACCGTTGCGACTGAATGTTTTCCCTCGTCTAGGAGCTGGCATCCGGCAGCCAGTACGTTTCTTCCAACGAAAGTAGATCGTATAAAAAAAGGAATGTCAAAGTTGTAGCTTCATTTTTGCTAGAAGATGAAGAAGAAGACGATTTGATTGAACTATTTTCTGCCAATCTAAATTCTTGAAATCCTTGTTTTCATGATCAAAGAGTTGGGGATATTTACTGACCTCTTGTATTAGCATTTTATGTTCTTCAGCTGAAAGTGCTTTACTCATACTGAAGAAATTATTTTGCAACAAGTATAACTAAAATAAATTAACGAAAAATATATGCGAGCAGTACGGCCGAACGTCTTGACTGGTCTCGAGGCGGTTCGGCCGTAGCAGCTGACTGCTTACACCCGGGACGGGACGGTTGAGACCCGAGAACCCAACTAAAGAGAAGCGAGAAAATCGAGTCCGGCGGAAAAATTTAAATAGGGGATAAGCCGGTCAACTATCATAAACATATGCTCGCGCTCGCCGGCATTTTTAGTCCGGTAGTCGATGAGTTTGTTTTGTGTTTGGAAAACTATTTTTGATGCTAAGTTGTAAGTGTATAATTTGTTACTGTGATTTATAAAAATTCTTAAATTATGCCAGGTAATACCTGCACGTTTCGGGGGGGCATTCAAAAGAGGGGCAAGGATTTAGCATTTTTACGTTTCCAAAGGATCCTGAACGGTAAGTACATATACACCTTTATTATTATAAAAATCAACATTGTTTTTTAGTGAATAGCATTTATTAGGCTGTTGTAAGCCTTTTATCAGTGTATTATAACGGCCAACGGTCTATTATTTAGACTTGAGGTCACAAGATATTTAGCCCCCAACATCAAAGTTGCCGACGTATTTTAATGCTTCTCTTTGGTTGCTCTTCTCGCGTTGAGACGTTCTAACAAAAACGCATACATCAATTTCGTTAAGAGTGGAGCACAACTGACGGACGTTACGGCCAGGCGTTACTGTCAGCAGTCTTACCGAAAATATACATTTAGTTCGCTTCCGAACTCGAGGTTTCATCTTCAGACTGCAAGTAGTACGACTTCTGGTTTCCAGCATTTGAAATACTGTGTTAGACTTCGGGTTATTAGGAAACCTTTCCGCCCCCACTAGTGCAGCTTCTCTGTAGTTTTTTCTGCACTCCCCAAAAATTAACAATTATCAACTTGCACATTAAAATTCGCTTCCATGTTTAATTGAGCAATAAACTGTGAAATGATCGTTAAAACGTCAAAATTCTCAACTGACTTAAGTAAACATAACGCATTTCCATAGAAACGAATAATAATTCTCAAATAAGTGAACTTGTTTTATTGGTCAAATTTATTTATTTTTTAAATTCGATCAAAATTTAGTTAACCATAATTCCGTAACCGAAAGAGCAAGTCAAAAAAAACTTTTGTACACATACGTAGTTTTTTACGTAGACTCAAATTTTATAAACAAAAGTACATTATCCCATTTCAAATTTCAAAGGAACCCCACCCCTCAAAATAGAGCGAGTGAATGTCAAAAATATGTTTAAATATGTCCCCCATCTCCCTATTAACTCCCCAAGACTTGATGTAAATATTTTAAATCGTTTTCGAGATATCGCCTTGTAACACTTTAAAAAACTCACCCTGTATAATACCAACACGGTTTACGACACAATGAGCAAAACTCGACTGGCGAACAGGAACAGTCTCCAAACTTTTTTAGGTCACTTTGCGTTTTAATCCCGGCTAAACTGATGTGTAATGATTTAATCCATTCGAGATCCAACACATCCATCAAATAATAAAATTTCTTGTCAGAATTACCCTAATCAAGATATTCGAGAAAAGAGATATAGAACAGCCTAGCTGACCAGTTATTTATCTCTACAAAAGGCATGACATTTACAAATGAACCTGTCAGACATAATAAAGTGATGTCTGCGTTACTGCTGAATATACAGTTGTTCCGACAGTTGAGATATTTCATAAATAGTTCCGGTTTATTTTTTTTTTGTTTTTAATAGTTGTCATAAACAAGATCTATCTCTATTATTTATTAATCTTTCTTAAGTGTGTAACGAGTTATTTTCTTCAGACGAGGGATTAAAGAAGATGGACTATGCCATTTACAGATCTACATTATTAGGGGAAATAATCCTAAAATGAAATACTTAAGGCTTAACAAAAAAATATCAGATTAATTAATTGTTTTTATTAAAAGATTTGATGATCTTTTCGTTGATTTTTTTTGGTAATACATATATGTATTCTTAATTTCTCAAATTTCCCGTGTAATCCTTATCTGTTGATAAAATTGGAAAATCATATGATTTTCAAATGATATAATACATATTATGGTATAGCTTGTCCAGAAACCATCTTAACAAACTTGAGACTTTTTTAATTTTAACTGTACGAAAAAAAGTTATTCTTCAAACAAGTTCAAAAAATTATTTTATCCCTTGACACCAAAAAGTCATCCTGTCTGGATGGCATATCAGCAATTGTTCCGAAAAAAATGCGCTCCAGAACTTCCACCCATCTTAACCCATCTTTTCGGGGCGGCACTTGGCCGCTCTCTTTACTTTCCACAAACAGGGCAACGCCCACGAAATTTTTGTCAAATACCGCATACGTATGTACATGCTTAATTTTTGGCCTTTTGGCATCGACTCCGCTAGTATCAGATCAAAAGTGGTCAAGTTTACTCATCAATAAGGCAGATACTTTTTGGTTTACTCTCAGGAGCGCCTAAAAGCAAGGCGACTCGGGTGACCGCAAAACCCTTCCTCTCTTGACGCGGTGTTAGTGTATTTTACGCCGCGTTTATGTGAAATATTACTTTTAAAATATTTTTTAAAGTGGATGATCGAAACTTAGTACAACTACTAATTCACTATGATGCAAATAATATCTTTTAATATAAATATTATTGTTTAAAAATTAAGACGGGCGCGGCGTGTCGTAATTTTGAATAATTTTTTTTCTATGTAGTAGTATTCCAACATACGTAAAAACTTTCAAAATGGCACACAATTTTACTGTCCGGGCGGGGCATAAAACGACAACCGATAGTCGACCTCTGGTGCTAGGCAGTACCAGTCTGCACAATCTATGTGCGCGCGGCAAAGTGCGCGCACACATTTTTTGTTTGTTTTTGTGGGGAACTTTTTTCCCCAACTTTTTTTTCGACTTCCTTATTTTTCGTTTTTGACATCTGCGCAGTAGGCCAAAATGCGCATGGAATTTCACGAGATGTACATCGATGTCAACATTCGAATCCATCACTTTTAAGAATACCTATATCTCCTACAACTACGTATTTAACTTTGAACTTTTTTCAAAACTTTTTTTCGACTTCTTTATTTTCCTTTTTTTATATTTTTCGTTTTTTAACATCTGCGCAGTATACCAAAATGCGTACCATGCGCAAAGCAAGCGTGCTAGACAAGTGCACGAAATTTCAGGGGATGTACTTTGGTGTTTACATTCAAACTCATCCACTTTTAAGAATATATCTCCAATAGTAGAACTACAACTATGTATTTAACATATTTCTACGATTTTAACCGATTTAACACCGTACAACAAGAATATGGGATGAAACATCAGCAAGTGAGTCGAACTCGCACTTGATCGTTTTTTTTTATTTGTCAGAATCACAGCAACGTCCATTAAATTATTTTTGTCAAATACCGTATATGTACGTTTTATTTTCGGCATTGACGCCTCTGGTAAATGACCAACACCAGCCTTATTCATTAATGACCCAGTTCTCACAAGAAGACTCCCTTCTCTCGTTCATCGTCGCGCTGTTGGGGATTTGTCTCTTTTCCACCGATACTTCCACGGATTTTGGTCTGAAAAACTCACCACTAGAATTCCGTCCTTGACTGCTTCTACCAGAACACCTAGGGACGCGTTACGTATGAACCCCTTTACTGTCCAGCCATAAAAACCTAGAACATTCCACTTCTCTTGCTGATTCATACCCAGGGTCTCCAGATTATGTAACGGAATGACTGCAGATGTTTTCCCTTCCCCTCCCAACCTCTAGTTCTTTAAATCCCGTGTCAGTGGGTTATAGTTCCCTTCCCTTTAGACGCACACGGTACTTAGGCTCGAAGTCTACGTGGACTGTTTCGGATAAAAAAAAACGCTTGTTACTAGAGAGCAGAGCCTCGAAAAACATAAGATAGATTCATCTACACGGGCATTATCTTTATTTCTGGTTTGAGTACGAAAGCACGTCCTTAAAGGATAAAATAATTAAATTTTGAACTGCCCCTGTATTGTGGAACTCAAGACTCTAAATGGGTTGAGACGTAGAAAACTGTCTTGCTAAACATCGTTTACAGGAATTAAACAAGAATAACGAAGCACTCGTAGTTAGTTCATTTATTTGCATTTTTGAATATCCATTTAAAAATGTTATACCATTACAAACGGTGGATTTTACTTTACGCTAAAGTTCCTTTAATTTAATATCAAAGGCCACGTGCTCATTTTCAAAGGGTGCTTAGGTACATCAAAAGAATAACACAACAAATATTTAACCCCGGGCATTACTAAGAAAAAAAGCTTGTTATACATATATTTAGACCTGAAATATTTCTAAAAAGAATCTAACATTATTTTGCAAGCACGAAATGATTTCCATTTCCTCCAGGATCTTTTCCTATACTAAAAACATTCCGATAAAAATGTCTTCCATATTTATGACATATACGGTGCCCTAGTTTTATAGAAACGGAAGTCTAAATGAGATGGAAGATGTGTATCTTAAAGATATATTGAAACCCATCTTCCTGTATCACAACCTGTTTCCGAGCACCACAAAACCAAATTATAATTATGTGTTCAATAACGAACTATATAAGAAATATTACAGTCAAATCACACATCAAGTGGACATAATTTCTATGTAATTATATATACATATATATATATATATATATATATATATATATATATATATATATATATATATATATATATATATATATATATATATATATATATTTGCAAGCATACTTTGCATACTACATGCAAATAAATATATATAGAGTAAAGTGACCAAATATGAAATAGGTGCTTAATATGGAATATCGATTTATTTTAAAAACTATTTGCGCCATTTACTAACTGAAGACTGATACATCAACAAACGCTTATTTTTGCATTGCCGCGAAGTCTTCGTAGCCATGTTTGCATTAGTATGGATCCTACCGCCGGCAAACACTTATACTGATACTGAAAGTTTATTTCCTGGCAAGTATTTTTCTGTTTTCTGGTAAGACGTCTCAGTTTAATTGAATTCCTTTGA
This sequence comes from Philopedon plagiatum, assembly GCA_963971165.1. Classification (NCBI taxonomy): domain Eukaryota; kingdom Metazoa; phylum Arthropoda; class Insecta; order Coleoptera; family Curculionidae; genus Philopedon; species Philopedon plagiatum. The sequence continues at coordinate 106,676,925 of OZ020191.1, read as the reverse complement.
TTGCATGCCTATCCTGGAATGTCATTGTATTTTATTGTTGGCATTGTTAATCCTTAGTTTTATGTTTTTAGCAAAAAACAAGGTTCAATTTAATATGAGGTTAGTGCCAAATATGGAATACACCTGAGCAAACCTGAGAAATGTGCATCCAGTGTATATTGTGCAATCACTGGGCACACGAAGAATTCTCAGGTGCACTGAGCGAGCATTTTGTTTGTTACTTTCTCAAATAACTTGTGTTTGTGCCTTGCACAATTAAAGTCTCTTTTTATTTGTAAGAAAGTCGTTTTTCAGTTGCTTAAACATTTTTTTTTTTAATTTGTTTAGATGTTATATTTTCTTTGAAAGCAGATAGTTTTCTGGTTGATGTGTTTGTAGATACTAATATTTTTTAGGATTAAATAAACGTTTATTTAACATATTTTATTTATTTAATAAGGTATTCCATATTAGGCTTAAAAATATAACACACAGAAATATGCAACTTTTTGTTTATTAGCTCATAATTTCTGTTATAAGAAATTTAATCCCTTATAACACCAAAAATATTTTCAGATGATCCTTAATAAAAGGTTTTAGTAATATGACAAACCATTTTTGCACAAAAGAAAAATTTGAAACAAATAGCAAAATGGTATTCCATATTTGGTCACTTTACTCTATATATATATATATATATATATATATATATATATATATATATATATATATATATATATATATATATATATATATATATATATATATATATATATACCGGGTGCCCACGAGTTTACTGGCCAGCTTGTTCTTTTGTTAAGAAATAATATCTCGATTTGAAATTTTGGGAACTCGTATGGTTGCTTTAGATGCAGATTTTGAGTGCTCGAACATCTGACTATCGTTTCCGGTTCAACCGGAAATACAGACAACTTTGGTATTTTAAATGAAACCCCGGTATATTTTTTAAAATTTGGATTCTACGTAAATTTCTAATTATAAAACATGTATCAGATCCCATACCTATGTTTAGCAGTTTTCAAGAACATGACGTTTGAAAATGTCGAAAGTGCCGCAAACTATACTGTTTTAACATAAAAGAAATGAATATGCGAAAAGTTTAATATATTAGTCTTACTTCTTTTTAAGGGCCTTGTATGATTGTGTCATGATAATCTCACTTCGGGTGCAACCGGAAGTGCTACAAAATATGACATTCTGGCACAAATTACTTCAATAATTTCAATTGAACGCACTACTTTAAACTCTAAATTCTAATTTATATGACTTTTCTCTATAATTTTTGTATACACCATCCCAGGTCTAAAGTTGATAGTTCTTGAGATATGGACAGCTAAAAATTTAGCTGCATTCCAAATTTCAATCTTTTCAATTTCATCTAGGCGGCTATGGAGATCATTTGTCGCTTGAACTGCTTCATGATCATAACCATGTCCATTTCCAATTATTCAATCAAGATGGCTATGAATTCAAGACACTTGTCATATTTTCTGTTAATAGTATCACCCCCAAAACAAATGAACAACGTGCTCAGGTAATTTCAAAAAGTTCGTCTAAGAGAAAACGGTCAACAATTCGAACACTTTATTTATGACTAATTTCTTATTTTTTATAATGAAAACCTAATAAAATTATTCTTCAAGCACTACTCTGATATTATTAATTATGTGTATCCTTTCTACATTTTCTTAATGCAAATGGTCTCAATAGCCGCAAAGATAAAATTAGAAAGATTGAAATTTGGAATGCATCTAAATTTTTAGCTGTCCATATCTCAAGAACTTTAGAGATGGGATGGGATGGTGTATACAAAAATTATAGAGAAAAGTAAGATAAATTAGAATTTAGAGTTTTAAATAGGTCGTTCAATTGAAATTATTGAAGTAATTTGTGCCTGAATGTCATATTTTGTAGCACTTTCGGTTGCACCGGAAGTGAGATTGTCATGACACAAGCATACAAGGCCCCTAAAAAGAAGTAAGAATAATATATTAAACTTTTCGCATATTCATTTGTTGTATGTTAAAACAGTATAGTTTGCGGCTCTTCCGACATTTTCAAACGCAATTTTCTTGAAAACTGTTACAGATAGGTATAGGGTATGATACATGTTTTATAATTAGAATTTTAGGTAGAATCCAAATTTTAAAAAATATATAGGGTGTTTCGTTTAAAATAACAAAGTTGACTGTATTTCCGGTTGAACCGGAAACGATAGTCAGATGTTCGAGCACTCGAAATCTGCATCTAAAGCAACCATACGAATTCCCAAAATTTCAAATCGAAATATTATTTCTTAACAAAATAACGAGCTGGGATGTAAACTCGTGGGCACCCGGTATATATATATATATATATATATATATATATATATATATATATATATATATATATATATATATATATAATATATATATATATATATAAGGGCAGGCCGATACCACGTTTTAGATACCGATACTGTATCTGAAATTCAAATACAAACTTTATTTTCAAAAACAAAATTTATAATAATAATGCTTAATATTAAAACAAAACATTTACTTTAGCAAGTAAAACTTTTTTTACCAGCAATTTAATAAAATCACCACACCTTTTAAGATGTTTGGACAAATTTGAAGTGTTAAACAATCGTTTGTCTTGGGCTTCACGAGAGCAGGCGCGTATCTAGGATTTCGCTGAGGAGTGGGAGGGGGCGTCAATTTTTATGAGAGTTACCTATCTTCAAAGAAATTTGTTCATATATATATATATATATATATATATATATATATATATATATATATATATATATATATATATATATATATATATATATATAAAAAGGTGAAGAAAATATTGGGGAAACTGTCTGTATGGTAGTGCTCGACACGTGTTTCGTGCTTATTAGCACTCATCAGTCGCACATAACCAAGTTATTAGATGGGAAACTTGGAAGTTGAAAAAACACAAAGAGTTCACAGACCAGGGACCTGCTAGCACATTTGCGGTTGTTTTTTGTCAGGAGACCCAGGGATTTTCGGGCAAATGTGCTAGCAGGTCCCTGGTCTGTGAACTCTTTGTGTTTTTTCAACTTCCAAGTTTCCCATCTAATAACTTGGTTATGTGCGACTGATGAGTGCTAATAAGCACGAAACACGTGTCGAGCACTACCATACAGACAGTTTCCCCAATATTTTCTTCACCTTTTTTTATAAATAGTCCTGTCGATATTTCTTTATTTCTTTATATATATATATATATATATATATATATATATATATATATATATATATATATATATATATATATATATATATATATAAAGTAAATTATACTGTGCAGATCGTAAAATTTGCGTTTTATATTTTTTCTTATGAGTACGGTAAAAAGAACGGGTTGATTCCTCGTAAATCTATATTATTTGACCACCCCATCGGTCCGGTGCAGTATAGTAATTTTTACGGATACGGGTCTTTTCGTGTGTAATCGGTTTAATTAGGAATAAGTTTATAACGCTTATCTTCTTATAGAGGACCTATGTTGATAAGAACTATTTGTCTTATTTTTGGACAAGTTATCTCTCCACAAGCGATGCCTCATATATTTCGAAACGCCTTTTATATATTTAAAATAGCAAAACACAAAGGCATGTATTTTGAAACGCCCTGTACATATTTAAAATTGAAAATCCGAAGGTAGCAACTACTATTAATTCATATTTCGTTCCACATAAAATAAAATTTTTTAGGTTATTAAAAGTTAAAATGAATCTAAAGTGGCTAATTACCACAAATTAAAATTTTAAAATAATTTTGGAGGGTAAAGTTTAATTTGTATTTAATAAAGTTATTACAGGGTCAACTTCTTCGGCAGGTGATAAAACAGAATTCCAATATTTTTTGCTGTCACAACCTTATTGTTTTGAGCTTTGGAACTTCTGAATTAAAATTTTAGTATCAAGTTTATGATTAAATTAGTTTGGTTAGAATAAAGGAATATTTAAGACAGAATGATGATCCTGCAAATAAAATTCGACGTTGGGTGACTATTGAGATTAATATACAGTGTGTCTACGTAAGTTGGCGGCATATGGGAAACTTTTTTATTATTAATTTTACGAAAAAAAGTTGTTCTTTATAAAAAGTTCTGCATGCTCCAAAACCTAAAATGCAACCATCAGATATCAAATTTTATCAGTCGTATATGAGGTTTGTCAAAAAATGTGATTTTTACTCAAGAGTAAAGTACCTTTATTTTCGACAATATCGAAAATTATTATAAAGAAAAGATGTTTAGAATTAAAAATAACTTTAAAATATTCAACATTGTTTATTTACATTAAAAAACAATTTTTTTCGAGATTTTCTCTGCGAAAACGTTGACAATTGAAGTGTGCACATTAATGCATTACATTTACTAAATTAACAATCTCAATTTTCTCTTCCAGGCTTAATTTTTTTGGCATTTCTACCTTTCCGTAAACAAATACGTCTGTCAAACATAAAACTGTACAATACGGATCTCTAAAAACTATGAAAAACACTGTTAGACTGCCTAAAAAAAGTGTTTATACCGTGCTACTTTTTAAAATACGATTGTTGACTTTTTTTCGAATTTTCGATGTTTTGACAGTTCTCAAATCCTACTTCAAATACCACTTTTAAAACATGCCAGTGCATCCTAGATTAATTATGCGTTAATGTGCAAACTTAAATTTTCAACGTTATCGCAGAGAAAATGTCGAAAAAAATAGTTTTTTAACGTAAATAAACAATGTTGAATATTTCAAAGTTATTTTTAATTCTAAACGTCTTTTCTTTATAATAATTTTCGATATTGTCGAAAATAAATGTACTTTACTCTTGAGCAAAAAACACATTTTTTGACAAACCCCGTATACGACTGATAAAATTTGATATCTGATGGTTGCATTTTAGGTTTTGGACCATGCAGAACTTTTTATAAAGAATAACTTTTTTTCGTAAAATTAACAATAAAAAAGTTTCCCATATGCCGCCAACTTACGTAGACACACTGTATAATATTTATGAGGCAAGATAGTAAGTGTCTTATTTGATGTGTTTTATTCCTATAGGCTGTAAGATTATCTTCAACTATTTAATAAAAAAGATATTTCCGATGCACTTTTTGGTAAGTGATCAATTTCATTCCTTCACAATTGTTAGCTTATTGGCTAATTAGAGCAGAAAATTTTAGCATCAAGCATGCTATGAAAATTTGAAAACACTACGAGGTATTTTTTGCGGCCAATTAAAATAGCTAAAACATTGTCAAATTGGCACGCCATGAGGCTACTGGACGCCATGATTTATTCAGCTTTAGTTTTAGTAATTTATGTTGTAGTGTGGCTCGGCACATTTTTAGATTAAAAAATAGATTTAAGCAGTAGAATAATTATGTTGTTTAGAAATTTCTAAAGTGGCAAGCTTGAGTAATTCTTACATTTAATAAGAACAGTTTTTAGCTTATACCAACCGTCCGAAGAATAAACTGTATATCGAAACAATTGTCATGTTAAACAATATAATTTAGTGAATATTTATACACGGTTGGTATTATTATTACATAAAAAACTACATCAGTGCATATTTTGAAAACAGTTCAAGCATAATGAAAGAGTAATAAGACATTTCCTGCAAAAAGTGGATAACAACTTTATTTTCTTCGCTGCCATTCATGAATTATTACAAACACTGTACTGCTCCTCATAACATCCAAAGGTCTCCAGTGGCCATGTTGGTATGGCGCCAACTTTACGTCTGTTCCAACAAGCCGTGCGTACGGTTTTCTGGCGTCAGAAACAATTAATCAGCTACATACACTAAACGCCTGTCGTTGTGAAACATTTATCTGGACAACTCTATATCTGATCGAAACCCGTTCACGGACTCCTTGTTTGAACAAACCTTTTGCAACCGAGAGCTCGCGGGTTTGAATCCCGCTTCGACCATAGATATTTTGTGAGTGCTTCCTGGACCGAGGTGGTACCACCCCACACATCCTCTTAAAGGGCTGGTAAGATCCCTACGGATCTTCCCAGCTCTGGATGTGTGACTCGGATTTTTCCAGTACACGGTACATAGTACCTAAACTTCAGTCTTTGTGGGCTGTCAGAAAATGAAAAAAACGCAGTGTTTTTTTTCTTGCAATTATCTGCAGTGAATCACCGTTAATCATACTTTGAAAGCAATGACACACCTAACAGATGAAGTCCTGCGTCAAGTTGCGACATCTGTTGAGTTTCTCAAACACTGACAGCCCAACCGAGTGTTCGGTAGAGTACAGAAAATTTTATGAAATTATTAACGGTTTCTGGGGAACCATGAATCATGTATCACCCGTGATTCATATGGTGGCCAACGTATTAAACAAATATTCTATTAAACAAAAATTCTGCTGTGTAATAAATTGTAAAGAAAGTCAGCCTGTATAATTCTGCTCGCGGCTTTATTCGTGTGGAAGCTAAGGTGATGAACTGTGTCCTGTATAAGCCGGAACGGCGGTCTCGCCTATTGTTCTGGGTTAAGAGATACGTTTCAGGATTTCCTCGAATTTGAGAGGTCATATCACGGAGCAATTTACAACCGTAAATAGTAAACGGGCAATGTCGCACGGAAATTTAACAGTTTTTGCGATAGTTGGTGGTCACCCTAATTACACTAGAGGTGCGCCATTTCCTAAACTGCATGAAAATATCTATTATTGGGGTATTATTGCGCCACTGGTAAGGAAAAATTAATATTAGAAAAGAAAATTATAAAAATATTTATTGTTAATGAAATTCTCATGTAAAAAAGTGTCAAAAAACAATGTCTGTATGATTGTGAGATATTTAAAATAAAAAAGCCACTGCGTTTGAAACAAACAAAAATAAAACGAATTCTTAAAAGAAAATTTAATGTTTACTCTGAGTGACTTTTTATTATAAAAAGGTTGCCTGACCCTAATCTTTCCCTAATGTACTTTATATTTTATCTGAAACATAGTCTGAGCAAAAATAAATTATCTGACGCTTCGAAATGTAATCCCTAGTCTCGCTATGAAAGACATCTAATAAAATTCAAATTAACTGATATAAAATAATTAATAATAATAAAATTAATTACATAACAATAAGACCAATAATTATTTAAAAAACATAATATATGAAATTTTGGCCGCAAATGTCTTAAGAGTAATGTAGATGTAGCACGTTTGGGTGATTGTATAGAGTGAAATTATTCTAAAATTTTATCAAAAAATTGTATCACCCCAATAGGCGGGAATTAATTAAAATCGCTACTAATATTCTTAATAACAATAATTTAATTGTTCTGTAGATACCTATCAACAGAATTTGACTATCAGTGATCAGGTGACATGAAGTTAATAAATATAATTTTATTATTAAATAAATTAATATTTATATAAAAAAAAATCCTACGGTGGCGTATATTGTAGTAATGTCCCTGAATCACCTTAACTCTTTTTAACAATTCTTAGACTTCTGATGACACAACAGTGAAACTGTTGTTAAGAGGAAAATTTTTAAAAAATACTGCAGATTTCGGGTAAAAATCTTAGTAATCATTTTTAATTATTTTTATCATGATTTAGTTTACAACAAACGTCAAACGTCAGATAATTTTTTTTACTTATATTAGGCCTCAGATAGAATATATGTATACTGCGTTAGAGGTAGATTAGGGTGAGGTAGCTATTTTATAATTAAAAGACACTGGCAGTGCACATAAAATTTTCTTTTCAAAATTTGTTTAATTTTTGTTACTTTCAAACGCAGTGGCTTTTTATTATATACAGATAATGTAGAGTAGGTAAACATTATTTATTGATACACTTTTTATATGAAGGTTTTATCAACAATAAATATCCTGTCAAATGTGAAGTAATAATAGAAATTAATAAATGTTACTGTTATACATACTTTGCCACAGTTTCGACATTTTCCTTTTTCAGACCTTCGATGCACCCAATGATGTTGAATAGATGTCTGCTCCCGATACTGTCGTACTCCCACATCCCTGAAGGTAGGTTTACAGGTGAAACGCTGTCGATCAATGAGAATGGTAATGCAGGTTTGATGGGCTATAACGTTGCATGCGGAGCATTTCATGCGGGAGCCGTGTTTCTAAAACAAAAAAAAATAGAGTGATGACATGGAGTCAACGCAGCATTAATTGTTTCTCCTAAATCTATAAAAGCAATTAGAATTTCGTAGACCTGTAAACGTTAGGGTTGTCACTCATTTGTCAACTCTGCATCACCTCCGCATCGCCTCAGCACGCGCGGCTTCGATTGCTCTTATGGCGTTTCTAAAGCCGGGTACAGACCAAGATCGCGAGCTGTTCTAGAACAGTTCTAGAACAGCTCGCCAACTCAGTCTAGACGCGAGATCTTCAGGAGTTCTACAGCAGCTCGCGAATTGGTATCGTGTTCGGTGTTAAAGCGGTATAGCAAAGAGCGGCGAAGTTCAAACCGGTGTAGACGCGCCGATTTGTCACGACTTCTTGTTTGTATTAATTTTATGCACAAATTTGTTCCACCATATCTGCTGCGATTAAAAAAAAACTTCGTTGCCACCATCGTCTCCCACGCTTCGATTTTTTTTTTCGTGAGTTATCCATATTTATAAAAAAGAAGGCTGCATAGGCAATTAAAACATCGTCGTCATTTAATGACATTATATACACTCGAACCAATTGAAGAAAGGCGAACCCGTAACGAACATACAAAAAAAACAGTCGGACCGCTCGCATACAAATAGTAATTTACGTTATAGGTCCGGTAGGTGACTTATTAAAGTACGACTTGTTTTACGGACGAGGCGACGCAGGAGCCGAGTCCGGAATATAAATGAGTACTATAATACGACCTAACGTATGCGTATCGTATAATATTTCATACTGTCTTTGATGCCGTAGTGTGGTGCCTAGCAACACACTTAAAAACGTCCCCTTTCGCTTATATTTTGTCTATATCTTTTTTCAAACGAGTATTTAGAGGCCTGTACATTTTAACACAACCATTATAATACGACTGACGACGTTCTCATCGGTAAATACAACATTTTGCCAAAAGTGCATTTCTTCTATGTGGAATTGCAGTGAAAACCCAACCCGCTGCTTCCTCTAATCCTGACTTAAAAACTGGCTTTTTCCCTGCAGGATGATTACGCAAGTTAGATATTTCCTTTATACGATTTCGAGCAGATTTTACGCAATTTGGAAAATTTGAGTTGGCCTTTGCTGCTACTGCAGATTGGAAAAGACGATTTTGCAGAAAGTGTACAACTAACAAGTGTGGATATGAAATTAATAGCCATTCCGTTAACTGGAATAGCCTACTTATAAATTCTGTAGATTGTGAATAAAACAGAAAATAAACATGTGGGAGTAGAAAAAAGTATATTGTTACTAACTCCAAATTTATTACCCATAAAACCTACCTCCGCTAAAAAAGGGCCACAGAAGATTAAAAACAAAAAGAAGTCGATGATGCCTATTAACCCCAACAAAAAGGTAAATGTTTTTCCCTTAGGGTTATATTATAATACATGTTTAGAAGTTTACTTTACGTTACGTTTCAGAAAAAAATATATCCAATAATGTTTTTAAAGCAATTTTACATAGTTTTTTCACATTTCAGTAATCATGTATTAAAAAAAAATTAGCGCATATATTCGGGGGTATGGTTTGTTTCAAATTTTGTAGGGTCATTTTTAAAGGTCTACGGCGACTAAAACCTTAAGCACTTTTAATATGGTTTTCGAAAGTAAAATCCTATTTTGTCTAGATTTAGCGGCGAGGAATATTGTCAATAAATTTTACGTCTTTTTAATACAGGGTGGGAAAGAAAGCAACCAAAAAAAAACTCAAATTTAAATTAACGCTGTATTTACTAATATACTAATATATATACAGCCGGATAATGAGGCATGCAGTATACATGTAATATGTAGTAAATGAGGACACACAGCTTTGAGGGAATGGCCTGTAGAAAGCATAACTGCGGCGCCATCACTAAGAAGTAGTAACACTTAATACTTGATTCGTTGACAGTTAAAATTTGTGTAATGTGGTTACCATCAGATACTAAATTGCTCTCTTCTAATCTTTTAATGGCTACTAAATATGCAGGTAATGGTTCAAGTAAATACAGTGCGCGTAGTATAACGTTGGCGACAGGATGTTTTTTAGGATCTATTGTCACGTCTACGGCTAGCCACAGTTTTGTATTGTCTTTGAAATGTAGTTCGGCTTGGCACTTCCCATTTAGGATTATATTTCGTCCGAAACTGAAGAAATGGTTCTTTACTTAGGATACATAACGGCACATTACACGAACAGAACAACATAAATCGAAAAGAAATTATGTATACCTAAGGGCATTGGTCCCTTTTTTTAATTGATGTGTTTCACCACACATATTATTTGCGACCCACTATATTTTACATCTGAAAATTTCCATATAAACCTTCTAACACTGTACGCAAACAGTCGCGTGTTACTGCACACTTTCGACATATTGCGAACTACCAAATTTACAGCGATGCGATAGAAAAATAGAATCAACAACCACACACGACGGCAAAGCTAAACTGAATTGCTATACTGCGGTCGAGTTCCTCGCGATGTAATACCACTGAAGCGTCACTCACGGTGGGCAGCCTTATTTTTTACTCTTTTCGTGGTCTTGTAAAAAAAACTGGCAGTTTTTTTATCACTAAAGACAAATTTAAAAAATATACTTATTTACTTTTACTCGTTTACCCTTTGTACAAATTGATGGGACCAAAAATTGCCAAGAAACACAAAGGTATGCGTAAGGTGACAATACCCTACGCATACTTTTGTTTAACACGCCCTCTATGTTTTAAAGAAAAAAATAACAACACGTTTTTTTAGGCTACCCCAACAAACCCCATACGCCAACCTTAAATAAAAGTCTAAACAACGAACAATTATACTTAAAACAAATAAAAAACAAAGTTTAAGACCAATTTGTGGAGTCAGTGATGGCCGATTTGTTAAGGCGTCAGCCTTATAAACCGAATTTCGATTACCGTCGTGGCTTCAAATCCCACCGAAAACAAAAAAAGTGTTCGGATCCATTCTACGTTCTGCAAAGTATCACGCTAGCCACTAGGTGGAAAAGCAGGGGAGAAGAGTGTAAAATGAATCGACGTCAAAACCGTCCTATTCACGCCGCCGCGCCGCCGTTAAAGACCGAATGAGATCGGATATCTCGTAGGATGAAGTTTAGCGTCTGGCCGGTGCCGATATCTGTCCCGAAGGTAAAAAGCTGAATCATTCAAATGCGTTAGCATATCTGTATAGTGTTTGCTCAGGTTTGCTGGGGTTTGTTCAGGTTTTACCCCCTTTTACTTAGTCTTTTTTTATATTGCATTGTTTTGGTGGTGCGATTGATTATTTGTTTCGTAATTTATGAATAGTCACTAACGACTCATCAAATCAACAATCGTTCGGCAAAATTCGGGACAAATATTCTCGATACCGGCTAAACGCTAGTAGGATGAAGTCGTTATTTCACACTCCCCTGTCGGTAGGTAGCCAAAGACGGACAGATTACCGCGAAACCAAAGGTTGACAGCCCTTGTGGGGTGCATTATCTGTCTATCGGGTTACTGAGGACCGTGGTTCGGAGCCCATGCACATTAAACTGTAGGGCCCGGAGCCAATACACTCGCTTGTAGTGCCAACATAATAAAAAATTCTTTTAAGACCAATTTCCGGTAGCATAATTGATTAAACTCAGACAAAATGGTCTAAATCAGCCTATTTTAACTTCAGGAAGCTATTACTAAACTAAATCCCATTCGTTTCCGGACTCCATCTATTAAAATCCTCCACCGGTCAGGAGTGAAAATACAACTTTATAGTCGCAGCAACAACGCTTTTGGCTGTAAATTTTGAAGTTGTCTTGCAAAGAACTACTTTTAGATTTATGGAGGGTATTCAAATGGCTACTGCATAAACCATTTTCAAAAATTGTGTCGTAGCTGCCAAACAGGCACTGTTGGCTTTATAGCTTCTAGTGAGAATAAAGTTAAAAATAAATCGTTCGTAAGAGTTTAGTTAAACAGAACAGAGGACAATTTTCCGTATAAACAAAGGATCATAAAATTTCTATGCCTGTATGACGAAAAGGGTCCTGCAATAAAATTGGGTCGTTAAGTATACGTGTATTCGTAAAAGCAATTTAAAAAGTAAACGCAAGTGTGAAAAGCTATGAAGTTAATGTCTCTTACGACAAGAATTACTGAGATTCCCAAATACATGCTGTTTATTTTTATTTAAGAAAACTAGTTCAGGAGGAGGGAGGAAGGTGGAGAGAGAAGACATAGTGCTAAAGAAAATTCGTGTACTTATTTGATTAACCTGGAAATTTTCAGATCGTTCAAGCTTTCACAACTTTTCGTCTTTGCACAAAACGATTGATTTATGAACAAAAAAGTCCGTATAAAATTAATGTTGCCGTTTGGCCATTTTAAAAAGAGTAGGATGACCCTTTCGACACCAAACAAAATAAGTATTAATTATATTTAATTATCTCGTCTGGTCCTAAGAAGTTGTAATTCAGAACTAGTTCTGAAATTAAATCTTACGTTTTATTAAAAGATGAGACTTAAAGTTAATCTATGCTAAACTCTTTCACTTAACCTGAATTTCATAATTTTAATACAAAATTAAATCAGACTGATGAAATATCAGGCGCGGTCCGTCCATAAGGTCATTTAGTCAATGACCCACCCAAATTTATTTTCAGCGATCTACCTAATAATGTATTTTTTAAAACCAAAAAATAATTTTATTTATTTTCAAAAAAGTGTAAGTTATATACGAAAACTCCCCAATAAGGAATCGGAGAAGCCAAATACCAATTCCTGATCCTTGCTCCAGGCTCAGCCGTATTTTAAATTCACCTTATGGGTTTATATGAAAACAGAAAACTGTGTTAATGCATTAAAACTAAGAGAGAAACAAACACACGCGCTTTAGGAAGTTAAAAAGAGACCAATATACCAGGAAATAGTCGACGGCCCACTACAATATCGATCGCTGTCGGTACGCATGCGATCTTCAACGCCGCCTGTTGTCCCGCGACTCTGGAAAGACACTCGAACCACTCCGCCTATTGTAAAACGTTTGGGTTTGACAAATAAAAATTAATTACCTAATATGCGCATTGTATTTGCATATGTTGCGGGCAGCCTGCGAAATCCGACAATCTGCGAAATGCCTAGTCATTTCGCAAACCGACCATTTCACCAGGCAGCAGAAGTATGCTGACAGATTGCCAATAGAAGAATCCAGATTGATGAATCATGTCATGTCATGTATGAAGTGGATGCCACCAGTTCATCAACCCTTTTATTATAGTTTAGTACCAGATCATCACTGATGTAATCCTGTTACCACATAGTATATTGTTTTCATGTTTATCAACATATCTGTAAATCTGTTAAGTTCAAATAGTTATAATGTGTTCATTTGAAGAAAAACCTGTTAAGTAGCATTTTTTATATATTTTTTTGAAATAAAATTTAATAAAAAGGATTACACACAAATTACACCATAATCATAAAACGAACTCTCCGCAAACAACAAATATTTTTTATTTACATCACAGATTCAGGATATGGGTAAGGCTACTTAGAGGCAACTGAATATACACTCGAGGCCGCGTTTCTTACTTTTTGACAGACACGTGACTAATTGTTGTAAAAATACGATTGATCACATGGCTGTTAAAAATTCCAAGCAAAAAGATAAAACGGATTTAATTATGAACGTAACCCGCAACAGCGACGACAATATCTAACGTCATTTTTTAAATTGTAATAAATTACACCGAAAATTAAAAAACAATTAAGTAATCCTAGTAATTTTCTTCAAAATAACATTTTTGTGTTTGTAACGTTGCTTGAATAATAATTTATACAATAAAAAAAATACATACATATTCCCTATTAGTCAGGACTTAGAGATAATTTTAGCACAACCACATTACTATATAAACTTAAAGATGGTAATTTAGACAACCGCGACACTTCCTTGGCTACAAGCATAGTTTCTCCTGATTGAGCTAAAGCATTTAATTCAATAAATTACGATATGTTAAACTTACGAATATAGGATTAAGTGGAAATATTTGTCTGTGGCTTAGTACTAATTTATCTAACAGAAGCCAAAATGTAATTTCAATTTCATTTAATTTCTTTCCGAAATAGCATACATATTTAGGGCGTTATTAATCTACAGTGTAATTAGTATCTTCTAGCAAATCATGTACGAGTATGTATGTGTGACTCGGATGGCCAGATATTTCTCGGCGATCCATCTGACGATGAATCGATATGTCTATGGTCGGCTTTAGATAAAAGTTTAAGGAATAAAATATAAACAAATAAAAACACTCAAAAGTTGGTGAATTTGACTGGATTATTAAAAATGTGTTATTAATTTTTAAAATTTAAAATAACTTTCACATAGTCCTACATCTTTGCAAAGTTGTAACGAAAAAAATGTATTTTTATCTAATGAATACATAATGTGATGACTTGGGTCATTATATAATAATATTTTCTGGATCAAAAAGCTTTTGTCTCTGTTTAACATTGGCAGCCTATATTTAGATTTCCTTTTTTGTCGTACGAGCGAATTTAAAAATAATGAAATATTCCTCATATTAAAAACTCTGTTAGATTTATGTATGTGTTTCTGCTACTTGGCTTGTTGAAATATTTACTGTATTGTACTTTCAGTTGCTTTAATTAAAACCTAATTAGAATTATATCCCGCATATACCGTTAAAAGTAATTATGATGAATTTAATATGGCACATATTCCGTTCTAAAATCCCCAATTAAATCCCTTCACATATAGAGCTTATCCATAAGTAATTAAGTTTTGCTATTTCGGAAAGGGTTTTGTTAGAAGCTTTATACATATACGAAAATTCAACTTTTGTGATTTAAAGTGCTAAAATTTACTTGTACCAGAATTAAATTCAGCGAACAAGGGCGGTGGGGCGGTAGGTGGGTGTAAAAGTTAATTCCCCGTAAATTCTGCCAACTGTACTCATGCGGACGAAAAAAAGCGGATGGCGAAATCTGTACTAAAGTTCGATATTTTCCTTCTACCTTTTATACACTTTAATTCATTTTAATAAAATTTTGAATAAATCACAGAAGCAATTATTCAGATTTTAGCTGTACTACTTTTTAGAAGCGTAGAACACAACTAGTATAGTACATCTACTACAAGGAAACAAAAGTGTTGCTCTTTTTCCATTATAATTTTAGACATCCTGTGTAACAATGCAGCCTTTCACTAAATTTTAATTTTGCTCAGGTCGCAGTCGCCTAGAGCAAAAAACAAAATTTTCGATGTTCTTACAGCTTGATATTGTTGAGCATTTTTTTAAACGCAGTGGCTATATGTCCGCCGGCGGTAGGTTACAGTTAGGCTTAGATTCCGCCGCAAGGCGGACTCATGCAAATAATAAGAACTTATCCGCCGTAAAAATTATAGTGCGGTGGAACGCAAAGGTTGATAATTCATTTTCCGCCTTTCCACGGGTTTTACTGCATAGTAGCTAAGATCCGCCGACAAAATTTTGGCAAGCTTTATAATTTATATATCTAAGTATATAAATAACGCTCCAAATTTACAAGTTGTTTTTCCCACAAATGTTTAGATCAGAGTTAAAAGGTGAGGTGAGGAGTTGTGAATTACGTTCTCGGACAGGTTTGCTCAGTTTTAGGTTTCAGCAGTACTTTTTCAAAATTTTTTGTCTATCTTTGTCAAGTTTTTTACTGCGACTGCACGATTCGTGTTGGTATAAAATTTTATCAACACAGCATCCAACTGACATTTTATTAAATAAGATACTGATGCAACCGAAAACTGAGCAAACCTGTCCGAGAACGTTATTACTACCTGACGAGGAAGTAGACCTTCTGTGTTATTACTACCTGACAGTAAAAAACTGTCCGAGAACGTATTTCACAACTCCTCACCTCACCTTTTAAAGCTGATCTAAAAATTTGTGGGAAAACAAATTGTAAATTTGGAGTGTTATTTATATAGATATATAAATTATAAAGCTTGCCAAAATTTTGTCGGCGAATCTTAGCTACTATGCAGTAAAATCCGTCGAAAGGCGGAAAATGAATTATCAACCATTGCGTTCCGCCGTACCTAAATTTTTACGGCGGATAAGTTCTTATCATTTGCATGAGTCCGCCTTGCGGCGGAATTCTAAGTCTAACTGTAACCTACCGCCGCACAGTGTGTTAAATCGACCATTTAGCACGACATAAGCCCCCAATGTAATTTTGCATTATTCTTTACATAGTCTAGCAATCTATATTTATAACAGTCCTACTAAGAAAAAGGCAGTCAAAAAATATAATATATATTTACAGTTCTCGGGGAGGGGGGGCTTAACTTAGTGTTATTTTAAGAGTAAAATCAACGCATTTCTGTGCATCATTTTAAAAATATGACACAGAACTTAGCAAATTTTTTACCAAAGTTTTACATAAATACTGTTAATAATCAAACTGTTTTACAGTATAAAAACATTTTAAATATTAATGCCCTTCTCCTAGAAATTTTGGAGTTGTTCGATGTATCATTATATTTATGTATTTTTTTAACTCGTAGAGCATACAAAAAAGTTTGTCGGAGTTTAGTTTAGTTTCCCTCTAAAAAATACAGAGTAGGATCCCTTTTAATAGAAAAGTACAAAATTTTCTGCTCATAGGTGCCCATTCGAGACTTATGTGGCTTTAAGAATAGCTCTTTAGTTATTATCGACTTGACAAAAAAAACACACAATTTGTAGATGATCATATCTTTGTAAAATTTTTTCGAATTTAAATAACTTTAACATTTTGCCAAGGCTAAGGTTCAGAATTATTTACAATCGAATTAACGTCTCGTTTTTAGAATTCGGAAAAGAACTAAGAAATCTGTGCGTTTATTGTTTTTTTGGAGAACTCACCAAATAAAATACCAGCATTGTTTCATAGCCTTAACTTACCGTATGTCCTGTTGTGGCTAAAATTTATAGAATTTTTGCAACATTTTGAGTTTGATAAAGAAGTTGTAAGTAAAAGCTTTATATGCATCATTGCCCAGTAGAGAATTCGTAACTAAGTAAGCTTTGATAACAATGTTTGTATGGCGCTTGGCGTGATATTTGACATTGCTGAATCAATCCCAAAATTTGAGGGCCTAAATTATAATATTTACTCTATTTTAACTCAGTAGAGAAATTCTTAGCACTTACAATGAAATACTTAGAAATATTTACAATTTTTCAGAAAAACAAAAATAAAAATTTTAAATTGAAAGCTAATATTATTCTAAATATAAAGGTAAGCGGTACATTTTTTATTGTAGGCTGCTCGTTCCTATATATGTCTATTAGTAAAGTATTTTGGATAATAATATATTTAAATTTCCAATCCAATTTATTAAAGAATAATTTATTGTACAGGGTGTTTTTTATAACTGGAACACTCGGTAACTTTTTTATTATTGATATAAAGGGCATGTTTAAATTGGATTTTTTTTGGTGAATTGCAACGAACTTAAGAGCTACAACGATTTTTTGTTGTCGCCCTCGGTATACAGGGTGTGCCAATAAAGTATTGTTTTTAATGGAACACCCAGTAAATTTTTGCATTTTTAAATTCCTTAAAAAATTAGCTGTACAAAAATACCAAACACTGTTTGGATATCTTTTGTAGTTCCCCAGAATTTTTTTTGCAGATCAGGTTAGGCCTCTAGATTTTTGAGTTTATACTGTTGGAAATAAAGAAATACATTCATGGCCCACTTTGTAGCTTCATCAGTTCGTCGTTCCTAATACGAGTTCATTTTCATGTTGACAATTTTATTATTAAAATTTTCAACGCAAATATCTCGGGAACTACAAAAGATATTCAAATAGTGTTTGGTACTCTCGTAGACATTTAAGTACGTTTCACATATTGTTAATTTATTCATTAAAAACTAGTATTTGTGTAAAGATAATTTCTTAAAAATGTAAAAATATATAGGGTGTTAAAAATCCAATTCAATGTCACACCCTGTATACGGTAAATGAGAAAAACAATAATTGATTAAGCACTAAAAATCTTCATAATTTATCCAACTCATTAGTTTTTATTTAAACGTGTTATTTCCATACCAGTACTAAAAAGTTAAGAAATACACGTGTCCGGGTGCAGGTGTATGCTTTTAAAAAAACATCATTCGGCACACAATCCAGTTAGTCTGAAAGTGTTCTCATTGTTTAGGTGGTAAATAAAATTATATGATATTATTAATTGAACATTGTTGGTAACTGTTTAATTTGTTTTTAAAACTCACAATGATATTTATTATTTACAATTCTACAAAACTTACACCAAGCCGTAGGACATCCAAATACCCTGTATAGTGTATATCTTGCTCATTAATATTGTAATATCTGAATCTAAAAAGCAACATTATTATTTTTTTCAATGTTCTTATAGCTATTACTTAATACTAAGTTTAAAATAATGTTTCATGTATTTTGAAATCAATAATTGTGTAAGTAAGTTCCATAAAACATTGCATTTTTTAATAAAAACTGAAGCCATTTTAATGACTGACTTCTTATTTACATTTTGTAGCAAAAAAACATTCATGACCCTCCTAAAAAATGTCATAGGAAATTAAAGAACATTAAATCAATGTTTAAATAATTATATCGCGCTAGACGGTCGATTTACCACACTGTGCGCCGGCGCGCCGGACATATAGCCACTACGTTTTTTAAAAACGTAACCTGAACTAAGTAAGTATATTTGTAAAAATGTTTAAATGCTCCACCTACGCACGGTGCAGCGACCTGTGGACAAAAATGTAAATATTGCACCTTTGTTTTAGATGTAGGTACCAGCTAATAGGGTAATAAACATTCCAGTTAAGGGGTTTCAAAGAATTTGAATTATCAGGTATCACCTTAGTTTTATACGAAGTAGGGGTGCAGGTAGTGCATTACCTATTTTATCAGTTGCTATTTAGCTTGATCTGTGGATAGTTGTATGTGTGGTATTTTAGCAATGAAGAACGTTAATACAGGTAAGTTAACTATATAAAAGATAGTATACCTACTTGCATGATTATTTGATATCAGGCCACTTTTAGCTTATTTAATTTAGAAGAGTGTAAAATCTTATTTTGAGTGAGTTTTTAAAAAATTCTGTAAGCTTTTAAAGTATAAAAGTATATAAAATTACATTTGCAATTTTTGCTATTTTATAGCAAATTTTGCGTAGATTTCGGAAAAAGCATTCACTTTTGCAAATCTGTTTAAACTTTTAAAAAACAACATTTTTTTCAGGCTCACGTCGACCTCTTACTGACTGTTTAGAATTCTGGGTGGCGACATGGTGGGCGGATGAAGCCAAATTTAGTGTAGTAAAACAATTAATCATGAACATATATAGTGTCCTAAACCACGACGACCCAAAACTAGTTTTTTATTTTTTAAAATCCTTTTAAAAAGGTGATTTTCTGGCCTCAAAAGTTTGTGTTCCGGAAGAGTTAACGGCTTCTGCTATTGCCAGTTTGAATACTTCGATAAAGGGTCGTGGTCGTCATGTTAAAGAGGTCGCGGAATGTTCCAAAATTAGAAGAAATGTAAAGTAGACACATTGGTAAAAAGTTTAAGTAGCTAGGAACTAAGTTTTGTTGCTGCTTAGCTGGTCCATTAACATCCACATAATCAGAGTGGTGAAGAAGGAGTTGCCTCTGCAGCAAGCACTGACTCTTTATTTGGATGTAGATTTATCAGAACGCAAAAATAATTTGTTAACGACAGTCGTAAATAGTGTACAGGGATATTCAAATAAAAGTGAACAGGCCTTATACCTAACTTTCTTGTTTTTAAGATGAGAAAAAATCTTAAATTAAAGTTTAGGGGATTCTTATGGATCACTTACATATCTTATCAGCAAAACAAATGAGCATCGAATAAAAAAAATATATCATAAAACATCGATTTTCTCGCTTATTTTAAATTGGATGGTATGATATTTATCATATTTTTGGATTCTAGGAGAGGTTTTATTTTGTATAACATACCCTCTGCGGTTTTTCAAGCATTCTAAAAATATTTCAAATTAAAAATTATTTAGCCTAAATATACTTTAAACGTAACTACTCAGGTTGCGAACGAAATACCGTCTATCTTTTTAAATTTTCTTCGTAGGTGAGTCAAAGTTAATGCTAACGTTGACAATAATACTTTAGTCACCTTGAATTTATAATTTTATTTTTATTCAAAATGAGTTATTATTTTAATGAGAGATACAAAATGTTAAAATTATATTTAAAAAATAACAATAATGTTAGAGTGGCGCAAAGACAATATGAAGAACGTATTGAAGAGGGACAAAGACTTCCATCATTAAACACCATAATAACAACAAATAGAAGACTAGAAGAAAGAGGAATTCTGGGCATTCGAAAAAGAAGAAGGAAACAAGACGAAGAAAGGGACCAAGTGATTTTATTATATTTTCAAATAAGCGAGAAAATCGATGTTTAAAACTATATTTGTTTTTATTCAATGCTCATTTGTTTTGCTGATAAGATATATGAATGATCCATAAAAATCCCAAAACTTTGATATTTAACATTTTCTTCCATCTTTGAAAATAAAAAAGTTATAAGGCCTTTTCACTTTTATTTGGATATCCCTGTACATATTGATACTTTTCCCACTTTATACGGACTTAATCTTTATAAAAACCAATTTAATCCTGAAATTTTCTTCACTTCTGCGTGATAGCTGTTAAAGTAATTACTCAAGATAGAATATAGCTAACTGTCAACAGTGTTTTAAATCTTGCTGATACTGAGTCCATAAAAAGCATTAGGTCATTACATTTAACTGTAAGGTCCGAAAAGAGCAAATCAAAAAAATATTGTACACATACGTAGTTTTTTACGTAGATTCGAATTGAACCCAACCTGAATAAAGGTACATCATCCGATTTAAAATTAAAAAGTTACCCCCCACCCTTCAAAATAGGGAGAGGGGTAACCGTCAAAAACATGTTTGAATATGTCCCCCATCTCCCTCTTAACTGACCGAAATTTCATAAAAATATTTTAAACCATTTTCGACAACTTACCCTTTATATTCCTTTTATTAACTTTTATAGTTAATAATATTATTTACTTTAAGTATCATTTTTACTGTTAATATGTTATTCTGGATGCATAAGGTCAAATCCATTTTTTTTGTAACCTTACAATAGAAAAAATGTTTTGTTTTAAGATGTGGTAAATAAATTGTGAT
This sequence comes from Philopedon plagiatum, assembly GCA_963971165.1. Taxonomy (NCBI): domain Eukaryota; kingdom Metazoa; phylum Arthropoda; class Insecta; order Coleoptera; family Curculionidae; genus Philopedon; species Philopedon plagiatum. The sequence goes on along the minus strand of OZ020191.1, from coordinate 106,655,550 downwards.
AATATTAATTTGTTTTCGAGTTCTGATTTTGGTCCCAATCCCCATAGGATCCCGGCACTGTGCTACGTCACAATACTACGTGTACTATATATTTGACTCCAGAAAATCAAGGATTTTAAAGCGTTATAGTGCGACATATCAAGAAACAGGTAGACGTTTTTTAAAATACAGTTTATTTTTTATTTCCAAGAATGTCAACGTCAAAATAAAAAAAATTAAGTTGGCGGCCTTACCTTTTCTTTGTACGTTAATTATGTTGACAACATTTTTATGTCAAATATTTTAGAAGAAATGCAATGTTATACAATAGATAATATGCATATAACAGAAATAAATCTGAAATATATTTTTTTATATTCTCTACATAAATTAAATGTTTATGGCGGTTGCTGTTATTCATTTTTTTTGTCTTTATTAACAAAAAAAAGATTTGAAACTGCAAATTTAAAAAATTAGATAGGAAAAAATACAGAGTGATTCAAATGTTCCGATGTCGATGGTAAAATAAGTTAAAAAATCGAAATTTAATCAGCGATTGGTCCCTTCCTATAGAGAATGAAGAATCTAAAAACTATGGATATCATATACTTCGACGAGCTCTTTCCGACGACGGATATGGGATTTTAATTTGAACCATTTCCATTTTGACCCCACAAAAAATTAAAAACCGTGAAATATTTGGGTCAAAAATCTAAATTTCCAGTTTTTTCCAAATATTTCCATTTTCCAGTAATTTTAGGTTCAGGTAAATGTATTGCAAAAAAAGTATTTGAGATTTTAAAGTTTCACTTATGAGTCCGTTTTTCGATCTGACGTTTTGTTTTCGAGCTATTAGGTATCAAAGAGGGGTCTGGATATGGCATTTTTCGACCTACAAAAATTCAAAAGAATTACTTGCCATTTTCTGATTCTCACCAGTTTCAGTGGAGTTCTGAAGCTCCGGGTCCCCTACAATCTCCGAAAATTTAAGTTAATTCACATTTGCGACCTGTACCCGATTTCAACGGAAATCGCGGAAATTTCGACTTTGATGTTTAATAGCTCCGAAAAGAAACATCCTGTATAACTGAATTTTTTACCCTAACTAGTTGAACTATTCCTCTATCAACCCAAAGAATTCGATTTCTCTCCCTCTGACTGTTTCCGAGAAAATCAAAACCTGTTCGACTTTAAGTTAAGCTTTACGTTAACCTGTAGATTTTTGCTGATCTCCTGACGTCACTTGTCAAGGACAAATGTGGCTGCTGTTTAAATTGTAATAAATTATACCGAAAAGTAAATATTTTTTGTAGCTAAATTATCCTAGTAATTTTCTTCAAAATATTTTTTTTGGGCTTGTAATGACTTCCTTAAACGATTTATGCAATAAAAAAAATTTGTGCATATTCCTTATTCTGTCACTCTCTGTCGCATGTCAAAATTTGTCTGTCCCTAGTTATATATACTAAAAATACGAGATAGCTGCATTGTTGCAGGCTAGGTAATAAAACGAATTTAACTGAATAAACTGAAGTAGGTATTGCGAATGAGCAAAATTATAACACCAATACCAAGCGAATAACAATCAAGCATTTTTAAAGACTCCCTGTATAAACTGGTCGCAAACAAAATAATCTTTCACTTACGTGCTTCAGTTACGTAATAAAAAAAGGCTTACAGATATATCAATCTAATATATTTTGATTCATACAGATACATTTCCAGAAGACTTTGATATTGACACCAGAATCCCTTAGAATTTTAAAACCCGGGCTCTCAAGAGGCATCGTTATTAGTTTTCGTCTACACCAGTCAGCCTCAGGTAAATCTGGATTGAGTGGAAATGATACACGCCAGTGAGTTTTAGGCCTCAATAAATTTATTTGTGCACAGAACTCTGAACTAATAAGTTTGAATTGAAATTTTGTGCTAACTTATCAGCATCAAAGGATATCTTTTCTTGATTTCAGAATAGGCAATATGCATGTATTTTTTATTATGTAAATTGTTAAAGCAAGTCGTTACAAACCCAGAAATGTTATTTTGCAGAAAACTGCTTTAACTAAAATAAGGTTCTTTACTTTTCTATATAATTTTTTTACAAAACAGCTATTTTGGCGAGTCTACAAGTGACGTCAGATATTTTGTAAAGCACGCGTTGCTGTTTCGTGCTACGTTCTTAAATTCAATCCTCTTTATTTGTTTTGCTCGTAATTTTTAACAGCCATGGGATTAATCGTACTGTCTACATAATTAGTCACGCGCCTCAGTTTTCTATACTTTCCACACCTATCCCCGAATTGTTAATCAGTGATGTAAATAAAAAATATTTGTTGACTGCGTAGAGTTTGTTTTTTGATTATAGTATACCTAATTCTTTTTATTAAACCATGAAATTACTTAAAATTATCCTATAAGTATTATGCTGTGTCAATACAGTGGCGTGCCGACGAGAGGGCTAGGGGGGCGCAAGCCCCCAGCCCCGCCCTCCTCGTAACGGCGCCCTCGAGCCCCCACGAAGACTCACTGTCAGTTGCATCGTTCGTTCAGTCTGTATATTATAATATAATTATGTGGGAAAAAGAGAAGGCCATTTGTACCAACCTCACATTCATCTAGAAGAAGATATGAACCTGTACATAGTGCCCGACCTCGGACGCGAAGGACTAATTTTACCTCCTACAATTACTGCATATAATTTATGAGACTATCTTGCAAACTATTTTGTTACGCCAGATGCAGCACTACCATGGCACACAGTGTGACAAATGCATAATCTATAAAATAAAAAATCTTAATTTTTGAACCGCTGCATTTAGAAAATTGAAAGTTGGCATACGGTAATTATTACAAAAATACTATGTGTTGTTGCACGAGTTACTCTCGGAAAATAATTTTTGATTTTCAGTCAAGATTAGTAATCTTTTTGTGGCATTATTCAAAAATAAAGATCCGCCAATTGCAGATTCGGCTATATTCAGTTGGAGTTATGTGCCATTTTGGTAAGCAGTCTTTTTAGATTATATCACCTTAAATTTAAGTGCGGAAGCGCGGCGTCGAGCTATTTTTTCTTTTTATTCTGATTTGTCATACGGGACCTATTATACATACTCTTATTTTATTTTGTGAGGTGTTATAATCAATGACTTACTAAGTTTTCCAGAAGAACTAAGTTTTTACTTTTTGTAAATATACTATTATTACGGTCATTTATGCACCCAAATATATAGTGCGGCTTTTTAATGTCTCCCCACCCTCCTCTTAATTTTTGACCGTTAAAATTCTATATTTTGGTTCACAGGCGACTCCCGGAAAAATCAAGATGGCTGCTTGTCGCCATCTTGAAAAAAAAATTAATGGTCTTGCGATACATCATTTTAAAGGTCTCATTGAGTAATTTTGATCCTAGAATATTGCGTCATTATTCGCTCTAAAAATAAAATGGCGGCTTGTTGAAACAAATATTTTAAAAATAAAATATAATGAATATTGCTCAGGTTTTTAACTGACGATTTGAAAATGGGCTTCTAATAATTGCAAGAGGTCAACAAATATTAAGCCATTGTCATTTCAATAATTTCAGATCTAATTTTTAACCGAATTTAAATTTTATTTCAATTAGTGGGGGTGGGGGAGCGCTTAGTAATATTTTTTTAACCTTTAAAAACTTCAGCAATATTCGTTACATTTAATTTTTAAAATATTTGTTCCAAGCCCTCATTTCGTTCTTAGTGCAAATAATAACGTAATATTCTAGGATCGTAAAGTACTCAGTGGAACCTTTACAATGATGTATCGCAAGACCCCTCTTTCCATTTAAATTTTTTTCCAACATGGCTTCCAGCAGCCATGCTGATTTTTTCGAGAGTCACTTGTGCACCAAAACATAGTATGGTTCACAGTATGCCAAATTTCAATTTTCTAAATGTAACGTTAAAAAATTTAAAATTTGTATTTTCCTAGATGGTGCGTTTGTCACACTGTGTGGCAGTGGAAGTATTGTACAGATGTAGGTATAATAATATTGAGTAAAATGTGAATAAAGTATGATATATGATAAAAATATAAGCATTATGGCAGTAGTACTTACCTTGTTCATTTACCGCTTCTGACACTTTCTCCCAAGCAGAATCCGTATTATCTCTTCGCGAATAACTATCTAATTTATAGTTATAAAAACAGGGGTACTTTTCACCCTCTTGTACGAATTGAATATTTCTAAGCCATTTATTTGTCACCATTTTGATGTAACCACGTCGCTCATGACTGGACGACTGAAATCCAAGCCGCAACCAGCACAACTGATCGCATGCAATTTGAAGTTGTGTGGTTGCGTGCGATTATAGTCGCAGTGGTGCGCGGGAAAAATTACAAGTTGCGTAAAATCGGTTTCAGCAACCGGTCGACCCGGTGGGAGAGCTGCCTAAGTCTCACACCAGTATAGAATACCAATTTTAAATTATTACTTTATGCGACGTAAAGGGTGTTTGTTCTAGTAGTCGACTTTTTAAGTTGAAATTTCGACAATTATCACAAAATCAAAACTGTTATATGATCGCTAATATCAAGTAACTGAATTAAATAAATCTTTTTCACTAATTTTTATATTTAAGATCAGCAATGTTGCTAATAGTAGCAGTAGTAGTAGTAGTATGCCAATCACTACTAGTAGTATCAGTAGTGTCAAACTATGAACATAAAGAGACAGCAAAATAAAATGGCAATAATAGAAAGGAAGATCCTTATTAGAGTAGCTAGCTCCTATCGCACAGCGTCCACGAAGGCTCTCCAGGTGGTTACAGGCATTATATCTATTTACCTGCAAGTGACGGAAAGAAGACGCTTATACGAAACAGGAGAATAGTCTACCATCACGAAGAACAAACGACAAAGGACGATTAACTAACTAATGGCAGAACGAATGGGATTCAAATGAAACAAAGGGGCAATGGACCAAAAGATTAATTCCTAACATGAAGCTATGGGTGGAATGCGAACACCGGAAACAGGACGTGGCTCGTTCCAAAGTTACCTGAAAATGTTGCAAATATGCAGGAGAGAGGAGAAATGGAAAATAATATAGAAATTCCTGAGGTCGGTAAGGGAAAGAAAGGAAAATGAGAAACTAAGAGAAAACCAGAACCCCTATATGGAAGGAGCGACGTAAATACGACACCTTGAAGTACATATGCTAAATTAGCGGTCCCGAGGTTAAACGGGAGTGGGGAAAAGGCGGGGAAAACTAGTAGTAGCAGCAGCAAATAGTAGGCTTCAAGGCACTGTATTTTTGACCTGAGATCTGTATTTAAATATTTTTGTCACTGGAGGTATCAATCATAATAGTATGTATCAAATATAATATCTTAATGTGTTAAAATACTATTAGAATAAAGAAGTACATTTCTGTCTAGGTAGTTAATCTTTAAATGGGGTTTTAGTCTTTTCCTCTTACACAATATTTTGCACTGTGTTAATCACCTAATAATAATAAATGTTATGAAGAGATTTTCAAAGTTTTATAGAAATTACCAGTAACAAACCTGCACAGATTTTAATGTTAGTTGTTTGACAGTAAGATTAATTAAATAATATCTATAGTAAACACATGCATTTTATAGAAACAATATTGTACTAAACATGTACGGCCAGATTCTCCAACGGTAGGCCAATCTAATGTGACAACCAACAGTTCTAAACTGACAAGTATAACAATAAGTACTAAATTTTACACTATAAATTTTTTTGAGTTTTCTCACAAATTTATAAAGAAAAGGGCAATTTCAGTATCTTCTTTCCACAATTTCAGAATTAAATTCATTTAAACAATACGTTCCAAGAAAAAAAAATTTGGAAACAAGGAAAATCGCTGAAATCTCAGAATAACTTAGTTTTTAATGACGACTTATTAACAAAGACAGAAAAAAACTGTTAAAACCTACTGATCAACTACAAAATCTTCATTTAAACCAGTACTAAGTATTAAACCTTTTTAGTGACTCTAAACGGTATTGTTCTGTATCATAAGAATGACCAAAAATTTCGTTATCCTAAAGTAGGTACCTAGTTGACCTTAGATACCGCATTCCTTCATTTTTATTGTTAGGTTTTTAAATAACTATTGGATGCATTAAAATGTTTAATCATTTTCAATGCTCTTAAAATATGACCGTAGAATCCAAATTTAATTAGGTGCACCAATTTTTTGGGTAGTACATAGCTATGTAAATCTTCGTATTTAATTTTCTACTAACCTCTGATGGAACGAATATTAATTCCTATCAAAACAATGTAAAAGCGAAAATCTCGTTAAACTCCGTTTAAGCAGGACCTTCTTTAAGGTTTGTTTTAGTTGTTTATGAAAAAACAAAATTTATAAAAATATAACAATAGCATTTTCAGCAAACCCTGCTCGAAAATTTTGGGCTTATTAATTTAAAAACATGTCCTCTGGGAAAACACCAACACGAGTTTTAGTCGGGTAATTCTTAATAAAATCATTTTTTTTAAATCCTATTTTCTTGTTTAAAAAATTAAAAAATTGTGAGATGACAACTTTTGTGGACTCTAAATTTTATCCTCTTCGAACAGTGTTAGTTATTTGATAATAAAAACTATTTACCTTTGCCGAAATTACATTCATTGTTCGTGCGACGACCGTTACCATAGAAGGGAAGGCATCGCCTGTCACTGTCACGAGAGATTTTGAATAATTTTGTTACATATCATTTGTATTTTGTAAAAAATATAATAAAGATTTGTTTTACGTGAAATTCTTAAAATCTTCACTATAATCACAAAACATAAGTTGGTCCTTCGACAACGGATATCAAGAATCAGATGTCGCAGTAGTTAGATTTCTAAAGAATATAGAACACAGAAGTCGCAAGTGCAAGCCTTTGGTATTTTTGCTGCTGTTGCCGCCGACGTCTACTGAAATAGTTTTGGGATTCATCATAAAACAGGTCGGTGCGTTCCATGCTAATATTCCTGCTTTACCATACTAAGCTTTTATTTGACAATTTTTTTGACAACTAATTAATAATAATTAAGATTATGTTCACAATATTTTACCGTGTTTGGCACGTTACACGTTTCGAATGATATTATTTACTTGCGTTTGTAAACTTTACTACAGTTTTTAAACACTTAAAGGCATTTTAAGGTCTTTTTACACATTCGGGACGTCGATATTTAATTATTAGATTAAACTGTTTCGACTATATCGTTGCTGTACCGAACTTTCTGCACTACATTTTCTTAAACTATATTACATTCATTTTAAAATAAAGGCTTAGTTTGATATTTTTATTTCACAGAAAGTTGCATTATATTTACACACATAAATTATTTATTTTTTCACGCAATAACTTATTAATTTTTTTTTTCTCTTTTGTTCAGTTTGGTAAAACATGTCAGATACGTCCAAAGTTGCTCGTACAAGCACAAAAAGCTTGCTTACGCGTTTTATAAACTATTTTAACACTGTCAAAGATCATACAGATGTTGACATCACTGAGTTACAGCTCCGTTTAAACAGAGCCGAGGAACTCTTAGAAAAATTTAACGATGCGCAACTGTTAATTGAAACATCGGACCCAGACTGCGAAAATAATTATGATACTGTACATGCTATCGAAAGACAAAATTTTGAAGACAGATATTACAGCATAATTTCTGCTGTCAAAACATTTATTGAGTCCAAAACTGCTGACAGCAATACGCACTCTGGTGATGGTGGTTCGAATGGTAAAACCTCAATTTATAACTCTGCTACTGGCATGAAAAAACCTAACATTACACTGCCCCCGCTGAATTTGCCTACATTTGATGGATCATTTGATCAATGGTTATTTTTTCGCGATAGTTTTTTGTCTATTATTGACCAAAATAATGAATTAGACAATATACAAAAATTTCATTATTTGCGTTTATCGCTACGTGGGGCAGCGGCTGATATAATTAAATCGTTACAGATATCTGGTGATAATTACGCCATTGCATGGAGTTTACTTAATGAGCGTTTCGAAAACAGACAGCTACTTGTAAATTACCACATTAAGGCGCTTTTTAACTTAAATGCTTTAACCAAAGAATCTCGGGATGGTCTCAGACAACTTCTAGATGAAACGCAAAAACATTTACGCGCTTTAAACGTTTTACAATGCCCAACGGAACATTGGGATGACTTAGTAATATATCTTGTTAGCACCAAACTTGACAGCTCTACGCGTCGTGCTTGGGAAACACAAAACAAATCAGGTAAGTTACCAGTGTTAAATGAGTTATTTGAATTTCTCAAGGAAAGATGCCGCCTGCTGGAAACTCTAGATTCACATGAACATTCAAGGTCACATCAACCAAGGTACCCGAACCAAAATGAAAAGTCCAGAACCCACAAGTCTTTCTACAGTACTACAGCTGCTGATGAAAAATCAGATAAAATGAAATGTATTTTGTGTAATAAAGATCACAAAATATATTATTGTACTGATTTTATTAAACTTAACCCATTTGATAGGCTAAGCACTGCCAAGCGCTTACGTCTTTGCATAAATTGTTTAGGGGCTGATCATCCTACAAAAGATTGCAAATCTTTAGGATGCAGAAGATGTGGCAGGGTGCATCACACCATGCTGCATTTTCAGAAATCAGAAAATAAACCAAAACAAGATACACCAAACGAACAACCTAATGTCACAAATCACAGTTCACAATTTTCTCCTCATACAGTAGCTGATAACACTACAGATACACGAAGTAATCACACATCAAATCATCATACAAACGTAGCGTCAGACACGTTATTTTCGACACAAACATTACTTTCAACAGCATTAGTTAAAGTTTTTGACGTTTCTGGCAACGCACATCTTTGCAGGGTGCTTCTTGATAATGGCTCTAATTCGAATTTCATATCTGAAAAACTTTGTGACATTTTACGACTGCCAAAGAAACACATTCATACTACTGTATCTAGTATTAACCAGGCATCTCAAAATGTTAATTCAGTTGTTTCTATTACTTTCCAGTCCAACGTAAATAATTACCAAAAACAAATTTCTTGTCTAATTTTACCCAACATTTCGGGAAATCTGCCTCATACGTCTATCAATCCCTACATTTTAAACATTCCAAAAAACTTACTACTTGCTGATCCAGATTTTGGAAAGGCTGCTCCTGTGGACATGTTAATAGGAGCTGACATTTTTTGGGATCTTTTATGTATCGGACAAATTAAACTTGGCGACGGTTTTCCAACATTACACAAAACAAAACTAGGCTGGGTAGTTTCCGGTCCATTATTTTCCTATAGCTCACGTCAAGCTATACAACACTGCCATTTTACTGCAACTAATAATCTCGAGAACGAAGTTATTAAGTTCTGGGAAATTGAGGATTTTTCTACCAAAAAACATCTGTCTGATGAAGAAACATATTGTGAAAATCATTATAAACAAAATGTTACGCAAGGTTCTGACAATCATTTTACTGTAAAGATACCACTAAAATATTCTCCTGATATTTTAGGCGATTCCAAAACTACCGCAGTTAAAAGATTTTTATCGCTAGAAAGGAAACTTGAGAAAAATCCTGATCTAAAAAAGCAGTATCATGACTTCATTCAAGAATACATTGACCTAGGACACATGTCTTTATCAGACGAACAACATTCGGGTTTTTATCTCCCCCACCATTGTGTTCTAAAAGAATCCTCCACCACTACAAAACTCCGGGTCGTTTTCGATGGTTCTTGCAAATCTGACACTGGCTATTCCGTTAATGACATTATGATGGTTGGTCCTAATATTCAAGACAACTTAATTTTTATTCTTTTAAGATTCAGATTGCATAATTACTTACTCAGTGGGGACGTGACCAAAATGTACCGTCAAATTTGGATTGATGAAACGCAACGAGACTTACAAAAAATCATTTGGCGTTTCAATCCAAAAGACGACTTGTTAACCTACACATTGAATACCGTTACATATGGCACGGCCTCAGCTGCCTTCCTTGCAATCAGATCATTACATGAAGTCGCCTATCGAAACGCAGAAAAACTCCCTCATTTAGCTTCAATTATTCTTCACGACTTTTATGTCGATGATTTACTCACAGGATGTAATACTTTGGAAGAGTTACAACAAATCAAAGTCTCTCTTTCATCTCTACTACTTTCTTATGGTCTTCCTCTGAGGAAATGGATTCCAAATCATCCTTCTCTCTTGGAAAATTCTGAATCACACATATTGCGCATTGGAAATGAAAAAGAAAAACACAATAAGACACTAGGTTTAATCTGGGATTCATCTACTGACACGTTAAAATTCATTATTAATGATTCTGAAATGACTACTAAAATTACCAAACGTCACATTCTTTCTTGTACGGCACAAATCTTTGACCCACTAGGTTTACTGTCCCCAGTAACTATTACATCAAAAATTATTCTCCAAGGCATTTGGAAACTAAAAATTACCTGGGATGAGTCAATTCCTGCTAACTTACATACTATGTGGTCACGTTATCGCAAAGAGCTTACAAAAATTAATGAATTAGAAATACCTAGACAAGTTACTTGTCACAATCCGATTTCTATAGAATTACACGGTTTTTGTGATGCTGCACAAACCGCCTATGGCTCGTGTATATATATACGGTGCAAAGACATTTTGGGTAATGTAACTTGTAACTTATTTTGTAGTAAAACTAGAGTGGCACCTCTTAAAACTACCACAATTCCAAGGCTTGAACTTTGTGCTGCATTACTGTTGTCTGAATTGATTGACAAAGTTGCTTCTTCTATTAATGTCAAACTTCAAAGCATGACCCTCTGGTCTGACTCTACTATAGTTCTTTCATGGATAAAGACATCACCACACTTACTTCAAACTTTCGTTGCTAATCGCATATCACAAATTCAGGAACTTACTACACAACACTCATGGAAATATATAAATACTGCAGATAATCCAGCAGATTTACTTACTAGACCAATGAGTCCTTCTGACTTTATTAAATCGGATCTCTGGCTTAAGGGTCCCCCTTGGCTAGTTCTATCCGAAAATGACTGGCCCATTTACACTAATGTAGACAAAACATTAAAACAGATCGAACTCCCTGAACTCCGTATAAAGCCTACTGTATTCCATGTTACTGACAACTCTGATTTCATTTCCTGCTTTATTATGCGCTACTCTTCACTAACCAAACTTGTAAGAGTATTTTCTTATATTCTTCGCTTTATAAAGAATATATCAAATAAGACAAACAGGACGATCGGTAATCTAAGTACTGAAGAACAAGAAAGCTCTTTACTAAAATTAATTCAAAATGTACAAGAAAACTTCTTTCCTGAAGAGTATAATACGCTTTCTAACTCAAAGATTGCTAGCAGAAAAAGCAAACTACTTAATCTTAATCCATTTTTTGATAGCAGGACTAACACAATCAGAGTTGGTGGACGTATACAAAATTCACAATTTGACTATAATAAAAAGCACCCTATTGTTTTACCAGCCAATCATTACCTCACCAAACTAATTGCTAGACATTTTCACATTAAACTTTTACATGCTGGACCCCAAGCGCTGCTTGCTTCAATCAGGGAACAATACTGGCCACTGTCGGGCAGAAATCTTACCAAAAGGACTGTTCATGAATGCACGCGTTGCTTTCGTTTCACTGGTAAGAACCAACAATACTTGATGGGAAACTTACCAGATTCACGCATAACACCTTCTCGCCCCTTTACTATCTCCGGTATTGACTATGCCGGCCCTCTTTTAATACGTGATAGGAAAGGTCGCAACTATAAGACTACTAAGGCCTATATAGCTTTGTTTATATGTTTTGCTAGTAAGGCGGTCCATTTAGAAGTTGTCAGCGACCTAACCACAGAGTGCTTCCTTGCTGCATTAAGACGTTTCATGGCACGTCGAGGCAAATGTGCCCAGTTGTATTCTGACAATGCTACCACGTTCGTTGGCGCAAACAATGAACTGAAGAAATTTTTCGACACTTATTCTGACGAAATATATAATAACCTATCAATGGAATTTTATTATTCCTCGTTCGCCGCACCAAGGTGGGATCTGGGAATCAGGGGTGAAATCGGTAAAATACCATTTGAAACGTGTAATGGGTAATGCTCTACTAACCTATGAAGACTTAACTACAGTTTTATGTCAAATAGAGGCTTGCCTCAATTCCCGACCGCTGTATCCTCTCTCTACAGATCCTAATGATCCGAACCCACTAACTCCAGCGCACTTGCTTATTGGAGAGCCTTTAACAACTGTTCCTGACCTCAGATATACTGATTTAAAAGAAAACCAACTCTCACGTTATCAGCGACTGCAGCAACTTCTACAACATTTCTGGTCAAGATGGACTAAAGAATATGTTTCACATTTACAACATCGTGTTAAATGGAAAGAAAACTGTCAGCAGTACTTGAATCCTGGTACTCTAGTACTTGTTAAGGAAGATGGCCTTCCACCGCTCAAGTGGCAACTTGGAAGAATCACTCAAACACATGTTGGAAATGACAATATAGTGCGCTCAGTGACATTAAAGACTTGTACCGGGCATATTAAAAGGCCAGTGATTAAGCTATGTGTGCTTCCGAGTGAATAATAAATATGTGCTAAATTTCTTTGAAACCCTAAAGGCTTTCAAGGCGGGACTTTATGTTAGTTATTTGATAATAAAAACTATTTACCTTTGCCGAAATTACATTCATTGTTCGTGCGACGACCGTTACCATAGAAGGGAAGGCATCGCCTGTCACTGTCACGAGAGATTTTGAATAATTTTGTTACATATCATTTGTATTTTGTAAAAAATATAATAAAGATTTGTTTTACGTGAAATTCTTAAAATCTTCACTATAATCACAAAACAAACAGGAATAAGCAAATCACAATTAATAATAAAGTGTTACTGTAAAATCTACATTACTTACTTTAACATAACCTGCATATGCCATAAAACAATTCAGTTGGAAATTAAAAACATTTCTGTAAGATTTTTGAACAAGGTTCTTTGTAGTAGCCTGAATCAGTCAGTCGTAAATATATGTCAAAGGCTTGTTCATAATATACCCTTATGCATGGTTTTCAAGAAATTAAAAACAAAATTCGATTATAAGGCAATAATCTTCTCAGGAATAGCAGGCTTCCCGCTTTAATTAATAAATTTCGGTTACAAAAATTACAAAAAAGTTGACAAAACTTGTGTTTGCGACGTCTTTTAATTCTTATAAATACTCATATTGTCCCTTGCTACAAACTTTCACACAAATTTGATAATACCAAAAAGGAGTGAAACTGAAGACTTGTACTATAATGGGGCTATGAAATATACTCCTATCAATGTGAGAGCATCTAAAACTAATTTTTAGAAAGAGCCCTAAAATAAAGGAGTTAGCTTTTGATTAATTTGGGTTTGGATAGGGGTGAGACCCAAAGAACGGATAAAATGTTACAAATGTAGGGTCGCCGTCTTTCCTATTATTTGGGAAAAGCAATGTATAGCTGGAATTATGTTAGCAAATGGAGGAAATATTTAATACATTACGTTTTTAAGACGAGTTCTCTAAATTATCGTACATTTGCGAAGTATAATGGGGCTTGAAATATATACAGTAGCTTAATTCTAATATATAATTCTAATATAGCACCAAACTCTATACATTTTTGTAATATCTATAAATAGGTTCAATCAAACTCCATATTATTAATTACGTTAAGTTAGTTACGTTTTATAACTATTTTAAGTTTAGTTTTGTTTTTAACGTTATCTCTTCAACTAAGTTTCATTATCATCATTGGCTTACAATGCCTAGTGGGTATTCGCCTGTTCTAGCATCAGCTTTCATTCCTTTCTATCCCTGCCTTGGCCTTCCAGATTTTAATTCGTACTTTCGTCAGATTTTTATCTACCTGGTTTTTGAACATGGTTTTACGTCTGTCCTTCTTTCGGGTTCCAGCCGGTGTTTGATGGCATATGTGCTTTAGCAGTTCCAGCTCGTCCATCCTTTCTAGGAGGCCAACCACCTTAATCTATGGACCTTGATGGATCGTATAATGTCTAAACTGTAAGCTTACATTTGCCAAATGTTATACAAAATACAAGATTAATTTTACTGCAAATTATTATCTAAAAATTACCTGCCTCTCAAACATAAAAGAATGGTACTTCATAGAAGCCAATATTGTGACAGATATTTGAGAAGTGTGAATCATAGAATTAAGTATTGGAAAACATGGAAAGCGGTGTATCATAGAAGTCGGTATCGTGGCAGATGAAAGTAATATATCATTTGATAATGTGACAAATATAGAGAAAAGTGAACATTGCAGAGCTTTTTATGATAGGTATGTATATGTATTTGGGAGCGAAAATAATGCTATTTTATTATGTACTAGTGGTCATTTGAGAAACTAGATACACGACTATACTTATTAGGTTTGCTGATATTCGTATCACGTATTATTTTTTTTAGTTGTTTACATGGCCCATTCTTTTAAAAAAAGTTGTCATGACCTTTCAAGCTAACAAAGCGGTTTATTTTCTTTAGCTGTGGAGAATCTCTGTAGGTCCATTACTTTGATTATTGTTTTGTTTTGGAATCGTAGTGGGAGATATTTTCCTATGAACAGCGTATCAGGGTAAATGCCTTAGGGATCGCAGCTACATTGTTCTAATAAATCAGGGAAGAAGATCAGTTCTTGTTTCGGGACAAAGAGGGCTCCAACTACTTAATAATATATAAACATTTCAGTTAATTAAAATCGAGAAACCTTAATTCAGCACAACAGAACTTTAAAAAGTGGCTAGTTCTTTATTTTCCACGCTGTACAAGGTTTAATTTAAATGATGATGACTGCAAGAAGAATATTATCATTGGCTATTATTAATTTAGTTCCTGGGTGCTTATTTGGCACTACTTTTATTAAATTTTTCTAGTTAACCTAACATGTTTTAAAAGTAGGTACAAATGTTCATTTTCAGTACAATATCATAAGTTAAAGAGCATTTTGACGCATATATAGATCTGATAATATTTAAAGCTTCTTCACGTGGTAAAAATTGAACAGAATATTTTACATAAAACATTGAAGTATAGGCCTATAAATGAATAGTTGTTACCGGCAGCCTCCATTGCGCATTTTTATTTCATGAGCGCAACGAGAATTTTGCAAGCAACCATGTTAAAATACCAGTGCTGGGACCATCGCTCCGTACATCGAAATTGGGCTAAGTACTTTTTAAAATCTTTGTACAGTGCGCCATAGTGACTCATAAAGGAAAAGTGTTTATTCTGACTTTAACTTTGTTTAAAAGATAGCTTAAAGTACTGACACTCAGTCGCATATATTTAGAAAATCTTGCCGGTTTTTTCTTGCAGGTGGTGCACAAGGAAACATAGTGTTTTAATTATCCTGGTTTTTGGGTTTTGTTTAAACAAACATCACTTTTTTCAGTTACGTTTACACCATCTTCTTCATTTGGAGAGGATGACGATGAAGACGTCATGTTAAATCATCCAATATTTAGACACAACTGCAATGTACTGCAATGAGCAGTGCGTTAATGTGGCAACTCGTAAGGGACGTTTAACTTCGCTGGTCGGATTATTCCCAGCTCGATTACTGAGGTTAGATGACGCCCGGCACCATATACGTATTACTACTATATAGCCAACGACGAAAAAATGTTGAAGCAAAGACGTAGCATTTGGAAACAATTGCTAACCAGTCACGTGATGTCCTGAACATCTCTCATAAATCACCACGTGATTTGCCCAGCCAGTGAACTCAATACTACGTACCGTCCGCTAATCAAAACACCAAATACGACAACATGGTCGCTCGCGCCTGTCATATTCAAAAGTTCCAATTTGATTCTGACAAGCCTTCGATTTCGCCGTAGCGTTATTTTGTGAATATTTATTTTAATTTATAATAAAATATCAGAAAAACCAGTAAGTATAAATTATTATATAGTTACTTTAAAGTACAATATCGAAACAGAGTTAATAATATTTTAGATAGAAAATGAGATCTTGTTTCGCATGTCGACGCGACGGTCAGTTGAGAGAGACAAAGTGATTTTGCATAGGTAGGTAATTAATTAAGCAGATTTTGATTCTAATTATAATGTATTATATATAAATTAATGATTACAATAAATTAGACTTACGAATTTTGAGTTTTAATTCGAACTTAAATAATGTGTCTTTTCTTAGATTTTCAAACGATGCCTCGCTTTATTTACATAATGTTCTTACCCGTTTTGCCCCAAAATCTCAAATTAAAAATTAAAAATGATGTATTCACTCTTCAGCTTACATTCTTGTGAAGAATCAAAGAAAATAAGAGGGGATGATGAAGAATATCTGCCGCTAAAACTACAAGTAATTTTTTCACTTCTTGCTGCTTAAAACTGGCATTATCGGTACATTAGCTACGACAATATCGTAAATAGGATAATATTTTAATCTTTAATAAACTTGTAATCCGCTTTTCACAAATAAAAACACCTTAATCTTTACTTTTTAAAGGTAAAAAGGCAAAAAGGAAACCGACAAGCTTACATTTTAAACTGCTGTCAGAACTGACAGTGACAGTTCCGTCAAAACTTCAAAAGTGCTGAGACATCTCGTGGTACAAGACAAAAGATTTATCTTTGCTTGAACTTCAAATTTTAACAAGGGGTAGATGGGATGCTAACGATATAGTAGTAATACGTATATGCCCGGCTCTTGGATGGATGGCCATTTGGGAACGCCGTATCTCGCCGCTCAAAACAAGGAAGGTGGTAGAGGAATTCTTTCCGGCAGAGGTGGTATCACTCCATACATCCCCTTAAAGAGCTGGTGAAATCCCTACGGATGTTTCAGCTCTGGATGTGAGTCGGCCTTCCTAAGTACACGCACGGTACATGATACTTAGGCTTCAGTTTTCGTGGTATGTCAGAAAATAAAAAAATGATCTGTGTGGTGCGTTGTGAGTTCCTGTGTGCGCTATTGTGGACGTACAATAAGGCTGTTACCCTAAAAAGTCAAACGACCCTTGGAAAAATTCTTTGTATAGCCCATAATTAAAATTTGCTTTTCTAATGCCAGTGCCAGTAGAGTGAACTACAATTATTCCAACAGACAATCTTATATTGTGTTATTGTTAGTTTGGATTAAAATGCTCCATCGCGCTTGTCTCGACTTAAAAGCTTCAAGCTTCGTGAGTATTTGTTTTATTTCAAGTTTTTCTTTAGTAAACATAATTTAAGTATATAAAGCTTTCCTTATAAGCTAGAGATACAGCAAACAATTCACTTATTTAATGAATGCTCTGGAAATAGCCGAAAAACTAATCTTCTGGACTCGTTCAAAACAATTCTCTTAACTGCTCTATTTGCTATATAAGTTTATTATCCTAAAATAACATAGAGAGCATTTTTTATTTGCTTTAATACACTTATTTAACATTTTATTGTCGTGTTTTCTTTTAGGGAAAAGGACCCGTTATTGCCTAAGAGATACAGACGTCAAAACCTTCATACTTTTTTAATACAAATTTCGAGTCAATTTGCCATGTAAATCCGGTCTTAGTTACTTATGTCAAAATCCGGCTGGCTAACTCGTTACGCATTTACAGTGTGATCCAAAAAGTTTGCTACAAATGTGTAATTATTTATTAACGAGTTTATCGAAATGTAAGTATTGCGAAAGTTGGTTTATTGCTAAAAACAAAATTAACCGGTACCAGAATTGTGAAAAATCAAGTAGCATACATGGGAGAAATAAAAAATTGCTTGGGAGTAAAGTTAATATTTTTTTTGCAGTAGGCCATGAATTTAAATTTGGGCGTAACTCTTTGTTCTAAACCATCCTTCCTATTTTTTACAATAAGAATACTTATGCTCGTTGGATAATGTGGGACTGTGCGAAACGTAAATGACCATCTTGAAGTCGGGTCACGTGCTCTACCAGAAAAACTCTGGTTCCGGTCAAGGAGGTGTCGCTTTCATGATCCATAACGAGTTATTTATATAATAAGAAACTTAAAAAAAGATGCAACTTGCAAGAAATTCATGGGTATGCACCCACCAGTACATCGGAAGACAAAGAGATGGAAACATTCCTCAAAGGCATAACAAGGACATTCAAGCAGAAAAAATACACTTTATTAGTGCGGATTTCAACGCGAAACTGGGAGCGAAAGTAGAAGGAGATCCAGACAATGTCGAAATATTTGGCTTGAGAAATCGAAACCAACGCAGCAACATGCTTCTTAATTACCTTAGCAGGAAAATATGTACTCCCTAAACATCTTCTTTAAAAAACCCTTGCGAAGAAAGTGGACATGGAGAACACCAGACAGCAAGACAAAAAATGAGATCTACCACATCCTTGGTAACAACAAGAAAATATGCAAAGATGTTTCAGTGTTAAATTATTTTGGCAAGAGAAATAGGATGTTTTAGGTTTTTGCACCCGGACAGTATAGGGATGCTTATGTGACGCGTGCCTTGTTCTGTTAGAATTAGTCAAGAAAGAATAATAGCGACCCGTTTTTCTGAGCAAAATCCATGAAAATATCTGAAGGAAAGTGAGGTCACCAACAGTGAAGCGATAAGCGAGAAAAGGGAGTTTTCTTGTGAGGACTGGGTCATTGATGAGCCGAATGGCTCACTTTTAGATCGAACCAAAAATGTTAACAGTCGAAGGTTAGATCTTGTTTCAAAAATACAAAATAAGTTGGAAAGGGATGAATATTTTCTGGCTTGGTAGAGAAAACCAAGCTTTTTAGCAGTGAATGTGGTTATTGAAGTAATGTTTGTGCCAGTTGAGATCATATTTGAAAACGATGCGAAGATCGAGCGTTTCTTTGTTTGGGTTGGTTGTTCTCTACGCTTGGTCATCTATGTAGATGGGATTGCTGTTGCCACAGGGAGCAATTCTGGATTTAGGAGTCAGCATTCCAGTCTAAGATTAATTGGAGATGATTAAAAGAAGGAAGCTCTAGATTTGAGATGGAAAAATGAATACTGGGGAGGGAAGAATAATATCGCTGGCGTAACTGTAGATGAGACTGGTAATAGGGGCGAGCAGGCCATTGTTTTAAAGGAGCAATATAAATAGAATAGAAATTACAGAAATTTACAGGATGTTAGATGACTGAACGTCGATCATGACAGATATGCGTCAAATAGAAAAAAATCTGCAAGTACGTGGTTTTGGAGGAAGGTTGCAAGAAGGTAGTTTCTTAAAGACCGCAGCATACCATACTTAAGTCAAATTCCTTGAAAAAGTTAATCAAAAAGACAATTTGGAATTGGCTATAAAATTCGAGGGACTTGTTTAGGTTTTTATTGTCTATGGAAGGGTAAGGAGAGCAGCTGTAGATCTTTGGTGACGAAAACAATACTTCCTGACGTGGACGACTTTATGTTTCTCCAGATATTTAACTTGGAGTTAGTTTTAAGGAGATGCTGTACATGAGCAGTAGAGTGGGCCGAAAAAGGCGAAAAAAAATATTTTTGAAAATGTCAGTTGACATAGTAAAACAACCTAAGCTGATTTTTTTAGTTTTAAAAATATTTAGCCACGGGGGATGAAAATATTTTTTTTCATTGTGATATTTTGGGTCTGGCATAGCAAAAAAGTGATAGGGATCCACTCTCTAATGACACAAGAAAAATTTGTTTCAAATATTTTAATCTTTAGCAGCGATCCACAGCAATTAAAGTCGAAATATGCAGCTCTTCGCTTGAAAAAATGATGATTTATTTAAATCGAGCGTCAAAATTATATTTCTTATCATCACTTAGTCATCCCAGAACTCACCACGGGGAGGTGGCTGTATATCGAGTTCCTTTGTACAAATTGGTTTGGTATGATGCCAGCAATAAACCAATCGGCTCAGAAAACGAATTAGGTTCTTTTGTTTGTCCATGTAGTTGTTACAGCAGGTGACGTAAAGCTAATTCGCCACTGAAATGGTTTTTCAATTTAACCTTCAATTATTCTAATTACATCGCCTTTCCAGCCCGTACTGACCTTGGTGCTATCAGAGCCAATTAATTTGGCTGTGACCTCGGCTGTGACAGAATTTTCTTTCATATCGGATGGGATATTTGTGGCGACATTTACAGCACTGACAGGTGGATATAATAATAAGTGACCAAAATATTTGCTTCCTGGCTCTTCTGTTAAGGCTACATATTCCTCCTCTATAACAATACGGCGGCCTTCAATTTGCATCATGGTTTGATCTTATCCACCATCAAAATATGTGGCTTCAATGTATTTTATTTTCTCGGTAGCCTTTTCTTGTACACGCACTTTTTTTGTAATCCTCGACGATCTTATTTTTGTCCACTAGGTTAACTGGGTTATCTGATGAAACAAGTCCAAAATCTTCCAGGGCAATGGTTCCAATTTTGGCTACTGTTCGGCTTAATGTATTAGTCATATCACCAATTTGGACAATATTTGGCAATGCAACTCTCATTTGGTTGGATATTTCTTTTGGTATGTTTCTTTTCTGTAGCTGTTGTTGTAAAGGATAGGAGCACTTGAAGTCTTGGTCTTTAGTCAAGTCTTCTTAACTGGATGAACTACCTTCTACATTTTCAGTAGGTGAGCTAGAATCAGACTTCTGAGTACTTGCAGTACTTGTCGAAGGGATTGAAGTTTGAGGCAGACCGAGCTTTTCTTATCTTTTCTTATTTTTAGCAGTTATAGTTTATTATATAGTTTATCTGTTATTCGAATTTTTCTTTAATTCCTTTGGTCCCCTAAAAAATCTTGTTCTAACAAGGGTATTTTGCAGAGCTTTTCACACCCAAGCAAGAATCGAAATCACTGTATTTGCAAGAAGAAATGTCAAAAAGTTTTGTGATTCCAACTTTAAATGGCCCATTTTCCTTAGAATAAATAGAGATTTTTGGGTTTTTAGGGGTTTTCTTATATTACTGTATATTTTATGATATGCTAATATCATTGCTATTACGCGATGGCGGGATTAGCTAACAGTTGGTAGTGAACCTCGTTTCCATATATTTTATTTCCAACTTTTTTTGCAACGTCAAATTCAGGCGGATGTGTGCTCGAATTTCCCTTAATCTGCTGCCTTGTAAACAAATAACGACAAAACATATCTTCAATAGTTGGTAAACAACTTTCATAATCCAGGTCGCAGGCAGTACCAAATATTCGATGAGTGTCTGTTTTCCCGATTTTATTTTTACCCATATTGTTTTTAAAATCGGCAAATGCAGAAACAAGACACCACAAAGTTTGATAGTGTCCAAATTCTACTTATTGTAACATTCACGTTTGTTGCACTTGCGTATTATTATAATTATAACTAAACAACACGTAAAGAAGGTTTAAACATAAAAACAAAACACCACAACGTCTGATTATGTGTCCAAATTGCACTTACAACAACAACTTTTATTGCACTTGAATATTATTACTATACCACAGATTACTCCTACCAGATGCGAATCTTACGCTTTCGACGGTGGCTCAATTTAGAGAAATTATAAGGTGGCGATGCACCTTATTATTTAGTCTGTCGCCGAACGGTGAATTCCTCGCTGTCAGCGTGTGCGAGCGTCTCCGTGGAATAGAGAGCAGGCTAATGTTATTACATCAGTTTTGTTGCGTTGATTTTATGGTTTAAATTGTGGTTGTACTAGGTTGTAGTGTAATTTTAATAAACGAGATACGTTTTTGTATTTGTTAATGATATAATTTTACATAAAATGCGACACAATATCATGTTTTAATATTTTAAAATATAATCCATAATTTCTCTGAATTAAAACATACCAAACTCGTGGAAAATTCCATTCACGGCATCGACGCTCGAATCGACCGGGCCGCTCTGTCCGTAGCGCCAAGACCGCGGAATCCTGGCATAGGAAAGTTATTAAGAGATTCGCATCTGGTAGGAGTAATCTGTGACTATACGTAGAATTCTGTAAAACGCTTTCTCGGTTTGGTGTAACACCACAACACGTTCTTACAACGGTTAGGGCCCGAACAGACGGGACACTCCGTGGCGACAGCGAATGGCGCGGCTCAATCGCGAGTACCCGCTTCTCTGTGGTCGGTCGCTCGTGTGAAGTGGTTTGGCGACGCCACTTTTGTTTTATATCTAGTGACCACACCAATTTTAAATTACCTTTGAAATGGATTCTGATGAAGAAGTACCGACTACTCCTAGCTCTTCTTCTGCGACGTCGACGGCGTAAAAGACAATTATTATGGAAGAATCAACTAACAGCCGAAAGAGTGGTTTCTGGACAGTATTATACATTAATGGCCAGATTCAGAGGAGATTGCCGAGACCACTGTATAATACAATCAAATAACGACTGAGGAAGGTGGCCGGTGGCGTGGCTTGTCTGGAATAGTCCAAGTTATGCTGTCGCCGTCACTAGTGGCGGGGACGAGCTTCTTCGGTCGACAGCCGCGCGCCAATCTCGCTCGTCTGAATGGATTTTGAAAGTAAAATACTTTTTAAATGGCAAATACGGAAACCCGACTCTGTTCGGGCTCTTAAAGGCACACTGTCGCAATCCTTTGAATCACGCATCTAAGTGGTACCACAGATTTACCCACACCAGATACGTAAGTTTGGCGAATCAGCAGTATAAGTTCTTGTGACCTTGTGGGAGTGTACGGCAGCTAGTTACACCAACGAAGGCAAATAAGGTTGTCAGTCATTTGCTCTAAACAACGTTTGTTGGGTAAATAGATTATTTTTTTCAAAAAATTGTACGCTTTTGGTCCTAGAAAGCATAATGTTAGTGCAAACTGCTACACAACACACCTAGTACAAAATTATAAGTCTATAAGAACAAATATAACACTAATTTTATAAAGTATTTTAAGTTCATTAACTGCCGAAATAACACAAAGCCACGCACTAAACAGTAACGAGGTGCTCGTGCAGCCACTACTTGATGTCGCGGAGCTCACTGACTATAGCAGTTGCCGATTAACAATTGAAATAGGGTGTGGCCACAGCAAAGGCGCGTTCGCCGTTTATAGTTTCGTATCTGGTGTGGGTAAATCTGTGGTGGTACGCTGCACACCTGCCACGTGACAGCAATTTGATGCAGGGACGTCTTTATATTTATTGAAGTACCCTCTTATTTTGTCAGTGCCGGGACGCAGCTAAACATTAAGATATTTTTCCAACATTTTATTTTTCGACCATAAGTGAACGGTCAAAGCCGTGAAATTTCGAAATTTACTCTTTTTAAGTCACCAGCTAAAGTCACAAGCTAAAGATTAAAATATTTGAACCAATTTTTTTTTGTGTCATTAGAGAGTGGACCCCTATCACTTTTTTGCTATGCCAGACTTAAAATGTCACATTGAAAAAAATATGTTCATCCCCAAGGGCGCGGTTAAAATATTTTTTAAAATTGTGAAAAAAAATCAGCTTAGTTGTCTACCCACATTACAATTTTTTTTATTACGTCAACTGACATTTTCAAAAAAAAATTTTTCGGCCCACCCTAATGAGCATTCTTTCAACTATCTGGAAATTACCTTAAACCTTCTTCCAGATTTTAAAATTGTCATCTACTCTCCAAATATTGTTGCAGGCTACAAGAACATCTGCAAATAATGTTAAATCATGCAGATGTTTGTTATAATAAATCCATTTAAATTAAATATATCTGAGGGCATTTCCGTTCAAATTTCATTATACCATTGGACATAATGATTAAATTTAAATTAGTGATGATTTGGAAATTTCCACATCGAAATGGGTGGACAGAAGACTGTCATTAATTAAATTTGGTCAATTTGAAAATGATTTAACTTCCGCCTAATTGATCCATATACATGAACATTTTAGAAAAACAATTATTAAATTACTACATTAGGATTATACATAGGACGTAGACCCAAATTCAATCGTGTAAAGTACAATGACGTTGGTGCCGGCGGAGGGAAAACTTTTAGTTAACCACTGGTTTTTAATGAAGTCCCACGAGGCTCGAGAGAGATGGCGACGCAACAATCTTTCCGCCGGCACCAACGTCATTGTACTTTACACGATTGAATTTGGGTCTACAGAAATTTCCTTTTTTTGTGTAAAATGCTGTTCTGTAATGCAAATGAAAATGAAGCCCATTGGACTTTAAAGAAAGAAATCCTACTTAGGTACTTTTAGAAAATTCTCAACATCAAAAAGTTAATTACTACCTACCTATAACATAAATAAAACAAGAGATCACCTGTTTAAACCAACAAATAAATACATCAGTTAAATGCCCAGGAATTAATGCTTTACTAATTTATAATGCACATCGCTAAGCGCGGACGATATTCTGTTAATAAAACTATTTCTTTCGCAAATTAAGAAACAAAAAAAAATTACACGGCATCATTAAACTCGTCAATATGCGTCCATATTTGGATTACACAGTGTTGTTCCGTGGCTTCAAATTTTTGTACCTTTAGGTTTATGTAAATTGTACTAATTTGGGTAAAATTTTACCAAATAATAAATAAATGACAGTATAATAAGTTCATGAAAAAAGTTGTTGTATTTATGGTAATATATGCAAGTAGTTGAATTAATTTTACTGGCAGAATAGCGTACCAAAAAGTTAAAAGAGGTACCATAGTACCAATGTTCTCTAAAATGCGCCAAATTTGGTATAAAAGTACACTCTGGAACAACGCTTCTCTAACTTCTCTTGCCGGTCGCCTTAACACGCACGCACTAACTTTGTTCCAGAGTGTACTTTTGCACCAAATTTGGCACATTTTAGAAAACATTGGTACTATGGTACCTCTTTTAACTTTTTGGTACGCTATTCTGCCAGTAAAATTAATTCAACTACGCATATATTACCAAAAATAAAGCAACTTTTTTCATGGAATTATTATACTGTCATTTATTTATTACTTGGTAAAATTTTACCCAATTTGATACAATTTACACAAACCTAAAGGTACAAAAATTTGAAACCACGGAACAACATTCTGTGATCCAAATATGGATGCATATTGACGAGTTTAATGATGCCGCGTAATTTTTCTTGTTTGGTTCCTGGGCATTTAGCTGATGTTTTATTTATGTTATAGGTAGGTAGTAATTAACATTTTAATATTGAGAATTTTGGAAAAGTAAGTAGGATTTCTTTCTTTAAAGTCCAATGGGCTTCATTTTCTTGTAACCTTGAGCGATGAATAAAGATTACTTTACTTTACATTACTTAATGTAATAAAAATATTATTTATTCAAACTTGTTACATAGAAATATTGTTAAGAGACCTGGCAACACAACAACCTAACTTACTGCACTTTTGTTCTTTGTATGGCCATGTGTTTCATTATAATTGTGACGCAGTGATTAATTTTTTTTTTTTGAGGAGCGATAACTTATTATTGTGAAGCACCATTTATGACTATTTTTCCCCAATCTGAATTCATATCAGCGGCTTCAATATATGCAGTAAATTTCATAACACTCTGTATGTATATAGCAATATAACAATATAATGCATCAGGTAGTGTTCAGTTTTTTACATTATTCTTAACATCTATTTAAACTTAATATAATATTTTACTAGAGATTTAAAGTACATTTTAAGTAACTGCATTATATTTTCATCCCTTATAAATTATGGCATTTAAAAAAATGTCGAATTGAGTTTTTCCTACCCCTTTTAATGAACTCCACAAAGGGAAAGTTGCTATTGAATAAACATAATCAGATACCGTCAAAAGGTAAACTTATCAAACCAAGAGGTACTGTCAAAGCATGGGACCAAATTTAAAACAATTATCATGTTTTAGTGCTTTCCCTAAAATTTTGTTATATTGGAGATATCAGCGATGATTCGTTCTTTTGAAAAACCCTGTATGTAGGCATACACACAGATAAGTCTGAGTTAAACTAGATAAAATTTATTTTATTATATACTGGGATTGCCACCCTCTATGTAGGCAAGCAAATATGCTTTTATTGAAGGTTATAATCCTTAGCGATATGGAAAATACTACACCGTGGTACTTTTGCAAAGCAATGGGCTTAGTATTACTGCACAATAAGTCAATTAAAATGCACACACACAACAAATTACGTCAATTAGATCGATAATATCAAAAATATTAAGGTTTAAACTTCGACTAAATTCAAAAAGTATAGTTTCCAGCCTGACGTCACCCTATGAAAAACAACTGAACACAACGAGCAATATGACGGCTCAAAATTAAGGATACGGCAACACCGCCAGTTGTCCTATCGGTCGTTTTAGTACTGACATTAATATTACCTCGAAAACCAATCCACTGTGCATGGAATTGTGGGAAAATTTTTGCAACGGTGTCAACGCTTAATTTATATGTTAATTTTGGGCCGCCCACCGTGGAACTACGTTATCAGAGGCCAGCTCCCCTTTTTATAATGAGCGATGTTCAATCGCTATTTTGAGGTTAAATTTGATGAGAGAAAATTCTGATTTTTTGGATTTGAGCTCTTCGAATGGAGAACTTTCATATTATGAAGTAAAAAAAAAATACTTGTAAGCCCATTGGCGATTTATAGCAAAAATAAACTGAACTGAAAACATATTTTTAGGGTGCTTGGGTTTGCTTGGGGAACTGTATTCAGTTTGAAGCTAGGTTAAAACTAAAGCTTATAATTTTTTTGTCAAATAGTTTTTTAAGTTTTTGCCACACACAGACAGGCAGACAGACAGTGCAGTGATTCAGGTAGAGCGACGGAAATGGGAAATTATCAGAATTTTACGCGATGAATCGAGAATACAGTGGTATTTAAGGCGGTTATATTTAAATTTCAATGTCAGACTAATCGGTGACGTCAAAAGTGTGATGGCTTTAGTGGTTTATGGTATTTACCCCTCAGGTATTGCTTGCTATCGCTTCTGTTTTGTAATATTTGTAACTTTTAATTTAAGATACCAAAATTGTTAAACCCAAAGCAAAAAATCCTTATATCCTTACCATAGAACATGTTTTTTGAACATTACAGTTCTTTTAATGGGAAAAGTTTCTGTAACGATATTAAATTTCTGTATTTCAGATTATCTTAAACTACGTTTAACAAGACAAAAGAAATTCACTAGAGAACCCTAGCCGTATGCCTATAATTGAGTTTAGTTTTTCCATTTATACGGAATGAAAAAGCAACATGAAAGAGATATGTGGAGGTTGTTGAAGAGACCAATACAAAAAAAGTTGTGGTGACATTTGTAATTACATTAAAATATTAGCACAAACAACACAAAATCAACATGCTGTATCATAAATCAAAGTTTTCCGTCAATCAAGAAATAAAAGTTACATAAACAGCTAACGGTAAATACCAACGTTCAGATTCACTAAAAAGGTTTGAGATTTAATACTTGATTCAATCTTCAATTGAGTGCCAGCTCGAGCGACGAACGATTCGGCATCATTGCAAAAGTCTAACAAATCAAAATGCAGGGAAATGATGCCTATGTCACAAAAGTTTAACTCGATTTTTAGGTTGGGTTTGATACCAAAAAATTCCCAAACAAATATTTTGCACTTCATTTTGACCATTAATTTTAAGAAGCCAATAAAAGAAAGTGTGCCAACCCAAGCAAACCCATTAAATAATTGTTGATTTTTTGTTATAAAATATAAAATGTTATAAAATTAGCAAACCGTTTTGTTTCTAAAATTACCAAAAGAATTTTTTACAAATAACCCTCGAACATGGGCAAATGCTCCAAAAACCTATAATATATATATATATATATATGTATATATATATATATATATATATATATATATATATATATATATATATATATATATATTATATATATATATATATATATATATATATATATATATATATATATATATATATATATATATATATATATATAATTTGCACCATACACCCTTAACTAAAATAACAATTAAATTAAATAAAATTATGTATTTTTATTTCTACACTTTTAGCCATTTCCTTATCTGCTTGTTTTTCCGATCGTTCGGCAAGGAACGCTTCTGCACAACGGACGCCGCTACACAACTGACAATCTTTTTTCTCCTTTAGTGTCCGCTGTTGAGAAGTTTCACTGTATTTTCAGGAAATTATGTTTTATTTTTTGTTATTAATGCTGAAAAATCTTAATAAAACATTGTTTTAGCCAAATACTGGGTGTTTAAGAATTTAACATTTTGAGCTGAGAATTCGAAACACTCTGTGGAGTGCGTGAGTAGTGTCATTAACTGAAGCGTTCGGCCGAATAACGGTCTATGTTACAAATCTGAAGTCTTTACTATCGACTAAAGGAAAGACGTTTTAATATTTACAAAGAAATAAATGTTCGTTAACGTCTCTTTAAATAGATGTAGCTGTCGCTGCTACGTCATATTTCACGAATCCGAACAGGCGATTTCGGGTTGGAATAACGGTCTATGTTACATAAAAAATCTTTTCTGTGAGAATTTCCGTGGAAATACAAATATTGGTGGAATAACGGTTTATCATTTCCGCTCATGACTTTATTAAAATCAATAGATTTTTGGGTTGGGTTTGATACCAAAAAATTCCCAAACAAATATTTTGCACTTCATTTTGACCATTAATTTTAAGAAGCCAATAAAAGAAAGTGTGCCAACCCAAGCAAACCCATTAAATAATTGTTGATTTTTTGTTATAAAATATAAAATGTTATAAAATTAGCAAACCGTTTTGTTTCTAAAATTACCAAAAGAATTTTTTACAAATAACCCTCGAACATGGGCAAATGCTCCAAAAACCTATAATAACTTTCTCAAGAATGCTGCTTACTGAAAACAGACCTCCGCCTACGGCTTCGGTCTGTTTCCAAGCAACATGCTTTCGAAAACTGTCATAAGATTTTTTATATTATCGATATCCTTGGGTTATTAATACTGAAAACAAGTAATTGTATATTTTTGTATCGCCGCTAATAATACACTTAATAAAATCATTTACAAAGTAAGATGTTACAAAAAATAATACTGGAGTTTTTATTTAAATTTAAATTGTTGGATTGTTAATACCCTCCAAAAAGTCTTTCATATTTTCGGCAGGAAATATTAGGTTTTTAAACACCTAGTATTAGGCTAAAACTAAATTTTAATTAAGTCCTATTAGTGCAGTGAAACTTCTATTAAAGGATACCTCTCGACAATGGACCCTTTTACTAAATGGACCCTTTTTAGTCACCAAAGACTCTTTATGTAGGTATCCATATAAAATACCTCTTAACAACGGTCCCTTTTAACGACAGTTCCGGACAAAATTTTTTATGATTTACCCATATTTTACTTTTAACATTTACCTTCCAACAACGGACAATAAGTGCCTATTAAAAATATTCAGATCTACGTATTAATCATAATTTTGTTGGAAAAACCTCCCGACCCAAAAGTAGGCAGATACCGAATGTCTCAGGACTTAAGGTATGTATTAGTACTATATCTGCCTTTTCTTTAGGGACTATAGGGACTAGGCACTTTTAAATCCAAATTTCTAATAAAAATTTAATTGACGACTCTGAAATACCCTACATGTAATTTAATAAGCATTTTGTGAATTTAGTTTTATTTGACTATTCAAAGAATAACAATGTCGAAACAAGAGAAAGTTTTTGAGTTTGGAAGAGAAATTATCGGGGGTAATACCACAAGTGCATCAAAATTACTCATAATTCTGCTGGAAAGCGTGTTGTATTATGCAATTATTTTCATTTTTGATTAAATCCGAAAGAGCCCGACTCCAAAGAAGGAGGGCTTTTTCGAGAATTAATCAACAACGAAAATAACCGAATGCATTTTCTTAAGACAGAATAATCTGGTTATTTCTGATGCACGAGTGGTATTTGGTGGAATATTTCCCGAAAAATCGTATTTCATATCTTAACATAAAATATTAATGTACAATAATAACATAAGGAACAACAAATTTATTTTAAGTTAAATAACAGTGAAGACAAGTATTAATAAAATATATACTTAAAATTAGAAATAAAATGTGCTTCGCTAAAAGTATAATCATAATAATTTACAATATGATTTTGTTCAGACGTGGCCGTGGTTTGCGGCTGCTGCTGCTGAAAAGATTCTTCAAAATCAGTATTTGAAGATAAGATGAAATGAATTAATTGTTGTTTGCCAACTCCGCTCTTAGCTAATTTGGAAACTGCTGTTGCTCGCAGAGAGTGATTGATATATTGGTAAATGATGGGTTTGTATGATTGTTAGTACACAGTAGTAGTACAAAATTTGATTATGATTGAGAGTTACTGTGGAATTATTGCTGTAATTCTTGAGGGGAATTATCGCTGTAATTTTGCGAAAGACCACACCTCTTATGGGGTTTTTAGTAGGGACATGAGGGAAATATTCAGTGATAGAGTGCTCTGAGAAGAACAACTAAAGGGATCGGGTTTAGACCGAAAATTTTGAAGTCGGAAGGACTCAAGGGCGTGAGATTTAAAAAAAAAGACAGAACTGAAAAAGCTGAAAATTATCGAGTTTGTTGCAGCGCAAAAAATTTCTCAATGTAAATCAATTGTTTATTTATTTTTTGGATCAATGGCTCTGGTTTAAACCAAATGGCCAGCTCTCATTTTTCTCCTTCAATCTACTTTAATTAAATTCAAAATTGTAAAAAATCATAGTCAAAAGAAACAAACTTACGAAATTTACGACTTCTTCAAAAAATAATTATTATAAATAATATGTAGGTACACGTGTATAACAAGAGTACATATATATATATATATATATATATATATATATATATATATATATATATATATATATATATATATATATAATAATTTGCACCATACACCCTTAACTAAAATAACAATTAAATTAAATAAAATTATGTATTTTTATTTCTATACTTTTAGCAATTTCCTTATCTGTTTGTTTTTCCGATCGTTCGGCAAGGAACGCTTCTGCACAACGGACGCCGCTACACAACTGACAATCTTTTTTCTCCTTTAGTGTCCGCTGTTGAGAAGTTTCACTGTATTTTCAGGAAATTATGTTTTATTTTTTGTTAGTAATGCTGCAGAATCTTAATAAAACATTGTTTTAGCCAAATACTGGGTGTTTAAGAATTTAACATTTTGAGCTGAGAATTCGAAACACTCTGTGGAGTGCGTGAGCAGTGTCATTAACTGAAGCGTTCGGCCGAATAACGGTCAATGTTACAAATCTGAAGTCTTTACTATCGACTAAAGGAAAGACGTTTTAATATTTACAAAGAAATAAATGTTCGTTAACGTCTCTTTAAATAGATGTAGCTGTCGCTGCTACGTCATATTTCACGAATCCGAACAGGCGATTTCGGGTTGGAATAACGGTCTATGTTACATAACAAATCTTTTCTGTGAGAATTTCCGTGGAAATACAAATATTGGTGGAATAACGGTTTATCATTTCCGCTCATGACTTTATTAAAATCAATAGATTTTGGAATTTCGCTTCTTTTGAAAAATTACTAAACTGTAACATAGACCGTTATTCGGCCGAATGCTTCAATTTCCAA
Organism: Philopedon plagiatum; assembly: GCA_963971165.1. Classification (NCBI taxonomy): domain Eukaryota; kingdom Metazoa; phylum Arthropoda; class Insecta; order Coleoptera; family Curculionidae; genus Philopedon; species Philopedon plagiatum. The sequence continues at coordinate 106,623,984 of OZ020191.1, read as the reverse complement.
TTAAAATTACGCTTTAGGAACATCTTTTTTAACATTTTACTTTTCCAATGGTTTTATTAAGTGAATTATTAGAGAAGATGCACAAAATATACACTAACTTGTTTTCTAGTCCATATACGGAAAATTTTACTGTAGTACATTAAATATATTCAGAAGTGTATTTGCTGTATCACTCTAATATTTTTTACTGCATTATAATAGCACTTTTTATCAAACCAACTTTTCGCCATACGTACAAATAAAACAAGATAACATCTTTATATAAGTACGTATAAATCAACTCATCGTGGCATAAACGTATGTATATACACAGTACACAGTTATTTCATATAATACAATACTCTTACCGTACAATCCGAATCCCCAACGTAGCAAAAATCTCCTGAAGCGGACGTGGGAACCCACAAGTGGTCGCCATTGACTGCCATTTCTCCCCAATCAGGGGTGCTCCGCAAAGATCGCTCAGCCGCCCCCGAGAGTGATTTTCTGCAACAAAAGAGAAAAGATTTGGTATTTTCATTCTAAGTGCATGAATTTGATTTAGAGAAAATATTTATGGAGCTAAGAAATGTATAAAAAAGCAACATGAAAATTTGCAGGCAGATTTCATGTCATGCGGTGCTTCTTTGAAACAGGCGATGAATAAACGTGGTATTTTAGAACAAAACCTACAACAACAAAAAGAAATACAGTATAAAAATTAGGATAAACGTTTGCCTTATTTTAGGATAGTTTCTGCTAAAGGTGTTCGCGACATTAACAAAGTCTTAACTAATAAAAAGAAATAATCAAATTCTAAATTTTGTAAAAAGGCTCTTCTCTGTTGTTTTCAAAAATATCACAAACCTACCGATGTGTCTATAAAAAATTAATAGCGTAAGAGCAAGCGATGTCAAAACCTATGTCATTTTTCAACAAAAATTTCGAGTGCCTTCGTTTTGTAAAGCCAGTTTTAGTAACTAATTTGAGAGTCTACAGTGTGGTCCAAAAAGTTTTGCAAAAAATGTGAAATTATTTAATTAATGAGTTTATCGAAATGTAAGTATTACGAAAACTTGGAACATACCTAAAACAAGATTGACCGTTATCAGAATTGTGAGAAGTTAAGAAACATATAAAAGAGAAACAAAAATCGCTCTTGAGTTTTTGTCCCAGATTATGCGCTGAGTTTAGTATATTACATCATATGATTCAAACTGTTTCCCAAAAAAATATATATATGCAATTATGTTAGGCTATTTTATTTGACTATGCAAAAATACAGTGTGTCCGAAAAGTCTTAGTATGGGCAAATTTCTTTGCTATTAGAATCTAAGGCTAGAGACACCAAATTTTAGGTTTATCTTATTGGTTAATAAATCTATTTCTTTATATATTTTTTAACTTTTTGAACCCCCTCAAGGAGTGACGCTAGGAAGTTGAGGTCAAAATTTTGAAATGCAACCCTATGCCGTGTGGTACCTCATTTTAAAGGTCTTCTAAAAAGAATCGTTTTACCGTAATCTTAATTCGTTTTCAAATGGCAAGCCTTTAAAAATTAAAAAGCGTGAAAAAAAATTAAAAATTAAAATACCCACCTCTATTTCTCTTATTACTTTAAAAGTTGTTCAAACTAACCAGCATGAACTTTTTGGCAGTAATAAAGTCGGTTTGGGAACTCACTTCTCACATTTTCAAGAATGGCAGGTGTTACTTCTTGGCAGAGTTCCAAAATCGATTTTATTACTGCCAAGAAGATCTTGGTGGTCATTTTAAACAATTATTAGAGTAATAAAAGAAATAGAGGTATTTAAATATTTATTTTTTTCACGATTTTAAATTTTTATAGGCTTGCCATTTAAAAGCGAATTAAGATACGGACTTTGGGTTTGCGGTAGAATGTTTCTTCTTTGAAGACCTCTAAAACGCAGTAACACACGGCATATGGTTGCATTAAAAAATTTTGACCTAAACTCCCTAGCTTCACCCCTCAAGCGGGTTGAAAAAGTTAAATTACACAACAAGTAGATTTATTAACCAATAAGCTGGGCTTTTAGTACAAGGCGCGACATCTATTAGGGAGATGCTAAACGTATCAGAACGAGAAGCCGCTAACACTCTACTAATCTAGAGTATTAAAACACATAGAAAAAAGCCATAAACATCTAGATTAGTAATGTTCAATATACTGCAGTACCTATTTTATTTTTTTTTATTTGTAGGTAAATAATTTCTCGGCACATTATTAAAAAACCTTCCTTAATTAAAAAGTGTATTTTGCTTGTTGCGTTGATATCACTAGTTGCCCACAAAATTTTGACCCACCTGTAAAAAAACTCACGAGCCGCACCGGGATGATTCCCTTACTTCGGAGGTCACGAGCGGCCCCTGTCAGGAATATCTCAACGAGTATTGTACTGTACTTCCCATGGACGTCTATCGTATAGTATTTTTTTTAATACTATTTTTATTTATTTTGTGATTTAAAAGTGAATGTTTGAAAATTAGATCCTTCGACTAAAAAATCAAAATCTGAGAGACTTTGCATTCAATAGTACCTAATAACTTTTTACAGTTTTCATGGCGTGTGGTTTTCGTGGTGTGTTGGCTTGTTGTCAAGTCTGAATTGTTAGTAAATACTTTTAATATTTTTGCATGTCATAGGTGTGTTTGTATTTTTATTTATAAATGTTTACTTATTTCAGTTCAAAGGTAAAGTTAAAATTAGGTCAAAAATAGCCCATTGTATCGTTTTCAATTAACAACTACTAAAAGCAATGAATTTATCATGTTACTATTGAAATCTAGTCCGGTACATGTTGCCTAGCAATACTTACCGGTCATGATATTGCAATAGTATATTATTTAACGAGCGGTAATGTAGGTCATAACTCACGCAGATGAAGTTTGCAGCACGAGCCGCAGGCGAGTGCTGTAATTCATCAAGTGAGTTATGACCATTACCGCAAGTTGAATACTATACTTTATCTACGACTATAACAATAAATACTAAGATACAAGTACAATAATTAGGTATTGACTTAATTTGAAAACGTCAAAATTATTCGAGTGACATTACTTCCCTCAATAACAATAATGGACTGTTTCCTTTCGGCCAATCGGCTTGTACAGAGCCACCTTGATAATCGGTTCGTAAATCTTTTCCGATTTATTATAGTGAGTTATAGCAGTGAGTTATTATAACTCATGTTGTTTGTTTATAGATACTATTAATTGTTCAAAAGTAGTTGAATAATTAATATATAATTTAATAGGAGTAGATAAAACTTATTTACTGGGCTCAAATTACTAACATAACTAAATATATACCGGACAGTATGAAATAAAAATATTTACAGGTTCGGATTGTTTATCTTTAAAAACATAATTTTGCCAACTTTTAATTTAAACATTGAATGGTTTTTCCAATTACGAATAATTTTGAGAAATACATCTCACATTTGCATCTAACATAGGTTCGCAGTTGTATCTAACAACTGGGAACCTATGTTTTTAACAAAAAGAAATTGCAAAAAAAATTGTATCATATTTATTATTAAAAAGCTTGAAAGAATTGACGACATACAACTGTCTGACCCAACATTGAATTTTCAAAACAGTAATGAAAAAGTTTCCCACATGTCAGCAAGTTTATGGGACTCGGCCGAAATGTGGCTATTCAACCCAAAGTTTCAGTTTAGCTCTAAAAATCTAGCAATCGTTTCCGGTTAAACCTTAAACTACGAATAACGTCAGTATTTTAAACTTTGTGCAGCAAATTTAATAGAAGTTTCTTTATAAAATTCTAATCGATTTTAAAATGCTGCAAAAAGTATTTCATTTGTTTTACATACAATGTTTTGAGTCTAATGTAAGTTTGGATGTCGATTTGTTGGAAACAATAAAAAGATAACAAAATTCTGTAAAATATATTAATAGGTGGAATTAAATAAAAATCAAAATTTCAGTTTGACATCTCGGCATCATTAAATCGCTGTATTAGTAGCTATTTTTGATTTGAAAATCAGCGATGTATTACATTTTAAATTTATATTTGTTTAAACAAATTGTTTTATAACTAATGATTGAATAATAGTGTGAATTTATTATTTATTACTTTATATGTATAGCAGCATCCATAAAGTTCGCGACATATAGAAAAAATTGAATTTTATATTTTTAAGCAAATGTTTTGGTATTCTTGATAAAAGTTCTTGCCAGGCGCGGCCCGCAACGTTTTAAAGTTGTATATCTACAATCATACAAAAACATTTTTTACTGTATGAATAAAAAGTCGCGATTTCTTCATTTACCCATGCCAAGTTCAGGTTTTTAAATGGTGAGAATAAGAAATGTTTTGGTAAAGAAAAAAAATATTTTGTAATTTGCGAAAAAAAGTTGAATTTTTGAATTGACCCACCTGGGAAAAAAATTAACACGCTTAGGTATTTTATTTGCTATTTTTTCCAAAGAAATTTTGTCGACAACTCTTAAATTTTAAGAGACAAAAATGTGTTTGGAGAAAGTTATAGCCATTTGAATTTTTTTAAACCTAAAATATAATTAAAAAAAAATAAGCATTCTCCTTTAAAAATAAACAGCTGCTCCCGATTTTTAATGTAACGTAAACACACTTTACAGTCATAAAACTTTAAGTACTAATAATGGCCTTAATCATTACCTATCTAACAAATGATTATTTATATTTCTTTTTTTTCATTTGTTGGCGTGTTCTTGTCTAGGATTCTGAATAACAAAATTAAATGTATATACCTTACAGATTAAAGGTGCCTAGATTGGAGGCTAGGAGATCATATCTTTTGCTAATACCAGCGCCGTGGACAAATATACATATATCATTATTTCGTCACCGTTGTATCAAATGCTCACGAATTAGGTATGATGCTATAGAAAACAGTGTATGTACATAAATTTTGTTATAACTCTGCTCAAATTAAAAGGGTATTTGTCTAACTTTCCTTTATAGTATAAGTATATTTTAGTATTGTTATGGTTAATTCTATATTTTCTTTTTCGTTATCCGATAAATGGTTAACCTGTTGGATATTGTAAACTAAATAAATAAATAAGGTTTGATATTTTCCTTTTCGTTATTATCGTCTCCAACGTTTAGAATTCGAACAGAGAATGACTTCACTGTTATGAGTAATAAAACCAACGAAGTCTGGGTATGCATGGTGGTTGGAAACGTGAAAAAGCGTCGAATCGTAAAGAAGAGGAGAAGACGTAATCAACAGCTTGTTGTACAAAGACACGAGATCGTGTTGTTGCGATTATAGTTTGATAACCATCTCAAGAGGTACCATGACGGACAATCGGTACATTTATAAAGTTGATGAATCCAATTTTATATCATCCCTTTCCAGGCATACCAATCGCCAATCCCATTTTCAACAACCCGACATTTTATGCAGCTCAAGGCCACTTCCGAAATTTCAGTTACCATAATGTTCGGATCTTCACATTATTATATTTTTTCTTTTTTATGTTAATAGGCGTTTTCTTAAAAAGTAGTTGTTTCTTAAATTTGTTTTTGTGTTTAATAATAAAGAAATTTAATTCAGCAATTGGCAGATTTTTTATGCGAATAGACAGATTTAATCTGTTACATACCTATAAAAAATTTTGTTTTTCATTATTACGATAACTACGATGAAGCCGAAAATGTTTTTGCAAAACGATTAACCAGTGAAAATTGCATTTTTCAATTCGGAAGCAAATCATTTTTCTGGTTTTGTGGTCGTTCCTTTTATTAGAGTATAGGTATCAAACAGGCATTGTTTACATGATTAGAAAAAAATTTGTTTTGCATGTTGTGGTTTAATTTTATTGCAGTAAAAACAAAAATGAAGCTACAACTGCCTAAAGGCGCGCTTACATTATGCAAGTTTTGCTTGCACAAGTACTTTACTGCAAGGACTTGTAACATAAAATTTTATGTTTACACATTTCAAGTAATTTTTCAAGATTTTTGTAGGTGGAGTTGTTTTTTTCATACATGTTGATATCTGCTTAAAAATGGAACTATCAGAAATTATTAATTTTGGTGTAATAAACGTCTTATGTCATGCGTTAGGTGAAGAATTTCATGTTATACTGCAGAAAATAAAAGCAAAACCAACATGTTTAGTGTTCTGTAAAACGAAACACTTATGGAATCACTTCGGTGTCCGTCCGTCTGTCACAGGCGATTTTCTCGGAAACTATTCGACGTAAATATTTGAAATTTAGCACAGAGATAGAATGTGGTGGGGTAAATTAGGAAATGGAAAAAAATAATTTCAAGGGCATCATATAGGGTGTCTAATGAAAGCTTACTAAGCACAAATTCAACAATATATATTTGATGTATTTTTTATTCATTCTTTTAAACATTTTTTGGGAACAACGCTTAAAAATTGCTGTCCCCCACCCTTATCACCAAAACGATCGTTCAGAAAAATCTGAAAAAATCATGAACATTGAGAATTAGGTGTAGATTGAGCGAAAATTATCAAAAAGTTCAATTTTAATTCTGGGGTTAATTTCAGGGGGTGCATTGCGAAATGTAAAAAATCAATAGCATCGCATAGGGTGTCAAATGAAAGCTTATTGAAGCACGAATTAAACAATATAAATGATGTATTTTTCTATGCATTTTTTTAAACACATTTTGGGAAAAACGCTTAAACTTTCCTGTCCCCCATCCTCATCACCGAAAGGATCGCTCAGAAAAATGTGAAAAAAATCATGAACATGGAGAATTAGGTCTAGATTAAGCCAACATTATCAGGATTACAAAATTCTAGCGCAATCAGTTGTTATAAACAATTTAATTGTTTATTTCCTTATAACTGCTAAACCACTGGTTTAAGAGAAAAAGTTTTTCGACAAAAAATATTTCTCACGACGTAGGGAACAATTTTTGTCCTGAAACATTTTTGAAATTTTTTAATTTGGCTCAGTCGAAAGGAGAGTGCATTACTATTATTGCTGTTCCCCGCCCTTATCACCAAAAGGATCGCTCAGAAAAAATCTGAAAAAATCAGGAACATTGAAAATTAGGTGTAGATTGGGCCAAAATTATCAGGAATACAAAATTCGCGATCAATAATTATTGTAAACAATTTAATTGTTTAGTTCCTTATTACTGCTGAACCATTGGTTTTAGAGAAAAAGCTTTTCGACAAAAAATATTTCTCACGATGTAGAGAACAACTTTTATCGTTACATGTTTTTCAAAATTTTTAATTTGGCTCGGTCAGAACGCGAGTGCATTACTGTTAATACAGTAGTCTCTATAGCGTGAACGTGAACATTCCATAACAAGAACATGAACGTCTGATGGTTGATACCCCAACATATTCTATAACGCGAACAATAAAATTCTGTTCTCTAAAACGAGAACATCGCGAAAATTCTATACATACATAATACGTACATATGTGTATGCAATTTTATTATGATCCAGTTATTGAATAACAAGCTTCGACAGGTTAATCTTTGTTTTGACTTCTTTCACGCACGCAATTTATTTGGCCATGTCGTCAAATAAGAAACTAACCCATCTGAGTTTACAAAAAAGGCGGACCTTATATCTGATGTAGAGAAGGGGTTCGGACGGTTCGGAGAAACTTTTTTATCAAAAAAGTATAGGATTGCGAAGTCAGAAGAAAGATACAATTAAATCAACCTTTGCTAATATGTATATTTGGTGGCCCAGGGAAGCGAAAATCACTTACAAATTCGGAATTCCCTAAAATGGAAGGGAATAGTTTTTGAAACAACCCCTGTGCTACCCATATTCTCTAACGTGGACTGTTCGAAAACGTGAACACGACCATCCTTAATTAGTTCACGTTTCTGCGACTCTACTGTAATTTAAGTGGGGGGCTTGGGTTTGCTTGGAACAATAATTGTGCAAGTATAGCTTGCACTCTACAGATTTTTTCATATGCAGCGTTGCGAGCATGGATTTATTAAGACTGGATACGGGATAATTTAACATTCTTTGAAGCCAAAACAAACCATTCTAAACGACACTGTAAACACAATTTGTAAACATTGGCCACATCTTATTTTACTAAGTTTTCCTTGTATTTTTGTACAAAAAATACGTTAGAAGCATCACAAGATTTAATAAAAGTACTAAAAGCCCCAAAATATTTTATTTTTCTGTTAAATAATAATAAATTTAAGTTAAGAAGGTTTTATTATTTATAGGTTATGTTATTTCTAAAGGTGTTTATTTAAAGTCGCTCCGAGTCATTTATAAATCTATAAATCGCACTTTTTCTTTCCTAGTTCATTAGACAAAGACGTACGTGTAACCGAGTGTTCAGACCGAGGTTAAGCCGTTTTCCTAAACAACCAGCACAGACAGCAACACAACTGAGCTCCAACACTCCAATGCTATTTTATCTCTTTCTACTCCCTTCTTGATTCAAGTACGTAGTTCGTAAACTAAAAACCAGGGGGAAAACAAACAACATATATAAGGCTTCACGTTCGATACGCTCACAGTATACGGACATCGAATCCTTATAATATAATAAATCCATGGTTGCGAGCATTTCTATTTTCTTATTTCTTATGACTTGCAACCTTGTTGACACTTGAGTTGACACGTCAAATTTATAGTTATATAGGTTCTAGCATGCAAGAAAAGTAGACCGGCATGCTAATTTTACTTGTACAAATAGTTGAGCCGAGTACTTGCAACTCAGTTAACATTAAACAAGTACTTGCAATCAAGCACTTGTGCAAACAAAACTTGCATAACGTAAATATGGTTTAAGTAAGCCTAAGCGCAATGAAATCGTTTTTCGACATGAAATGAAATTATGTAACATTCGAGCACGAGCAGAAGATGTCAGCCGATGGCAGAAATCGCAAGGGTCTGTTAAATGACTTTCCAGCAAGTTTTGCATGAGATCCTTTCCAGAACTTAAGACCAAAAAAAGAAAAAAATATCCTGATAAATAATAACTTATTAATAATAAACGAAGGCGACAACCGTCTTTTAAATGATCACAAGCAATTTGTAAGAATCGTCTGTTTATCTTACTTATTTTCGATTGGCCTATCGCGTTACAAAGCCAAAAGAATCATCATCATCAAGAATGTGTAATATTTCAGTAACACACACGTGTGTTAGGAAAATAACGTACAGTTGACACGGAACAAATGAAATCATTAATTTTCGCTGATACTAAGTTTAGAGGATATGTGAACTTTCTTAATGGACTGTGAAAAATATATTTTGATTACTTTAGTCAGTATTTTTAGGGACTAAAGTGTCACTTTTAACCCCTGAGGGAATAAAAATGCTTTAAATCCCTTGGAAAGGTATTATTAATCCCTGTGGTAACAAAAATACCTACCAAAAAGTATCGTCAGAAACACAATATTTGTTAGGAAGTTACTCCGCTGCCGGCGCTGGTTTCCAAATAATAATTGTACTACAGGTGCCGGCGCTGGTTGACATAAAATAGTATAAAAGAACCGGCGCCGGCACCCAAGTCATGACTCTTTGGATTGCCTCGGATGCCGGCGAACCTAACCTCACTTTAGTAACGTATTGTGCTGTTGGTCTGACACGAAGAGGTTGTTGTGTTTTTATTGCGTATTGGGGTGAAAAGATTTAAAATGCAAGTGGGTGATAAATTTAATTCCTATAAGGTGTTCGAGGATTCTTTGACTGTTTATAAAAGAAACACAAACAATCAATATTGATTGCGAGATAGTATGACAATCGAAAATCAAAGGCGTCGAAACCCAAACACTGTCGAAAATATTAATGAATCACTGAAATATTACTATGTTCGAGAGGAAGACTCTTTAAGACAAAAAATTAAAAAACTAATAGAAAATGCTCAACTTATAGGCAAGAGTCCCCTGCAAGTATTTTTTTAAAAGTAAGTAAATGCAGACACTTTCTTTTAATAACAATATTGTTTTTAAAATTATTGGCTTCGTTGTTTTAAACTGTTTGTCCAGAGTGTTAGTGTCTATATGTCCTTTTTAAATCATAACTAGGAGGGTGCATTCCCTAAAATAGTTTCTTTCACAGGTATGTTAATTTTATGTTCATATGACTAATATTACTAATTAGAGCGGTTTTTCAGCACATTATTTGGGCCCCCCAATCAAACCCAACCTGCATAGAATAATAAAAGCCTGTTTAAAGTTGATTTATTTTTTTTGTCCCCTATTAAATCTTCATGAATCTCTGAAAATAACAACAATGTTGACATAATATTACATGAAACACGTGATGAAAAAGGCATCCCTAGACATATTCACACAGAGACTGGCTCAGAAATTAATTTACTTAACTCTGTACTCACTGGAAATATCAACAATGGCGACTTATCATTACCAGTACTACGTGAAAAATTTGATGAGAAAAGCGCTTCAGATACTGAATTAATAAGTAATACACTTAAATTAAATACAAGCTGTGAATTTAAAGATAAAGGAAGCAACCAAAATGAAGACAATATTTCTCTTTTAGAAATAAATAATATTGGATGTAAGTGTTTCCAGTTTTAAAAGTAGAATTAAAGCTTATTTATTTAATTGTTGCCTCATAGTAAATAGGTACCTATTCTTTTCTGTAGCAGGAGAAACCAAGTCTTGAATTGAACCAATAGCAATACAACTCCAGGACATAAAGATGCCACATAAAATAAAAAAACGCGGAAGACCAAAGGGACTTGGAAACACAGTAATTGGCTTAAAGCGTAAAAAGTTCAAGAATAATGTCAAAATAATATTACGCAATTTTTAAAATCAACTTAACATGTTTCCTGATATATTATTATCTGTTTACTTATCATTTTTTGTTGCCATTTCGTATGGAGTTCCGGTAATTATCTGAGATTTAAAATTACTCTTGTATTTTAAAGCAGAACAATAATAAAAGCAATATGTTTCCTAAATTAAAGCTAATTTTTGTCAGTTCCAGTATAATAATTTTAAGATTGATTATTCGGGGATTATTAGCACATAATATTATCTTAAACAAATACCTTTAAGCTTTTGCTCCTTTAATTTCTGCAGCTGGAGGTAAAGTCAGGATTTGTAGAAAAGTAAGCAGTCATTATAAATAATAAAATCAACTGTCGGCAACGAAGAAAATAGAATAGGTTTATTAGCCCGGTTGTCCTTGTGGTCATTGTTGAACGGTCTTTTTAATCAAATGTTACAATATTATATAATAAGCCATAGCTAGCTTTCGGAGTGTTGGAAAATTCGTGAACTTGGCCTGCTGCATCGCTTGCTGTGCTATAGATCATTAATGGTGTATTTATAATTTGAGCGCCACTGACTTTTTTGAAAATATTGTTTCTGGTGAAGTCAGAAACCGTCTGTAGAAGTCACCACTTATGTACCTGGATATAGCAAACAAAATGATCTAGGTCCCAAGTATTGGTATTATTGGATCCACTTTTACTTGCTTACAATTTGTACATCATTAACATTTTTTATATATATTTACACATCATTTAAGATGATTCCAAAAAAAATTCAGTATGAATTGGTTTGTCTAAACGATGAAAATCTTAAGTATAATATACATATACTAACCGCTAATCGAAATTCATGAATTTCTTTTTATAGGGCGCAAATTAAAATCTTTAACTAAAATGAGAAAAATATCAGTGCAACCAATTTGTCGTTACTTCATAATGAATGAAAGACATATTGCTATAGTTATTATTTAAAATTGTGAATTTATATGTTTAAATAATTAGAAATTAAAATGGAATAAACTGGCCTTAAACTATTGTTTTTCTTAATCAAACTGTTATCAAAACATCAACATGCTGTTTCTCTAAGGTTTCACCCTACTTGTAGCACACTATCCTACATTGGGAACTTAACACTGGGCTTTACATCTGTCTCAGTACAGACCAAACCACAATGTAGTACACATGGTAAATCTGTAAGGATTCAAAAGGTGATTCTGAATGGTAGACCCTAAGGATGGGCCTTAAGGGTGATCTCTCTAGTTACGAGGAAACCATACAAACACTCAGTCCATATTGGACTTCTAAAGTGCCATCAAAGCCAAAAAATCACATTAAAATCTGATATTATCCTTACTTAATTATTTACAGAGTAGGCAAATAAAAGAGACCATCGTCAAAACCATACAGTAACTTTTCTTTTTACATACAAAACCTTTCAGGAAATAATATACATCATAAATACTTCCAATTTAAAACTATCAAACACAGTGCCAAAGAAAGCCTCTTTGAAGCCGGTCTCGTCTATGTGTGATTTCTACAGATTTGAAACGAAAAAAGACCCTCTTGACGTAGGTTCAGCTATTTTTATACCCTCATAAAAAAAACTTCATTTTCTTCTTTCAAGAAGTCAAAAATCTTAGATTGACAACAATTTAAGTCGTGGCTAACCTATCATTAAACGTATAACCAAGAAAAGTGATGTCTGAATAATAGAGAATAACGGAATAGCGAACTGTCTAAACCAGGTACTGAAAATGAAACCAAATATCATGATATACTATTATTATACTATGGTGCGATTTCTTAGAAAGTAGAGTTTTATTTACTTTGTTATAAAGACAGAGAGTAAAGAAATTGTAAAGGAATTTAATAAATAAGTAGTGTATATAAATGATAGGATTTCTTCCCATGAGAAATACCTATATGCGTAAAACAAAAATGCTACAATGTTTCTTATCTAAGAAAGCTCCTAATCCTCGAGAAATAGTTAAGAAAGTAAATTAACACTCGAGTTTACAGTACACTAGCCATAATATCACTTTTATTTACTTACATGACATGTGACGCCTAAAAAAACCAATAGGATCACGTTTCGCAAATTTCGTATTTCGTATGAAAATTTGTAAAAGGAAATCTTTTTACTTGATAATAAAAACTTGAATAAATGGTTAAAACCAACCGCTATACATATTTAATTTACGTAGAGAAAGAATATGTTATATTTAAGTTTATTTGAATTAAATGCATATTGCCTACTCGAGGTACTTAAAGCAAAACGAAAAACAACTTTTTGATCGTTTTAAAGTTAATGAAAAAACTATTAAAATAAATTATAAATACTACTTAGTAAAACTTTTAAACTGTTCAGAACATTAAACAAAAAATAATTTTGCAGCAGATTAGAGGTGTTAACAGTAACAGAGTAATTATCACAGGTTAAGCTGTGAGGGAAACTTTCTTTGCAAGCTGCTTGAATTTAAAGTGTTTTATTGAAATTTATGCTGTGTTCAAAAGCTTACATAAATTTTAAAAGATTGCTTTTAATTTAAAGATTCAGTGATATATTTTTTTTAAATTTGATATTAATGCAACGTTAGTAACTGAAAAGTTGTAGAATTTTTTTGCTAAAAATATGGTTTTAAAGACTAGATAATAGATATAGCTAGTTAATGACAGATACAGGAAAGTAACATTAGTTTTGTTAGTCGCAACTATTCATTCTCACACCTCTAACCAGAGTACGAGTTTCTACATATTAAACAATAATGCCACATATAGATATGTTTGTCAATGTCTTTATTAAATGAAGCAATTATTTAATTTAAAACAATTTTCATCAAATGCTATCTACTGAACAAAGGATTTTTATAGTCCAGTGTTATGTGGATGGCCAAGTATCATACCGCTACATCATGGAACAATATTTAGCGAGAAATTTGTAGGAATCCCAATAACTGAAATGACAATCTACAACACAATAAAAAAAGTTCCAAAGAACTGGTTCGGTTTTGAATTGCAGAAGGAAATGAAATATGACTAAAACGATGGTGCCACAGTCTTCGGTCTGTTTTAGAAACTCCTGTGATGTCCCTTAAAAATCGTGCTAAACATCTTTTAGAAGTTGCAAAAAAACTCATATTCAGGTGATCTTAAAAGAAAATAAAGTATTTACTTTCAAACTCCACTTTAACTAAACATTGGAAGAGGAAGATGAAGCGAAAAGACTAGATTTTTGGTTATGGGTGGAGGACCAAATTTCAAGTGAAATATCAATTTTTATAAATTTATTGTGTTTTCTGATAATGTACTTTTTCTACTAATGGAACTATAGCATCCCAGTATGTCAGGTACTGGTCTCGAGAAAACTCCGAATTAAAAGTAATGGGGCAAAGACAATATTTTACAAAAGTATATATAACATATATATATATAAACATATATTTTTTAATAACGCCTGCAACAAAATATCTAACTTATAAATGCTGAATACATTTTTTAGCGATGAAATTTTGCCATTTTGAAAATTGGCCATTAAATGTTTGCCAAAAAATTTATTTTTAACGAGATGGTCCAGCACATTGCGCTCACGAGTTTATAGAATGGCTTCACCGCAGATTTGGTCCACCTTGGAAAATTGGCAGAAATGGCCCAATTTTGTGGCCCCCAAGGAGCCCCGACTTAACGTTGGCCGATATCTTTCTATACCGTATAAAACAAATTCTTTATGCTAAATAATATTGACGTGCTATAAAGCAGAATTGAAGACACCGGTGCAAAAAGGAGGTAGCTCCATTTTTATAAAATTTTCAGGAGACAGTAAAAACTTATTTTCTTAAAAAGACAAATTCTAACGTACTTTTTATAAACGCTATGTTACAGTTTGATGGAAGATGCGTAATGTCTTAAAGTTTTACGTTTTCTAAATATTTTAGTTTAAGCATAATTTAAAAAAATATATCAAGGAGCTGCCTCCTTTTTGCACCGGACAGCGATATAAAATCTGTCAGCCCCTAAAACTAACTACATACAACCAGCGGATACGTATTTAGTGCCCGTTTACATGAAGATATGTATTTGTGGCGCTTTAGTGCTAAAGGACCGGGAGTAAAGATGTGAATCAGGATTCGGTAAAGTCAGATTCATTCTAGGTTGTTGAATAATAAATTCATCGTTAACAATGGCACTGGAGCTACTGTATGCAACTTTTTTATGTGTATTCCATTACACGGTAAGAAGAGACTGCAAACTTTCGTTTTTTTTTTTTGGATGAAAACAGTTTTCTTAAAAAGTCCACTAAAATGGTCACTTAAAAGTTTATCTTGAATAACCGGAACTCCTTCAAAGTTGCGACACGTATTTTTTTCCAGGGGTACCCATTCTTCTGGTAACACTATTCTTTCTCGCTTTTATTTTCTTTTTTCTTCTTTCCAGTTTTTCTTTCTTCTTTCACACAGTTATTCTCGATTTTAACCACAAGATAAGAATTTCCTTCAGCTTCCGTTTTTTTCGCCACATTTTTTTTCCACGACCTTTCTTCTCTAACTCAGTTTTTGCTAACTTTTTTACTTTTATTCTTTCATCACTGTCAGTCATTCTCGGTTAGGGTAGAAATCTCAGCACTTTTGTCTTCTGACAGCCCACGAAGACCGAAGCCTAAGTACCATGTACCGGGGTGTACTGGGGAATCCCGACTCGACGAATTAAACAGAGAAAATCGCCCACCACTAGGTCGGGACAAAAATCAGGATCGTTGTCCGAATCATCAAACTGTTCACATGACCAACTGCGAGACATTTTACTGATTTATAAAAAGAAAGAGGAAAATTATTGGAATTTACTTTTGCTCAACTGAAAGTTAAAAACGGTCCACAACTGATAGTAAAGAATGCTCAAAATATGCCAACAGCCTAACACAATAATGACGGCACTACTTCTTTATTGTTTGCAAATCCAACATGTGTTAATACTACAAGTGCCGCATCGAAGCGGCAGAAATATGATCTAACTCGGTGCAAAAATGAGGTAGCTCCGGAGCTGCCTCCTTTTTGCACCGAATTAAAGTAGGAGGTATAGGAATATTCCATATAACTCTGGTACAAATGAAAGAATCTACCTCGTTGTTGCACCAAACGATGGAGCATCCTTTTGTTACTGTGTTACGCTGTAAAACTAAAAATCATAAAAAAATGGAGCTACCTCGTTTTTGCACCGGTGTCTTCAATTATTCAGGTTGTTTATTCAATATCCCAGGAATAAATCAAAAATTCCTTCAGATATCTAAGGAAGCAATTAGAAAAATGTGTTGAATATGTGGGTGTAGCTTTTGAATTTTGATATCTTTATTGTATTTCTTAGTTTATATCATATTCTTTTAAGTTAAATTAAATGTTCCTATTATTTAAAAGCCGCACCTGCAGAAAAGCCGCTTAAATAAGAGGTATTTTGAATTAAATAATTGCTTTATATATTAAAGACATTGACAAACATGTCCATAATAGGTGTCATTATTGTTTAATATACAAAGTTTTTACATACAAAATGACACCCAACCACCACACTGATAAGGGGATCTAAAATGAATAATTCTACCTTCCACTAATTCAAACTAAATTACATATTGCATGACATTAAGTCGTGTTAGAATGGGTCTGTTGCACTCAATGGACTTTAAATATTATTTATAAGTAAAACAGTAGTAGGTAGGGTGCAGTTTTTTAAAATGAAATGAGATCTTTCGTAAAACAAGTCTACAGCGATATATTGAACGTGAAGGGAATTAAAAAACCCGCCAATTCACACCAAAAATAATATATCGATTTGCGCTGTTGTCATAATGTCTGAAATATAAACAAAGTCGATATCAGTGTTATAAAATAGAAAGTACAAAAGGATTTGATATAAAACTGTTTCATAGCTCTCAATAATCAATATAAAGTTTCGAGGTAATCAAAGATTTATGTCCGACTCCTTCAATATTACTCATTAGAAATGGATAGCTTAACACCGTTATCGGCTTTGAATCGAGAAGTCCGTAATAAATCTAATCGTGAAACAAACCATTTCGTATAGGTAAGGTGACAGTCAGTTATGAAACAATATAACCTAACAAACCTTTTAAACTCTGTGTTTGATTTATGTTTTAGTTGGTTTTGAAAGAAAATTTATTCGTTTGATTTATTCATGATATTATGAATATTTACTTTTAAATGCAGAATATTTTAGCGCTGAAATACGGAATGTGAAGTTAAAACGGTTAGTACAAAAAAGCCTATAATTCTCTCTATAATTATCTATATTTCTTAGGATTACATTTTTTGTAATAAACAAATTTTTGTTTAGGTAGTGAGGTTTTTATATTTGATTGATCTTGTATCTTTGGTTGAATGCCAGCTCGAGCGACGAACGATTCGGCAACATTGCAAAAGTCTAACAAACCAAAATGCAGAGAAATAATGACATCACTTGCCTATGTGACAAAACTCCCTAAAGTTTAACTTCATTTTCCGCTTCCCAAAAAATTAAAAAAAAATAGTTTTGCACTATACATATATATATATATATATATATATATATATATATATATATATATATATATATACATATATATATATATATATATATATATATATATATATATATATATATATATATATATATATATACTTTGTTACTTTTCTTGAACCATTTATAATATATCTTTTTTATTGTTTCTTTCTTGGGATTAGGTTCATTATAAAAACATTTTTTTTTTATTATTTTTTATTAAAAGTCCATTGACGTTTCGACCCCTTTTCGGGTCATTTTCAAAATGTTTTTTTTATTTGGTTTGTTAAAAGACCTTGAAAACTATAAGGTCTTAGAAGGACTTCTAAGACCTTATAGAGTCCTTCTAAGACCTTATAGTTTTCAAGGTCTTTTAACAAACCAAATAAAAAAAACATTTTGAAAATGACCCGAAAAGGGGTCGAAACGTCAATGGACTTTTAATAAAAAATAATAAAAAAAAAATGTTTTTATAATGAACCTAATCCCAAGAAAGAAACAATAAAAAAGATATATATATATATATATATATATATATATATATATATATATATATATATACATATATATATATATATATATATATATATATATATATATATATATATATATATATATATATATATATATATATATATATATATATATATATATATATACAACACCCTATCATTTTTGCTTCCGAAAGGGGTCTAATCCCTATCATTTCTGCTACCGCTGCAAACTTGCTGCCGTATATCGGACGCAAGATTAACTTAGGCGTTTTTCTCGAACATGGCTATAAATTTTAAGTCCCACATTGTTTCAATGGCTGGTCCACAGTACCATACCTTACGTAAAGAAATTGTTCTTTGACAGTTTAAAGCATAAACTATTGGCGGGGAATAATAGCGGTACGAAATGGAAGTAAAAATGATCGAAAAATAAATGAAGACGTATAAATTTTAGTTGTAAAAATTTCCGATAGAGGCGCAAAATTATACATGCGTATATTAAAAGTTTTACTGGTCGGTGGATTTTGCTACCAGAAACTTGGCAACGCTAAAGTATGATAAAATTGTATTTAAATATTAGTTCTATAATTATGAAGTGTCCGTGACGCAGTGAACAGCATTTTCGCTAAGTGGTGTGCTTTTTAACCGTCTTCTCAAGAGGAGGTTATCAATTATTCGGCCCGCATGTGAGATTCTTTATATGTTCACGCATAATTCTTCAACGGACTTCTTCAACTTGGTTGAGTTTTTCCGAATGGTCTCGTTTTAAGTTTTTTTTTGCTGAAGTTATGTGTTTTTTTTTTCATTAAAAAAAATATACAGCATGTCTTCGAAATGGAAAAAAAATTATTATTGATTTTACGAAAAAAGTGCCTGTTTATAAAAAGTTCCGCATCGTCAGAAAATAGCATTGCTATTCAAAAATTTGATCTAGTACATACAGGGTGGCTCAAAAATAAAAAAGTCCTGATCTACGTGAAGCTAAGAAGACAAAATCGTTATTTCAAGGTAAACTGCCACTGCAAATGTACAATTCAATAATATGTTTTTTCATTAAAAAAATATACAGTATGTCCTCAAAATGGAAAAAATTTTGTTATTGATTTTACGAAAAAAGTGTCTGATTATAAAAAGTTCTGCATCGTAAAAAAACAGCATTGCCATTCAAAAATTTGATACGTACAGGGTGGCTCAAAAATGACAGTCATAATCCACGTGAAGCTAAAAAGACAAAATCGTTATTTAAAGGAAAACTGCCACTACAAATGTACAATTCAATAATGTGTTTTTTTCATTAAAAAAATATACAGCATGTCTTCGAAATGGAAAAAATTATTATTGATTTTACGGAAAAAGTGTCTGTTTATAAAAGGTTCTGCATCGTGAGAAAATACCCATTGCCATTCAAAAATTTCATCTAGTACATACAGGGTGGCTCAAAAATAAAAAAGTCCTGATCCACATGAAGCTGAGAAGACAAAATCGTTACTTAAAGGTAAACTGCCACTGCAAATGTACAATTGAATAATATGTTTTTTCATTAAAAAAATATACAGTACGTCTTCAAAATGAAAAAAAATTTATTATTGATTTTACGAACAAAGTGTCTGATTATAAAAAGTTCTGCATCGTAAAAAACAGCATTGCCATTCAAAAATTTGATCTAGTAGGTACGTACAGGGTGGCTCAAAAATGAAATATTCATAATCCAAGTGAAGCTAAAAAGACAAAATCGTGATTTAAAGGAAAACTGCCACTGCAAATGTACAATTCAATAATATTTTTTTCATTAAAAAATGTACAGCATGTCTTCAAAATGGAAAAAAAATATTATTTATTTTACGAAAGAAGTGTCTGTTTATAAAAAGTTCTGCATCGTAAAAAAACAGCATTGCGATTCAAAAATTTGATCTAGTATGTACAGGGTGGCTCAAAAATGACAGTCATAATCCACGTGAAGCTAAAAAGACAAAATCATTATTTAAAGGAAAACTGCCACTGCATATGTACAATTCAATAATATGGTTTTTTCTCCTTAAAAAAATATACAGCATGTCTTCGAAATGGAAAAAAAATATTATTGATTTTACGAAAAAAGTGTCTCTTCGTAAAAAATTCTGCATCGTTAGAAAATAGCATTGCTATTCAAAAATTTGATCTCGTATAAACAGGGTGACCCAAAAATAAAAAGTCCTAATCCATGTGAAGTTAAGAAGACAAAGTCGTTATTTAAAGGTAAACTGCCACTGCAAATATACAATTCAATAATATGTTTTTTCATTAAAAAAATATACAGTATGTCTTCAAAATGGAAAAAATTTTGTTATTGATTTTACGAAAAAAGTGTCTGGTTATAAAAAGTTCTGCATCGTAAAAAAACAGCATTGCCATTCAAAAATTTGATACGTACAGGGTGGCTCAAAAATGACAGTCATAATCCACGTGAAGCTAAAAAGACAAAATCGTTATTTACAGGAAAACTGCCCCTACAAATGTACAATTCAATAATGTGTTTTTTTTTTCATTAAAAAAATATACAGCATGTCTTCGAAATGGAAAAAAATTATTATTGATTTTACGAAAAAAGTGTCTGTTTATAAAAGGTTCTGCATCGTGAGAAAATACCCATTGCCATTCACAAATTTCATCTAGTACATACAGGGTGGCTCAAAAATAAAAAAGTCCTGATCCACATGAAGCTAAGAAGACAAAATCGTTACTTAAAGGTAAACTGCCACCGCAAATGTACAATTCAATAATATGTTTTTTCATTAAAAAAATATACAGTACGTCTTCAAAATGGAAAAAAATTTATTATTGATTTTACGAAAAAAGTGTCTGATTATAAAAAGTTCTGCATCGTAAAAAACAGCATTGCCATTCAAAAATTTGATCTAGTAGGTACGTACAGGGTGGCTCAAAAATGAAATATTCATAATCCAAGTGAAGCTAAAAAGACAAAATCGTGATTTAAAGGAAAACTGCCACTGCAAATGTACAATTCAATAATATTTTTTTCATTAAAAAATGTACAGCATGTCTTCAAAATGGAAAAAAAATATTTATTTTACGAAAGAAGTGTCTGTTTATAAAAAGTTCTGCATAGTAAAAAAACAGCATTGCGATTCAAAAATTTGATCTAGTATGGACAGGGTGGCTCAAAAATGACAGTCATAATCCACGTGAAGCTAAAAAGACAAAATCATTATTTAAAGGAAAACTGCCACTGCATATGTACAATTCAATAATATGTTTTTTTCTCCTTAAAAAAATATACAGCATGTCTTCGAAATGGAAAAAAAATATTATTGATTTTACGAAAAAAGTGTCTCTTTATAAAAAATTCTGCATCGTTAGAAAATAGCATTGCTATTCAAAAATTTGATCTCGTATAAACAGGGTGACCCAAAATTAAAAAGTCCTAATCCATGTGAAGTTAAGAAGACAAAATCGTTATTTAAAGGTAAACTGCCACTGCAAATGTACAATTCAATAATATGTATTTTTCATTCAAAAAATATACAGCATGTCTACGAAAAGGACAAATTTTTATTATTGATTTTACGAAAAAAGTGTCTGATTATAAAAAGTTCTGCATCGTAAAAAAATAGCATTGCCATTCAAAAATTTGATCTAGTACGTACAGGGTGGCTCAACAATGAAATATTCATAATCCAAGTGAAGCTAAAAAGACAAAATCGTGATTTAAAGGAAAACTGCCACTGCAAATGTACAATTCAATAATATTTTTTTTCACTAAAAAATATACAGCATCTCTTCGAAATGGAAAAATGTGTTATTGATTTTAAGAATAAAGTACCTATCTGTTTATAAAAAGTTCTGCATCGTAAAAAACTAGCATTGCCATTCAAAAATTTGATCTAGTACGTACAGGGTGGCTCAAAAATGAAATAGTCATAATCCAAGTAAAGCTAAAAAGACAAAGCCGTTATTTAAAGGAAAACTGCCACTGCGAATGTACAGGGTGTCCGGATTTCGTTGTATTTGCGGGTTATCTCAGTTATTAGTAGAGATAGAAGGTTGCGGTTTGCACGTCATGGCACTACTTTTTTGTGAAACGAAAAATGCCATAAACAGAATTTTCATAGCTTTCTTTGTTTTCGAGCTACGGGGTAATTTTGAAAATTTTCACTTTTTGAGCACCCCTTGTATCTCGGCTATGCCGCATCATATCAAAATAGTAAAAACTGGCTTTTATGCAGAATGTTACGTAGAATACGATGACGTAGTTAGCTTTTTTCTAAATATTATACTTTTCGAGTAATGGTATAAAGTTGTACTTTTCTAAATGGGACACCCTGTATATTTATACATCGTTACATTCCGCTTATCGAGGGCTTTTTGAAAATATATAATACATGATATTTATTTTTTCATTGGAGCCGTTAAATCACAATTTTAATAAAAATGTCAATATTTATAGTAGGCCATAAAGTAAAACGTATACCTACACATTACAGAGATTGTTCGCATTAATTTCCGTTATTCTGAACACAATATTTTTTATTCTTCCTGAAGCAATTAAAAGAATAACTGGCCGTGCTTGCAAATTTCTGAATTCCATTTCAGTAGCATTACGCAATGCTTCTATCGTTTGATGCCGGGTATGAAATATTTTATTTTCAAAAAAAGTCGAGAACTGACAAATCAGGTGACCTGGGAGGTCATCTTATTGTGCGAATCCAGTGACCAGGAAAGTGATTTTCCAGATAAGTTCTTTCCTGGATTCGCACAATAAAATGGCCTCCCAGGTCACCTGATTTGTCAGTTCTCGACTTTTTTTGTGGGGTTATTTGGAAAATAAAATATTTCATACCCGGCATCAAACGATAGAAGCATTGCGTAATGCTACTGAAATGGAATTCAGAAATTTGCAAGCACTTCCAGTTATTCTTTTAATTGCTTCAAGAAGAATAAAAAATGTGACAATATTGTGTTCAGAGTAACGGAAATTAATGCGAACAATCTCTGTAATGTGTAGGTATACGTTTTACTTCATGGTCTACTATGAAATATTGACATTTTTATTAAAATTGTGATTTAACGGCTCCAATGAAAAAATAAATATCATGTATTATATATTTTCAAAAAGCCCCCGATAAGCGGAATGTAACGATGTATAAATATACAGGGTGTCCCATTTAAAAAAGTACAACTTTATACCATTACTCGAAAAGTATAATGTTTAGAAAAAAACTAACTACGTCATCGTATTCTACGTAACATTCTGCATAAAAGCCAGTTTGTACTATTTTGATATGATGCGGCATAGCCGAGATACAAGGGGTGCTCAAAAAGGGAAAATTTTCAAAATCACCCTGTAGCTCGAAAACAAAGAAAGCTATGAAAATTCTGTTTGTGGCATTTTCCGATTCACAAAAAAGTAGCGCCATGACGTGCAAACCGCAACCCTCTATCTCTACTAATAACTGAGATAACCCGCAAATACAACGAAATCCGGACACCCTGTACAATTCGATATGTTTTTTTTCATTAAAAAATATACAGCATGTCTTCTGCATCGTGAGGAAATAGCATTGCTATTCAAAAATTTGATCTTGTATAAACAGGGTGGCTCAAAAATAAAAAAGTCCTAATCCACGTGAAGCTAAGAAGACAAAATCGTTATTTAAAGGTAAACTGCCACTGTAAATGTACAATTCAATAATATGTTTTCTTCATTAAAAAATATACAACATATCTTCGAAATGGAAAATTTTTTATTATTGATTTAACGAAAAAAGTGTATCTTTATAAAAAGTTCTGCATCGTGAGAAAATAGTATTGCTATTCAAAAATTTGATCTTATACTTACCGGGTGGCTCAAAAATGAAAATGTCATAATCCACGTGAAACGATTTAGCTTTAAAAAATAATAAAGGGGAGGAGGTGAGAGGGGATAAAACCGGAGCG
This sequence comes from Philopedon plagiatum, assembly GCA_963971165.1. Taxonomy (NCBI): domain Eukaryota; kingdom Metazoa; phylum Arthropoda; class Insecta; order Coleoptera; family Curculionidae; genus Philopedon; species Philopedon plagiatum. The sequence goes on along the minus strand of OZ020191.1, from coordinate 106,600,277 downwards.
ACTGAGAATTTTTTAAAAATGTTGACTATGTCATTTTCGGGGGTATTGAGGTCAGAATTTTTTTTTTCTAGCAGGTGTTAAAAATCACCGCAGGGAGGGGGGGGGGGTGGGGCGAATAAAAAGGGGCGGCTGGGAATTTGTCCAAAAATGTTAACTAATGGGCCATTTTCGGGATTACTGAGGTCAGAAAATCTGACTTTGTGTAACAGATGCTAAATAAAATTTACGGAGAAGGGAGGGGAGAGGGGATAAAAGGGCGGCTGAGAATTTCTCCAAAAATGTTAGCTTAGTATTTTCAGAGTTATTGAGGTCAGTCTAATTTTGTGTAATGGATGTTAAGAATAACGTGGGGGGTGGGGTGATATTAGGGCGCAACTGGGAACTTCTCCAAAAATGTTAACTAATCTGTCATTTACGGGGATATTTAGGTCAGAAATCTAATTTTGTTGAAACCTATATTTAAAAAATTAACGGCGGGGGGATAAAAAGGAGCGACTGAAAAAAATGTTAACTAATTTGTCATTTTCGGGGTTATTACGGTCAAAAAATGTACTTTGGTCTAACATATTTAAAAAAATATAACGAGGGAGAATAAAAACAGGCAACTGATCATTTTTCAAAAAAAGTTATCTGATATATCATTTTCAAGGTTGTTGAGGTCAGCAAATCTAATTTTGTTTAACGAATGTAAACAAAATTAACGGTGGGGCAGAGGGAATAAAAAGGCGCGGGGTTTGGAATTTCTCCAAAAATGTTAACTAATTTTGGGGGTTACTGAGAACAGAAAATCCAATTTTGTTGAAACTCATTTTTAAAAAATTAACGCCGGGGGGGGGGGTAAAAAGGAGCAACTGGGAAATTATCTAAAAATGTTAATGTTGTTTTCGGGGTTATTGGGGTCAAAATATTTAATTTTGTCTAACATTTAAAAAAACTAACGGGGGGGGGGGGGGATAAAAACGAGCGAATGGCAATTTCCCCAAAAATGTTAACTAATAAGTATGTCAATTGAGGTCAGAAAATCTAATTTTGTCTAACGAATGTGAAGAAAATGAACGGCACGGAACGGAATATTTCATAAGTTTTTAACGAAGACTTATTAACTATGACAGGAAAAAACCTGTCAAAACATACTTGATCAACTAGAAGATCCTAATTTAAACCATGCAGTACTAAATCTTAAACCTTCTTAGTGTATCTGAGCGTTAATGTTTAAACACGTGTTTTTCTTTTCAGTTTTTAATAAATCAACCCCTAAGGGGGTATTACAATGGTATTTAAAGTTTGTAATGGAGTAAAATTGTTATACCGTGGAAGAAGTTGCGGGCGAAAGCTAGTTATTAAATAAAACAGCGATGCATGCCTGCATATCTTATTTGAATAGGTATACTGCAATTGCTGCAATACAAAATTACCGTTAAAGTGTCAAAAATCAATGGTGTTGTAAGTGGAGTGTAAAGTAGAAATAGAACAGTTGTACTGTACAGGGTGTAAGTTAGGAACAATGAAATTTTATTTTCTATTAGATACAACAGCCGCGTAAAATTTTCTTTTCTTGTTGGAGCTTTAAAAGTTTTAGTACTTTTAATTTTAAGGCTTTTTTATTACAAAAAAACTATACCATTTTATATTTGTTTCTAAAATATAACAAGTAATCGATTTGGGATATAGTTTGTACTAGCCCATTTTAAAGGTATAATATCAAGAAATAATCGCGCTTTCTTATGGAAATTACCACTTCATTATAACTGGAGGTTATTAATTTTAATTTGACATTTCTACACATCCTAAATTTATCTTTTCTCGGAATATTTTTGCATTTTTAAAAATCATTTCTAATTTTAGTAATTTCAACTTTTTACTTCTCTCGCTAGACAAAAATCACTTCCCGGGATTTTTTCAGATCTTTACGTGTTGAGGTCCCTATATCAGATGGTCTCCCATTTCCGTCGGTTTGTCTGTCCGTCTGTCTGTCGGATTGTCTGTTGGAGCGAACGCTTAAAACTGCTTGACCAAAAAGAAAAGGAAAAATTTTGCATATGGACTACTTTTCAACCTGGCTTGGAACAGGCTGTATTTCCGGTGAAATATATACAGAGCACCTTCAAAATTAGTTTCTATTTTTTGTTGCTCAAACTGTATTTTGTAAATATAGTTGACATGTAAATTGCAAAACTTTTTGAAGCTTAAGTTTAACAAAATGATTAAGTTTTATAGACGTTTTAGATACGTTTCCTGTGTAACATTTTCACCTATTTCGATTGATGCGGCTTTTCGAAAAAATAAAACTTAAAAAGTTATTTAACAAAAACTACATTTTGGAATTTATTTGTTAAATAAAAAAAACTAGCTCGCCAGTTACTGTGGTCGACATTTTACATTATCTTTGTAGTGTATTAAAAAGGTTTATTTCGGTTGGTAAATTTAACTGTACTTAACTGTTATTTAAATCGCTCTTTTCTTTATAAGTTGGCGAGAAAAATTAAAAAGAAACTAACAGTATAAAATTTGGTTGTCTTATCTTAACACTTGCCAATTTAAACCCTTAATTATATAAACCTGAGCACTGAGCAATGAGCAAGACCTTAATTGCCAAATTACACCTGTCTTATCAATAGTGATTCCAGCCAAAAAGCATTAAGAAGAAACTTGCTTGTGTCTGTCGACATTAAACATATCTGTTTTAGTTTTATTAGGTGGATAATTTTTTTTGAACGCCTTGTCATATTTTGAGCTAATCTGGTGACTTAACCCAAATAAAATAAACGAAAGTTATAATAAAAATAGGTTTTTATTATAATTCGCAATCTTATTTCCAGGTTCCAGCAAAACAACTCAAAATAAACTTAAATCATGGAATGAGGTAAGGAGAGTCCATGGCTCAAAACTCCTTTTTATAGCGATCTCATATGTAAAGAATGCGGAGAACTCTTGGTAAAAAAGCGCCATTCTGTGATAGCAATGTGTACATGTCAGTGCCATGTCAGTAAATTAAAATAAAAATTGTCAGCCTTGATCTATCACATATATTAATTATCACTTTTACCAAAAGGAGGGCAAATGTCTGACACCGTTACTGTTATGAATAATTGAAATTTGTCGACGGCTAAGAATTCCTAATTTTACATAAAAATAAACTGAAAATAATATTATATTATATAAGCATGGAAAATACTTACAATATTGTTATTCATATTACTATTGTTATCAATCTTTTTATTCTTCAATAAATTTTACAAATTAAGAAATAAGCAGTAAAAATGTTTATAATATTAATATTATTTAAACTTATATTTTCAACTTGCATTTTAGGTTAAAAAAATAAATTATAATTTAAAAATCTAAAAAAACCGCTTTTATGAGTAGCGCACTAAAAAGTTCAAAATAATTATTTTCCTTTTATAGTTACCTAACAGTAAACCGTAAAGTGTTTTTAGTTTTTTAAACTATACCTAATTTATTTTTAACTTTTTAGTGGGCTACTCATAAAAACGTGTTTTTAGTATTTTAAACTATAATTTATCTTTAACTTTTTAGTGCGCTACTCATAAAAGCGTGTTCTTTTAGTTTTTTAGTGAATTAGTTTTGGAACATACACGAGGTCTCAAAAATAAAATTAATTTTTTTATTACCGGTTTTACAAAAAAAGTACCTATATCTTTATAAAAAGTTCTACATTGTAAAAGAAGCATGGTTATTCAAAAACTTGATGAAGGACAATACAGGGTGGCTCATAAAGCTGAAAGTCCCAATTTTAATTTAAATTTTTAGCCACCCTCTATGCCCTATAAAAATATTTAAACCATGCTCTTTTTTCACAATGTAGAATTTTTTATGAAGATATACTTTTTTTGTAACGGCGATTTTAAAAAATTAATTTTACTTTTGGGACCTCCTGTGTGTTCCAAACATATCATAAAAATAACTCTTGCATGTACATTTGCAGTGGCAGTTTACCTTTAAATAACGATTTTGCCTTTTTAGCTTCACGTGGATTATGACTTTTTCATTTTTGAACCACCCTGTACGTACTGGATGAAATTTCTGAATGGCAATGCTATTTTTTCACGATGCAGAACTTTTTATAAAAATACACTTTTGTCGTAAAATCAATAATACATTTTTTTCCATTTCGAAGACATGCTGTATATTTTTTTAATGAAAAAAACATATTATTAAATTGTACATTTGCAGTGGCAGTGTACCTTTAAATAAAGATTTTGTCTTTTTAGCTTCACGTGGATTATGACTTTTTCATTTTTGAGCCACCCTGTACGTACTGGATCAAATTTCTGAATGGCAATGCTATTTTTTCACGATGCAGAACTTTTTATAAAAATACACAATTTCGTAAAATCAATAATACATTTTTTCCATTTCGAAGACATGCTGTATATTTTTTAATGAAAAAACATATTATTAAATTGTACATTTGCAGTGGCAGTGTAATTTCAAATAAAGATTTTGTCTTTTTAGCTTCACATGGATTATGACTTTTTCATTTTTGAGCCACCCTGTACGTACCTACTGGATCAAATTTCTTAATGGCAATGCTATTTTTTCACGATGCAGAACTTTTTATAAAAATACACTTTTTTCGTAAAATGAATAACAAAAAATTTTCCATTTCGAATACATACTGTATATATCTTTTAATGAAATGTCCCATTACAATGTTATAAGTCAAGCTAATAAAAGCATGTTAATAAAAGATCGATGGTTTTGTAATAGACTCATAGCACCTTGGTTATCTCATCCTGCTCTTGGCGTAAAGATTTACATGTCTTCATCATATTATGAGGAAACAATTAATTATACCTTTAAGTTATAAACAGCCCAGTCCCTCAAGCTGTTTCTGGTGACAGATTAGTCATACCTATCATTGGTTCAAAAGCGCTGTGTAATCTTTTCCACCTTTCGGACTTTTCAAGATTCTGGCAACAGGGCAGTAGTAAAAATGATAGAGAAGTGTCCAAATATTATACGGCTCGGAAGCAAAATGCGTCGACAAATGTACAAAATTATACGCCGGACGCAAATTTGATTATAATATGAAAGGAGTTGAAAATGCTGCATTATAAAATAAAAGGTATATTTTAGTTTTAAGAGATATTTAAAAGAAAAATTAGGAGCAATACAAAAAAAGGAAAAAAATCGATATACACTTGAAATACAAAGCCTAAAGCCTCTATTTCTAGGGGACGCAAAAATGATGGATTATGAAAGGACGCAGAAATGATGAAAGATGTATATATATATATATATATATATATATATATATATATATATATATATATATATATATATATATATATATATATATATATATATATATATATATATATATATATATATATATATATATATATATATATATATATATATATATATATATATATATCTTTTTTATTGTTTCTTTCTTGGGATTAGGTTCATTATAAAAACATTTTTTTTTTATTATTTTTTATTAAAAGTCCATTGACGTTTCGACCCCTTTTCGGGTCATTTTCAAAATGTTTTTTTTATTTGGTTTGTTAAAAGACCTTGAAAACTATAAGGTCTTAGGAGGACTCTATATATATATATATATATATATATATATATATATATATATATATATATATATATATATATATATACATATATATATATATATATATATATATATATATATATATATATATATATATATATATATATATATATATATATATATTCCAGTGAATAGGGGGAAACAATATTTCAAAGACACCTTACCAAATTTTTAATACACTTGCTTTGAGTAAACGAGCCGGCTGGTATGTAGATTTTTATTTTTCCTTTAACTATCCCCGTTATTGCTTAGCAAAATCCTTTTCAATTGTCTTATTTTGAAGCTAAGGAAGTAGATTTGCTGTCGGATTAAGGGCATCAACAGTAATTGGGTAATTATCAGACTTTAACCCATTAACGAAACTTTCCGGCTTCGTGTTCTTGGAAACTAATTATTAGGATTTGCTTTAAATAATTTAATTGAATATCAAAATGTATTAAATAGACACACACACTATATATATATATATATATATATATATATATATATATATATATATATATATATATATATATATATATATATATATAGTAGAAAAATGGAAGATTTCTTGGCCTATAGGTAATATAATATATGTAAATGCGAAGATTTACTTCTTCGCTAGTGCAGCGAAAAGGCCTTTTCGCTGCACTAGCGAAGAAGTAAATCTTCGCATTTACATATATTATATATGTATATATATATATATATATATATATATATATATATATATATATATATATATATATATATATAATAATATAGAATTAATTTTTAATATGACATTGGCTGCATTAAATGACAGCTCAGAACCGGGTGCTTTGGCTAGACCGACCGATCCAATTTGACAATTTAATGGTTTAAACTCGCTATTGTAAAATAAGACAGAAGAACAATTTTGGAGCTTATTTTAAAATAATGTTTTATATGTGGAATTTATTACTGTTATTACAGAGGATGTCACAATGCTTTTCTAGGAAACATAATTAGAACAAAGTTTTTCAAAATTTTCGTTTCCTGCTATTGTTAACTTAAAGACTTTAAATATTGTACATATTATTATATACACGACTGTGGAGAATTTATAATGAGTATGACGCTACTCTACTGTTAAAGAACAATTTTTATAAATAATAAAATTTTCAAGCAATAAAAATAAAGAAATCCTACTGTAAGATATTTCCCTCGTACTTCCGACTTTTAATTATAAAATGTTCCCCTGGCCCTAATTTAAAATTATTATAATATTTATATATGACCTAATTTTAAGTGTCGTTATCAAAGAAACCCAAAAATTAAAATTAACGACCTACATAATTAAAGATAAAATGAAGTTAAGAAATATGATAAATATAATGAGTAATTTAAAAAGCTTTGTTCCAAGAATCTTCAATTTAATTTTTCTACTTAAAATAGCTTTGCTGCTTTGTCAACCATATTACGTTTGAGACAGAATAATTACTACAATATAAATGAGTAGGCCACACCAACTGTTATAATTTTAATAAATATGGATTCACATGGACAGAACATATAATATGCTTAATTTATTTTTTAAGTCAACACGAGCAGGAATAATATCAATGAGCTTTCATTTCGCGTTTTCAATAAATATGTTAAAATTATTGCACAATTGGCGTTTTATATGGTAGGTTAAGTAATTATCAATGCTGCCTCGTACATAAAAAAATTACATACATTTCTCCACTGGTATAAATTAATCCGAAATTGGGCAAAAAATTCAGTATTTCTTCCCATGTTCGTGAAATTAAAACAGGAGTTCTGTTTTCGCCAAACATGGGACTAAATGAAATAATCGGAATTACCCGATGTACATTCGTGGTAAAAAAAAACATTATAAACGCATCATAAAGGACTTTGTTAGAGCACTTAGACATACGATTTTTTTGTACATGTTCTTTATCATGCAAGGACTTATCAACCCTTCGTCACTGTTATTGTGTAATCTTAATTTGACTGCCATTATAAAATCAAATTGTTTTTAAGAAGCAGCTAAACTGATATCAGACTATTTATAACTTGGGGTTAATTTTAAAGCAGCTGAAAAATATTTAAATCCAAGGCCCTTTTGTCAGATATCCTCAGTTAAGTTCTACGTACTTTAGTTATTTGGCGATACGGTCCAACAATGGATTAAAACCATTGTTTTACTACCTATACACAATAGAATGGATACGCTTACAGTCAATTACACGGGCCTCTTATAACTGATTTGAAAGCTGCAGAATTTATTACCCTGGGATCTGGGTTAATCTTTGCAAAGTGACCAATTTCTGCACCAAAAACGGTACAAATCACCAATTTTGATTATAGGGCTTAAACTTTGTAGTTTTCTTTATTTAGTTACAATAAAGAAAAATATGCAAAAAACATAATGATTTTTGTTTTTATTTTTTTATTATTTTAAAAGTGAGGGAGTGATCCAACCTATGAGGGAGTGGTTTTGGTTAATCCCTAATTTTTAATTAAAAACTCTTTTTAGACATAAACATGCATTGCAACAAAATACTTAAAATATAAAAACACTTTCTCTTTTTCTGTCATCTTATTTTTTCGAAGTTTGGCAACTTCTTTGGTACGTGCCATTTTTAAAAATAAAGTACAAAACCTAGAAATCCTCCATAAAGTTTGTCACTCCCTCATTATTTAAAAAAATGTGAGGAAGTGCCAGATGAGGAGTGACGAAAATGAACAAAAACTAACAAAACGCGCTCTGCCATGACTTCTAAAGGGTATGTTATACCGGGTACAACAAGACATTCAAATATCAATAATATGGCAAAAAATAAAAAAGTTGATACTTGCCCTAACCAAAAAATACCCATTGAGGAAGTTACACTTCAAAAAACCACGCAGTGACTTCTTTAAAGTTAAAAACTTTGCATACATTTTATTAAGAGTTATCAACATCTAGTCATCTGTTAAATTACAGGAGCTATTGGTGGGGGCGGTGTTGCAGTTGTCTCATGTCAGATAAATAGCTCAATTATGAGTTGTGGTGATAAATATCAAATTATGAGGAAGTGACTACCGTAGCCAGTTACAAGGCTATCAGAAACATATGTTATCAATTGTTAAAAATTGTGTCTTAAATTGATACATAATGATTATAACCTATTTCCTTTCAGTATATCGAAATACGTGAAGATAAATGACCAAAAAGGGTCAATAAAATCACCCTGTATAATAGAAGTATCGCATGTGGGACAGGGTGAGGGAGTGACAAATTGACAGTAAATAATAATTTTTAAAATACGATATACGAGTGTTTAACAACTTATTTTTTTAATGGCAAAAGGATGTGCAATAAACGAATTACAATACAATAATTACCGAAGCCACAAAGTCGTTGGGACTTTGGGACTGTAATTTGGTCGATTTGCAGAGGACAAGCCATCTACTGATTTTAATTTTGGTGATTATTAATTATTGTGCTAAAACATTGTGGTGTATTTGACGTTTTCCTTAGAACTTAGTAGTATTTAAAATGAAAATAATTTAATTTTTAGGGGCTATTTTTACTCCCTTGGAGGGCGAGTTTGACAATATCCTTTCTTAGTGGACGTCTGGGGCCCAAACTAAAGCTGTATGCAAAATTACAGCTTCTATCTTTACCAGTTAGGGCTAGGCTTTGATAAATTAGTGGTAAAAGTGTGTTTTACCCCCTAGGGACAAATTACAAAAACACGAAAAAAAAAATAGCCTTATGAAAAAAAAAATTAAATTGACCTATTTTGACGTTTTCCTTAGAACTTAGTAGTTTTTAAAATAAACAATAATTTAATTTTTATGGGTTGATTTTACCCCTTTAGAGGATGAGTCTTGCAATATCGTTTCTTAATGGACGTCTGGAACTTAGTAGTTAAAAAAATTAGTTTTTAGGGGTTGATTTTACCCCCTTAGGGCTAGTTTTGGAATATCCTTTCTTAGTGGATGTCTACGGCGTAAAATAAAGCTGTGTGCAAAAATTTAAAAAAGTTCCAAAGAACTGGTTCGGCTTTGAATCTCAAGAAGAAGAACAAGAGGAAATATGACCAAAACAATGCTGCCAGTTTTAGTTTTTCAGTCTGTTAGAGAATCTTCTATGATGTCCATTAGAAATCGTGCTAAACATCTTCTAGAAGTTGTGAAAAAACTCATATTCAGATGATCTTTTTTTATCTTCTGACAGCCCACGAAGACTAAAGTCTAAGTACTATTTATTTATTTATTTATTTATTTATTTATTTATTTATTTATTTATTTATTTATTTATTTATTTATTTATTTATTTATTTATTTATTTATTAACGTATTGTACATTTACAAGAATTAACCATATACTGTGCTTAATCTGCGCTATCCAAAAATTACACTTTTAGCCAAAGCTTTGAATTGTTCTACCGAGAGAGAATGTGTGGGGTGGTACCACCTCGGTCGAGGAAGAATTCCTCTACCACCTTCCAACAATTAAAAATCCATGGTCGAAGTTGGATTCGAACCCGAGACCTCTTGGTTGCAAAGCTGGCGCTGTAGCAACTCAGCCACCGGAGACCCCATATTAAGAGAAAATAACTTATTTTCGTTCAAACCCTAGGGTAATTCCGGGGGAGATGGTAGAGGTTGAGATGGCGCAACACTATAATTCACTGACGGATAGACTTATGTCAATCTGGTGTCAGTATGCAATAATCATTCTGTAGTGCACGCGGGCTCTCAGGTAAACGTTCGATTTTCCGGATAAAAGAAGCGATTAAGCCCAAATATTTAATTTTGTGGCATTGAAAATTTCTCCAGCAGTGTTGTAGATTATAACAGATTGGTAAGTTATTGCTATTATATAGAAATAATTGTTTGTATTAACATTTATTTGTCATGTAAGCTTGTTTTTATTATATTAACTTAAAATAATGATTGTGCGTAGTTACCGATTTTAGTAATTCAGTGCGCCATCTCACCCGGCCATTTTGGATGAGATGGCGCATTAAATTCGGGATAGATGGTGTCCATTGCCGACCACATAAAAAAGTCGTAGCGGATTTTCAAGGGTAATTGGACTAAAAATCAGATGGTTCAAGCCGTAGCTGCAGTAAATCAGATGGTTCCGAAGAAGAATTTTGCAGGGGATGCAATGAACTTTACGCGATAACAAAAAAAAGAATGATTGGTTAAAATGCATTCGATGTCTGTCCTGGTACCATGAAACTTGTTCAGACTATATCAAATTAGGTATGTGTTTTTTGTGCAAAGAACATTTTACTTAACAATGAAAAAACAACAATTATATTACTCAAAACTTGTTACGCCATCTCACCCGAAACGTCTGCGCCAACTCAACCGCAACTTTTGGGTTAGATGGTTTTTGTATGTTTTTGTTCAAATATTTTTCGTAGTGTTTTGGACTTATTTGTTTTCAAATTAGATAATGAATATTTGTACCCAAATAAACAAATAATAAAGCTTTTATTTTTAAAAATTCCTAAAGTTTTTATGGCAATTATTAAAAAGCTGCGCCATCTCCCCCGGAATTACCCTACTTTAACCAAATATTGGAAGAGGGAGATAAAGCGAAAATACTAGATTTTTGTTTAGATTTTTGTTTTCTAATTTTAAGTGGAAACTGCAGCATCCCAACATGTCGGATACTGGTCTCAAGAAAACCCCGAATTTAGAGTAATGAGACGAAGACAATACTTTACAAATATGAACGCATGGTGCGCGATATCTGTCCATGGCATTATAGACCAATGTTTTTTTGATAACACATGCAATAGAATATCCTACTTAGAAATGCTGGATACATTATTTAGCGATAAACTCGAAAATTGGCCATTAAATTTTCGCCAAAAAACAAGATGGTTGTCAAGCACATGGCGCTCGCGAGGTAATAAAATGGCTTCACTGCGGATTTGATTCAAGGTGGAAATGGCCAATTTTGTGACCCCCAAGGAGCCCCGACTTAACGTTGGCTGATATGTTTCTCTGGCCCCATTTAAAACAAATTGTCAATGCCACTCCAATACCAAATAATATTGACATGCTTAAAGGCAGAATTACCCCGGTTGTTCGTTCAATATCCCAGGGAGAAATCAGAAATTCCTGCAGATATCTAAGGAAGCAATCAGAAAAATGTGTCGAATATGGGGGTGGAGTTTTTGGAATTTTGATATCTTTATGGTATTGCTTGTTTTATTTCGTCTCCTTTTGAGTTTAATTAGATGTTTAAAAATTGCACGTAAATACGAAGTATGTCGAATTAAATAATTGCTTCGTTCAATAAAGACATTGACAAACATGTGCATAGGTTATTGTTTAATATGTAGAAACTAATATTCTGGTTAAAGGTGTGGGGGAGAATAGTTGGGACTTAAAAAAAATTTAATAAAACTCGTTTCTTTTAATACTACAATTTTTTATGCAGTCTTGTACTCCGGCTTAAGGTTAAATTTAAAACATATTTCATATTTGTTCTTTTAGTAGAAGATGATAAACAAGGTATGTTTAGTTTTTCGCAAATTATCATTCTCGAATTTTTTATGCTCCCTATATAAAAAATTTTATTTTTCATTATGTGAATCTTAGTTATTTTGGTCCATTTGTCCTCTTCTAAACCCCTCCGAAGACATACTGTATAATATTTGGATTTTATTTATTTTAAGTAAAAAAACAACAAATCAAAAGCCACATTTATTTTCTTCAAGGCACTTACCTACGGCGGTTTTTGTAATAAACGGAACGGTTTCTCACTAATCCCTTTTTTCTGCGCATTGCAATCATTATCACTTTCCACCTATAGTTCACAAACATTCACATCACTTAAAAATATTGTTAGGTTATTTAAATTTACTCTGTCCAATATATTTATTACACAATGGCCTATTTGTTGGTAAATTAACTACTTAGGACCCTTAAATACGAATGAAACTGATTGGATTGGATGGATTTTTAGCTTGACCCTATACCTTTTTATCCGAACATTCTTTCAAAAATATATAAAACACTATATGAATATAAAAATACGTTTACAAGGATAGCTTCTTTCATTCAGTAGCGAACGACGAAGGATCGTACAATATAAATGAAAGTGACTTTAAATGCAGATATAGAAACAGTCTACAAAAATATACCTATGTAGGTACCTATATTTAAAAACTTAATTATTTCTTAGAATATATAGAAATATTTTGTGTACCTAGTGTAACATATTTTTTCTACAGTTGCAACAAAATGGCAGGTATGCATTTTTACCATGACAAAAAACAGTAGGGTTATATGGAATGCATTGGGAGATATTATAATAAACTTTAAACAATAAAGAAAACTGGAAAAAGTTTATCGACAAAAATAACACACCATAGCGCCTTTTATGGACCAGACTAAATGTCATGTGCAGAAAATATATTCTGCCTCTTGGGATAAGGTTTGATTTTTAGGAATAACTAATCGCTGAATAAATCGACTAAAGTTACTTCATATCTTTATTTACCAGATGAAAATCTTTCTTTACTTATTATATTTGGAAAATAGATAATATCTACTATTTACACGATATGCACCACAAGCATTTTAAAGTCTACCTCGATTATAAAATAATAGTACTGTAGTACTGGTCTAATGTATTACTCTAAGGAAATTCTAAACTCTCTTGCATCTTTTTGTAAACACAAATGTTTATTAAAGTAACTACGAATAGTCAAAAATAACACTATTTAGCTAAAAATCTTGCCAACACACAACGGACCCTCTCTAAAATATTCTAGACTATGTTACTGTTGGCGGGTTTCCAGAAAGTGGCATTATAAAACGTTCGTTAAGCAGCTTTACTTTTTATTTCACTGGTTTTTAAATTAAGAGTTACACATTACCCTATTCCATAATACCCTTTTTCTACGATCGTGCAAAAAGTTAGTACTTTTTGCACTATTTACTGTGCCAAAAGCTTAATTTTTTGCACTAGTGCAAAAAGTAACTTATTTTTTGCACTAGTGCAAAAAACACTTTGATACCCTAATGAATACGAGTATTATTCCTTGCATTGTAAAATATTTCTTAAATTGTAAAATACTGTAATAAAAAATAAACCGATCGTAGAAAAAATATTGTGTGTAACATGTGCAAAAAGTATATTTGTTGCACTCAGCATGATTGCAGCTCTCGACTTCGTCTCGAGCTGCAAACTTCATGCATCGTGCAACAAATATATACTTTTTGCACTAGTTACACAAATAACTATTTTGATTCTAAGACGACAATGGCCGTTATTCCTAAAATAACCGACAAAACCAGCCTTGCTCACTCGAGTAACTAGACAGGTAAAATTGATAATGAAAAATGATACGTATAATAAAAAGGGTAATATATATATATATATATATATATATATATATATATATATATATATATATATATATATATATATATATATATATAGATATACAGGGTGTTCGGAAAATGCTTTAAAATACTTGGACAAGTGATTCTATGTGGTAAAATAAAGACCATGTAAAGAAAAATTCGAAATCTCGATATTTTACGAGTTACAACCTTTCAAATTTAATTTTTTTTCATATTTTTAACATATTTCTTAACTAAAAAAATTAATATTTCGCACAGTAGCTCAGCTAGGTTTATCTTATTTTGTTACAATAATGTTTCGTTACAGTGCCAGCAGAGGGTACTTTGTCTGAAACCCAAATTTTATTTTTCCCATATCTTTTTTGTTTTGACAGATATTGCAAAAACGAGTATATACTATAACTATATTATTAAAGACAATAAAATACTAAACATGAAAATACACTTTAGGGAGTCGATAAAACTCGCCGTTTAGTTGCAAATTAGAATTAAAAATTTTATTATTATTAAATCACTTTTTCAAATGGAGGTAAGAAATAAAGTTACCATGGTTCAAGTTTAGTTAAACCTGTCGGTGGTTTTTTCATAAAAGTTTTCCACACGAAAACAAATTTTTCAAACTTTTTAAAATAGAAATTGACTCATGACAGAAGCTAAACCCTCTTGAACTCTAGTAATGATTTATCCCTCATGCGCTGTAACGATCATCGCGCTCATCTTGGGGCCACCAAGAGCTAACACCAGCTCCCGGTCTTACCGGTTTTTCCACGCTGGAGAGGACGCCTTGCGTTGTAGTCCAGTGTGTTCTTTTTATTGTTGTGTTGTTATACAGGGTGTTTCCTAATTGAATGTCAATATTTAAGAGAGCGATTTTTGGGTCAATTTTAAAAAGAAAACTTCATATGCATGTATGTCCTAAACGTCTTAACTTTTGAGATACAGGGTGGTAAAGTTTTCAAAAATAAATAGTTTTTTGTTAATATCTGTAATGCCACTGTAGATATTTTAATTAAATGTGGCATACATGTACTATGTATCCAGAGGCATTATTTAGTGTACCACAATTTTTTTTATTTCCATTAGTGGCGTCCGTACGGAATTTTGCCTGCCTATTTTGGCAGACATTGATAGTACGCCACTGATTTCTCGTAAAACTAAAATTATTCCTGAAATCCCCAATCATTTCTAAGCAAATTTGACCTCTTGAATGTTTTCAATCCGATGCACGGTTTTCGCTTAAAAAAATAAAAACCTTTTCTCTGCATGATCATAACAATATCGTTAATATGACAATATTACCATGCAGAGAAATAGATTTTATTTTTTAGATCAAATTTGCTTAGAAATGAATAAGGAAGTTAATTTTTGAGATCCTTATTCATTTCTAAGCAAATTTGATCTAAAAAATAAAATCTATTTCTCTGCATGGTGATATTGTCATATTAACGATATTTTTATGAACGTGCAGAGAGAAGGTTTTAATTTTTTTAAGCGAAAACCGTGCATTGGATTGAAAAAATTCAAGAGATCAAATTTGCTTAGAAATGATTGGGGATTTCAGGAATAATTTTAATTTTACGAGAAATCAGTGGCGTACCATCAATGTCTGCCAAAATATGCAGGTGAAATTCCGTACGGACGCCACTGGTGGAAATAAAAAAAATTGTGGTACACTAAATAATGCCTCTTGATACATAGTACATGTATGCCAAATTTAATTAAAATATCTAAAGTGGTATTACAGATATTAATAAAAAACTACTTATTTTTGAAAACTTTACCACCCTGTATCTCAAAAGTTAAGACGTTTAGGACATACGTTCATATGAAGTTTTCTTTTTAAAATTTACCCAAAAATCGCCCCCTTAAATATTGACATTCAATTAGAAAACACCCTGTATATTGTATTTATGTATATATTTATAGTATGTAGCCTGCATAACTAGCATGCGGCTAGATGAGTTGTATATATTTTTGAATTAATAAATGTCTTTAAAAGTGTCAATAACCTATACAAAATGTTATTAAAAATTATATCATATCTAGAACGTTAGCAACGTTGTTTGTTTTTATTTATTCCTAATTTTATTTAATTACATACAAGTTTTAACACTAAATTAATACTCTAAACGAGAAATAGAATCACAATACATTTTGTCCTCCGTTCATTTACGAGTATATACATTTCCTGATATTTTTAAAGAACTAAAAGAAAATACCGGCCGTTTTCTGAATAACTGCACATCCATTTATTATTCTTTGACTTAGATGGTATCTATCATTTACCGGCATTTTATTGACCAAAGGTCCCGAGAAAAAAATATTTATGGGATAATGTCGGGCGAGTGCGGTGCCCAAAGTAATGGTCCGCCTCGTCCTATCCACCTGGGATATATTTTCAAGTAAAACCGTCTTACCGGTTCTGCATTCCTCTTTGCTGTCACATAGCAAAAATACATGTCACGATATTCGGTATTTAAATATTCTTGAGCCATTTAAATAAGTAAATACCGTTTTAATTTCAACAATATTTCCATTAATTTTAGAACTTAACTAATACCGATGAATGTTTTACTTATTATCTATTCTCTATTATCTGCTAAATATCATTTCGATTGGGTTTTTTACCATGGTAACTTGATTTTTTGCTTCCATTTGAGAAACTGATTTAATGATACTAAAATGTATTTTCTAATTTGCCACTAAGCGGTAAGGTTAATCGACTCGAACCATGGATTTATTATATAAAAGGATTCGATATCCGTATACTGTGAGCGTATCGAACGTGAAGCCTTATATTTTGTTGTTTGGTATTCTTTTGGAGGAACAGTTTACGAACTACGAACATAGGCAAGACTACGAATTACTACGTAATTGAATCAAGAAAGGTAGTAGAAAGAGATAAAATAGCATTGGAGTGCTGGAGCTCAGAAGTGTTGCTGTCTGTAGTGGTTGTTTAGGAAAACGGCTAAAGCTCGGTCTGAACACTCGGTTACACGTACGTCTTTGTCTAATGAACAAGAAAAGAAGAAGTGCGACGTATAGATTTATATAGATTTATAAATGATTCGGAGCGACTTTAAATAAACACCTTTAGAAATAACATAATAAACATAACCTATAAATAATAAAACCTTTTTAACCTAAATTTATTATTATTTAGCAGAAAATAAAGTAATTTAGGGCTTTTATTACTTTTAGCAAATCTTGTAATGCTTCTAACGTATTTTTTGTACACAAATACAAGGTAAAATAAGATGTGGCCAATGTTTACAAATTGTGTTTACAGTGTCGCTTAGAATGGTTTGTTCTGGCTTCAAAGAATATTACATCATCCCGTATCCTTTTATTTAATAAATCCATGACTCGAACGAAAAGCATCTTTTTTATTTAGTATTTTATTATCGTGTTCGGTTTTGTCGTTTTTGCAATATCTGTCAAAACAAAAAAGACATGCGAAAAATAAAATTTTGGTTTCAGGTAAAGTGCCCTCTGGTGGCACAGCAGAGAAACATTTTCGTAATAGAATGATATAAATTACCAAGCTGAATCTTTGTGCCAAATATCAATTTGATTAGTTAAGAAATATTCAAAATATGTTAAAAAACGGGAAAAAATAAATTTTGATAGGCTGTAACTCGAAAAATATTGAGACTTACTACATTTATTTTACCACGTAGAATCAGCTGTCCAAGTTCCCTTAACTAATTACACATACCATTTTTCATTATCAATGATTTCACTAGCCTGGTTAGCATAAAATTTAATATTGAAATCCGTATGTTTACATTGTTTAACCCGTATATTTACATAGTTAAACTTATTTGTTTAACAATTATTTTTATTCATCTCTAGCTACAAAGAAGTACAAAGTCGGCACACTATGAATAAGAAGAAGCATCTAAATAACATTAATTTTCGACTTCGCAAAAACGGACTTTTTCTAAGGCATGTTTGACAGCATTGACAGCTCTGAATATCGGTGGCTTAGTGCCCCAGATTCTGCCCAAATGTTTTTCCGTAATATCCAGGTATATGCATGTGAACAAGCTTCAAACAATTTCCCATTTACAGGAAAAAATTCGGGCAAAAATTATTGCACTACAGTCACCGACACTAAGAGCAACAACGGAACGTGTAGAAAAAGCCCGCCTTTGCAGCAATACAATGCAATATTTCTTTGTGGACTTACATACCTACCATGTTTTGAACGGGTAGCAATAAAAAAAGAACGTCAGAGTTGGCAACACTGAATGCTTGCATAACACTTTTCTTAGTATAGACATTAAATTTCCATTCCGACCTGTTTTGTTTGAGCTGTCTGCAATATAATGGCGCTATTGATATAACAACTAATCAAATATATATTAAATATCTTTTAGTATCACAAGCAATGTTGTTTTTCCGGTGATAAAGTCGCGTGGGTATCTTCAATATTCTACTCTAAAAATAATTAGTTATTAATGTGGGCGAATGATAATCTACTTCGACGCTTGAAATAAAGTAAAAGGCGCGGATTTAGGGGAGGCGCAGGGGGCGCCTCTCATTCAGTCTTGTACAAAAAGAATTTCAATAACGATTTTTTTAAAATCAATATGGTAACATAAACATTAACCATTCCTACATATTCTACAGAACATTATAAACAAAAACAAAAATTTTCCGTCTGTCAGTTCTTTGAAATGAATTATACCACAAAAATATGAATAATAGATCAATACTAATATGTAACATAAAAATGCAAGCGTATTTTTGATTTACATGCTCCTAGATTATTTCTAAAAACATTACTTACACATCTCACTGCGATCTTACCAAAATTTGAGCTTTTTTTTAGTTTGAAAGTATTTGTTTTCGAAAAACAGCTTTTTCGAAAAGTATTAATGAAATTTTTCAAAAATATTTTCCCGAGAACACCTATCTTGAGAGTACATTTTTTCAAAAATGTCCTGACAGATTATTCAAAGATGTTTTTTTGAAAACGGATTTATGAAATATTTTTTCAAAAACACGTATTTTGAAACACCTTTTCAAAAATAATTTTTAAAAAATAGGTACAAATATTGATTTTTGGGTACAAATATCAATACGTATTCGATACCTGAACGTAAAATGTTTTTTTTTATCATATTTTGATTTTAGGATTAGCTAGTACTTACATTTTAATTAGTGGTGGTCAGAATCGTATTATTTAAAAAATCGGATTACTACGTTAAGAATTCTTTTCGTAATCGGATTATAATTTGAATAATATTACATACACCGCGCTGAGACTTTAATAATACTTTAATAATTTATAATTGGGTGACGTATTTTGATTATGACAACCGATGTTCCGCTCACATCCATTTCTTGTACCGGTATGAGTTATTTATAGTTTAAATTTCTGCTGCCGTGAGAGTCGAATCGCCTTGCTGTCGATTATTACAGTTTTTAGTTTTTACTTTTCCTTCATTACGTTTGTTGTTCCCTAAAAAGTTTTTTTGTATTCTTAATTAAGTTAAGCTTTTTGTTTATGGACGGAATATATAATGCTACGTTATTATTACTTCTTTTAATTTAAGTATTCTAGCAAAACCCAAAAAATTAAACAAACTCTTTTTCATATTATCAAGCAAGGAAAGGGGAAACATCTCAAATAACAGATCCCAACATTATTTATTTATTTCCTGTGCCCTAATTTAATTCATTAAAGCTAGCTTTGTTTAATACATTTTAAACTGCTTGGTAGTTAAAATGCTTTCTTCTTTAACTTTTCAAATTACTTGGATTCCGAGATTTAGATAATGATCCCCAAGTAGGGATGTTACGGATTATTGAAATAATCGGATATCTATTATTTTTAATTTAAATTATTCCATTGCTAGTTTTAATACAGTAACCGTTACAGGGTAGCAGAAGCATTTAATGAGAGAATGCGAACACAGCCTAGCACCCATTTTTCTGTAGGTTGTTCATAAAGATTGTCGAAATAAGTAAAAATTATCTAATAACCAATTACGAAGACAAAAAAATCATTAAATTAATTTAAAGCAATCAAAACAAGTGCGCAGTCCTCCTCCCCGCCCCTAACTGTCTGCATACTTGTATTTCTTTAATTGCCGCTGATGATGCGAGGAAATGGAAATAATCGGGTATTTTAAATTATAATTTTAAATTTTCTCTTAGACTTTTGTAGGCCTTTACTAACCACTAACTAGTTTAATAAATTACATAAGTATTTAATTTTTATGTTGTTTACTAGCTAGCATAAAAGTTTAAAGCATAAGTGTTTTATTATTTATATATTATAATTTTACACCACAATATCACTATCGTTATTTTCAAAACACTTTATATTCAGCATTAGATTCGTCGTTGCAACTCTAATATAAAGTCTAAATAACTTTCGCGATAGGTTATTCACCCATTTTCCGGCGTACTGACGCGTGAAACTAAAAGGAAAATGGTTCAGCAATTGATGCCAGGAAAATATTTTGTTTAAACTGCTTATCTATGTAGATATGCACTTAATCTCCATATCGTAAAATTAGGTACGTAAAATAAATTATAATATGTGTCATCGATGTCGGGTAGTGTAATTTTCGTTATTAAATTTATTATTATCCTAAGATAGGTGCTTGTTCTGCTGAATACAGTGTGAATATTTTAAACAGTTGAATATTTTAAATCAACTATTTTTTTTTATTTTCTGACATGGGAATTCATTGCAGTTATTGTCCAGATTTTCGTGCCGTCTACGTCTGCGAGACCGGTAACGTCATGAATATAAAATGCAACCACTGCTTTTAGTTGACTATTTTTGAAGAATTTCTAAGGTTGTGTACTACTATCAGAAAACTTCTACGTTCAGATCTACTAATAAGGTTTAAGATTTAGTACTAGTTTAAATTAAGATCTTCTAGTTGATCAGCTATGTTTTGACCGGTTTTTGTCCTGTCACTGTTACTAAGTCGTCATTAAAAACTTATGCATTATTTTGATATTTCAGCGATTTGCTTGGTTTCCAAATGATTTTCCTCATGAAACGGGTTTCTGGAATGAATTTGGTTCTGTTATTGTCAAAAGTACGTACTAGAATTGTCCTTTTCTTTATAAATGTACGAAAAACCTAAGAAACAAATTCATAGCATAAAACTTACGTCCGGTTGGGTTGGGTTGGCACAAACAATTTAATCACGAATTTAACTAATTAGACTCTGGTAGTGTGACAAGACTTATGTTAACGTCGTTGCCGAAGATGGCTCTAAACGTCAATTAAATTTACTACTTGATTAAATTTTGTGCAACCCGCTGTTAGTTGTCTTACGTCCGATTGCACAAACAATTTAATCACGAATTAAAATAATTAGACACTTGTAATGTGACATCATTCATGTTAACGTCATTGCCAATGATGATTCTAAACGTCATTTAAATTTACTACATGCTTAAAAGTTTTGTGCAACCCGCTGTTATTCTTTTACACTTGCCAGTTTAAAACATTTGGTTGTCAAATTAGACTGGACTAGCTAACATTGGAGAATCTGGCTGTTAATAAAATAATAAATCTAATTGACGTTTAGAGCCACCTTTGGCAATGGCATTAACACGAGTGCCGTCATATTACAAGTGTCAAATTAGTTTAATTCTGGATTAAGTTATTTGTGCAACGAGATGTTAGTGTCACTGCTTTCTCTCTAATTAATGCTAGTAGGTACCTATGTATATATGAAATAAAGAATTGGTTTTGTACATTTATTGAAATTTTTCAGTATTTATGTTATAAAATATTACTAGAAATGACTGTTAGGAAGAAAACGGAGTTCATGGTACTCAACGAAGTACAGTATAATTTTAAATATTTAGCTTCCATCACACAGGAAATACACAGACTATGTAGAGCGGAATGGAAGAACTAAAATTATTAGAAGGAACTCTCTGGTATGCTGTAAAACCATACGATTACTGCGAGAATACGAAAAGTAATTTGGAAAGCATGATTAGGATTACGAATGCAACAATAAGGGGCATAACCACGATACACTTACAACGGTATGCTACGTTGTGACGTCACTTCGAGAAAAAATCTTAAATTGACTAGACGCTTGCACCCCTTGTACATAACAACAGGTCAGTTATTGTTGGGTACTGTGTTGAGTTGACGTTTATTAAAATATCATTGTCATATTTCATTTGCTCAGGTAAGCGCCTAGTCAATTTTAGATTTTTTCTCGAAGTGACGTCACAACGTAGCATACCGTTGTAAGTGTATCGTGGGCATAACTAAGCTAGTGGCTAAGTCTTCAGGAAGATTGAAAAGGAAAAATACAATGATAATGAAAAAAGGCAATGATTGTGTCAGTAGAACGATAATGCACTGAAAGTATAGTACATGGAAGGAGAGGTAGAAAAAAACAAAACAGAAAGGGCTGATAGAACCCAGAATAAATTTAGAAAAAAATTTGACGACAAGATACTCAGGACTGGGTGTTGTAGAGATGATTACCCAGGAAGGTCTACACCATAATATAAAGAGTCAAAAAGCGAACAATAAAAATGAGAAGAAGGAAGTGTCGGTATACTTGCTGATAAAACCTTAAAAACATAACTCATGTCTCAGGTTTCTATGTAGGTATATCTTCTAAATGTGTCTATTCTCAAGTCTTAAACACTTCCACAGTTTCCGATTTTGCTGTTACCTTTGCTTTTCTGGTAACTCAAGATAAAATATTATTTATTCTTCTTGAGGTAACTGTAATTGTTCTTACGTGGAATATTCTCTTTACTTATTCAACATTTCCTTATGTATATAGTTTCACGAAAAGCTAATAATAACTTCTTATTAAATAGGTATAAGATTATTAATAGTCTAGGTTTAAGCAACAGTATTTAGATTATCAGAGAGCATTCGTGTACTCTACTTAAAAATACCTAAATAATAGAAGCCAAAGAGTTATGTTGAATGGAGACTTGTCAGAGCCAAGGAGTCTGCTATATGGTGTTCCACAGGGGTCTATCCTGGGACCTATACTCTTCTCCCTGTACACGTCGCAGTTGTCAACTTTCGTGAGGTTTTGTGAGGCTCATTATTATGCGGACGACACTCAAATTTATTTTTCATTTAAACCTAGTCAAATACAGAACTCTTGTGATAAAATAAATGTCGATTTGTGTGCCGTCTTAAGGGCATCAGAGTCGCACTGCCTCAGCATTAACCCGGATAAATCTCAGGTTCTTCTATTTGGAAGATCGCAAATGCGAAATTTATACGCTAATCAAATATGTATTAAGTTAAACGATAAAAAATTGGAACTTGTAAACATCGCCAAAAATTTGGGCCTGTTTATTGATACAGACCTTAGGTTTTCTCAACATGTCAACACCTGTATTAAAAGAGCTTTTGCTAACATTAAATTAATTTATGGCCAAAAGAATATTTTAAATGAGAAATTGAAAAAAGTTCTTTGTGATTCTATAGTACTGTCGCATTTTAATTATGCGGATGTTATCTACAGGCCTTGTCTTGTGGGTGCTGATGCTCATCGAATTCAGCTTATTCAAAACTGCTGTGTCCGTTTGATTGGTGGTATAAGACGAAGAGAAAGGGGTATATCTGCTAAACTTCGGGAAATCAAATGGTTAAGAATGGATGAAAAGAAAACTCTATTTAACAAGATTATACTAAAACAGCGACCGAAATATTTGTTCCAAAAAATTAAATTCCGTAACGATATGCACAACTTAGATATACGACCAGTACACACAACGGCCATTTTTGAGAAATCCTTTAGTTTTAACATAGCTAAACTTTATAATAGAGTGCCCGATGGTATAAAATTTTTCACCGGCATAAGATTTAAGTCAGAAGTTAGGAAAATAATAGGTACTTTTTTGTAGACTGCTTTCCAGACGTTGTTTCCAGCTCTATGTTTCTTAGCTTTGGTATTATTTTTGAGTGGATGTCAATATGATTTTTACCTGTATTTTAATGTTCTTTTATGTCAGTTAAATTATATTCTAAATATTTAGATAAATTTGTAGATATTGTATATGTATTGTATGTAGATTATAAGTAAATTACTGTTCTCTTTCCGGTTAAGTGAGGAAGCCAAGCTTCAACTTCGTCATTTATAATCATTACAATAAAGTCATTTATTATTATTATTATTATTATTATTATTATTATTATTATTATTATTATTATTATTATTATTTTCCGGAAAATTAATCTAATCAATTTTTTATCAGCAAACGGTAGGGAGTAGAGAAATAAATTTTAAAAGCCCAGATACCCGAACACCCCTAAAATATTGAAGGTTAAAGGAATGAAACTTATAGTTAGTTATAAGTGCTGAAAACATTGCAACAACCATAATTTGCTTTAACCAGGTTTTAATATCTGCACCAATTTTTCGTTTATTTATTTTATCAACTACAGCCCGCCAAAACCTCCAAAGCTATCATCTCTTTTTTTCTTAACATTTTAAAGCCACATTAAATGCAAGACCTCATTCAAAAGTAAACGATTCGTTTTCTTGCCGCCGCCCGCCAAGTTAATTTGCTTGCTAAGAGAAAAAAATAATAATTGGACGGTACTCCGAAATCTGGTGATCGTTATATTACATTAAAATCAATTAAAACTTAAAAATTTGTGTAACAATTAATAATATTCTGATAATCAAAATTATACTTTTCTTTTTGTATTGCCTTTAAAAGTAATAATGAATATTTTACTGGAGCATAAGATGCCTTCATCTTTAATATACAGGTTGAAGGATCAAAGTTAAAAGACTTGTTTCTATATTAACTAGGTACGATTGATGAAAAATTATGGTCTATTTCAATTTAAGTTACAATAAATGTGATTTTCTTTTGGTGCTTTTCCTAAATTACTGCTTTTATACTTTTTTTAATCTTCAGTGACTCAAAAAATCCAACGAAACTGTAATTCATATGTTTTGATTTTTGTATTACTTACTTTATTTTTAACAGATCTTTTGGTTCCAGGAGCTCAAGAAAATTGTGTATGCGTATATTTTGTAAATCTTATACCGCACCATATAAAATCAAAAAGAAAAAACATTTATGTTCTTACCTCCAATAATAAGTACCTATCTCACAATTTTCTTATCGGAGAGAATACATTCAAATAAAATTGTACTTTTATATTAATATGAACAAAATCGACAGAAAGTTATTTTTTTAAAACATTTACACATAATAGCAATATCCTAATAATATTTTCCAAAAGTTTTGAAAAGTTATGTGGTTGCTTGCTCCCGGACTATAAACCAGACCAAACAGCATAGTTATTAATAGCCCGCTTCGTTGAATGAACCGATCCTGTTTTAAAAATTGATTGTTTTTCAATGTACTCGTATCAGTGTTTATTTTTCCTAGTTCGTTTCGTAGAAAATAAATGTGGTTTGGCGAACGTTATTTTCCAATTCCAACACTGTCTACAGAGTGATATCTCACCTGTAAAGTTGAAAACACTGAGTTTTTTTTCAATCTACATCCGTCGACGAAGATTTAGCGTTGTCTTTACAAGGCTACTACTAGGTTAATAATAATTTCTCAAGTACCCCACTTAAATTTCACACTACAAGTTCTTATGAGCAGTAACGAACTAGAAACTATGTTTTTTCTTCCTTATTCGCTTCCTGAAACTATATATACAGGGTGTTATGGAATTCACTGCATATATTTGAATGGGGTAGTCTACAGACATACCCAATACTATTTGTTCTCAAATCGCACACTTTTTTTATTTTAAAAAATACCGTAAACCACCCCGGTATCCGATGCTTCTAAAGAACCTGACGCCATAAGCTCTAATATTATAAAGAAAATACAAATAATCCAGCCGGGACATTGCCAAACTTAAATATTATCTTGACATATCATTTCTTTATTAGATTTAAATAATCCAAGCTATTTTTAATTCCACAAACGCATTTTGCCAAAAATATGTAGAGGTACCTATTTTAATTTAACAGCAATTTTTTTATTTTATGGGAAAATATGGACCCCTCGTGAAATCGGTTGAAATTGTACCTAACCAGAACGAGAAACGTTATTATATTACGTTATTAATGAGATGAGAATTATTCCTACTAGCTTAAACTGTCTGCTAAAAAAAGGTTAAGACTCAAAACGAAAAATACTAACTGAGCACAACTACACCGTATTTTAAAATTATAACCAAAATTATTCCATTATAGCGTTTGTCAAAAAGAAACATTATTCTGTTTTATACAGCACAAATTCAGAAAGTTGTTATTCGCCCTCTTTCCAATTGTGTGTGTCCATCTCGCATGCCTTCAGCTGTTGCCGATTCTACTGGAATTAGCTCTGTAAGTTTAAAAAAGTATGAAAGAATGAAAGACGGGATGAAAGTGTCATGTTGCGTCAGCGCTATTTAGTTTTATTAAGATAAACTGTAAGCAGTGCCTATTTCACTTTGTCGATGACAACAAACTCCTTTGAAGGGCAACAAGGGGAACTGGAGGGCAATCCAGAGTTAACGTGTACTTGTCAAGAGGTATACGTTGATTTCCAATGCTCAAATTAGGGGTAGGGCTGCTGCATACAAACGTATGCTAATCGACAATTTGTGGTATCGTCCGGAAAATGAACATTGCATCAGTTAATTTACGAAACTGTTATTTCTTGTAACTTTGTATGCTCAAGAGCGGTAAAATGTCAGCTCGCATAAGAGATGTAAAGCGCGTCCAACAGTACTCGTTATTTCTGCTTTTGCTCCGCTTAGATTTAAAATCATGCAACTACTAAAAATACTGAATTCGATTAAAAAAGAATATTCCAGGGTTTGATTGGGTTTGATTGGGTCACGTGATCATTAAATTTCTTGTAAATTTTTGTAAAATAAAATAGTGCGTCAATAGACAGCTACACCAATAGGAAGTAACATTATATGTAAGGTTCCATGTTTTTATGACAACCTATTACCGTTTTTATTATTCCGAGTAGGATCAACATAACATCATCCCTTTTTCTTCCATTTATGGATTCATTTAGAACTTTCGGTTACAATGTACTCAATGTAGTATACTTTTTATACAACAGAGTACAAAAATCTCTAGAACAACTCAAGAAATAATACTTTTTCCTAAAATTTGTCTATTATTACCTTTTTAAAACCAGCCATGTTAACAAAATTGTCGGGTAAGGGACTAAGTAATCTATTCCCGGCTCTCATACTATAATAACAAATTTACCGGTATTAAAGTAATGATGTAAACATCGATCTATAACACAATGTAAAAAAATATATTTTTAAATTAAAAAAGTACTTAAAGAAAAGCTGTAATACGTCAGCATTACTCTGACTGTAAATTTTAAAATTAGAACCAGGATGTATTCTTGAAAATATTATATACAAACTTGCTTGTTCCATTTAGCTAATTATGAGTTCCGTACTACTTGTAGTAAACGGTGTTTATCTATCTATTTTTGAATTCTTTGTAATACGCGTCAATGCAGGTATATTTTTAGTAATCTAATACCACTTTTCCCAAAAGTTCTTTCTAAATAGAGCAACCACTTGTTCGTCTTAATAAAAAAAAATTACGTTGCGGCAAAATAATTATCGAAACTTCATTGTGTCTAAATTTTTAATCAGGACTGCCTTTATAATTTAACTTAAACCGCTTATATATATATATATTAGACAT
This sequence comes from Philopedon plagiatum, assembly GCA_963971165.1. Lineage (NCBI taxonomy): Eukaryota > Metazoa > Arthropoda > Insecta > Coleoptera > Curculionidae > Philopedon > Philopedon plagiatum. Next base: position 106,572,671 of record OZ020191.1, on the reverse strand, counting down.
CCCATACAAGTTATTCACGTATTAGAAAACCTCAAAAATTAATACAAATATCCTTGTAACATTTTGGTCATAGGCGTAAATAAGGAATTAATTATTATGGTCTAGCCCCTAAAGCTATTTTTTTTAGATGCCACATTGTCACTTTTACAACAACTTCCGAATTTTAAATTGAATACTACCCAAAATTCCAAATATCCTTTAAACAGTTTTTGAGATATTAATATTTGAAAAATAGAGTTTTTTACAATTTGTCTGACGCATCTTAAAGAAAAAGACTTACATGCTCAGCTCTCTAAAAATAAATAGATTACCTACTTCCTATAAGACCAGTTGTTAATAAAATGGCTACATAGAACGGCTATCTGTGGGATTCAAGTTTAGATGCTGGCACATTGGCAGCTTTGTTACTTGAAATACATCAATAACAAACAATATGACCGAGTTGATTATCGTAAGTGCGTTTGGATTTGTGCACTGCTTTTAACTCAACATTGGTTCAGTTTATATTAAGTAATTGGATTGCAAAATAGCTCTAAAACAATAACTCGTAACCAAAAATATGTACTTATTTCACATTATAAAATATTAAAATTAATATTTTATTCCTTTGGTTTTAAAATTACCGCCCGTCAACTTCCACGAAGCTAGCGGCTGCTACCAACACAATTTCTTAGTAAGCGAACAAACCGAATAAAACGAATTTCTCCATGTAGCCGTCCACGCATACGTGTGCCATTTTTGAAACTTAGTGGTATTCTATATTTTTTAAGAGGATTGTGCTTACATGTCACTATCTTAATTTATCGTTTCGGTTTCCGTTTTACAGTAGTTTCTACGTAAAATTCAAAACTTCCTGTCAGTGGTAAAATTTCTCTGACCACGATTTAAAAACGATTTCTATATTAGTCTCCAAGATCTTCCGATAGGCTACTCACTGTGAACAACGCTGTATATTTATTTAACATAAAGCAGCTTTTCAAATATACAGCGTGTTTCACGGAGTTGTTGCCATATGGAAAATTTTTTACTTACTTAATGTTGAAAAAAAAACACGCTGGTGTAGAAAAGTTCTGCGTATTAATAAACTAAGAATCCCTTTTGTAAAAAAACTAAAAGACCCATAATATACAGGGTAGCGACAAAAACGTAAAATGTACCCAAGAATGGTATCGTTATTGAGGAAGGTACAAAGAAAACTTATTTCAAAGAGTTATTTGGAATCATTTTTTCTTTCTAAATACGAAATCACAGCCACCAACGAAAAAAATTAGGAGATTTAATATAAACTTACAATTAAGGCCTTCCACTTAATATTAGAAATAATTTATGGTATTAGCATGATGGTGCGCCATGCCGTAGTTCCCGAGCTGTTAACGAGTTTTTTCAAGAAATGTTTCAGGGGCGTTGGATAGGAATATTTTTAGAAAAACATTGGCCGTCGAGGTCGCCGAATCTGAACCCACTCGATCACATTTTTGGGGATGCTTGAAGCAAAAAGTACATTCTTACCGAGCGACCTTTTAAAAATATTATATTGGAATATCTATATATATATATATATATATATATATATATATATATATATATATATATATATATATATATATATATATATATATATATATATATATAGAAATATATATATCTAGAAATTCCTTAAGTTGTTTTAAGGAAAGCTGTTTCAAAATTCTCTAAGTTAACAATAAAATGCATAGAAAAGGAAGGTGGATATATTGAAGTTTGAATTTTGTGAATGTATTCTTTCTTAATAAGTACTTTTACATTTGTTTTATATTAAAAATTTAGTTTTTTTCGCAGGAGACTGTGACTTCGTAATACAGAAAGAAGAGACAAAAAATGATTACCAATAATTCTTTAAAATGATTTTTCATTTGCATCTTGTTAAACAAGGGTACTTTATTCTTGGGTATATTTTACGTTTTCGTCGCTCCCTGTAACCTATGGGTCTTTTTAGATTTTTTCATAGGGATTCTTAGTTTATTAATATGCAGAAATTTTCTGCACCAAAGTTTTTTTTTAATTTCAGTAAAAAAATTTCCCATATGGCAAGAACTCCATGAGACACGCTGTATTTATAAAAACTCCTTTAATATTCTTGATATTTAACTTTAAAGATTGTAATTTATTTTATACGAGCTTCCTCCCACGACTTCGTCCGCGTGGTATAAGTAATAGTAAGTGTAGTTTTGATGTCATGATTAATACATGAAACATGAGTGACCGGATCTGTGACCGGATTTCAATATCACGTGACGCAAAAATCGAGGTCGGGCTCAGGTAACTGATAGGAAAGGTAAATGAAATTAATATTTATATTTTGTCAGGTTGCATTCATGAATTATTGCTCCTAAAAAGTATTTCTTTTTTTAACAGAAATGAACCAACTTCACACAAGGAAAGGCACTGGAAAGTATGAAATAATAATGTTACGTATGTATTACTGCAGTTAATGGTCAACTTCATTTTGTCTACTTTTATAAGAAAACGTTTTTTTCTTTTTAGTGCACCTATTCTCTACCCCCCCCCCCCCCCCCCTTCATCATAACTCCCTCTCTTTAAATTTGTTATGGTCATGTTATATTAGATTTTCTGACGTCAATAACTCCAAAAATGACATATTAGTTATTCTTCTCTCTTCCTCTTTTTACCCCCCCCCCCCCCCCCGCTGATTTTCTTAACATCTATTACACAAAATTAGATTTTCTGACCTTAGTAACCCCGAAAATGGCATAATAGTTCACGTTTTATCCCCCCTCCCCGTTAATTTTTCTTGATATTTGTTATACAAAATAAGATTTTCGGACTTCAGTAACCCCAAAAATGATCCATCTTTTGGAGAAGTTCCCAGCCGCGACTTTTTATCCCCCTCCCCTCGTGTTATACACTGTTAGACAAAATTATATTTTCTGAGCTCAATGATCCCGAAACTGGCATATTAGTTTACATTTTTGGAAGAAATTGCCAATTGCTCCCTTTTTATACCCCTCCCCGTTAATTTTTTTACCATCTTTTAGACAAAATTATATTTTAGGACCTCAGTAATCCCATAGTATTCTCAAAAATATTTTTAATATTTTCCATGTACGTTGTGTTTCCAACGGAGTCCGCTCCTGGAATGTAGTATTCGATCCGCTCTCTAGATTCTAAACTTTGAACCCCCATTTCATCCCCTTAGTGGTTGTTGTCTAAAAAGTTATAAAACATTTGTTTATTTTTAGAGTACTTTTACGTAGTTTCAAGGTAATAGAGCCGTATAACACTACCCCATTACAAATTTTATACCCCCATTTCACTTAGGGGTTGATTTATTGAAAACTGTAAAACACGTGTTTAAACATTTATTTTTTATAGTATTTTTATGAAGTTTTGAATCAATTGGACCATCTATTATTATTTTTTCTCCTTGTAAAGTTTGAACCCCAGTTTAACCCCCGTAGGGGTTAAATAAGTTTATATAAGGAACCTCTGTGCAAAATTTTAAGTTTCTATACCCAGCGGTGTGGGCTGTGCGTTGATCTGTCAGTCAGTTTCTTCTTTTTTAAATAGAGATTAGTATTGTGATAAAGTTAATGCAAAGCATTTTTTATAATTTCAGATTTTTTTGGTATTTTGTTTTGTTGTCGATCTCGAACGATGTACAGTGGAAATTTAAGAGGACTTAATAAAATGTTTTGTTTTGATAGATAATTTTAAATTTAAAAAGTCGATAAAAAATTAGTAAGTTTATGTTTGTTAAAATGGCAGCCATTTAAATTTAGCGTATAACCAACAGATTTTAAATTATTTTTGTGTAATATAAAAGCTCTTTTCTATAAAGCCTTATGAAAGCTCGTTGTGTACACGTTTAAAGGACATGCAATAAAAAGCTGTTAATTGCCTGACAACTCGTTTGATCTCCGTACAGTAGCACGCACCCTTCAGATCTCCAAAAATCAGAAACTGGCCCACATCACTTTTACTGCCTCACGAAAATACTAAAAATTTGCCGACAACAAAGCGGTGGATGCCACTTAAAATTAATAGGGATTGCTGCTTGTGCTGACAGCCACATTGGCCGGAACGGTACCCTAAGGCATATTCCTGTAATAGGAAGTAAGCGGTTTCTAGACAGCTAAAACCAAAGTTGATTAGTTTGTGGATCTAAAATTTCGGATAACATTAGGCCTTAAGCGAAATTCTCTTTTTAAATGCGTTTAGGGTTTCTGGTATATTAACAGAAACATATAATCAAATTAAAAGCACTACATAAGTGCACATTAAAGAAATTTTTATTGTAAATAAATAAATTCAAAATAAAATTGCATAAAAGTCGATTTATAGTCGATCATCTAATAGGGAATATGCATAATAATATAATCGAAATAATTCTGAAATATTCTTTTTATATATTCTTTACATAAACTAAATGGTTATGGCTGTTGCAGTTATCCATAACCTATTCTTGATCTTTATTAACAAAAAAAGAATTTTTTACTGCAAATTTTATCGCGAATTTTGACACTTTTAAAACATGATCCCATTGGCTGCGTCGTCCAAAGTATATTTATGACTAATAATGAGTACATGGCAAATTCAAGTGTTGTAGGGTCTTCGAAAAATCAACAAAAATGGCATTTAATGCATAACTCGCCCAATAAAATATCCCTGCACTTAAAGTAGAAGGTTCGTAAAATCTTATTCATGTATATTTTAAGCCAAAATCGGTCCATGAACCATTCAATTTTGCAACAAAAACTGGAATTTTTGCGAAATTTTGACACATCATACAAGTATCTAAATAATTTCGAGTAAATAAACTACAATTCTTTGTTTTCACGGCAATCTTCCAAAACTCGAAAAATCTAAAATTTTCAAATTTTGCATGTTCCCGATGCAAATAAACCTATTTATTTATAACTTTAACGAACAAATAAGCGATTTAAATTAGTGGGAGGTATTCTTAAACAATTAGTGGATAAAATAAACCCAAAAAGAATCACTAAATAATAAGGAAAATAGTGTGGAATAATGCCGGTTAAAAACAGGATTTGTCGGAAAACTCAAGGAAATTTATCCCTTAAATACGATCCTGGATGACCCATTCGATATTCATTTTAAAGTGTGATTATTCCTTTATAAAATGGTGTTAGGAAATTGGGAAAATATTAGATAGAAAAAAATACAGAGTGATTCAAATGTACCGATGTCAAGGGCAAAAAAGTAAAAAATCGAAATTTAATCGGCGATTGCTCCCTTCCTATAAAGAATTAAGAAACTAAAAATATGGAAACCATGTGTTTCGACGAGCTCTTTCTGATGATGCATATATTTTAATTTGAACTATTTTGACCCCACAAAAAATTAAAAACCGTAAAATACTTTGGTCAAAAATCGAAATTTCCAGTTTATCCCAACTACATTTTCCAGTGATTTTTGGGTTTAGATAAATGTATTGCAAAAAGAAAGTATTTGAGATTTTAAAGTTCCACTTATGAATCCGATTTTTGATTCGACATTTTGTTTTCGAGTTATCACTGTTATTAGGTGCAAATGGCATATTTCGACCTAAACAAATTCAAAAAATTATTTGCCATTTTCCGATCCTCGTCAGTTTTAATCATAGACAAAATATATTTAGACCATCATAACGTATTCGCGACACCAGCTGAATCCGTCCAATGTATGGGCGAAAAAGTGCGTTTATACGCATTGGGCGCCAGTCAGATTTTTAAACGACGGTCCTCTCAAGGCATGCGCACTCGGGACGTCTAGCAAAAGTGGTTGTTGAACTCAATGACGCAACTCGGCGATCAGAACCGGACCCAGTTGTAATCACTGAAGGAAACACATGGAATATAGCTGTTGTAAATGCTGAAGTTGCTATTTCCATTTGCAAAAATACTTTTAAGTTTTGAGTTATTAAGATTAACTCTAACCAAATAAATTTTCTAACTTTTATCTTAAATGAACTCCGGTGTTGAAGTGAACACACACACGGAGAAGTAGAAATATTTATCAGTGACGTATATTGAGTGTGGTCAAGGTGTCAGAAAGGCACTGATGGGGTGTGTGTGTGTATTAGGGGCATTGTATAAGGGGTAAGATGGTGTAAGAAGGTCATATATAGTGTCAATGCCTCCTTCCCCTATATTGCATAAGGGTGAGTGAGTGTCCAAAAGGCATATTTGCGCTTTCGCCAAAGGGCCACTAAAAATACTTAGTGGATTAGGGTAGAGGGGAGTATTTGAAAAGGGATGGCGAAAGAAAAAAGCTCTTTCGCCAAAGGATCGCTAAGATATCAGTGGATTAGAAGGGTGAGTGTCCAAAAGGCATATTTGCGCTTTCGCCAAAGGGGCACTAAAAATACTAGTGGATTAGGGTAGAGGGGAGTATTTTAAAAGGGATGGCGAAAGAAAAAAGCGCTTTCGCCAAAGGATCGCTAAGATATCAGTGGATTAGATTGACATGGGGCCTTAAGTAAGTAGCGCTTTCACCAAAGTATCAAGTGCACACACTGTAAATAGGTGTAAAAATATTTACATCTTACCATAGAACTTGGTTTGTTCAATAATTATACAGGATGGGATGCCAATCCAATAAAGTATACACATAGTTTTGGTAATTTTTTTATTTACTATTTTACTTCTTAAAACAGTTGTATATTTTATTTCTATTGTTTAGAATACTATGTTTATATTTTATTTCAACTTTCAATTTTGTAAATGTAACGTTTAAAAAATTAAGAGGGGGGGGGGGCATTAAAGAGACGCACTGTATATATATAAACTGAGCTATTTTCGAGGAATTATCGACAGTTTTGTATAGCAAGAAAACTCAGATTTAAGCCAACAAACTATACACTTTTTGTTAAAATCTGACTAATGGTTACATTTTTATCATTAATAATAAGAATAATTACAAATAATATATTTAGCATTTATTACTCGATAAAAGATTCACGTCATGTGAAATAAATTTTGAAGTACGGTCCTGTCTATCACAAGGCAAACGTTCGACAAGGCGCAAGTCCGCAGAAGACCGTCTTTGTTTACGGATTCAGCTTGGTAAATTTGCCGCATTCGCAAATGACACTATTTCTCTATTATATATTTTCTCTATGGTTTTAATAGAGTTCAAAAGCTCCGGATCCTCTACCATCTTCGAAAATTTACATCGATTTAATTCATTTTTGCGACGTGTACCCGATTTTATCGCATATCGTGGAAATTTCCACTTTGACGTTTAATAGCTCCGAAACGAAATATCCTATATAACTGAAGTTTTTACTGAAGCTAGTTGCACTATTCCTCTACCAACCCAAAATATTCGATTGCTTCCCCTCGAACTGTTTCCGAGAAAAACAAACCTGTTCGACTTTAGGTTAAGCTTTACGTTAACGCATGTACATTGACACGTATTTTTGCTGATCTCCTGACGTCATTATTCATTAAGGACAAAAAATGGCTGCTTTTTAATTGTGATATATTATAACGAAATGTAAACATTTTTTGTAGTTAAATTATCTTAGTATTTTTTTTTGGGTTTGTAATGATTTTCTTAAACGATTTATGCATTAAAAAAATACGTGCATATTCGTTATTGCATATTACATATTGTATTAAACATGTTACGTGCTTGGATCAGTGTAATATTTAACATAAAAGGTGACATTTTATGTGTTGTTTTTCTCTCAATCTCAATACCATGTTTACGAAGCACTAACTCCTGTGTGTCAGTAATTTTCTTGGAAGAGCGACGGCAGAACAGTATCCTCACGTCTTTTTAAAATTTGAAGTCCTATCACCTAAGCCCTCGGTACCTCAAAGCGTTTAATTAAGTGTTAAATTTTATTAACGTTTAGAGTCACCTTTGGGTTTCACATTTACATGTTTGCTATCACATTACAAGTTGGCTAATTATTGACTAAATTACTAGAAGGACCAGAACACGACTAATGGAAGGATATGTACGGTTGTGGACGAAAAATCCCGGACACATTAGTTTTTCTAATGATTCAACTTTCTATACCTTAGATTTTAGATCTCTTGAATTTTACCTAAAAGTTGTCATGGAGTGATAATAAATGTCTATAGATTTTGAAAACATGTATCAATTTAATTGAACAGATAAAGTCAATAACAGAGAGCAAGGTTGAGATCTTATTTGCAGAGGGTCGTGCAGTAAGGAGAATATCCGAAGAAATCGGTTTACCAAAAAGTACCGTTCAAGAATTGAAGCAGAAATGGGAAAATACCGGCTCTCTAAATATAATGCTTGGAAGTGGAAGAAAGAGGGTATGAAATGAAAAACAAGATAATAACTTGGTAACCTTTCCAAACAGCCGTGGAGGCGCAGAAACAAACAAACTTTTCTGACTCTGTTAGGGTAAGACGCCGCGCAAAAGAAAGATCTAATTTAAGAAATCGTGCTGCTGTTAAGAAACCATTTCTAACTACTGATAACAGAGAGCCGAGAGTGGAATTTGCTTTGCAATATTTACAGGAAGGGTTGGATTATTGGGAAAATGTTGTTTCCACGGATAAAAATACCTTTTCCCCCTCCCTGTATTGTAAGCAACCTATTTTGAGACTGCTTTGACAGACGGAAGTGAAAGTTACTCAACAAGGTATTGGTTGCCCTTAACGACAGGATGTAAGTCAACTTACATCCCTAGGGAAATAATAATCTGAAATTATTATAAGAATAACTTTAATTTTTGATTTCATCAACATATTACAAAAATCCGGTGATATTAATTGAAATGAATATTAATGGTACAATTATTACAATTATTCACATTATTAACAAAATTTGGAAACACGTTTTCTCGTTTCTTCTTGATGTGTATTACATTTTCTGACTCCACAGATCCTTCATTTCTAACCAATGTTTCTGTCACTGTTGAAGCACTGCAAGAGACTTCTGGCTGGGTCTTATTGTATAAAATTTTATTCGCTACTTCCTTTTTATTGTTGAGGCTCTCAGCTACGTAACTTTCCGCAATAGTAGCGGATTTCCATCCACCATGTCGCTTGATAGCTAATACATCAACTCCAATATTTGCTAATAAAGTTGCCGACGTTCTTCTAAAAGAGTGTCCAGTATACATTTTGAAGTTCTCAAACTTCAGAAATTTCGCAATTTTACTTGGAATTGACGAAAACGTATTTTTCCCAACAGGCTGGTTTAAGCACTTTCCATTTTGATATCGCATAAACAAGCGCGGATTAATAGTCGTCATGTGGGATCTTATATCAATGTACTTTTGAATTATTTTGAAATGACAAACCTGAGTGTCGTCACTTTTTGTCACTGTAAATGTACGTGACATTCCATTTTTGGAGTCAGGAATGGTCACAATTATGACTTCTTGACTTATTTTAATATTGTCCATTTTCATTTCACAGAGTTCATTAGAACGGCACGCCCCAGCAACGCCCATTGCCATTACGACCTTCATCAATAAGTACATATCATCGGGGGCTTCAAGCATGAACTTATTCACATCTTCCCTGTTAAACACATTCGATTTTTTGGGTCTGTAACCATCATTTTTTCTTTTCAAAAATGCTCGAAGTTTTGGATACTTAGAAATATCTATATTTTCCTCTATAAAAAGGGTGGACTTCAACATCGAATACTCACACCATAAGCTTGATGGGGACTTCAGTAAAGCACTTTTCTCGTGGAAATACGCCAAAAACAAGGCTTCTGAGACTGCAGTAGCCGTCTTGCTTTGGCACCAATTCTTAAAGGATTTATATGCTGCTTCATACCTTTTTTTCGACTTTTCCGGTAGTAGAGATAAACAAGCAATATTTGCTGATTCTTCTATGTCTGAAACATCCATCTTGTCCACACAGAATCAAATAATTCGACTTCTTCAAGCTTTTCGCTATGAATTGTCAACTTGACGTTGTTGATAAAATAAAAACTGCTTGTATTGCTCTGGCAACGGATCACGGCTGCCTTCATAATTTAATGAGAATGCTATCGAATGTAATGATAATAAAAATCCAAAAATATATCCAGCATTTTCTAGTAAACATACAATTCAGGGAGGGGGAAAAATGTTATATACTATATGGGATGTAAGTACATTAACCAGTCTCGGACTTTTTTGCCAGCCCTCGCTATCGCTCGGGCGCAAAATTCGTCCTCGACTGGTAAATGTTACTTACATCCCTTATGGTATAAATAACTATTCAATCCTATAGCAGTGGGCGGGTAAGAGTTTACCGACCAACAAATACCAGATTTGAAGAAAAATACAACTTGTAGATTTTCAGTTAATGTATGGGGATAGATGACTTCAAGGGCACTTGAACTTTGTCATCGCATTAATGGTAGATTTATAGCGGAAGTATATATACATATATTAGAAAACGTTATGCAGCTTTCAGTGAACAATAGTTTTCCTAAAAAAAAAATTATTTATCAACGTGACTACTGCCCTGTTCACACGGCAAGAAGGATTTTGTATTGGTCGCGGGAAAACAATATTCATTTAATACCTTGGCCCTCAAGAAGTCCTGATATAAATCCGATTGAAAATGTTTGGGGCTACATTTTCAAAAAAAAAAAAATGAATAAAAGGAATTGTTTCCATCCAGAAAATAGTGATGACTTGTGGAACAAAATAGAAGGAATATAGAACAACTATAATCCGCCTCATGCTCAAACGCTGGTGGCATCCATGCCCAAACGTTTGGAGTTAATTATTTTAAAAAATGGTGCTGCAATACAATATTAATTTACTCATATTTTTATGTTTTTTTCTTCTGTTTGTAATAAATAAATAAAACAAAATGGATTTTGAAAGAAATATAATAATATAAGAATAATTAAAAATAATTATTATAATAAAAATAATAATTATTTTTTAATGGATGAAAGTTGAAACTGGATGAATTTATTTGCTTTTTGCAATGAACACAAGGCTAGACGCAATGAACGATTTTTCTATATGACATCTTTTACCAGTTTATTTACCTAACTGGCCATAAAGGTAAGAAGGCAGATATACCAAATTTTATAAATATGACAGAAAATGTTAACCTAAGTGTCCGGAATTTTTCATCCACAACTGTATATAACGTTTTAATAATATCAACTGAGTATCTTGTCGTGGGTTCAAATCCCACCAGGGTATGTAAAAATTTTCTGGACCCATTATACGTTTCGTGAAATAAAACGTGAAAAAATATGATTTTATACTTTTCAGTGAGGGTCAGCTCGGTTGGTTAAGGCGTTAGCCTTATAAGCAGAGTTTCGATAATATAATCGTCGTTGATTCAAATCCCACCGGAATCGTAAAAAGTTCTAGGCCCATTCTATGTTACGCGAAGTATGACGCTACCGTGCGGTAGGTGAAAAAGCGAAGGAAAGAGTGTAAAATTAATCGGCGTCAAAACCGTCCTATTCATGCCGGTTAAAGGCAGGATGAGATCGGATATCTCGTAGGATAAAGGCGCGTTTCACATTTCCCAGTTGGTAGATAACGAAAAGACATCATATAGCGCGAAACCAAGGGTTGATAGCCCTTGGGGGCTGCATGCTCTGGATGTCGTGTTACTGGGAACCGTGGTTCGGAGCCCAAGTTAATCTGTATGTTCCTGGGCCCAATACACTAGCGTGTAGTGCCACCGTAATAAAAAAAAACATGAGGATCAGTTCAATGACTTTCTCTTGGATTTACCGATGTAATTACATAATATCAACTCGTTAAAGGATAAACATTTTTTTGTGACAAAATATAAAATAGTGGTCTAATAATCAGAACCAAAGTTGATTAGTTTGTGTATCTAAAATGTAATTTGTCTGAAATTATCTTTGTATCGCGTTTGGAGATTTAAGAGAGGCCCACTAGCAGAACCATAAAATTGAAATAAAAACAGTTTATGTAGGTGGATACTTGAGGGATTTTATTGCGAACCGATAACTTCAGAGCAAAATAGTGTATACAGTTTCACAACTGTGGATTTTAATTGCGGACCTAATTAACTAAACAGCGCTTACCGTTTTTATTGTAGTTGCGAAAATATGGTCCAAGACTCTTGAAACTGTTTTACAGCTAACGGAAAGAAATAATTTCAAAATTCGGGTGAAAAATTTCAATATCCACATTTCAGGATATACAGTGTGTCCATGGACGAAGTTAGAAACAGGAAGAAAAACCTTATTATCGATTTTACGAAAAAAAGTCATTGTTTATAAAAAGTTCTGCTTGTCCAAAAAATGAGTCAACCATATAAAAATGTTATATTAAATATACAGAGTGTTAATAAATTAGGAAAACATGAAAATACTTCAAGAAAGAAGTACCATTATTTATTATTTTAGACAACATTTTTGTAGAACAAAGTTGTTTATAACCTAAAACAAAGACTAAATACAAAATTTGAAATACAAATTTTAAGATTTAAATTTGGAATAATAATAGCGGTTTTATGTAATTAACGTCAATGTTACGTCAGCATCTTATTTCTGAGGATCCTAGCCATTCTTTGCTTTAAACTCTCCTAGGACGACAACTTTAGCGGAAGGAAATTCAGAGATAAGATGGTCAATTTTTGCCGAGAGAAAGTAAAAGAACTCATTGTAGGAGCTATCTGATGGGGAGCCGTAGATGCAACAGATAAATTTAGTAGAAGATTTAAGGGTATGTGAAATCCTTAAATTATCGCACAAAGCAAATCGTACCGTTAATCCTAGTAGGCGACTGGACTAAAAGAAACTGCAATTAGATGCAACGTTATAATTTTAGTCAGTTAATTTGTCATGTTTGTTTTAGAGTTCGAAACTCTAATTTTGGTGACAATTAAAATATTGACAAATGTGCATGCATAAGAGGTAATGCTAGTCTGCATATTGTGTGGGTAAATTTAAGCCAGAACTTTGATGACTTTCTGTTACAAATTGTTTACTTAAGCTAAATTCATTAGCTGTTACATTGAAATTCCTTCCTGGTTTGTTATCTTGCTTAAATAATGCTGTGCATACTATCACTAACGATCAGACAATATTTGATTTTGCATCATATTAAGGATACGCAGAGAGAAATTTAGTTTTAGCAGTGACTAGCATTTTAAGTTAAAATAACTAATTTATTTTGTGTACAATTTAAATTAAGAATATACCAAAAGTTTAATAGGGTAGGCAGAATGTAAAAAGAACGGTATAAAATATATGTTTTCATCGCATTTTTGCAAAGGGTTTATTTAAAAGAACACGAGGGGAGGCTAAAAAGTTCCCGGACTAGAAGTGTAAGCGGGGAAGGGGAGGTACTTGGTAACATAGTCATATTGTGTGACTCATTGTGAGTATATATAGCAAATATCAGTTTGATCAGGTTACTAACCTTCCAGATGTCGTTGAATCGTAGGTCAATTAAGAATAGATGAAATTAAGAATTCATGCAAGTTTTTGGACCTTTGAAGATACAACAAAGTTGAAATCTTGAACCGGATTGTTACTGTGAAAAATGCCTTTCTCATTATGAACTTGAGGTAAAGAAAGAGCCCATGCAGTGACACAGAAAGGGCACATTACCGCCCAAAATGCTTAAGGTATCGTAATCGGCTGGGAAGATCATGGATACAGTTTTTGGGATACGGAAGATATCCTGCTCATCGATTATAACGATAAGGATGTAACAATTATGGAAGAGTACTACATAACTCTTCTAGAATAATTAAAATAATCCATAAAAGGAAAAAAGTGGAGAATGGTGTGCTGCTTCTGCACGACAAGCGCCCGTGGTCAAAGGCAATGTTGCGTTGGCTGCCTTATACTAGTGTTGCTTCCAAATTTTCAAACAGTCCCTCTACATTCCAGAATTGACTTCTTGTGATCACCATTTGTTTTCATATACGAAGAAAGATATTTACGGTAAAAGTCGTCAGCAATTTGCATATAGAATCAGAAGATATGTCTTATCACTGGTATTTCGCTGACTGAAAGAACTAAAAACTGTATTGGGGCCAAGGAGAATTATAATATTGAAGAGGAAAAATAACATCATGTTTTTTACCCTTCTACCGCCCCCCCCCCCCTCATTCCGCGAACTTTTTGTCTTTTCTAGTATTGCTACAAGCAATGCCAATGGTGTTTATTTTAGTTAAATACCAGATGTATTTATTAAGTGTTTAAAATATTGCGTCATTGCGTCTGGCCGTCAGTGCTTAAGTCCCTAACGCCGATAGCCTTTACAGTGTGGTAGTGACTTCAGCTGCTGACTGCATGAACTGCATGAGGCATAAGAAAAATAGGGACGTGGCGTATTTTAAATAACTTGAAAAATAATTGTAGAGGCATTTAAAGCGTAAGACACAGTGCTCTTTCCAACATGCATTAAAAAAAAAGGGTTTCGACCCATTGACGTCGGCTATACATAATCGGTCACCGCTAGGCGGGTAATTTTTCAACAAAAAGTTTTCAACTGACAAATGTAAGAAGAAGAGTTTCTCTAAGGTAGGAAAACCATGTTCTTAACCCTATTTCCTTCTAATTAGGGACCAGTGAATTTAAAATAAATTTAATTCTTTCTCTTGGTTTCTTATATGTTCATATAAGTGGATTGGTCACCGATTTAAAGGAAAGCAGTCATCTTGCCACCATCTTCTGGTAAAATTTGAAGTGGCGGAAATTCATAGAATCTGAGTATTTTATTCCCAAGTACCATTTATGAATAGTTCTATATGCGCCCGGACCAAAATTCTTATCTCGGCTGGCGATTTTTTGTTCGGGTACAAAAAAACATCAGCCAAGATAAGAATTTAAGTCCGGGCGCATATAATAAAAATTTACTAAAAATTAGTATTAGTAGTAAAAAAATACTGAATTTATTTTATTACTTATTTAAACCGTTCAGAAAACCTATTCGCCTGGACTAAATACTGGCGATATCTCGGACTGTTGGCATATCGAAAAAAAAGTCAGTCTTTCTACAAATGTGAATTATAGTTGACGGGGACTATAAACCTTTAATTGTACGAATATACATCTTATTTAATAAAAATAGATACCTACTATTATTGCAAAGCTTTTTAGATTTGTTTTACTTGCATACCATAAAACACTAAAATGCGTTCCAGGCTCAAAAATCGCAAAAGATCTATTATTTTTGGCGTACCTTTAACGTAATAAACAAACAGGTTATTCAACGAACCAATACCAATAGCACAATTTTAACCTATCCAAAGGGTGCCCGCGAGCAATAGAAGCAATATTTCAGCTAACAATAGAACACACTGAATTAAAATTTGATATTATTTCTCTAATACCTAATATGTTTTATTGGAGTGTTTATTTTAATTGATATATTACAAGAATTATTGACTTAATTGTTATATTTTCTATATAAACTGTATCGTTTAATAAAATATATTGTAATTTGAATCACACCGCCTACAAATAGCTATTTTTCGACCAATTATATGTA
The DNA here is from genome assembly GCA_963971165.1 of Philopedon plagiatum. Taxonomy (NCBI): domain Eukaryota; kingdom Metazoa; phylum Arthropoda; class Insecta; order Coleoptera; family Curculionidae; genus Philopedon; species Philopedon plagiatum. Next base: position 106,557,229 of record OZ020191.1, on the reverse strand, counting down.
AGCATTAAAATCAAATAGTTTAACTTTTTTGTGCCAACAATTCTATACTCTAAGGAATAATAGAAATTTATTGGTTTCCAATAATATTTTGATCATTAAAAAATGGTAATATGGATTTCAAAGAAGTAGGAATACTTTTGAACTTCCATAATAAGTCTATATTTAAAGGAATATATTTTTTTATTATTTCAGTAATGTTTTGTTGAGGCTGTTGTTTTTCTTTGGATTTATTCACTAATTTAATGTTCTTTTTTTCTACGTTGATTTTCAAGCGGTAAGTAAATAAGTAGTCAAAGATACTCATCATAGTATCTTTGACAGTTATTTAACTTTATATTTTTTTCAAACAAAGTGCGTCGCAAGTTGTGCAAACAAGGGAGTCGTTTTTAAAAAGTTATATAGACAACAATAAGTCCAACATTAATCTTGATAAAACAATCCCATAAAAAGCCAAACAATTTAAAAATTCATTAATTTTACCTTTCCAGAAACAGCCGGCTAACAATTATTTATATTATCTGCAAGAAACCTGCAGCACGTTTTTTTCCCATCAGTAAATAAATGATCTAAATTGTTGTCCTCTAGTGTATTTGCAGCCTTTTTGTATATATATTGCGCCTCAACTACAACTGCTCATATAAATTCTTATTGTTAGTCCCACGAGATCCAGACAACTGAGAGTTATTTTTTAGTTTCCCAGTAAAAAAAGTACAAAAGCAATAGACGTTTAAAATTTCTTAAACCACGATAACTTAGTTTAGATGTACGTGAATTACATTACCACGGATTAACGTGGAGACACAACGGGCTGATTCATTATTATTAAGTTGTATCCATAAAAACGGTATAATTTGACATATGAGAGTTTAAGTAAATAATTATATAAAAAAGATGAAAAAGTTTAGCGTTCTGCAATGCGTATGCTTGTTCGACACCTACTTTGTTTACAGAATTTGCTCTGTAAATTTTACACTTTCGGTAATACTGTTTGCAGCTCTATAGATGTAGGGGAATTAATTGTGCCAAAAACGACATACCAGGGCAAAACGACATAGTGTTAATTTACTGAAAAATATTACCGCTGGAGGGCTAAATGTACATTTAACGCCAAACACAAGGTCATGTTGTTGCACTCCTAATAATTTTTTTAACAAAACCTACCTTTTATTGTATTTGGATGACAAAATTTTAGTGGTGTCAGAATAATATAACATACCGACTGTTGACTTAAAATGACATGGTGTGTCATTTTGCAATGCAATAATTTTGTTTTACTCTTATAGCATGGTGTCAAATAATACAAGAAATTCAAAGCGACAAAGCTGGAGTGAAGCTGATATGCAAAGGGGTATTATAGCCATCAGAAATCGAGAAATGGGATGGCTAAACGCATCTAAATTGTATAATGTGCCGCAAGCTACGTTGCGCAGAAGGGTTCAACAAAAAAATTTGTTTGCTACTGAACCACAAAAGGGTTTGGGTCACTTCAAGTCTATCAAAAGAAGGACCCTTTCACTATTTCCCAGGAAAAAGTACTAGGTCAAATGAATTAGACACAAATACCTACTAAGTATGAATATATTGTTACTAATCAACAGATGATTCTGGGTAAATACTACCTACTCGTACCAAAATAGTCTACGTAAGATATAGCTAAGTATTAACTTGTGAGTTTTTTGCGAGGCCCCTATAGGTATGTTTTTACTTGTGCGTCTGGCGGTAGCCTCCGGCGGTAACCGCTAGCGGTACCGTACTGCTTTAATATATTTTATATGGCGCTATTTTCATTTATGCGTCTGAGCCGCGCGGCCCGACGCCGACGTCCGAACGCGCACGTTCCTGTCTCGACTGCTCATAGCAGTCTAGCCGCCGACGCACAGTGAATCGTTCAATACAAGCTAGCGGGACAAAATTATTATTACATATTTTCTACATAATTCTGGCTTGATAATATATTTTAAAATTATATTTTTGTGTGTGGAACATATACAGTGTGTCCAGAGTGTTTTCATATCTTTTGCGCCACCCTGTAGGTTGGGTACAAAATGTATGGAAACACCCTGTATATTTTCATGTAGAAATGTACAGAAAATTATCTGAACAGTTTTGCACGAATTATTAGAATAAATAGATCCTAAGTTTTGGAATATATTTCGTTTTTTGTAACTTCTTAATGCAATAGAGTGTGCATGTATAGATAAATGACATCGCAGGAAAAATAACAGAAAGAAGCAAGACAAATCTTGTCTAAACATAATTTTTATAATCTTAAAAAAACTATATATATCAACTCACTTTTGCGAAGCTTCATCCAGAGTGACCAGTTTTGGCCTGCCAACTCTACACAAAGTTGGGCTGCTTGTCAAGAAATCTTCCTGGGGCATTTCAGATAAAGACAGTTGAAATGCATTTCCATTAAGCCAACTTTCATTTTGTGCAAAGAACAGAGAGCTCTTGCGAAAACTTTGCTCCCATTTCCTATCAAACTGTTTTGATGTTTTCAAAATTTCCCTTAAAATAAGCTCTTCTTGCTCACTACTTATTGAGTGCCCTAAAGTGCCCTTAAAATGATCCAACATTTGGCGGTTTCGGCCTTGCTTAGAATATTTCCGCCAAAGTTCGAAAAATTCACGCCGCGAGACTGTCAGCAGTGTATCTTAAAAAAAATAATTTCCTGAGTAACGCAAAAAAACGCAAAACGGGACCGTTTTATACCGTTAAATACTGATTAATTTAGGCATAGTCTTAATAGCGGCATTTTCCGGCATATATAGTAGATAGTTCAACAAAGTTTAAGAATATCTTTTTTATTCGCTATTTTGACAACCTCTAGGATTTTATGCAATTTTTAGTTCGAAAGTAAAAAATAAATAAAAAGAATGCGTTAAATAAAAAACATACCTTCAGTTAACAAATCCATGTCACTATTTTTACAAGTTTTATTATAACTTTAAAAATAACCACTTCGAACCACACACAAAAATGCATTAAAATGCAAACTCAACACGAACTTTCTTATCAGTTTAGATTTTGGACCTCACTACCTATTTTCCGGTCGACGGTTTAGTACCGCAATTTCTGGTTTTTACCTCCCCCCACTTTTCTCAATGAGCAGAGAATAATACAAAAAGGAAGTGCTGCCATGACTTATGTCCCGCTAGCTTGTATTGAACGATTCACTGTGCGACGCGACGGTCGCGCGATCCGTACAGTTTAGGTAATTGGTATTAAGTCTTATTTTCGGTGTTCACTGCTTTTATTACATCATAAAGAACTTAGAAGGTATCCCGCCCTTTTTGATGCTCATGTTGCTCCAAAAATGGGATCAACTTTTTGACGTTTTTATCTTTGTAAAGCCAGTTCCTTTTCTTCTTCGTCATCTTTAATTAAAAGTACAGCAGCGAGTTCTTTTTTATCCATCTACTGTACCAGATACTGCACTTAACTGTCGTTTCTAAAAAAGCGCCAAAATGCCAACGCTTTTAGCAAAAACACACCGACGCGACCGCCAGTCGTTACCGCCGGAGGTTACCGTCGGACGCTGCCGCCAGACGCACAAGCGAAACCATACCTTATGGGCGCGAGACCGTCGGCGGTCACCGACATCGCCGACGCCTAGCCTTAAAGACGACTACAAGTACACCGGCTGTCAAGAGTCTAAGGAAAATTATGAAAAACATGTGATTTAGGTAACGAAAAACAAAAACTAACCGCAAACTGTTGATAGAAAAAGCCGATATTCATCACAAGAGATTAAATTTCTTAAGAAGTATGAAAAAATTAAAAATTAAATTAATGACTAGTTAAATGAAACCGAATATTTTAGAGCAATTACGTAACTTTATTTTTGCCTCTGACAGTACTCTAAATCAAAGCAAAGGCTGCTTAATATTACCATTTCTGTTATCCGAATGATATTTCATTTCCTCGTCCGCGCAAGTATGAAATTTTTCAGAAGCAAAGCTAGCAGCAAACCGAGTCATCCTTTTTGCTAAGATTTCTCATCACATAAAACACTTACTACTTATTTTTTCATTTCTTAGTACATATTGGTTTTACGTAATAAACTGAATTATTTTATTTCCATTATTTTAACTTCCATGGAAAATTGTATCACCAAAATACATTTTACTTCTTCGATAATACATTATTTTATATAAAATTTCAACTTAATAGCGTCAAAACGTGATGACGCATTAACAAAGCTGTCCGTATAAAGGAAAACTGAGTTTCCAGCAAAATGAAATCGACGACTGATGGGAAAATTGCTTTATTTTGATACATCAATCTACAAAGAGGTTTAAATTGCCTTTAAGCTTAATGCACGGAGAAGCACATACAACATCCCGCAGGCATAGAAATATCATAGGTAATAGTACGATTGATTTAGAAACGGCTTACGATAACGTTTCAGGACAGGAATCATATTATGTATTATGTATGACGGGTAAAGAAGTGCCAGAAGATATGATTACCGACTCAGAAATTTAGATTTTCAGGTCAGGCTATCCATTCAAGTCAGGAAAAATGGAAGCAAGTCACTAATTTAAGAAAGTTTTCAATAGACGGATTTTGGATACCCTACTAGAGTGGAAAATCATATATTTAAAAAAATTTAAATAAAGTTAACCCAAATTCTACCGAATTTATTTATTTTTTATTTATTTCAGAACATGCAGATTTTTGTAGGTGTCACTACTTTCAATAATATGGCAGGTAATACCCTAAACTAAAAACATAATTATTCTATAATATTATAGTACGTTATGTTGTTTACTAGATACAAACATATCGCACATTGAACTCCACAAGCTCAGTAGAAATGGAAGCCACAATCTACAGACATTAATACAAATAAACCCCAAATCACAGAATTGACCTAAACTATAGTTCTCTAACAGTTACAGGTATCCTTTACATGCTTTTGATAATCTGTTTTTGGTTCTTAACAGCTTTGACAACCCTACGGAACATGTTAAAAGCTTTCGGAGCTACATAATTAAAAATCTCTGGCATGCAGTAGTATGCAATAGGGGTGTATTTAAGTTTCTTCTATGTCTTGTATTGTAGTCATCATTTAGTATTACTTTAAGCTGCGGGTTTCTACAATAATACATCAGTGCAGCGTGAAAATAAAGTAACCGAGCATTTAAGATTTAAGAGTGTTTAGTATAAAATCGCCGGTCTTTCTTAAATATAATTTTTAATATAGAATAAGGAAAATGCACAAATTTATTTATTTTATAAATCGTCTGAGGAAGTCATTACAAACTCAAAAAAATTATTTTAAAAAACGTTACTAAAATAATTTAGCTACAATTTTTTTTACTTGTCGGTATAGTTTATTACAATTTAAAAATCAGCCATTTGCCCTCAATGCAATGTGACTTCAAGAGATCAGCAAAAATAACGTAAAGCTTTTAAAAGTCAACCAGGTTTGTTTTCTCGGAAAGAGTTAGAGAAGGAACAATCGAATTTTCTGGATTAATAGAGAAACAGTGCAACGAGGCTCGGTAAAGAATCAATTATACAGGATGTATCGTTTCGGAGTTATTAAACTTCGAAATTTCCGCGATTTCCGTTGAAATTGGGTACAGATCGCAAAAGTGTATTAAATCGATTTAAATTTTCGGCGGTTGAAGAGGACCGGGAGCTTCAGAACCCTAATGAAACTGGTGAGGACCGGAAAATGGCAAGTAATTTTTAAACCTTTTTAAATCGAAATATGCCATTTGCAGATCCCTCTTTGGTACCTAATAACTCGAAAACGAAACATCGGATTGATTAGTAAAACTTTAGAATCTCAAATACTTTCTTTTTACAATACATCTATCTAAACCCAAAAACCACTGAGAAATGGATATTTTTGAGAAAATCTGGAAATTTCGATTTTCGACAAAAAAGTCTCACGGTTTTATTTCTTATTTTGGTCAAAATAGATCCAAATTACGTCATCTGAAAGAGCGCCTCGAAATACATGCTATCCATATTTTTAGTTTCTTCATTATGTATAGTATGGGAGCAATCGCCGATTAAATTTCGATTTTTTACTTTTTTTTTTCACTCGACATCAGTATTTTTAAATCACTCAGTATTTTTTCCTATCTAATTTTCTTGCATTTTTTCAACGCTATGTTATAGAGGGATAATCAGACTTTAAAATAATTACAGAATGGGCCATCCAGGAGCGTATATTTAAGTGGTAAAAATTGAATTATCTTGATTTTTTCCAACAAATCCTAGTTTTATCCGACAATATTCTACACTATTTTTCCTATTTAGTGATTCTTTTTGGGTTTATTTTGTCCGTTAACTATCTAAGAATACTTCCCACTAATTTAAGTCGCTTATTTTTTCGTTTAAGTTAATAAATAGGTTTATTTGCATTGCGGACATGCGAAATTTGAAACTTTTAAATTTTCGAATTTTCGACCATTGCAATTGCCATGAAAATAAAGAATTGCAGTTTATTTACGTGGAAATTATTAAAATATGATGTGTCAAAATTCTGCAAAAATGCCAGTTTTTGTTGCAAGATTGGAAGATTCCTGGGTCGATTTCGGTTTGAAATATACATTTAGTCAGATTTTATGAACCTTCTACTTTAAGTGCAGGAATATTTCATTGGATGAGTTACGCACTAAATGCCACTTTTATTGATTTTCGATCACCCTACAATACTGGAATTCGCCATGTACTTATTACAATACTTTTCGTCACAGCCAATGAGATCACGTTTTAGTTCACGATCAAGTTTCGAAATTCGCGCAAAAATTTGCAGCAGAAAATCCTTTTTTTTTTTTGTTAATAGAGACCGAAATAAATTGAAAGAAACAATCACCACAAATAGGTAATTAGATATTATGTAGGGAATATAAAGAAAAATATTTCAGATTTAGTTATTTAGTTGGGTTATTATGCATATTCCCTATTCCATATGACAGTAATATGAAATAGTTGACAAATTAGCTAAAGAGGCTAATAAAATGCAACTAATAAACTGTAATTGTAAATTTCTTGATATCATAATAAATGCCAAAGAAAGGATGTTTAGCGATTGGCGGGCACATATGATGATTGCAACAAAGGTTTATTATATAAAAAAGTATTTCCCCAAATCCCTAAATTTCGTTGGTTCAACACACAATCAAATCGTAGCTTTATTAGAATAGTCTCAGAGTCCAAACTTCTCATGCATTGTATTCAAAACAAAAAAAAGGTAATGGGCATAGGTCAGAGCGAGTACTGTGACTGTGGTGAAATAGGTGACTTGGAACACTCCATTTTACAATGTAATAAACTTCAGAATAATTTACCAGTATTATTTGACGAACTAGGAGAAATAGTAAATCAACCATTTAATCTAAGTCACCTTATTTCATTAAACGATGTAAAAGTGTACAAGGCATTTTATAAATTTATTGTAGTTAATAAAGAAGAGTGTAAGAGCTAAAAAATAAAAGAAATAGACTATAATTATAAGGTTAAAATTTAGATGTAAGGCACCTTAATTTGTAAAGAACTTCTTTTCTTCTTCTCCTCCAGAGAGAAGAGGGGAATGGAAAGGAAAAAAAGAGAGCTGGCCATTTGGTTTCTACCAGAGCCATTAATCTAAAAACACACACCCGCGAATCACACTCAATGGACGAAGGGCTCTATCATACAACGCCCCCCATACAAGGATGATAAATTAGGGATAGTCACCTATTATTTAGGAATTTTCTAAGTTCATAGAATTTGTAAATGAAGCCGCTTAATCTTTTAGTTATAGTTTCTGCTTGAATGTGCCACTTAAGTTTCCATCTATTTGTATGCCTAAATATTTTGTATTTGCAACTTCCTTAATTTTGAGCTTATTATTATTATCAAAAATAGGGGCGCCAAAGTTTGGTCTGTTTGAGCTGGTCAAGGAAAACGCAATAAAGGTCGTCTTGTCGACATTTAAAGACCATGATGATCTAGCCATAATTTTTTTGGTCATACCCTGCTCCGCCTTCTCTCGAGCAGACACCCACGTATTACCACTAAACAGACAGACTGTGTCATCTGCAATATATATATATATATATATATATATATATATATATATATATATATATATATATATATATATATATATATATATATATATATATATATATATATATAATAGCTTCATCGCGCGTATGGTGAGTGATAACAGAGTAGTTTCGATGTCGTGACTTCGATACATGAATACATTAGGTAACTGATATAAAAGGAAAATGAAATGATATTAATATTAAATTTTGTCAGGTTGTATTTATTTGTGAATTATGGCTTCTAAAAAATATATATATTTTTTAAATGAACCATCTTCACGAAATAAAAAGCACTGAAAAGTATGAACTAATATTGTTACGTATTTATTACTGCGGATAACGGTCAACTTAATTTTGTTCATTTTTAGGATTTTTTTTCTTTTTAGTGTATTCCCCCACCTCCGCGCCCTGGATCCTATCTCCCCCTCTTTAGATTTGTAATAGACATGTTATATTAGATTTTCTGGCCCCAATAAACCCAAAAATGACATTTTTGAAGAAATTCCCACCCGCCTCATTCCAACCCCTCCCCCCCCCCCCCCCCCCCCCACCGCCGTTAATTTTTATAACATCCGTTACACAAAATTAGCTTTTCTATCCTCAATAACCCCGAAAATGTCACACTAGTTATCACTCTTTGTATACATTTAAGTAAAACATTAACCAAATAGAAAAACAAAAACATGATTGCAACATATTTATTCTTCCCGCACAATGACTTACTTATTTATTCCAATACAATATAGTGGTCAAATGGAAATGCTGGCTTATAAAGTCAATATTTGCTTTTCCTATTTGAAGTTCTCCATTAAAATACAGTTTTATTCTATGCTCACCTACTGCACATTTTAAACATTTTTCAAGGATTTTGTAAAATAAACAAACTGCCAAATGATCACTGTTTACTGAAAAGTGCCACCTGATTGTTAAATCTATATTTGCAAGCCCAATAAATTTGTATTGCATTTTTACAGCATGTTTAAAGGGCAGATACAATTTTAGGAACCAGTAGGTATCAAATTTATTTAAAGTAGAAAACTACATACACCGTTTGTACAAACTCCAAGACCAGCCGAATATTAACATTAACATTAAACATAATCATTATTTTAAGGGGTGGGGGTATATTTAACATTTTAGATAGGATAATTTACTTTTCCCAGTACAAGACGTCCACCGAAAGGTCAAAATTTGTCCATAATGTATCCAGTACTTCCATGGACATTCTTGAACGGTCCACTGGATATTCATTTATTGTAGTGCCTATAGATGTATAATTTTGGACATGTGTTGTACTTACGACATAGCGCTCTCACTCAGAAAATGTTTAAACTAAACAATTGAACCAGTTAAAAGAGGGCGGGCGTGTTCCATTTATCTTATCGTTATTTTCCGAAGTGAAATATCTTGAAATACAAAGTTTCATATTCATATTCATATTACTATAAGGAATGCTTCTTATGTATAAAAATTCGGCCAAGTTAGGTTCATTTGATTTAGTTTTCTTCATCAACTTTTAAATTATTTCCTCCTGTATTGTTTGTTCTTGTACTGAATATCCAAATAGTATATCGTTTTTTACGTTTCCAGTTTGACGAAATTTTTTTAAAACTTTACTTCCAGTAGATTTAGTTAATGGATTTCTGTCAGGATATTTGTCATTTAAACAATTACAAACGTCTTATTGTGTGGGCATTCTGTCTCCATAACCCGGTATTATTAAAATATCAACTTTTTGGGTTTCTACTAAATGATCCATTTCTTGTAAATAAACGAATCTGACAATGTCAGAGATTTCAGGTAAACGTTCGTGTACCGGTATTGGTAAAATACAATATAATACTGATTTTTTACCACCATTTTCTCAAAAACTGTTAACTTTAGAATAAAATGTCCCCAATAACAAGTATTCACAATTTTGAGCTGAATTTGAAAATCGAATAATCCATAGAGCGTTTCATTTAAAAAAAAAAGCTCCTGTCGATTTCAGAAAAACGGTAATCTTGACAACAATGCGAAACTCACAATTGGATCCGGCGTCATTCCGTACCTAAGTACGAGGTAAAGTTCATAAAAATTGGACGAACGGTTTGCAAGATATTTCGAGGTTTCTATATTGTTGTTACCCACTGTAAATGGTAACTATATTTTATACTTTTTAAGTAAATATTTTAAAATCTTACTTGCTTTTTAACAAAATTATTATAAATTAACTTGTCATTTTAGTATATTAATTGTTATTTAATATTTAATATACTATATATACAGTGACCGGCAAAAAGTTCGCAACATATGGGAAAAATTTTTATTAGGTGAGTATTGGAAAAACTTTTCCGGGGGATCGGTTCTGCATGTCCGATAACCTAAAAATCGATTTTGACATACGTCACGTGACCACTGGTATAGCGTCAAATTAAAAAAAAAATTGTTAATTTACAAAAAGTGAGGTTAGTTGACGAGATATCAAAAAAAGTTATTTGAAAAAATTGCTTAGAATTAAATTCTAGGTCCTTGTGCAAAATTTTAAGATTTCATTTAAAAAAATTGGAAAACTCAATTTTTTTTAAATATTTTTTTATCGATTTACAAATTTCCAGTTTTTTTCGTTTAGATAGCTTGGCTAATATAAAGCCCATGTATCTGGATGAAAATAAACGAATGTAGTAGTTTTTTCTACAATTGACAGGACAAAATTAAAAAAAAACAGGGTTTCGCCGGACGCTAGCTGTTGCAATGATTTGTATCTAGCAGCAGTGTCAAAATTTTAGAGACATTTCAATGAGATTACATTGAGAAAACCTTAATCGTCTTAAATATATCTGAAGTTCGACTTTTTGTAAAGTTAAGGGGAGTAAAATAGATAATAAACAAAAAATTACCTGTTTATTTAATCGAAATTTCATAAACGAAAACCAATGTAAGAAAAACTTAAAAGTAGTCAAATTCTGTACTAACAACATAAAAAATCATTGTTTTTCCTTGGGTGCACAAAATTTAAAACTCAGTATGACCACCATTTCTCTCCATACATACTATTGTTCTCGAGCGCAACTCTCGATTAACATTTCGGAGCATTTTACGATTTATTTGCAATACACAATTTCTACTGACATTCTCTAAATTTTGTATATTCCTAAAGGGTCGATGTTTGTACACAGAGTTCTTTAGGTATCCCCACATAAAGAAATCTAACGGAGTCAGATCTGGTGATCTCGCAGGCCACGGATTTTCAGAAAACCGTCCTATCCACTGGTTTCCAAATTCTTGATCCAGCCATCTCTTCACCTCATTTGTGGAATGAATGCTAGCTCCGTCTTGTTGAAAGTATAAATTTCTTCTTTCGGCTAATGACAAATTGTCTAAAAAGTCAGATATCTCAGTTTGTAGAAATTCTAAATATCGTTCTGAATTTAAATTGTCTCTAAAGAAAAAAGGTCCCACTATTCTGAGGTTGAAAATTCCGCACCACACATTAACCTTAAAACTATATTGGTCTTTACTCTGAATTACAAAGTCTGGGTTTTCGGTGGCCCACCATCTACAGTTTTGTGAACTGACGGTTCCGTTAGAGGTAAATGTAGCTTCATCCGAGAAAAGAACGTTCTTTGGGAAATTAAAATCTTCCTCAATCATACCCTGAAACCAGGCACAAAAATCGAAGCGGGCGTCATAATCCCTATCTTTTAATACTTGTACAAATTTAGGTTTGTACGGATGAAATTTGTTTCTTTTTAATATCCTCCGCACAGATCTTTCGTGAATGTTAGTGATCTCCGATATTTGACTAACTGCTAATTGGGGTGTTTCTGTGATCGACAAACACACATCCAGAGAACCTTCGTCACCTGTTACCGGTTTTTCATGGGAAACTTTATACTGATTTTCTACCGATCCCGTTTCTTTAAATTTATTGACTAGACGAGATACTGTGGAATAATGGAGGGATTTATCGGGGTGCCTCTCATTAAAAATTGCTGCTGTTTCTCTATGGCTTTTGTAATTATCTCCAGAAATTAAAATAATTTCTATCTTTTCCTGAAGAAGTAGTGTGGGTGCCATTTTAAGGAATAAAATATTAATAAACTTATGTAAAATATCAAACTTAGTAAGATGCGAGACATAAACCAATGACATAGGTTGAAATCAAACAAATTATAATTTGTTTGACATTTTTCTGTTGTTTTTAACCTACTAGATTATTTGGTTGTTTTAATTTCAGAGCCTGCTTTGGTAGTTTTAAGTACAACTAAATAGACCTGGTTGTTAAATTTATGTGCGAAAAATCTTAATAAAATCTTGATACAGTCATTTCATTAGATTCAAACCATTGCAACAGCGAGCGTCCGGCGAACACCTATTTTTTCGATTTTGTCCTGTCAATTGTAGAATTGTAGATCTGACTCCGTTAGATTTTTTTATGTGGGGATACCTAAAGAACCCTGTGTACAAACATCGACCCTTTAGGAATATACAAAATTTAGAGAATGTCATTATAAATTGTGTATTGCAAATAAATCGTAAAATGCTCCGAAATGTTAATCGAGAGTTGCGCTCGAGAACAACAGTATGTATGGAGAGAAATGGTGGTCATACTGAGTTTTAAATTTTGTGCACCCAAGGAAAAACAATGATTTTTTGTGTTGTTAGTACAGAATTTGACTACTTTTAAGTTTTTCTTACATTGGTTTTCGTTTATAAAATTTCGATTAAATAAACAGGTAATTTTTTGTTTATTATCTATTTTAATCCCCTTAACTTTACAAAAAGTCGAACTTCAGATATATTTAAGACGATTAAGGTTTTCTCAATGTAATCTCATTGAAATGTCTCTAAAATTTTGACACTGCTGCTAGATACAAATCATTGCAACAGCTAGCGTCCGGCGAAACCCTGTTTTTTTTAATTTTGTCCTGTCAATTGTAGAAAAAACTACTACATTCGTTTATTTTCATCCAGATACATGGGCTTTACATTAGCCAAGCTATCTAAATGAAAAAAACTGGAAATTTGTAAATCGATAAAAAAATATTTAAAAAAAATTGAGTTTTCCAATTTTTTTAAATAAAATCTTAAAATTTTGCACAAGGACCTAGAATTTAATTCTAAGCAATTTTTTCAAATAACTTTTTTTGATATCTCGTCAACTAACCTCACTTTTTGTAAATTAACATTTTTTTTTTAATTTGACGCTATACCAGTGGTCACGTGACGTATGTCAAAATCGATTTTTAGGTTATTGGACATGCAGAACCGATCCCCTGGGAAAGTTTTTCCGATACTCTCCTAATAAAAATTTTTCCCATATGTTGCGAACTTTTTGCCGGTCACTGTATATATATATATATATATATATATATATATATATATATATATATATATATATATATATATATATATATATATATATATATATATATTATTTTTCTATTAATCAATACGTAAGGTTACGGTTATGAAATTATTTACCAAATAATGAGTTTTTTTGAAAATTAATATTTTATATACGTCAATAGGCATTTACAGTACAAACGCTTTTATTATCAGCAAATAAAATAAATGAAAAACAATTTGTGCCAGAGACATAAAATAATATATAGGAAGAATTTTATGGTTAAAAGCCACGCCGTGACGCAGTCGAAGTTAACGTGGATGAAGTTTAACGCTTGAAGTGATATTTATACTACCCAAAGTGGTCAAACTTAGTAGTTACTATACTATACGTAAATGTAAGATTGGTAAAAACTTCATTTTTCCTGGCAATTCTGAAAGCTATATTTTAAAAACAATTACGTGTAATACATATTATTGTTATATTTTCGCAATTTGCTACTAGTGTTTGTAAGGCGAGACAAATATTTTATGTATAATTATAATTTGTTGAAGAGTATATCCATATATTTTTTATTCTATCTGCTTTATCGAAATATTAGGTACTTAACAATGTATTAAAACATAATGTTTGTATTTAAAATGACTAACGATCTAATGATCTAAATGATCATGACTCCAGTCTGACGGTTATTGATGCATTACAAATTGGTACTAAATGTGGCAAATAAATTTATGTTCAAAGAGTTTAGGTAATGATGCGTAGGTTGAATCTATAGAAATATTAAAATAGTAATTCGTACTTGTTTCTCTGCTCGGCCTAATATATTATTAAAAACTACTATAATACTAACTTTAATAAAACTTTTACTGCTTTTAACTTATTTAAAATGAACCGCGACTTCTTTCGCGTAAATTACCGAACAATAATTCAGTCGCGGATTTAGAGGGGCGCAATGGACGTCCCCCTCCCAAATCCTTGTACAAAAAGAATGTCGGTAAAGAATTTTATAAAAATATATATTGTTACATAAACATTAATCCCTCCTATATGTTCTACAAAATATTATAAACAAAGACAAACGTTTTCCGTCTATGTAGAGCCTTTGAAATGAATTATACCACAAAAATATGAATAATAGTTTAATACTAATATGTTATATAATATAAAAAATGGAAGCCGTTTTGGAAATTTTAATTTACATGCTCATAGATTGTTTCTGAGGACATTCCTTATATTACACCTCTCACTGCGATCTTATCATAATTTCCGCCTGGTAGTTTTGGCTTCTAAAGGAAACGAATAATAACCAAATAGTTTTTTTTTTCAAAAAATATCTTTTTTGAAAATAAATTTTTTTGAAACGGAAATTTAAAAAAAATATTTTCTCGAAAACACATATTTCGGACGTATATTTTTTCCAAAAATGTCCTGACAGCTTTTTTAAAGATGTTGTTTTTTTGAAAATGGGTTTACAGAATATTTTCTCGCAAACACATATTTCGAAAACATATTATATATTATATAATTTTTAAAAAAATAGGTATATTTTCTAAAAATATATGTTTTCGAAAACAGTATTTAGAAAATTAAATTATGAACTCTAGTCGCTTGGAAAATGTTAATGAAAAAAAGAACAAACCTAAACGAACCTTTTTTGGGTTTGGTTATGGTTCCTTAGGTGTGGTACGTTACTTTTTCGTAAATTACTTTTTCAAAAAGACGTTGCTTGAAAAAATTAATATTCGAAACATTTAGTTTCGAAAAACATATTCTCTAAAAAGAATTTTTAAAAAGTGCTTAAAAAATTGAAAAATTGATTTTTAAATTTAAATTATAAACTCTACTGGTTTAGAAAATGTCATTGAAAAAATAACAAAATGATCCTAAACTAACCTAAATGAACTCGGTATTCGGTGAGGTTTACGGTTCCTTGTGATACTCTGTAGTAAATTACTTTCAAAAAAGTTTTTTATTATTCGAAGTCTTTTCCCAAACAATGTTTGAGAAAATGTACTTTCTAAAAACATGGTTTCTTAAAATAATGTAGTATCAAAAAATAGTTTAAAAAAATTCGAAAAGTTGATTTCAGAATTTTTTTTTTAAACATCCCTAGTTTTCTAATAACTGTACTATCGTAAAAGTTCTGTTTTCGAGAAAATATATTTTCGAAAAAATTTGTTTTCGAAAAATTTTCCTATATCAGTCCAAATGGACAGAGGGTATAAATAAAAAATGCTAGAATATTGATAAGTTAAGATGACAGACCGTTCGGATTTCGCAAGAACAGGTTTAAATATTTCGTCCATTATGAAATATCGTACACTAAATTTCTTAGGACCCGTTTTGTGTTTTATATTTTTGTTCAGCTCGTGGTGACGTTGACCCCCCCCCCCCCTAGACAAAATTCTAAATCAGCTGCTGCAATAATTTACTTTTTATTCGGCATAATAACGGGTAAAGAGATATTTGCGTGGCAAATCTTAATCAGACAGCTGGGAGGGTGGAAACCGCCCCCTCCCCCGACGTCTTGTAAGGGTTTCTCAATCAACTGTAGCGCCTGTGCATTGTCACCCAAATTACTGCCTTTGCTAAAAGTTTAATCCTTTTAGAAATGGGTTTAATATTTTTACGGTTGCTTCTCCACCTAGACCAAGAAGCGATCGTACAAATACTATGCTCAAGGACCAAACCTTTAGCAAAGGTAAAATTCTAATAAGACGGCGGAGGGGCTTCCTGAAGTCTGATCCCCTCACTCGCCGTCTGATCAGAATTTGCCAAGGCAACCGTAGTGCTTCTGCATTGTCATGGCCATTATTACCTTTGCTAAAAAATTCATTCTTTCAGAAATGCTCATATTAATTTTACGGTGGGTCTTCGCCTTTTATTGTTTTCGCTGACTAAGCCCGAAAAGCATCATCAGTGCAAAAACATCAAATTCCCAGCAGTTAACAAAGACGCAACAACTTAATGGCATACGTTAATTGAGTACTATTTTTAACCAAATACTTTATATATTTTTTGTGTAATTAAAATACAGCAAATTGCTTAACAGTAACGATACTAAATTCTACGTGAGACTTATTGCCAAATAAAATCGGTGAATAAGTATATTGTGATAGTTATTTCAATAACAGCATTTAATTATAAAATTATAATTAAAGCAACCTCAATCCTTCCAAAATATTTTCCAAAATTTGATATTTTAACAACTAGAACTATAATAAGTTTTAAAAGGGACAGAAATTTGATGAACCTTAGATAAAAAAAATGTATCTACATTTTATTTAGGCCGAATTTATCTAAAAAGCTTCTTGATTTTGATCATTTTGTCACTAGGTTATACAGATCTCTAGGAAGTGTGAGGAAGGGCACAATAATATTATTATTATCTTCTTTTACAAATCCGTGCTAAGGAAATATCGACCTTACAACCCATGGAAACCGTTTAAAAGCACAACCAAAACTGATTAACACCTTTTTGTAATATCTGGAAAAATTCTGGTATATTTTTCAATGGACAAGTCGTCATAAAATATGAATTAAATTGGCAACATTACTTTTTTTTTAATTTTACTATGTTGTTAGTAAGTATGCTGGCAATATTCTTATGTCAAATATTTGACATGAAATGCAAGGTTATATAATTATTTTACTCTCTGTCATATCTGAAAGTTCCTCTGTTTTCATTTGTCGTATTATACTGGAAACATGAATTAGTTATAGTGTTGCAAACTGGAAAATAAAATAAATTTATCTAAACGATCTGAAATGCTGCCAATCAGCAAAATTACCCGAATGGATGGCGCATACTTACCGGACATTGATGTTACTTAAATGTGCATAGCAAAAGGAAATTAACAAAAGAAAAACAGTAAAAGAAAAACATTTAATAAGCATTACAGAAAAATATAAACAGCTAGATCTAATACAACATCGATACCACCGTCATGCGACACCAATCATACCTATTGTACTGCCCCGAGCTGTTTGCTGGTGCTGCCATAGCCAAGGCCTTATATCGAGCCTGCTCATCAGTAGGCAGTACTATATCCACCGACCGTGATCTTAAGGCTACATTTGGCCCCACCGGTACCTCTAAGCTTACTCCGGAATGTTGTAATTCCTCAGTCTTTTTTTCCGACACCTTGGAAAAACAGGAGTCTACTGATGCGGCTCTGTCTCTCTTTAAATCGGGGACCTAAAAGAAAATTAAATAACTAAACTGGTTTGTTTGTACACAGTGTTTTGCAACGGTTTTAATGAATTTCCACAGTCAAAATCATCTTACGCTACTCATTTCTGAGTGTTGAGATGACATTAGTGACAAATGTTATCAGCTGTGACATTTTGGTTTGGCAATAAGGATTTTCTTAGTTTCTTATTATTTTTAAACTGCATTGAAGGTTTGACATTTTAAATATAAAATTTCCTGTAGCCTACCCCTTTGGCGCTTCAGACGAATATTAAAAAAAACAGCTTTTATGCTAACGTGTAAAACAGTTATGACCACATTAACAAATTTGGGTTTTACTACAACTCCTAATACTTGTTTCTACCATCTTGTAGAATGACGCGACATTAAAAATACTTTGAACTACCGCTTGTCAAATATAGCTTTGCCTCTGAAAAATATAACTGCGCTGACGAGGATGTGAGATGGCATTCGGATAACAGAAATAGAAATATTACGCGGTTTCTGCTATGGTTTAAAGTACTGTCAGCGACAAAAATAAAATAATCGCTTTATAATATTCGGTTTCATTTAAATAAGATTATCGTTCCTAGTCATTAATTTAGCATACATTAGTTTAAGACAGGTAGTAGTCAACTGTAATTTTGTTCCAGGATTCTGCATGCTTCATTCTGATAAAGGCAAGTTATCTCTTGTAAAAGGGGTTGAATTGTGATTATCAGTGGTATCATAAATGCTTTCCGGAAATTATGTTAATTATTTTTATATGGGTACTAATGACAACTCTAAATTCGATAAGTCTTGATGCATATAATAAGTTGCTAGGTACCAGCCTTACTATTATGCCTGGCAATGACCCTTACAGCGGGTTGCACGAAACTTTTAATAGTACTATTTTTAATTGACGTTTATAGTCAGCTTTGTCAATGACGTTAACATAAGTGCTGTCACATTAAAAGTGTCTAATTAGTTTAATGTGTGATTAAATTGTTCGTGCACCCGGACGTAAATCTATTGAATACCTTTTATTAACAACACCTACTTATTGTGGTTAGCTTAATATTTCACTTCACTGGGTTAATCACCAGATTTTGTTTGCCATTCAAAAGTCAAATATGCATTAGCTACAAAAATATTTTCACTGCCTGCATAAACCATTACTAGTATTTTCCCCTCTCGATGCCTGTCGTTACTGCTATCACTCCAAAATTTTTCATGCGTGTGAGAAGAATAAATGGATATCTCATCCATATAAATTATTGGAAGGTTCTCTTTACGAAATTTTTTTCATACTTAAGAAATTTGAGCTCTTGTGGTGAATATCGGGTTTTTCCGTCAACAGTTTGCGGTTAGTTCTTGTTTTTCGCCACCTAAATCCCATTGTTTTTCATAATTTTCCTTAGACTCTCAAGCGAACCGGTGTAATTCTAGTCGTCTTTAAATTTTTTGTGAATTGTACACAAGGTTGGCACTTTTTTTCAGTCACGTTAAAGTTGACAATATATCGTCAAATGACTCATTTATCACAACCGCCCATTCGTTTTTAACGCTCGACTTTTTCCTTTTTTATTAGGAGTTGAAAATGAAAAGCACTCGCCATTTTCCACTTCTCTTATCTCAC
Organism: Philopedon plagiatum; assembly: GCA_963971165.1. Lineage (NCBI taxonomy): Eukaryota > Metazoa > Arthropoda > Insecta > Coleoptera > Curculionidae > Philopedon > Philopedon plagiatum. Next base: position 106,538,024 of record OZ020191.1, on the reverse strand, counting down.
TTACTATCCTTCGAATTGAATCCTTGAGGGGTTTATTCGCTTCAGCTTCTTGGCGCATAAAATGAATAATATTTGCTAAAATATACGACTTTGCCCAGATAATACTTTGCCTTTTACTTTAGACACGAACTCCATACTGAAATGCACGTCATGCGACAGTTAGAAAAAAGCATGCACTTTTGTTACGGCCTGTACCTAACCCCACCGATGCAACCGGTCTATTGCGCAATAATTGGTGGGGCTAATTCAGAGACAAAACTATTTGATAAGCTGTAGTGTGGATCATCACTTAAAAATAGTTTGATTGTTGTAAACAGGAATGATGCTGTAGAGCGAAAATAAACTGGCAAAAAAAAATGCAATAATAAGCTGTAGTGTGGATCATCACTTAAAAATAGTTTGGTCATTGTAAACAGGAATGATGCTGTACAGCGAGAATAAACTGGCTTTAAAAAAATGCAGTAATTTTTTAACGTATGGCATTATATTGTAACTCCCAGTAGAGGGCAAAGTCTTAGAATGACTGACGCTGGTATGTGTATTACTTGGCCTAGATCTGCCGAGATGGCGCTACCCGTAGCGTTTTGCCATATATTTATGCTGGTACAGCTATTAGTACCTTCGAGCTTGATTTCTCTCTGTCGTCTCTAGCCTCGCTGATGAGCCGTGATACGGCGAAACGCGTCCGGGGATGAGACGCCAGAGAGAAATTAAAACTGATATACATTCCATAATATCGGACTTTGTTCGATGTTTGGAATTTTATATATTTCATTACTACTGACGAGGATCGTCTTTGAGATGCGCACCACCTAGCGGTCACCCTGCAATTGTGACTTGATGTCTTTGCAGGTGACTTCCACTACTAATTGTGACATATGTCTTTAGTGTTGGCGCTGGTATGTGTATTACTTGGCCTAGATCTGCCGAGATGGCGCTACCCGTAGCGTTTTGCCATATATTTATGCTGGTACAGCTATTAGTACCTTCGAGCTTGATTTCTCCCTGTCGTCTCTAGCCTCGCTGATGAGCCGTGATACGGCGAAACGCGTCCGGGGATGAGACGCCAGAGAGAAATCAAAACTGATATACATTCCATAATATCGAACTTTGTTCGATGTTTGGAATTTTATATATTTCATTACTACTGACGAGGATCGTCTTTGAGATGCGCACCACCTAGCGGTCACCCTGCAATTGTGACTTGATGTCTTTGCAGGTGACTTCCACTACTAATTGTGACATATGTCTTTAGTGTTGGCGCTGGTATGTGTATTACTTGGCCTAGATCTGCCGAGATGGCGCTACCCGTAGCGTTTTGCCTTAGAATGAATATTTTCTTTTTTTCTTTTGCCGATTTCAGGATGAAAGGGTATTCCCAAGAAAATTTTTAAACTAGAGGAGATAAAATTGAAACATTAGTGGTTATAACCTTTAATTTGCTTTGTCAAAGTTGTCCATTCAACAACGAATAACCGAACTTTCCCTACTTACGTGATCGATTGATACAGTTTTAAAACAATGCAGAAAGCTATTTAAGTAAATAATCAGGCCTCATTGTTTGAAGACAATACAAAACGCACACGCCAGATATTCGATCATTTATTTTTGCCCTCTAACTTCTTTATTATTTTGCGTAAAAAGTTATTTTATACGAGTTTTGTAAAAAAACTAAAACGATTCACTGTATAGTAGTGTATGTGTTATAAAATATACACTAATTATGACAAATATTGGTCATTTCCAAACATTTAGTATCGCTATAAAATTATTAGTGTTTATAAAGCTTGTCTGTTAAAATTTAAAAAATAAGGTTTTGCAAAAAAAAATCTTTTTTTTTCTTTTCTAATTCTTTTATTTCCTTTTTTTTATCGTTTCTAGTTTTTAATGTAGTCGACTAATAGGGGGCAATTTTAACCAGTTTTGAGGTTACCGTTTTTTTTTGCTCGTTGAACTTTTGTTTCATGATAAAAAATTATTAAAATAAACAAATACCTCTTTTTCTTCGGAATACTTACTTGCAGATAGATATCGCGCACCACTAGACCAGGTATCGTAGTATTTATCGCATCCCCTTCAGAAAGAGCACCTTCTGAGGTACCATCGGAAAACGCTTCTGAAGGTCCGTCAGACATGTTTTCTAAAGACGTTCCAGTTGGTTCGGCAACAAATGCTTCTTGGCGGTGAATCGACTTTCGCCTAAAATATAAATGCATTCCACAATGTACAAGAGCGTTGCTATGGCGAGGGGGAGCAATGGTGGTTATTATTCCCTAGACTTACGAAGGCAGAATATTTTTGTATACGAAATCTATTTTACATCTACCACTTTTTGAAATTTAGGGATTTTAATGTCAATCATAAGAACCATAAATATCCATTGCGGCTCTTTTATGTCCCCCTCCCTCGTAATTTTTGAACCGTTACATTAATTTTAAAAATTAAAAGCTGGCATTCGGTATCTAGTACAAAAATACTATGTTGTGGTGCACAAGTGATTCTCGGAAAAATCAAAATGAATCCTGGACGCCATCTTGGAAAAAATTAAACGGAAAGAGAAGTCTTGCGATACATCATTTTAAGGGTTTCATTCAGTACTTTATAATCCTAGAGTATTACGTCATTATTCGCCCTGAGAACAATATGGCGGCTTGTTGTCAACCCAATCAAACCCAAACAAACATTTTAAAAATAAAAGGTAGGTACTGAAAATTGATGCAGTGTTTTAATTGGAAGTGTAACAATACGCTTTTGATGATAGCAACAGATCAAAAAAGTATTAAGCCCTCCCTCACCCCCACTAATTGATATACAATTTAATTGTGTTAAAAATTTATATATGAAATTATTAGAGTGACAGAGAAAATGGGTGTGGGCTTAACAATATTTTATTAACCTCTTGCTATCATCAGAAGCGTATTTTCAAACCGCCAATTAAAGAAATTCAGCAATATTCATTCTATTTTATTTTTAAAATATTTGTTTCTACAAGCCGCCATTTTGTTCTCAGGGCGAATAGTGATGTAATATTTTAGGATCATAAAGTACTAAATGAGATATTTAAAATGATGGATCAGAAGACATTTCTTTTCATTTAAATTTTTTTCCAAGATGGCGTCTCGCAGCCACGAGTCATTTGTGCATCAAAACGTAGTATTTTTGTACTAATTACCGTATGCCAACTTTAAATTTTCTAAATGTAATGTAATTTTTCTTTAGTTTTAACAAATTCCGTATTTTTTAAATGATTTCGGTTTGTTTTTATTTTTCTATAAAAAGGTCGTAACAAACCTGCATTTTTATATTAGAGAAAGAAAGAGAAAGGCTTGATTGACAATGAAAAAATATTTTGAAAAATGTTTAGAATTTTGTCATATTATATTTATAATCATTATTAAAATTGTAAAACATACGCTCTCCAAATGAAAAGAAAAATCTTAGATGGAAAAAACCAAATTATACCTTCTTTATTCTTAGTTTTTAAACCCTTTGTGGAGCAACTGCATAGTAAAATGATATTTCAATTATCAAGTCACATTTATCATCAATACCCCCTGTTGATTTATTTCACTATCTGCCGTCTAAAAGAAGACTGAAATTTGGAAAGAAAATTTTGAAATTTTACAAAAAATTTTAAAACCTCAGATAAACATATGAGTCAATTTTTTTGTCACATTTACGCCAAGAAATGAGTAGCAGGCCTGTCAGTTTCTTATAAAGAGAGCAGAATTTCACATTTAGGATGGATTAAACTGGCCGCTAGAACTGTCGTTGCCATTTTAACCAAGAAAATTTGATGCTTTAAATGAATACTGTTTATTTTATTTTTGATAGTACTGTGGTATCTTGTTGACAAATCTAACCAAACAGTTCCAAAACTCGACTGTGTGCATAGAGTACACACAAATCAAACTCACGATAAGACTCATCATTAAGACGATTCCTAAAGTTTTATATATGAAAAAGGGTTAATGGGCTCCTTTAACAAATTTGAAATTTGATGCCATTGTATATAGAGCAACGAATACACCTTTCAACGTTCCTAGTTTTTGATATTGCTAAGTATTTTCTGAGAAAATAAAAAAGCAAAATCAAATCTTCTTATAAAACTTCGCGCGAAACTATGTTTGTGTGTTTAAAACGATTTAACACAAATTGATTTTACAAAATGCACATAGAAACATGGATAAAATCGATTTAGTTGCTTAATCGGTTTTAGAGATAAAGCAGACTATGCAACTAACACAACTTGTTCGTGTATGATATACAGTTTAATTTTGTGCCAACAATTTGCTTTTGTACGATATACAGTGTTATTTTTTTTTCACATCTTGTTTTTGTATGATATACCGCTTCATATTTCTTTCAATTTCTTTATGATATGCAGTTTCCTGCTGTTCTCATAACTTGTATTTGCATAATTCCTAACAAACCTTTATCCATGCATCTTAATCAAAATTATTTCTTTATACCGTTTTAAAGCGAGAATATAAGACATACAGGATAATGGCCAAGGCGGCCGAACAACCTTGTCACTACTTTTAAAATTTTAATTTATATATAAGTTCCTCAATTTAGCGATTTAATACAATCGCTGTATGTTGGTCCTTTTATTTTTAATGGTCCAAAGTGCATTAAATATAACCAATTCGCTAAGAATTTTATATATGTGTACTTCGTCAAAGCATTACGTGATTAAAAATAAGGCCTTCAAATGCTAGATCACGTGACATTTCAGACGACGCGGTCATAAAATGACGGTGTTATTTGCATCATCGTTGGGAGTGTTTAAATTCAGTTAAATGTTAACAGGTTCTTATTTCACTATTAACCAATTATGGTGAACCTCCAAATTCTTTCGGTTGTCGTAAACCATATACCTACCTAAGTAGTCAAAAATATTTCAAATAGTTATTCCTCAGGTTCTAAAGAAGAAAACTTCAAGTTAGCATAATGTCAAAAATGTATATTTTCCAAAATATAGGGTGTTAACAAATTATTCGTGTTTTTTAATTATCTTAAAAACGGAATGTTTTCTTTATTTTAAAATTTAAAGGATTACACTGCTTATTAGAGGGAATATTTTAGTGTAAACAAAAATTTAATCGCTTCACCAGGGGCGTGCGTATAGGAAATGGCAGACATAAGTTTTTTCAAAATATGCACGCCACTGATATTTTTAATTCTGAGTATTTTTGTAATCTTCACTCAATACCTGGCATAAGATATCTCTTAGTATTTTTTCAGTTGCAGCTTAGTTTAGTAAAACATGCTATATTATTAAAAATGTATTCAAAATAATTAGATAACGTATAATCAACAAAAAAGTCATAGTAAGCTTAGAAAATTATCTATTTGACTTAAAATGTCATTTGTTTATTATTTATTTTACCGAATGTCAAACTTTTGTCGTTTTACATCGTATTGCTTTTGATTTTATCTCAATAAAATCGTTTGTAACCTATTTTCTTATTATGCCCATCTTTACAAATAAAGAAATGACTAACATACTTTTTTGTTATGGATTAACAAATGGCAATTCATCGCAAGCAAGACACCTGTATGCTAAGCGTTATCCAGAAAGACACTTGCCGTATTCGGATACTTTCACACAACTCCATCGCTGTTTACAAGAAACTGGTACGTTTTCAAAACACAATATCGAGGGTAGGCCTCTTTCAGTAAGAACACCCGAACAAGAGGAAGACATTCTTTATGTGGTAGAAGACGTACCCAGTACTACACAAGACAAATTTCTGGCGACATTCATGTCAGCGCTAAAACAGTATGGAGTATTCTGAGGGGAAACCAGCTATGCCCTTACCATAATCAGCGTGTTCAAGCTCTTTTGCCACGTGATTTTCCACTTTGACTAAATTGGTGTCAGTGGCTTGAGGAAAGACATTTAAGTGTTCTTTACTTCTTGGCTAATGTTCTATTGACGTATGAGGCAAATTTCTCAAGAGATGGTATTAAAAATTTCCACAACAACCATATTTGGGCGCAGGAAAATCCGCATGTCATATTGGAAGAAAGACACCAGGCAACATTTTCCGTTAATGTGTGGGCTGGAATTATTGCGGACCATTTGACTGGCCCATATTTTCTTCCAAATCGACTGAACGATGATTCATATCACCATTTTATTATTAATGTGCTGCCTAAACTCCTACAAGATTGACCTTTGAGAACGAGAAGTTCTTTCTAGTGTATGCATGATGGGGCCCTCCTCATTTTGCTGTAATTAGGAAGTTTCCTATTTCGGAAATATTGAGTTACTTCAACATCATTTAACTAGTCAACCAAAAAAAATCATCTCGATATGTTCAAAATTGACGAACTTATTCAAATTCTTATATGTTACATTTTTAATTACTACGCGCCCGGCTTGTATCGACTCGTGACGTCAGAATACATAACACTGTCGCCGGGCTTGCTGGCTGCTGCTGCTTTCGTGTGTTTACTTTAAATTTAGGTATTATTTTAATATGCTCATGTTTATTGAGTGAGATCTATACAATTCTCGTTCTTTTCATGCAATATGATATTGTGAAAATGGAAGAAGGTTTTGTTCGTGGGGATTCAACAAACCTACCCAAAGTTGATATTATTGATATGACAATGGATTTTTTTGCGAAAAATTCGTCATATACCTAGTAGTGCCGGGATCCGAGGAGCTAAGATTTCAAAGTATGTTTGACCTAGGTTGTAGCCGTTCTTATACCCTCTTTTGACACTAGGAAAATCCGTTAATTCTTTCAATGTATTAATTAATTTATTTGTTTATTATTGTTGGATAGTTGTGAATGACCCTTATAAACAATTATTTTCACTGAACTTTCAGGAATATTTGTTGGTATACATGTATGAAATATGGAGCTAATTAGTTCCTGGTACTCATTGGCGTAGGGCTTGAGGGATTTTAAGAGCGTCAAATGTTGCAAAATATTCTCAAATTAAAAAAAAAAAAACGTTCAATTTTCAGTAAACTTTTAGAAATATTTTGTCGGGATACATGTCTGTCTGTAACCCAATCAAACCCAATTTAAAAAAAAAATCAAAAAACAACAGTTTTCCATTTTATTAAAGTCTTGTTTGAGAGTTTGTGTGCGTTTACCATTTATAAAAACATTACGCTTTCTGAAACATTCAAAATAGCGGATTGAATATTGCAACTGAATATAAAAGTCTTTTTCCGTTGGAATTTAGACTATTTGGATTTATTTGCAAAGCTTAAATGTGAAGTCTGTTTTAAATCGCCAAAAATGAAGTTCATTATATTGATTGATTGATTGTGTGTGTGATTAAGTTTTGTGGATCTGGTTTAAAACAACGGGCCAGTAGCTTTTTTGAAGAATAATATAGATTTAATTCTTTCCTTAAAAATATTTCAAAAAATAACTTACTTCTTCAGCGCACCCCGTATATCGTGTAACCCATAGATAACGTAAATAATGGAAAATTAAATGTTATGATCTGCTTTTTGTATTGCATATCTATTATAAATATCTTCTAACATATCCTCACGTTTAATTATATTCAAAGATATGTCAGATTTATTAAAAATATTTATTGGGACTAGTTACACTGGTATTGGTGCATTTTGGAACAATACAGAACTTATACGAACCTGTTATGTTAGGCATAACTTCGTTTTTCAAACGATCAAAATGTTACACAAGCAAAAACTACAACGACGTTACGCAGTGTCCTGTCCGGTAAGAATAATACTAAACATTAAACGGGCGCCTATTCCGCTGTTGACTGAGTCGTGTGTTGTGACGTCATCGAGACTCAGCCAACGTAAGCGTGGCATCTCAAACTTTGGAGGACGATAAAATTTTTATTTCTTCAGATAATTAAAATAGAAAAATACAGACCTTTTTTACATTTTGAGGACTATTTATTAAGAGAAAATGACAAAAATGGAAACTTCCTACTTGTTCGGGAGTACCTAAATAATGCATTTCCAGATAGATTGATCAGGCGAGGGTGTCCGCAACCTTGGCTAGCTCAGTTTCCAGACTTAAATCCATTCGATTTTTATTTTTAGGGCATCTAAAGCAGCTAGTATACACTACTCCAATTGCTATCATACAAGAGCTGCATAGTCGAATAATACAGTCTTGTAACGTTATTCGTAACATTCCCGGAGGTCTTAGGCGGGTTAGGAAATCAATAGGCCATGAGTAGACGCTTATATCATGACCAATGGCGGCCAGTTTTAGCATTTAGTTAGAATTTTAATAATAATTGTTCATTAGGGTACTACCATGTTATTAATTCTTGAAACAAATTATGTAATGTGGCAATAGATTTTACTTTTTTTTTTTAATAAAATAGCCTTTTTCTTCTTACCTAAGCTGAAACTGAAAAAATGCTAAGAGACATCTTATGTCAGGTATTGAATGAAAATTACAAAAAAATTCTCACACAAGTGAAAATATCAGTGGAGTGCATATTTTTAAAAAGGTATGTATGCCATTGCCTACACGGACGGCCCTGGTAAAGTGATTACATTTTGATTTACACTAAAACATTTCCTCTGATAAGCAGTGTAATATTTTAAAGTTTGATAAATAGAAAACATTCGGTTTTTAGGAAAGTTAAAAAAACTAAAAAAATAAATTTGTGGAAAATACACATTTTTGGACATGGTATATGAAGTTTTCTTTATAAAAAGACCTAAGGAATAGCTACTTCAAATATTTTAGATTACTTAAGAAACACCTTGTATAATATACCCATTTATTAGATATTTCGTTAATATTGTGCGCAAAACTCCACCGACAAAATTTTTCCGGTGATACTTTCGCAAAAATTTTTTGGAGGTTACGACAGTATTGGAAATTTAGCCTGAGCCAAGCAAACCCAAGCTAATGCTAAAAAAATTACCTAGTTTGAGTAGGCGTCAAAGGTACTTCGGTCTCCGGTTCAGGAGGAAAAAACTCTATCACAGGCGAGGAGGGAATTGGCGGTGGAGACTGTATAGACGGTAACGGCAGCGTGGGTGACAAAGTAACAGTAATACGACATTCGGGCGGGTCTTCACTATTCTCGCGACTATAATCGGTTCCGGTTCCGCTATTATCTTGACTATAATCGGTCATTTCGGTGGTCTCTCTGCTATCTCCGCCACGTTCGTCATCGCCGTCACCGTCACTTGACGAGTCGCTAGGGCTAAACAAGGTCAGATCTTCGGGTGGCTTGGGTGGCGGCTCTTCAGGTGGGTGCAGGCGATTATATTCTTCCAAACAAACACAGTGAACACATACCTGAAACAAATTTATATGGTTTGTATAAACTTATTTTTGTTGTAACCGTATTAATACAACTTTAAGTTCAGTCAGTAAAATATTACACGACTAGTAATGTAATAAGAAGTCTCTACCATACCCGCCTTTGGCTCGATGTTTCACATATCTGTGGTGCTGTTACTGTACTGTTACTGTATTAAAGTTATAGTCTAGTCCACAAGTTCAAAAGCGTGTTAATTCTTGATAAAGGTCCTAAAAATATGTACGATAGCTCATTGAATTCGGAATGACGTCTAGAAAAATGTATTCGAAGGATTCTACTGCATGATAAAAATTGCAAAAGTTATTAACAAATTAAGATGAAAAAAAAAGGTGTTTCGTTTTTTGGCAATTACTCAAAAACTATTAATATTTAAGAAATTAAAAAAAAAAAGATTCATAAAGAGGAGAAAAGTTCCAAAACAAAAGTCCCGACTCCCGTTACTCTACCTCCATTATTTATAATTTTAATTTAGTGCTGAAAATAGGGCCCCGCTCGGCCGATACAGCATGGCCGCGCTACCGCTCAACAGAGTCTATTACATAAAATAATTTTTTTATAGAGTTAAATATCAATAGAAAAATTTTTAAAAATTATGGTGTCATCATAACACTTTAAAGAATAAAGTCCCGTTGGAAAAAATATTTTTTGTTGATTTTTCAAAAAGTTATACTATTGTTAACTAAGTAATTTTTCGTGGGCTTTCCTTTTAACAAAAGACAGTATAAAAGTTTAAATAATTGGCCTATAAATGTTTGGCTTCTTGGAGCTCTTCTTATATATATACTTAACAAGACCACATTATAAAAGCATCTTAAATTTGTGTATTTTGTTTATTCTAATTTTTGTAAGTTAGCCAAAAATGACAATTATCGAAAATGTTGTTAACTTACAAAAATTATAATAAACAAAAGACACAAATTTAAGAGGCTTTTATAACGTGCTCTTGTTAAGTATATATATAAGAAGAGCTCCAAGAAGCCAAAAATTTATAGGCCAATTATTTAAACTTTTATACTGTCTTTTGTTAAAAGGAAAGCCCACGAAAAATTACTTAGTTAACAATAGTATAACTTTTTGAAAAATCAACAAAAAAATTTTTTTCCAACGGAACTCTATTCTTTAAAGTGTTCTGATGACAACATAATGTTTTAAAATTTTTCTATTGATATTTAACTCTATAAAAAAATTACTTTATGTAATAGACTCTGTTGAGCGGTAGCGCGGCCATGCTGTATCGGCCGAGCGGGGCCCTATTTTTAGCACTAAATTAAAATTATAAATAATGGAGGTAGAGTAACGGGAGTCGGGACTTTTTTTTTGGAACTTTTCTCCTCTTTATGAATCTTTTTTTTTTTAATTTCTTGAATATTAATAGTTATTGAGTAATTGCCAAAAAACGAAACACCTTTTTTTTCATCTTAATTTGTTAATAACTTTTGCCATTTTTATCATGCAGTAAAATCCTTCGAATACATTTTTCTAGACGTCATTCCGAATCCAATGAGCTATCGTACATATTTTTAGGACCTTTATCAAGAATTAACACGCTTTTGAACTTGTGGACTAGACTATTAGGCCGGTCCTAAAATAAGTCGAGCAAATCAGCAATGTCAATATTTGTGTATGACCTGATTAATATAGCTGGACAAAATGCGAGCATGTCCATTGGAAGTACCATTCTATGAATTGGTTTGTAGTAATATAAATAAGATAAATATATAGGGTGTCCGAAAATTCCGTGCGTATATTTCGAGGGGAGATTCGACATATGAAAATATGAAAAAAAGTTCATACGAATGTAGGTTCTTAAATGGAGGACTAAGGATAAAAATGGACCCATGGCCACCATGTTTGTTTTTCAGAAAATGACCTCCAGTTTCCAGTTTCCCGTAAATAGACATGTTAGGATTTTATCGGGTTTTTGGTTTTAATACTTAGGTGAAAATATTACTTTTTCATTAGATAGTTTCAGAGAATAGTTTTTTTTAGTAGATGATTTAGATGTATTATGTGCCTAGTCCGAATACAAATAAACCAGGTTTTAATTTTGGTTTATAATTGCTATATATATATATATATATATATATATATATATATATATATATATATATATGTATATATATATATATATATATATATATATATATATATATACATATATATATATATATATATATATATATATATATATATATATATATATATATATATATATATATATATTCTCAAAAAAAACGGTGTTTATGGGAAGGGCTGTATTAGAAACAATAAGTATAACATGTAAAAAAATAATGGAGTATACACAAATAAACCTCAAAATCATCATAACCATGCTTCTAAATCATCAGTCCAGGTCACTTTTGGCACTGAGGTAAATACTTTAAATCCGGGAAACGGATAATAATATCTCTACTGCAACAGGTAATGGTCACTGTGTTGACTTATCTCTAGTGCAACGCAACACTAAACATAAGCTGATCCTTAATCGATCGATAATCGAGAAAAGTCGCTGTTAAACGCCATAACGATATCGCTCGGGTTCGCCGCTGCTGACCTACCCCCCAGTGAGTTGTTTAGATTTACTATTAGATAACCTTTATGTGTACTTAATTTTATTCATATCACTTCAAACCAATAAATAAAACAGTTACTCTACTAAAATCGCTGTGCAGTTGCACAACTTTACTAATTAAGAAGTTTTTTTTTTTAATTTGAGACAACCCACGTAGACTTCAAGCCAAAGTGCTAGCGTACCGTGGGCGTCTGAAGAGAAGGAAAATACAATCTACTGACACGGAATTTAAAAGATTGGAGGTTGGGAGGAGAAAAAACATCTGCAGGTAATTTGTTCCATATTCTGGAGACCTTAGGTATGAATAAGCAACGGAAGTGGGATGTTATAGGCTGTTGTATCTGGACAGTAAAGGGATGCACGCGTAACGCGCCTCTTGTTGTTCTGTTAGGGAAGGTTCAGAGTGGAATTATAGCGGCTAGTTCCTTAAAGAAAAATCCGTGGAAATAGGGACAAATTCCCAACAGCGCGGCGATGAGCGAGAGAAGGAAGTTTTCTTGTAAGGATTGATGAGTCGAACAACTCTCTTTTGAATGAGATATGGGAATAGTACCTACTCTAGGTTAGGTCTTGTTTGAGAAACATAGAGAGTATGTAAGTTTTAAGGGAAGAAGTATCTTTTGCTTTCAAGCTTTCTATCTGCCGATGTGGCTATTGAAGTAATGTGTTTGTACCAGCTGAGATCATGTTCAGAAACGATGCCAACAACATCGAGCGTTTCTTTGTTCTGTAGGGCTTGGCCATTCATGTGAATGGGGTAAGTGTTGCCGGTTTTTTTTTCGTGACATGGAGTAATACTGGAGGCGTTGAACTAAACAAGGTTTTTGGTACGCCAGTCTAAGATTAATTGAAGATCTTGGGAAAGGCATACGTGCACGGATCTGCATCTACTATTCAGCTCTTGATTCGAGAATTGTCTGGAAAAATGAATATTGGAGTGAAGAGTACTATCGGCAGCGCAACTGCGGATGGGATCGGTAGTTGAAGAGAGCAGGTCATTACTGTGTAGAAGAAATAGGGTTGCTTAAGCCTTGGGGTATGTCAGCATTGATAGGATGGAAGCCAGATGAGTAACCGTCCACCACGACAGATATGTGCCGATTAGAGAGACAGCTACTAACCCAGGTACATAGTTTCAGAGTAAAACCGTGGTAATTTGTTAAGGAGCAATATTAGTTAAAAATCTTAATGGCCTTTCTGTGAGAAGTCGCCAGAATATAAATACAGTATTACTTGTAAGCGCCATGATATAAACTAATATACTGTATGCACAAGCTGTGAATCATAGTCTGTACACTACACAGGCATGCTAAGCGCATATTTAAATTGACATACTTTTGCAGTCTATGAACTCTACTCTCGAATATCTAAAACACGACCTTTTCAGTCTAATGAATATTTATAATCTTCTTTGATTCTAGCGCCTAAATTATAAACTCAGTTCCGCATTAAATTCTATTTAGAAGAATATAATCAGAAAGTTAAGTTAAATTGACTTCATAAATAAGACAAGTAGGGTTTATTTTTAGTACTCTGTTCTAGTTTTAATTTAAGTCGGCTGAAAGTTGGTGAAACATCGAGTAAAGCAAGATAATATATTTTGCAATCTCGCAAGGTTATTATACTATATACTTTTAGCTTGTGTTCATTATTATGAACACAAGCTAAACACAATCGACATGTGAAAGGGCGTAATGATATCTTTAGATATCGTAAAATTTTTTACTTAGTCAATAAAAATAATCAAATACCGTAGTGAAAATGCAAAGAAATAAATTCTTCGGTAGGGCAATAAAAACCGTCATGTTTTTCTTAACCATCTGTTATTGTACTAGCAAAGAATTTATTTATTTATATTTTTACTATATTACATATAGATGGAAAGAATTTCCTTATCTTTACGACAGTGATGCACTTAAACTGTTGAAGAAATTCGACTTATTATGCCGAATTCAATTTTCGAGCACACAACATATGGTGCGAGCTACCCCTACAAAACTCAATGATGGATATAAAGGACCTGATTTTAATTCTGGTAAAATGCGGACACCCTTGTGTAAGTTGAAGGGTATACGAGTCCGGAAATCGCAAAATTAGGAGAGTACCTGGACCAGAATTAAAATTAGTGTCTCTGCACTTGAGTTTTTCTTGACGGCATTTTTACTATATTACACAATCCCGATGTTAAAAATTTCAAATAAAAAAGGTTGTTGAGTATTCTGTCATTTAATTTCCTATTCCACCATATTATTTTTTTTAACATAATGTGCATATTTCCTTTAGAAACTGAACTTTTTTTTTTCAGTAAAAATTTTAATTTTTAGATATCTCTAACAAAATCAAAAACAAACACAAAACTCATTGTCTTAAGTGATAAAAATTACCTTATTTTTTATTCGGTAGGTCTAATTTAAATAATCTTGCGGAAAAAATAGTGTCGTCAGTCAAAATTCCTACTTACAGTCCGTTCAAACTTTTTTGATCCTTTCTAGAGTACAAGAAAAAAATGTTATGGATATCCGGTCGCGAGGTTGGCAGAGCCCCACATTTCGATTTTTTTATGGGGATTATTGATATCTGAGTAGTATTAAACATAACCAAATACATTACAAGATTTTTGAATATTTATTTTTAACTAAGTCAAAAACAAAAAATCAAATATTGTGTAACGGGTGGCGACAACAATGCGTCCTGCTATAACGGTCACTACTTTTACTTGTAGCTAAGATATCGAGAGAAACTTTTATATTTTGGTCGCAAATAAATTTTAAAATGTGTGTACAAAATTTGATTCCTTAACAATTAAGGAAGTAAGGAATATTTAAAAATTGGATCTAAAGCAATTTGTTCTCCGGCGAATATCTATATACTTAAAAATAATAATAGGCCGGTATTAAAACAAATTAATACATTGACAATAAGGTATCAATCATGCATCTATCATATTATTTTAGTAATGTTTCTACGTTGAAAAACCTTTTATTTTCGCTTTAAATTCAATTGAAAGTAAGTGAGATGGCTCCACATTTCTCAAAGGCTGATTTGTCTCTAATTGAGAATTGCTACCTTGAAAAAACCAGGCTGGCAAAAAAATTTGTAGCCAAATAACTTTCCAAATAAACCGTGCACAGATTTTAGTATTAATCGTACTATAAAACGTTTAGTCGAAAATGGAACGACAGCTAGAAGAGCTGGCAGTGGACCACCAAGAACCGTGTTAACTGAGGAAAATCTGCAGCAAGTACAGGAATTGTCATTGTCTCAAGAAAATAAACCGGGTTCGCATCTATCTTAGCGAAAAATAGTTACCAGGTTAGAAGTGTCTCGCAAATCGGTACAAGCAATGCAGACAGTTTTGGGTATTAAATGTTATAAACATCTCCAAACACCAGCAATTACGATTGAAGCAAAATTGCACTGATCACTGCGTTCCTCTAGATTATTCCAATCCAACACATTTTCAGTTAGATACATGTACACGTTCTGAAGTGCTGCCAGAGAAGCGAACTTTTGTTGTTGACTTTTGAGTCTCAATTCGTCGCTGGAAAGACAAAGGGGCGTAACTCCATTTAACATATTGTTCAGGAGAAGCCATTGAAAATTAAGCCAGTATTGCATTGGTTACTGTACCTTCTTCTTCTGTTGTAATTTACAGTACATTTATGTAAGTTATTTAGTAGACTAATTAGATTATGCTAAATGTCATATTCTTTCAAAAAAAAAAGATGTATATACGGAGTTATTGAATTTTAAAAGAGCCGCCTTTTTGTCTATTAATTTATTTGAAAATTTTCATACATGGCTGACTTTTACGCCTATATGATTTATAATATCACGATAACCATAAGAGAGAGAGAGAGAGAGAGAGAGAGAGAAACGCTGTTTGTATTTTATAAATATGACCTTGGGAGTAGGTGTGGCGGCCATAACTCGAAATTCAGGTTTTCGGAGTTACGCCCCTTTGCCTTTACAGCGACGAATTGTGCACTAGGTTATAAAAGAAAAATATGTTTGTCTAAAGCATTTTATTTTTTTCTTTATTCTCTACTCAAAATTTGATGTAAATATCTTCAATCTGGCAAGAATTTTTACCTGCCAAATATTATTCATTTTTTATTGTCACCCATATAATATATGTTCAATTTTATTGTACTCGTACAACCGACTTTTCATTTCCTCACTTGTGAAGAAGTTAAGTCTCTGCAATACCTGTTAAGTCTTCTTCATAAATCTTGTAATATACGAGTAGTTGCTTTTGTTAAGTACATTTTCGATTTCAAATATCCACGAGTTAGGTCGGGTGACCTGATAACCATAATAATTTTTTGTTGTACTCTAAAAATGATCAAAAAAGCTTGGACACGGACTGTTTAGATGTGTTTGTTTGCAGACAACACCGTCTTTTTCTGCATAAATTAAGTTAGACCTAAAAAATAGGGTTATTGTGAGCACCAAATAAATCGATTGTTGTGTTTGTCTTTGATTTCGTAACAAATAATTACAGCTTAAGTCATTGAATTACAAAAATTGATTTCATTTTCTAAATAAACTATGCACATTATGTCACCCAATGAAATACACCTAAATATAGAATTATTAAAACACCGTTTAAACGAAAATTAATCAAGTTTGTATTTTAAACTAATTTTGCGATGTTTATTTGTTTTATTACGTAACAGTTTCTAGCGATTTAGAACAATCCCTGCAACTTTTGTTGTTACATTTTTTTCTAGGTAGAACCTGTCTAAATATATGAAATAACCCTGTAGTTAAAGAATTTAATAAAATAGTAATTAATATGAGAAGTTGCTCAATACACTTAAGTGTGTAGAAATCAACCCACCTCACGCCTTTGAAATCGTTTTTTTAAGAAACCAATTACCAGTTTAATTTAACCTCAGGTTAAAGGATGGTAAATGGTAATCAATAAATCGGCTGAGTTTAGATACGAGAAAAACCTTTAAAACTGGCTTAGTATCGGATTTGTTAAGACAAAGGTAATACCAAGTTTTCTGTCAAAAAATAATAGCAAACAAATAAGGTAATTTTGCAAAAAATACAAGACAGAGTCACATGAAAATCTTAGAAGTAAAGTAAAAAAATGTACCGAGCTGAACTTTGGCTTACAAGTTGGCAGAAATATAATATTTACGATTTAGTATGCCTTGCTAAAAATAGCATCTCCACTAGAGCACTGCACCAGGGAGGAGCAGGGTTCTCTTATTCGTTTCTTGCACAGTAAAGGGGTGAAACCCATTGATATCCATCGTAGAATGAAACTACAACAATATGGAAATTCCCATTTGTCACTCCAACAAGTGTATAAATGGAGCAACAAGTTCAAAAACCGTAGCTGATGCTTCCCGACCTGGCATAGGCAACCGTGTTGTGGCGCCTGAATCGACTGCGGTAGTTAAAGCCATGATGAAAGAAAATTGTTGGAATATTCCTGATGAAATCGTTGAATTTTTGAATACGAGTCATGGTTCTATACATCATATTATGCATGACATCTTTCAGTTCTGACGTTCTTTTGCAGCACGAAAACGTGCGACCACATATTATACACGTTTGACTGTGACAATCATCCAAGATTTAAAGTTTGACAGCCAGATCCTCCAACGCTAGTCCGGTCTAATTTGACAACTAAAAGTTTTAAACTGACAACTGTAAGAATAAGACAACTAAATTTTATACTATGAATTTATTTCAGAGCTTTTTCGCAAATTTATGAAGAAAAGGACAAGTTTAGTAGGCACTTTCGACAATAATACAACTAAATTCACTCTAGCAACCCGTTCCAAGATGAAAATCACTTGGAAACCAAGCAAATCGCTGAAATATCCAAATAAATCATAAGTTTTCAATGACGTCTTATTAACAACGACAGGACAAAAACTTGTCAAAACATAACTGATCAACTAGAAGATCTTAATTTAAACCGGTACTAAATTTTAAACCTTCTTAGTGAATCTGAACGTGAGTGTCTACCGTATTCTCCTTATTCCCCTGATCTCGTCCCGGTTACCATGTCTCTGGTGCATTAGGTGCGAAGAAATTTCAGAGCAATGATAAAGTGATTCAGGTGATGCGTTTGACCAAACCCAAAACACAACTTTTTTTTAGGTAATCAAGCACTTCCGAAACGACAAAGGACATGCATAGAACATACTGGGGACTATGTCAAAAAATGACTTATACTTGTTTATGACATTGCTTCAATAAATTTTGTTAAACAACGCTTTTAGGGTTTATTTAACTCTGCCTCGTATATTAAAAAACATAAAACCGGTAGCAAACCTCTACGAATTCAGAGTCAGGTGTTTCTTATACCTAAGCAAACCTAACATAGAGAAACGAAATAAAGGAATAATTATTAAAATTAAAAAAAAGACGATATATGGCAACAATGCCCTTTTTATTTATTTCGTTTGTATTTCGACTTTCTGACTATTTCACTCTCACTTATCCTTTAACACACTGATCCTAATGATTACCACGTTTCTTTTTTAGGTGTACTCCATAAAATGATAACTTCTTCAATTAATAGCTGATATTAGTTTTATCTAAGTTTATTTAAGTTTCTTAAGTATGGGGTTGTAAACAATAATTGTTTTGTAGTATTTGATATTAGATTATTATATTATTTAATTATGTATTATAGTATTTAATAAAAGAAAAGTATCGTTGAACCTTATAACGTAGTTTTATTTAAAATATTATTATCCAAAAATTAGCCAACTAATTAAAGACCACTGATTTAGAACTCGTAATGGCCTGTTTGATGTTTCTTAATATATTTTTTAAATTTACCATACTTTTTTGGTTATTCTGTAAGGTAGGTTTTCGTGGCGTCGCCGCTCAACCTGTAACACAATGTATTTTTAGATTTTGTACATCTAAAATCACTACACTGGACCGAAACCGTTTACTTATAATAAAAAATTCAATCTATTTTGGCTTGATACTTACGATGTTGGTTACATTTATAAGGTTCTATACAAAAGTATCTTCTGCGCTGGCTACTAAACTAATATTTATCATTAAAGACAAAAATTCACAGTTTTTGAAATACAAAAAAATATATGGCTTTTATTTTTATCTACTGTGCAGTTTATTCGCAAAGATATTAAGTATTTTTGAGAAAATTTATATAAAATGTCTATTTAACAAAGATGTGGGCCGACATTTTTCTTTATACTTAACAAGTGGTTTTCGTCACATTACACGGTCTTTTAAATAATTTAAGTACTGCAGCGCCACCTATTGTACAATATACATGAACTATATAATATTATACGATGTAGAGAACTTTCTATTCGACGATTCTGGTTGAATATAAAGTATTCTACATCTATAATGATATAATATAATAAATAATAATATATAAAATTTAATTGGTGATCCCGGAGGAACCACTTATCCAGTCGGTATAAAAACTACCCTATATTTTTTGTGACGTAAGCTATGTGAAATTTCATCGCGATCCGCTGTATCGTTAAGATGTTTGAATAACAAATAAATAAACAGATTATTATAATATTTTTAAGGACGTACATTTGTTATTTATACGCAAGAAAAAGCTTAACGTTTCAATGCAAAACTTTTTTTAAGAGGTTACCAGAGATTAAGACTTTTGTGCATCCGAAGCTGATTGAAACTTTTTTATATTAATCAATATAGATACATAATATACAGGGTGTCCAAGAACTCTTAGTATCGTCAAGTGTCTTTGCTATTAGTAAAGACGAAGACACCAAATTTTATGTGTATTTTATTGGTAAATAAATTTACTTTTTTATGTAATTTTGTTTTAATTCGCTTAAGGTGACGCTAGGGAGTTGATATCAAAAATTTTAAGTGCAACCCTATGTCGTGTGGTACTTTATTTTAAAAGTCTTCAAAAAACCATTTTTAAACAAAAAAGTCTTACTGCAAAGTCGACATCCGTATCTTAATTCGTCATTAAATGGCAAGCCTAAAAAAAATTAATAATCGCAAGAAAAATTGAACACTTAAATACAGGGATGTCCAAATAAAAGTGAACATGCTTTATAACTTTTTTATTTTTAAACAGAGGGGAAAATGTTAAATATGAAAGTTTTGAGGATTTTTATGGATCATTCATATATCTTATAAGCAAAACAATTGTGCATCGAACAAAAAAAAATATAGTATAAAACATCGATTTTCTCGCTTATTTTAAATTTCATGGTTTGATTTTGATCGTATTTCTGGATTCTAGAAATTCAAGACATATTTTGCATAACATACCCTATGCGGTTTTTCAATCGGTTTTGAAATATTTCAAACTAAAAATTATTTCTCATAAATATACTTTAAACGTAACTATCCAGGTTGAGAACGAAATACCTGCTACCTTTTTAAATTTTCCTCGTAGGTAAGTCAAAGTTAATGTCAAGGTTGACAATAGTACTTCAGACGCAGTGAATTTCTAATGTTATTTTTATGCAAGATGAGTTATTCTATAAAACAAAGAATGTTGATTTTTATTAGTTATTAATATGTGACAGCAATAACCAGTGATTATAAACAATAACAAATGAATTATAACATAAACAAATAAATGTGAACGTTGGCGAATAAATATTAAAAGAAATTTTCAACATGTTCGCCATTTAATTCTTCGCAGTTTTCATACATTCTTCTCGGCCTCTGAAGTGTGTTTATAATACTTTCAGCATCATTTTCGTTCAGATTTCTTACTTCATTTCTCACCTTTCTTTGAATTTCTTCAATATTTTCATTATGACTGCTCTCAACTCTCTAGCGTCACCCCTCAAGAGGCTTGAAAAAATTAAATTACATACAAAAGTAGATCTATTAACCAATAAGACACAACTAAAATTTGGGGGTCTGCATATTTACTAATAGCAAAAACATTTGCCCATACTAAGACTTTTCGGACACCCTGTATAATTCAAAGGAGCGTGACGTAATATTTACAGTTACTTTTGTGATCAACATGGTTTCCTAATGTGTTTTATATTTCTTTCTATAAAAATATTAATTTAATGTTTGTGACGGAAACAGAAATGAAAAATACATTTTTCAAGAGTTCTTGAAAAATTACAGCAACATTACCGCATTCATAGAAAAAAGACAAAATTGATTATAAGAACACACAGATTATGTGTAAGAAGGTAATATTAGGTTTCATGAACTTAAAATATTGGAGTAAAAATGGGAGTTTCAAACTATGTTCAAAAAGTTTTTTTTATAACAGTTATAACAGTTATTTTAGCAAAAATATAAGTTTCACAAAAAATAACCCAAATTTAAACTTTCCTAAGAATTATTAAGTTCACGGGTTTAATATTTCTATAAACAGTAGGGTGTCCGTTATTTCCCAAGTTGATTTTTTTTCTTGCGACGCCCCCTAAATTTTTAGTTTATCATCTAAAAAAAATGTCAGACCAAAATAAGCCCTTAATATTCAGAATAAACCGTGCCCTTAAGACGATACATTTCCCATTTAAATTACATGGGATTTTGCCACTTTTTACAATAAAATTTTTTTTTCTCGGACAAGATGACTTATAGCAATGAGACATATATATTCTTATAGCAAATTGAACGGTCTACAAAAAAGGTCTCTTATAATTTTTCGATTAATTCACCCCTTCAAAAGTTATTCAAGGTACTAAATGCGACTTAGCGCGCTTGCGTGAATAGAAAATCCGTGTGTTGGCGGGAATGCTTGTACTGTAATTTTGAGTCACTTACTGTATTGAAGGGAAATTTCATGAAAGTATACAAAAATTTATGAAATTCAATAAACATTAGTTGACTGCGTGTTATAAATGAATGGTCTCAAAATGATTCAAACTAGAACCAGCTACCTGTTATGCGGTATATTATTTTCCATGTTTAAAATTTTTTTACCCTAATACCATCAGAATTATCTATTTTGAGAAATAACCTAATAACTTTTATCAAAATTATAATCACTTTGCCATAAAAGTAAAAAAATCTGAAAATTTACATAGAGTTCAAATTTCACCTTGAATAACTTTTGAAGGAGTGAATTAATCGAAAAATTATAAGAGACCTTTTTTGTAGAGCGTTCAATTTCCTATAAGAATATGTCCCATTGCCATAAGTCATCTTGTCCGAGAAAAAAAAATTTAATTGTAAAAAGTGGCAAAATCCCATGTAATTTAAATGGGAAATGTATCGTCTTAAGGGCAAGGTTTATTCTGAATATTAAGGGCTTATTTTGGTCTGACATTTTTTTTTAGACGATAAACTAAAAATTTATGGGACGTTGCAAGAAAAAAAATCAACTTGGGAAATAACGGACACCCTAATAAACAGCAACGTTTTCTCACTATCTTTTCTAACGTTTTTTTTGCCTTCTGTTTATAGTGAGGCTCTGTTTAATTTTAAATGTAGTAATAAATAAATAATTCGTTACACGGCAACAAAGATATTGTGATGCTGACAGGCGTGTGATGACGGCAATAGCAGCTTTCGTTGATCTAGTTGTTTTAGAATCCGGTGTTTTATAATTTATACACAAATTGGAGTGCTCTAATGCAAATTAAAGTTAATTAACTGTTTAGCGTTAAGACATTTTAGTAAAATTCTATTTTCATGTGGAATTTATCATAAACAGTACCAATATTATCCAAATTAAAACTATGTTTTTATATACAAACGCCTAAAACAACACACGAGCTTAACTATCTTTTCACCACGGTGTTAAAGCGCGAACTATTGACATATCTTACTATTTCTGCCCGCAAACAAACAATTTAATACGTGATCTAGTTTTTCATGATATCCCCTAAGTTGATCAATAATCAATATTTCATATATGTAGTTTATATACGATCGAGTAACAACATACTAGACATTTTATGATGATGAAATTTTTTCTGAGCCCTGTATTTTAGAAAGAAAAAATTTTTGTACTGCTACTTCCACTCTCGATAAAATATACAGCTTGTTTAAAAAAGCGATGTTGCTTCAGTACAGCTTTTTTCATAAAAAGCGTAAAAGTTAAATATTTCTGTAAGGTTGTTTCACACAGGTTGTGCAAATGAAAAGCCTTGGGGTCGGTAACATAAATAAGAAAATTTAAAAAAGGACCGAAATAGTTTGCATAATAAAAGAAGAATATTGCACCATAAAAAAGAAATATCGCACGATCAGACGATAACCGGAAAGAATATTTTCACCCAGAAGTTTAGTAGATATCACATTTAAAAGTATACCTACTGTATCTTGAAAAATACCCAAGCCAGGATAAAATATGAATATTTAAAAAGAGTAATGGAAATAAACAAAGTGTTAATTTATTGCGTATGGTACTTCGAAGCAAAATTTTTCCTATAAAAATAAGAATATATCAGGAGTAATTTCGGGTTGGAAAAAATTCTATTCCATTCCCAACGATAATACTATAATACTAAAATGTCCTTAAGTTACTTTCCTCGAGCCTGATGTGTCTCCATGTTAGGAGAGTAAAGGGTCAACAATCAGTTTTTGCCAATTTCTCTGTACATATTCTATTAGTTAACTGGGCGTCAAAAATAGTTATACACAATACAAAATCAAAGATATGTAATGTTTTCACGAAGCAGGACATACGAATGTTTTTGGTTAGATCTAATATATGTCGTATAAGTCGTCAGATCTAATATTGACGTACAAGAACAGAATAGTCGATTTTTTCAATAGTCAGACTATTAGTCAGCCGTTTAAAAAATGCAACGGATGCGACTAAGAGAGGTAGACACAGCGGAAGAAATGGCAACACTGTTCAACATTCAACCCAACTACACCAATGGATTCGATACAAGTAAATATAACCTCACTTACTGAGCTTACAAAAAGTTATGCTATTTAAAAGAAGAACGGTATACCGTAGGTGTCGCCCTCTACTAGTGACATCAAAAGTATAGACGAATTTAAATTCCTCGCCCCAAGAAACTCCCAAATCCCTAATTTAGTGTCACTATGTAGTTTTGTTAAGAAATTATATCTATATTATTGTTTTATCACTTAAAAAAAACAAGTACCTATATTTCTCTTTCAATGTAAGTACATTATACATTATTCGGAACCATAGACGTCTAAAAAACTATAGACAAATCATTTTATTCATAAAATCGTGTTGCGCCAAATCAATTGTCCTTTTAAAAAATGCAAGGGGTGCGACTGAGAGGTAGACACAGCAGAACAAATGGCAACACTGTCCAACATTCAACCCAACTACACCAACAGATTCGATACACATAAATATATCCTCACTTACTTGTGAAAAGAAACTTCTGGGTTTAAATAGTCCAATTTTTTGCACATCTGACACTGCCGGACCATATTCAAATGCTTTTTGCCAAAATAAGGTAATCTTCTTCAAAGAAAACACTTAAACGCTTCTCACAAACACAAAAAACGCAATTTAATTCCAGAATCACGTCAGCGAATTATATGAATGGCCGCTTACGTCACTACTCGATTCGTAGTAAAACTGGTAGTAAAGGGTAAAACAGCGTTGCCACTTTTACTTAATAACTTAATAATTTATCACAGTGAAAAGGGAATAGGAGTTTACTCAGCTAGGTAATAAAATGTATTATTTTTTTATTACTTATCACTTGTATGCTAATTTTATTAAATGAAGATAGTAAGATAGTCAAATAAATGTCGTGTAATACTGTATTGCTTGGATGGCATCAATCAAGACTTTTTGTACCTACACTTTGACAACCGTCTGCAGTTGACCAGTCAATACAGTCGACCAGTTTTTAGTGCAAACCGAATAATTGATTGATTTGAATTGTCAATAACTTTGTCGATAGTTTTTTAGACGTCTATGTTTGGAACTCTTGGAGCGCAAGGATTCTGTTTGTTTTTACTAAATAAAAGAAATAACAATTAAATATCAATTAAATTCGTAAGTAAAACTGATAATAATATAATCTGATGCAAACAAATAAACTCGAGGTCGTCAAACTGATTTCAACATTAAACGGTAATTTTTTTTGAAAACTATGAATCTGAGGTAAAATATTTAAACACTTTTTTACAGAAAATTTGATCATTTTCAATTTTTCACATAATTAATTTTGATGTTGTCGTGTTACTGAGGATCGTGGTTCGGAACACATCAAACCCAATCGAAACTGTAGGACCCGGGGCCAATACACAAGCTTGTAGTGTCAATGTAATAAAAAATAACTTTTTTAAGTTTAATTTTGATGTTAAGTGTAGGAAATTTAAGAAAATGGCTAAAAACTAATTTCTAGTACTTTACTCCCCCACAAGAGGAGCCGCCCATCTCTCTCGTGGGTATTATTTACGTGGTTGGTGTAATAAAAATAATTAATTATTTTTTGAAACTCCTTTTATCAGCCGTGTAAAAAATATATATAAAATAACATTGTCTTTTCATTCGGATAACACTTAAAATACAGAGTTTTATGAAATCCACTGCATATATTGAAACCGTTGACTCCTTTGGTACTCTACAGACCTATCTAAATCTTTTTCCCTCAAATCGCACTTTTATTTATTTTAAAAAATACCCAAGTACCGGACCATATCCGACGCTTTTAAAGAGCCTGACGTCACGGACTATAGTATTCTAAATGGGAATAACACGATCCAGCCAGCAGTGGAACTGCATCTTGACATCTCGTTTTTTTCTCCGTTTTAGTGAAAACCAAAAATAATCCAAAGTATTTTTAATTCCAAAGACGCATTTTACCAAAAATGTGTCTTTTAATTTAATAGCAATTTCTTTACGTCATATTGGAAAATGTGGACCATACACTCGTGAAATAGGTTGGAATTGTAAGCAAACAAAACAGACTATGATATGCCGTTAACACAAAGAATTGTGACTTATTAATGAGATAAGCATTATTCCTACTAGGTTAAACTTTCCGCCTTTTTAAAAAGGTTAAAAATTAAAACGCATCACATCCACCCCGGTGGTCACACTAGAGCTATACAGAGTTTACTGTCACACTAATTGAACACAACTACACAGTATTGTAAAATTATAACCACAATTCTTTTATTACAGCAGGAAATTATATAAAAAAACATTATTCTGTTAAATACAAAATGTGCGCAAAGCCGCTACAAACTGCCAAAACCTGAAGCTTTTCTCCGAACTTTAACGAAGACGAGCGACTAACGATCGCGGTCAGACTCGTTTTAATTAGTCAGGTTATGGCGGCGTTTTTGAAATTGTGAAGAGTTTCACCACAAACTATATAGATATATCGTTTGTTATTTCACGCAACATACACAGAAAGCTGTTATTTGCTATTTTTTTTTATCTAGAAACTTACCGCAATTTGTTAGAGTTTTTAAAAAGGTCCTCCAAATGAATTTTTTTTTAAGCTGAGGAGTATCTCTAGTCAATAAATCGCTTTGTTACACCCGCAAACGTTACATAACACGTAAACATTTTTAGTGTTAAATTATTTTGAGTTTAACACTGAGGCAAATTTAAGAAACACTAATAATCAAAGCACACAAACTTGTTTTAATGAGCAAAATAATAACAACCATATCTAGGTAGTAAAATGAAACTAAATACATTATTACCCAAAACCGACTTCGCAAGGAAACAAGGAAAGTAAATATATATTAATAATATTTACATTTACAATATGCAACCCATATTACGCACAGGGATATTGTTGCCTGCACATTATTGTACGTTTAAATAAACAAGGACAAGGCAGGGGCAGAAGCACTTCAAACTATTTCAATATATTCCAACCCTAATCGCCGGATGTATTGTTTCATATAAATGCAAATGGCAAAATTGGCGAATTTCACATTTTGATTTGAATCTGGTAAACCCAAACAATTATGTAGAACTTAAAATAAATTTGTTGGATTTCTTTGATGTGGAACAATATTCGCGCTTTGCAAATATTGTTCTACATACATTTTATTTCGCCATTGCTTTTGTGTCCCTGTCCCCGTCTCTTTATTCTTATTTTAATGCCGATTTTGAAACCGGTATCCTATATTGGCGGAATTCATAAATCAATCTTATTCATCGTTTTGCTCGGATTTTTAAAAAGGCACGTGTAGAACTGGTTACAACAATAAGTCATGTCCCTCTCAAAATTTCCGAGCAAAAAGATAAAAAAGATTGAATTGCCGAACGTCGCCATTATTTCAACACAGAAGTAACCCTTATTCCTCATTTCTTATGCAACAGTAGTAAGGTTTTTTTGGGTTGCCTATACTTTGTCACAAATAATGTCAAATGTGTTTAATTAAATTTTTGCGTACCCTTAGAGTTATCTTGTTTAATAAATAAATAACTTTTTATTTGTCAGTGTCTCAATGCTGATAGTAAAAAATACCGTGGATTCTTATAAGCATTGGGTTGTAATTAGTTAGTGAAACGTTTTTTATATTAATGGCTATACTTACTCTTTTGTTAGTGTTGTATAAGTAGTGTATGTGCGTTACGTTTAACGTAAAGCATAACTAGAGGAAGTGTATTGTACAGAGATTTTACTTTAAAAGTAAAGAAAACATCAGTTTCCGTCTTTAATAGTGCGAATAGTGATAAAATGCCGTGCAATTTTTTAACTAGATATTGCGTTTATTTTTTTAATGAAACTTTTGTTAATGTTAATTATTAGTGAAGTCTCTTGCATTAATTATTGTACTGTGTTGGTGGTGTGCATTTGTTAAACTAAAATATTTACCAAAGAATTGTATTTTGCAGCGATTTTCCTTTAAAGATAACAAATACCTTATTTCTTATGCTGACTTGTTGCACAGAAAGAAATTATTGATCTAATTAGCAACTTATTCGGTATTATGTGTTTCTTACCAGTTGCGGGTACTGTTGGTTAGGAAAAGTTGTGAAGCGTCATTAATGACTGAATTCACACCAGGTTTCACCGGTTTCAATATATGCAGTAAATTTCATAACACCCTGTATACTGTATATGTGGTGTAGAATGATAGAAAAAGGATAATAATTAATAATAAGTTAAAATTACGTACAAACGGCATTTAAATAACAATATGGAAAATCTCCTAAAAACCATATTTTTTTTTAATCCTGGAGGCGCTTCTTTATTGCAATTTCACTGCGAATTCAAGAAATTTTTAAAAATTGCAGTGCAGTTGAAGTGTTGTATAAAATTCCACGTGGCCAGTGGATGTTCCTTAATTAACAAAAATAAATAAATAAGAATTTACTTGTATGTTTAAAATTATTATAAGGCGTTTTGAAATTGTTTGAAAAAATCCATAAAAATTTTTTTTAGCACCTTGTATCATGAAGTTGGAGGGCTTGTGGATTCTTGTCGATATATTTTTTTTTGATATTGTAATGGCTGAAATCGTCTCCCCAATTCCTGTACCACAATTAGATATTAGTTTCTAATGTAATATAATTATATATTGTGACAAAATTACAAATTGTGTCTTGATGCAAGAATGTTAAATTTTGACCAAAATTAGTTAATATCGATACTGACATAGTAGTGACCCCTAGTTTCTATTCACAAAATATCAGAATCAAAGTCTAATCAGAACTGGACATAATAACACTAACTAGTACCTATGTTAATAATGTATATAATGTAAATTGCGTGCAAGAACTACCAATTAATGTCAACATTGGTGATTGATTATTGCACTAAAACGTATTTTTAAACTTAATTCTCACAATAGTTGCGTTATATTTCAAATTTGAAACAACCAAAACTTTTGTGGTAGATTTTAATCAATCGAATACTTGTAACAATTCATTTCGCCTTAATTAACTCAACTTGACGAAAACTGACATTGGCACTTTTTGCGCCAAGCCACAGAAAAATACTAACAATAAAATAAAAAATACGAAATTGGAAACCAGCTGTAGTACCATATTAAGCGATAGAAAAGAAATGTCTCTCTTTTTCTTTCTTTCATCATTGCGTACTATGTAAGATTGTTCGGGTTCATTCGTGCTTGCCAATACGAATATTTAGAAATAGAAAGAAGGTTTAAGCTCTATCCGTGTGTGTTGCTACCTCAGTATTCTTTCAACTTTTTGAAATTAAGAAAATCGCTCTCTTGGATGGTACAATAAAATCACAAGGGAATACATTTTTCTTATTTTAAGACTAGTTTTTACTGGCTCTAACTACAAAACCGATGTTTTTAGTGTTAATAGCAACGGTAGTATTAAATTAAAAATTTCCGACTTCAGCCGAATCGTTATAGAAATGGTTTTACATGGTATGAGATGGGATAGAAAAGAAACTTTTTCTTTTTTGCCTTTCCTTTCTATTTATATTTCTATGATGTTACATAGTGGCACAGTAGAAAGTTTAAAATTAAGTTATAATATAAAGATCTTACCGGACTCTTAGCTCCTGATGACCGTCTCCTCTGGAACCTCCTAGATGGCACTTCCAGGTAGGTTCCAGTTTCCTCGGTCGATCCGGAGTCCACGCTGCGAGACCGCTGCTCAAATTGCGGCACCCGCAGTAGAACGGTAGGATCTGGTGGGTGTCCTGCAGCGGCAGCTGCCTGCAAACGCTTGGCCTCCAGTTTAATTTCATCGAAGGAGGCCGAGCGTACCTAGAAAAAAAAGAGGCTCTCTCAGTACGTTCCGACATTTTTCTCAGTTTAGTAATGGTGGATAAAATATAGGGTAAATCGTTGGTAAATTATCCAAAGTAAGATAGCAAACATGTATGTTAATAGCTTTTTATTTAACTAGGTGGGAATTGCTTTACTTTGTTTAACGAGTGTAATGTTTTAGGGACGAGCGAAGCGAGATCCCTCAAAATTATATGAGTTAATCAAAATTGCATTGCTGTATACAAGATTTTTTCTAATTTTAACAAAAATATTTATTCATTTTAATTATCGTTTTAAAACATCTAAGTAGGCATCAGACGAATAAATTTTTATTTTATCTAGTAGGTACCTAGTAGATAGTTCTCTGGGTTATCATGGTGTGGTTTTGAAGTTTTATTTGTAAAGAAGTATCGCGTCACAAATTAATTTTTTTCTTTTAAAAATATTGAAAATCTCCGATTCTCAGACCCCAAGTGATATTAAAAGGCAGCTCAAAACGCGTTTTCTTGTGTTGTACCCGAGAAGTCAGAAGGGAAACGCAACCTATTTATATTTGTGAGTTTAATTTTTTCATAACTCGTTGTGAAATTAATATTTTATTACCAGATAGGAAATATTTTACTTTTCGTAACTGGTTACGAAAAGTAAGATGTTTCGAAACTGTCATCGGTTTTGATAAGTGTCACTTTAAACGTCAAAATTAGAAAAAGTATATTTTTACAATACTTCAATGCTGTTTATTGTAGATAATAATTATTGTTTTAGGTATATGCAATCCCAATTTTCTATATTTCTGCAAACAGGTTGGTTAAAATTTAACTAAAATCTGTCCTGATAAAGTAAGATGAGTTGACGCACTATTTTATTCCATCAGAATTTTTGGTAAATATATGTATTTTTTATAGGCTTTTCGACAAAATACAATGGTAATGCAATTGTAAATAATAGTGAATAGAGCGCAGAATGGGGAAAAATCCAAAAAGAGTTTCACTAAAATATTTCCGTTTTGCTTAAAATGTATGTTTTTTTTTAATATAATATGTTTAATTCAAATCATATTTGTGCTTGTTAATGCTAATACAGTTTGATAAACTACCTTCCAAATAAACTTAATAATGTATTTTGTTTATGGTGTAAATTATATACAATAAATCTAGTAGGGCCAATGTGGGAGGAAACAATGAACCGAGTTATTTTTCGGTTGAAAAAACATACCTATTTGTTGAATAATAATACTTAGTAATCCTTATTTGGCGTTGATTCATCCACTCGATCCACTTGGCATCGAGCGTTAAAGGTAAACGCGTAAAACGTGTATTGTTTTCAACTACCGCAGTTTATTTTTTGAGGTTATACTTTTTTTTATTTATTTCGTGTGTTATTGTTACAAGTATTACAATGTTTCCAAGTAAACCCATGCTAAGTTCTCATTCTTCGAAGTCGACCTTGTGTGCCTTAAATTAAGATAGATTTTTGTGCAAGTAGCATTACATTCAAAATGGCGGGTCGGTAAACAGTGGATCATTCAATGTTGGTACACAGTGAATATTTTGTGTACTTTTACCTTGATAATTAAAAATGTTAATAAAAACTTATTTTTTCACATGTATTATATCGTTTTTAGAATCCCGCGTGAAACAGTTCTGTAGAATGGAAATAAATCTCTATATTAGTAAATATTAAATAAGTTTTCTTAGCAACGCAGGAACTACTAACCAATTTCGTATGCCAAATAGGTACTCCAGATCTTGCTTTAGTTAAGGACTGCGATGTGAGTTTATACTGTCAAACCAAATTAATTGTGGTACCACACTAAGGCAAAAGTCATATTTCTGTTTCTCTCTTGATTTATCTTTGCTGAATAGTCGTTAAAATGTTTGCTTTTTAAGACACCGTTCTACTATTTAAATAAAACTAACAGACTTTTTTTCTTAATTATTTATTATTATTAAAATTTCTTAAAACAGCAGAAAAGGCTGAACATAACCATGTTTAAGTTGCTGCTTAAACCATATAAATGGTATTTTTATTCTGAAAAAGTTCATCGATATGTTCGCTGCTAACTCGAATAATTAGTTTTAAGTTTGTATTAGTACTTGCTGTTCTTAACACGCTTTTATTAACTTGACCTGTAACTTCTTAAATTGTAAGCAAATCTTACAACTGGAAGGGTACACGGGAAAAACCGGCTAAGTCCATTTTTGTCGAAATTCCAATTATTACGCCCTCTTGTGCGAAATTCTAGTTTCTTTCTTCTCACACTTCCAAACAGGGCAATAATAAGATAAGTCACGAGAAAAGGCTTATAAATATTTGCCCATACACGGAAACAATGAGCTAAGTCCGCGCGGAACAGGAAAACAACAAGCTAAACCCACAGTGTCGGTATTTCGAGGTCAATCATACAATACAGTCAGAACCATTCTGAGTTCGGTCACGTTTGCATGTTAGTGAGGTTTAAAATTTGTCAGTGTTCAAATACCTAAATTCGATGGAAAAAATGGATGTCCGTGATAGTGACAATGAAAATGAGGATAATGGTGTACCACATGTACAAAATTCCAAAAAGAGGCCTATATATGGCCGAATCCAAGATGTAAACAAAAAGCCGCGTCTACAGAGCCATGAGTTGGGGACGGAATGTGCCTGCAAGCGATTGAATTGCTCTGCTAAAATTCCACAGGCTTCAAAACAAAAGATTTTAAGAGAATTTAATAATTTAAGCTCTGTTAATGAACAAAATCTATATTTGTGTGGGCTGATAAGCATTGTACCTGTGCAAAGGAGACGTCCCAGGAAAGATGAGAATGAAGCAACGTCAGAACCATTCTGAGTTCGGTCACGTTTGCATGTTAGTGATGTTTAAAATTTGTCAGTGTTCAAATACCTAAATTCGATTGAAAAAATGGATGTCCGTGATAGTGACAATGAAAATGAGGATAATGGTGTACCACATGTACAAAATTCCAAAAAGAGGCCTATATATGGCCGAATCCAAGATGTAAACAAAAAGCTGCGTCTACAGAGCCATGAGTTGGGGACGGAATGTGCCTGCAAGCGATTGAATTGCTCTGCTAAAATTCCACGGGCTTCAAAACAAAAGATTTTAAGAGAATTTAATCATTTAAGCTCTGTTAATGAACAAAATCTATATTTGTGTGGGCTGATAAGCATTGTACCTGTGCAAAGGAGACGTCCCAGGAAAGATGAGAATGAAGCAACGTCAGAACCATTCTGAGTTCGGTCACGTTTGCATGTTAGTGATGTTTAAAATTTGTCAGTGTTCAAATACCTAAATTCGATTGAAAAAATGGATGTCCGTGATAGTGACAATGAAAATGAGGATAATGGTGTACCACATGTACAAAATTGCAAAAAGAGGCCTATATATGGCCGAATCCAAGATGTAAACAAAAAGCTGCGTCTACAGAGCCATGGGTTTGGGACGGAATGCAAGCGATTGAATTGCTCTGCTAAAATTCCACGGGCTTCAAAACAAAAGATTTTAAGAGAATTTAATCATTTAAGCTCTGTTAATGAACAAAATCTATATTTGTGTGGGCTGATAAGCATTGTACCTATGCAAAGGAGACGTCCCAGGAAAGATGAGAATGAAGCAACGTTGAGAGATTCTGTTGTAACCTATAAGGTGCGATATTCCAATGAAAATAATGTTGTTGTCGAGGAGGACGTGTGTCGTCAAGTATTTATAGCCTTGCATGGTATTTCGAAAAGCAAAATCGAGTATTTAGTTAAATCTGTCAGAAATGCTGGAGTTGCCCCCAAAGATAAACGAGGATCTCATAGAAATCGTCCCAGAAAAGTTCCTGTAAGTGACACCCATAAAATAAAGGATCACATATCCTCATTCAAAGGACGTGCTAGCCATTATAGCACAAAAGATACAACAAAGACTTATTTACCAGAAGAGCTGAATTTGAAAAAAATGTTTTTGATGTTTGAAGAGAAACATCCAGGGTGTATCCTATGAATTTTATAGAAAGATTTTCACGATCAATTTCAATATATCTTTTGGCTATCTCAGGACGGACACGTGTAGCATCTGTGACACATTCTTAGCAAAGTTAAGGTGTCTGGAAAAGGACATGAAGCTAATGAAAGAGAAAAAAGATACATAGAGACTGAAATAAAACGCCTCAATGTAGAAAACAGCCTTCATAAAAGACGAGCTGCAGAATTTTATTCAAGAAAGCGTAAATCCAAAATAGCAACCTCCCAGGACGTGACGAGGGAATCTATCGGTCTGGACTATGGTAGAAACTTACCCATTCCAAATATAAATACCAATGACGTCTATTACAAGCGACAGCTTTCTATGTTCCTCTTCAATATACATGTACTTTCAACATCCGGAAGTGTGTTTTATGTATACGCGGAAACCGTTGTCAAAAAAGGCAGTGACAATGTTGTGTCTCTTTTGAACGACTTTCTTTATAACTACCTGGACATGCAAGTTCGTAGTTTAGATATTTTTTGAAATTCCTGCGGAGGACAAAACAAGAACTACACGATGTTTCGCTTCCTCCATCATGTCGTTCATGAACAGAAACGATTGGACTACATTAAAATTACATTTCCTGTGAGAGGTCATTCTTATATGGAGACTGACAAAAATATGGGCATAATAAAACACAAACATCGGTACGAGACCATTGACGAGTTATGTGATTTGATTAGTTCTGCTAGAGCCAAACCAACACCCTTTAATGTGACGAAAATTGATTCTGCAAATCAAGGAATATTTCGTCAGTGGACTAATCATCTTTCCACAATATATAGGAAGAAATGCCAGTGTCCGATACGTGATATCAAAGAATTTGAGGTGTCACAAGAGCATCCAAGAACGATCAGGTATAGACAGTTCTATACTGCAAGGTGGGAGACTGCTGTGATTACAGATAGAAACAGAAGACGGGAGAATCTGAATGAAGGCGAATTCATTCTCCCTGAAAGAAGTTATAGCGGTAAAAGCCACTTCTCACTTCTATGAAACTTTCAACAATGATTATTTGTATATTTCAAACTATAATTTATTTACTTAAAGACTGACATTGTTGACATTGATGTCAAAATAAATAAAGACAATAATTTATTACCTAATTTGATTTTAATGAGTGCTTTTTTTGGGGATCAAGCACAGTTTCCTTTATAAAGCCACTATATACTTGTATGTGATTCGCTGTGCCCACCACACTACCACAACCACGCTAAAGAGGTTATCTTTTTCAAAAAGTTCCACCTTTAATTATTTATAATTAGATAGAACAATACCTACAACATTCGTGTATTAAGTGAACAATATTATTCTTTATAGAATTTATTTTATAGAATAAATATATCCCTTAAGGAAGGTAATAACACTGTTTTCACATTGGCCCTACTCATATATAGTAATTTGATTCATTAACTTTTGACGGTCTGAATAGGTTTTTCGTGTTTGTTAATACCGCAATTTTTAATATCCTCTGTATCAATGTATCCCAACGAGGCAATACAATACTGACATTTCATTTTTACACAAGTCTCTTTAAAAATCTTGGAAGAGATAGATGATATTTTCTACACAATTTTTCGTATTGGGGTCATTTAACAATAAGTTAAATGACCCCAATACGAAAAATTGTGTAGTTTTGTATTCTAATGGATATTACTTATTTATGACTTGTTTTAAGATATTTACCTGCTTTGGCACCTCGAGGCTGCTCTGAGTCTTCATCTCTGCTCCAGTGGGTGTGCGAGACCTCTTAAAGGTGGTCCTCAGCCGCTGCATGGCTCAGCGGACCACCCAATGCCGATGCCCACCCCGCTCAACGGCAAACCACGTCTCTTTCATCTTGAAACTAAAAAAGAATGACTTGTTAAGGTATACAGGGTATTGCAGAAAGAAGTCAAAAGAATTTATGCGTAGATTTTACAACTAAAATTTTAATAAGATTTTTTGAACATATTATGTCCAAAACTGCTTTGTTTTCAGGGTCTGGGGCCTAGGGTGGTAAAGTTTTAAGGATTTTTTAGTTTTTTAAATATAAATATTAAACGTTTTTTAAGATAATTTTCTTAGGTCCTGTACTAGGCTTAATTATTGTCTTTTATAAAGAAAACATTAGAAATGCCCCAACAATATACAGGGTGATGTTTTTTTTGGGATCGTGGTCCCTATTTACTCTCCAGTTCCTATTTCTACTTAGCTGATTCTTTTAACTAAATAACTTGTACTATACTAAAAACTAAACTTCAAAACATCTATCAACTAAATTATACAGTGTACCCTATTTAAAAATATACACAAGTATTTTTCATTGGGGATAAATGAAATGATTTCCACAACATATATTTGTCACAAAACGAAATCCTCTAAAATAACTAACCAAATCCCGGAAATTATTTTCTACTCAGATTTACTAAATCGTCTCAAAATGTACCTTAATCTGTATCCAAAATAACCAATTCTCCACTTTGTTTGTCGTATTTAAAATCAATTCTGAGAACGAATTATTTGCTTTGTTATCACAACAACAGAATCTCCATTAAATGATAAATTATTATTTGATGAAGATTATATTATTATTAACACTTAATTACCTGATAGAATCCTGACCAAATTTAAAATAGGTGTATTTAGATTTGCTTAGGATTTTTTTAGGCCTTTATATTATAAACATTTTATTAAATATTAGATAACTAAAGGCATAAACAGATAATCGTATGGAAATAGTTTGATCACAATTTCGTGATAAGTCTGTCGTTTTGGAAATAGTATATTGTGTTTGTAGTAAAAGCAATACATTCCCGGGCGACAATATAAAGGCGGTAGCCGAGAATGTGCTTTTACTACGAGGTACACATACTATTTTTAGTGTTCCGTGAAAACGGACCACTTCGGTGTCCGTCCGTCCGTTAGTCCGTTATATGCGATTTTTTCTGAAACTATTCGACGTAAAAGTTTAAAATTTTGCATAGAGATAAAGTGTAGCGGCCCAATTATAGACGTGAACTATGAAAAGTTGAATTTTGATTTTGGGGGTTAATTTTAGGACACAAATTGGGAAAGGGAAAAAAATTCAAAGGCATCGTGTAGGGTGTCAAATGAGAGCTTATTGAAGCTCAAATTCAACATTATATTCGATGTAATTTTTATGCATTTTTTTAAACATTTTTCGGGGAAATCGCTTAAAAATTTCTGTCCCCAACCCATACCACCAAAATGATCATTCAGAAAAATCTGAAAAAATCATAAACATTGAGAATTAGATGCAGATTGAATTAAAATTATCAGGACCGAAAAATTCTAGCGCGATCAATTGTTAAAAACAATTTGATTGTTTATTTTCTTATAACTGCTGAACCATCGATTTCAGAGAAAGTTTTTTGATAAAACATATTTCGCACAATGCAAGGAACAACTTTTGTCCTTGCGCATTTTTCAGTGCTCCGCGCATACGCGATGTGATACGGTGTTGGTGCCGTCGGCGGCGGGTAGCGCGACAGATGGGCGGAGATTGGGCGGCCGATGTTTGCTCAGATTAAGTTGGGGGTTGATGGCATGGAACACTAATTGTGCAAGTACAGCTTGCACTTGACCGATTTTTTTTTTCTGAAATCGCATCAATATTATTATAAATTTCGCATCAATATATTTTTTTTTAAATTAAGACATTTTTTTTTCATTACAATCGTCCTGCTGTATTAGCATTGTCGGCTGACTCGAGAGCAACCGAAAAGATTCGAGAAACATAGAGAGTGTGTGAGTTGAAAGGGGAGAAACATTTTCTGGCTTGAAAGATAAAATATAACTTTTTAGCTGCTGATGTGGCTGTTGAAGTAATGGGTTTGTGCCAGCTGAGATCATGTTCTAAAGCGATGCCAAC
This sequence comes from Philopedon plagiatum, assembly GCA_963971165.1. Lineage (NCBI taxonomy): Eukaryota > Metazoa > Arthropoda > Insecta > Coleoptera > Curculionidae > Philopedon > Philopedon plagiatum. Next base: position 106,500,671 of record OZ020191.1, on the reverse strand, counting down.
AAGATCGAAGGTATGATTGATCTGTAGGGCCTGGCCATCCATGTGGATGAAGTAAGTGTAGTAAGAAGTAAGATTTTTTGCGTGACAGGGAGCAAGTCAGAGTTTTGAAGGCGTTCAACTGATGAAAACTGTGTTTCATTGAGTTAATAGAAAATTACACTAGTTTCTAAGCTAAAAAACCCTGCCACCTCTGAGGTATAGTTCAATTTATAATAAAACTTAACGTTTCGACATTTGACAATCACAGATGACATTAACAGCTGATATTGGTTCCTTCACAAAGTCCCTACATCAGTAATGGGTTGGTTGTGGGCCATATCAAGTTGACACGACAGGTCGCGTCGTTTTATTATTGTTTGATTTTTGTGTTTTGTGCTTGTCATATTGATGTTTCTGTGGGTGTTTTTTGTATAGTGTGAGTTTGAAACATTTTACTTTTGGACTTTATAGATTTCACAGACTAGATTTTCTTGGTGTTTATTATTTAAGTTAAAGGGTGAGTATAAGTCTGGTCCTGCCTGAAGCCAACATCTAAACGTAACATGACTTCAACAGGGTGCCATAAATGACAAGTGACTTGGCCACCATATTGCGAGATGTAAAAAAAAGTTTACTATATACTGTTAGTTTAGGACCACCGACTGGTCTTTTCTCCTGTAAATTGTGTTTCAGTCAGTAGGTCAACGGTACATTTTAAAACGAAGTATAAATAAAATCGAAATAAGTAGAAGATCTACGAAACCATATCATTTTTTCGTTACAACGCCGGGTATTATACAATAACCTACAAATATGGTAATTACCGAAGAAATAGCCTGTAGTATCTAAGATGCACATTCAGAATAAAAATAAAATCCTGAATACTTCCTCAGAGCGATGTATTAGCTTTTATTTACAATAAATCCATATATAATGCTCTTTGTCACGTTTTCACTCCTTTTATTTTTTTATTTCAAAGAATGGAAAGCTTTTTTTTAGGAAATAAGAAGGAAATGTTTCGAGACGCATGGCTTTATGCCGTATACGTTTCGCTGAATAACACTGGTAACATATTTTACAAAAAGAAAGAAGCTGGAATTTATCGAAGTGAATTTTGTATTGTATACAGATGTCAATGAAATGCTAAAGTGAGATATAAACTTGATTTTTTATATTTAAGAGAATATTTAAGGTTGGGTAGGGTAAAAAGGGGCAAAGCCGGTCAAAGAATTGTAAACGATTAATATTAAATTTTATTTACATATTTTAAAAAAATCATAAAAAATAACAATCTTAAGTATTTTAGAATAAACACAGCGAAATTTTAGTCAGTCTGTTTTATACATCAAGAATTAAAAAGCAAAATCAGGTTTAGGTGCCGTTGCCCATATGCTCATCGCCGCACAGTATGGCCAAAGACCCTTAAATCTGGCATCAATTCAGGGGGTGGGTTTACTGCAGATAATTGTTTTTAGTCAAGTTGAAACGTTTATATTTAGGTAAAAAAACCACACTAAACATATTTGATTAATTTTTTTACAATATACATGGATTTTATTTGGTCACCATATAAAAAAGTTATTATAGTACCATAAAACGACAATTTCATACTTATTTACTTATTATAATATTTCAACTAGGGCTTGCAATCCCGGGATCCCGAAATCCCGGGATCGCGAAATACCGAAATCCCGGGATCCCGTTAAAAATTCAGCCCCAAAAACTCCCGGAATTGGGCACTTAAATCCCGGAATAAATAAATTATAAAATATGTTGAAGTCAATTAACGCTTTAAGCATTATCGCAGTATTTTTTCTAAAAATAATGTTTAACGCATGACATGGCAACCATGAAAGATTCGGTTAAGTACGTACGGAAACGATTTTAAATTATTTTTACTTCTAATACTTTTATGTGTCCTCCGCATAAACTTTATTTTGTTTCTTGGGAAAGGAATAATAGGTGCATAAATCTGTGTCTATTATTCAACTCTTAATTCGAGACTTTCTTGTCTGGAAAAACGAATGTTGGAGTGAAAAGTCGCCAGCATAATTGTGGATGGGATTGGTAGTTAAAGAGAACAAATCATTAATATGAAGAAACAATGGGATTGATGCTAGGACTGAACTTGAGGATACGTCAGCATTAATAGGATAGTGGTTAAATTTTAATAACATACAAAAACGGTTTCGTAACTAGATAGGGACTTTATACCTACCTATATGTTACTAAAAAACCTTTTTCAAGCAATGGTTTACTGGTATTAAAGTAAAAACAAGTTTCTGTAGTACAAAATTTTGGATATTTATATTTCTTTGTTGTATTAAGTAAGTATATCGAAACTCTGCAGTTTTAAATAACATTTTCTTTATGGCAATGTGCTCTGATATAACAATTTAGGACAATTCCTTGTTAGGGTGTTTTTCTATATATTTCTCGGCCTCCCTATATATGCTATCTCAACTTTTGTTATTCCAATCACATTTTCTCATGGAGCAAAATTTTTTAGGAGAAATGATTTTTATTTCGTAAAATCTGTAATGAAAAATCTCTTTTGTTAAGAACTTTTTATGATCAGCTGTATAAATAGTTGAAGTAAGTATACAGAGGTTCCCTTTTTTGTACTCATTTTTGAGCTTGGGATTTTCCTCGCGGCGAAATAGATGGTCTGTCCTTTTTTTAATGAACACTTTTTCCGGGTACAGGAAAAGTTTACTTTGGGCACAAAAACACCAATACTCCTCGCTACGACACTGTGTTAAGCTGTCCAAATACGTTTGCTTTTCACATCTATATTTATAACAGTTTATAACACAAAATACCTATGTAACCACATTAGCATATTAAGCTGTAGGCTGATAACAGGTCCTGACAACAGATTTTCCAGGGTGAGAGAATGAAACAAATGCCTTTGTTAAATCTAAAACATAATTTTGGGTAAGGGCTCTGTTCCTTGCCATTTACGAGTCAGTGCGCTTCACGAAAGTTGTGATGATGAATTTTCACGCTCAATATAGCAAGCAAAAGTATCTATTCAGTCCATCGAATTTTGATAAATTTGCATGATATTTTTGAAAGTTTTAAGTAAAATGAGATAGCATGGAAAACGGAAGGAAGCGCGTACTGGCAGAAATTACAACCATATTATTATGAACTTGCATTATTCGATTCTAATAAATATGAGGGCAATCATGATTAAATACTAGGGTAGGGATGGGATAATTTGACATAAGTAATCGATATTTCTGTTTTTTAAATAACTGGTATTATCCGGCTATTAAAATTTCAATTCAGGATATAACTAAAACATTCTATTCCGTAATTCGAAAACAAAAGAAAGAATTTGAAGCAGTTTTTAATAAGATGATCATTTTGATATTTTATTATTGATATGATTGATATGATATTATTTGATATTTTATTATTGAATTGAATTGAGGCGGTTTGTGAGAAGGTAATGCAAATGGATGGAATATTTGAGCGAGTAGGGGAGAGTGTTGTACCTTTCGGCCACATTTTCAATTTATCGCTATAACTTTGGATCGAATTCCCTAATTGCAGTTATTTTAAACTTAATTAATACTTCAATGCATTCTTAACATGTTTATACTAGAAACAATCCATTAAGTTAAGTTTACAAAAATTTACAGAATAAAACATAGTATTCTGAATAGTGGCCCATGGTACAATACCTCATGTACCACGGGACAACTATCGTGTACCTTCAACCATGCACAAAATAAAATACGAAGATAGAAAACATTTATTTTTATAGGAAATAAAACAAGATATAAAAATACAAAAAATAGTACTTAGTGGCACGTACAAAAGTCGCAAAGGTAAGTCTTCCAAGCATTGCCTTCTACACCAGCACACAGGTAATGGGTCCAACGACCACAACTTATACATCTGCACCACTTTTCTCCACTACAATCAGCTTCTTTTGAATTTCTGCAATACAGGCATTCTTCATCAGCACTGTCCTCATCATCAGTCGAGACAAGATTAGGAACTTCATCTTCACTCTCAGATGATGATTCCTTCACCATTTTTTTCTTCATCTTCAAAAGCTTTGTAGGTTTTTCTATCGCATTGGTAGATTTTCCTTTAATGCCTGACATTGTTTTAGAAAAATTTTTCTTTACGGCTTTTTGTTTTTTTTGCAGCTGCTCGTTTCTTTCTGTTTCTTTATAGCTTCTTTTTCTGGCGTGTCAGTGGCTATCATCGTCTTTCCCGCCTTCCTTCCTTTGGTTAATTTTTTCCTTGGCTCTGCCTTCGGATATGGCTGTATCTGTTCAGGTTTGATTAATGTTTGTTTAGGCTTACAGGTAACTAAATCTGAAATATTAGACTGAACATCGAAAGAAGAGTCAGGAATTATTTTAATTAAAGTAGACTGAGCATCAGTATAAGTGCCTGGAATTTTTTCTTTCAAATTGCACTGAAAGCTAGTAGACGGACCTGGAATTGACTCATTTAAATTCATTGGAGCCTAAGCTGAATGTTGACCTGTTTCCTTTACTGCTGTTTCTAATCTTGCTGTTAGATCATTTGAAGGTTGTTGCTCCATATCACGATCGGTTACGTAGGCGCTCAAAAAATCATCGTCTGTGAAGATTTGTGGGTCTAACGGAGAAATCCCTGATTTACGAAAACCGGAAAGAATATTTTTTGGCGTAAATGCCCTTGGATAAGCTGCACCCAAAGCCTCTGCAACAGCATAAATGTCAAAAGTACTTCCTTTGTGATTGTAAAGCCATGTCTCTACAGCCTGATTATAGTAGGTCTTTAAAGGAGAATAAACAGAAAGGTCGAGAGGCTGGAGCTTATGGGACGTGTGTGGAGGAAATGTTACTATGACGATACCAGCAGCCGAGGCTTTTTCAAGAGCGTCAACGGAGAGGTGTGTTTCATGATTGTCCATGAGTAAAAGTATTCTGTCTTCCTTAGAACACTTAACTGAGTCAAGAAAATGATCTAAGAACTTCAAAAAGGTGTGTTCGTTTGACCACCCTGTTACATTGGCAACTCCGATGCGACCTGGAGGACCACCAAACAACATCCTATCCTTAAAGTGAACTCTTGGGAAAATGAGCATAGGCGACAACGAATTTCCAACGGCATTTACAGCTGCAATCATAGTAACAAGATGGCCTCTCTCTGCTGATGTTGCACTACCAATTTGCTTTAACCCTTTTGGAGCAACTATTTTTGACTGGCCCTGCACAGTGCTGAGGCCAGTTTCATCTAAGTTCCATATTTTCTCAGGAGGTATGGGGCCAAATCTATCGTGAACATCTTTCATATTTTTAAAAAAACATTCAATGTTGTAACGATTAAAACTTGTTGCCCGACTTAGACTCGTCGCTTCTGGTTTCCTAATTGAAAGCGTTTTGGAATGTCTCCTCAGAAAACCACGCATCCATTCCTCTCCAGCTATTTGTTCCTCATCCCAAGTTCTAGGATATGTTTTGTTATTTGCTTTTGCGAATTTATAAGCAAGTTGCCTAACACCTTTCTTTGTTAATCCGTATTGCATTTTTTCTACAGTTTCAATATAGTTGACCAAGCTTTTTTCTTCAAACTCAGTAAAAACCTTTTTGACTGCATAATTTACAGAATATTCAAAATCCCTTTCACCACATTCTTTAAATTTATCCAGATGTCGAGTCATAGTTGAACGACTAACTTTAAATACTTTTGAAGCCTCTCTGTATGACATTTTCTTATCTGGATCATCAGAAAGAATTGCATCAAGTGCGTGTTTTAATGCAATTGGATCAACTGGGTGCCTTTTTTGTCCGGTTTTGCTACGCGGCATTTTAGGCCTTCTGAAATAAGAAAAACTGCGTTAAAAAAATTAACCTCTTGTACCTTGAGCCGGCACCAGGTACACGAGATAGTTGTGGCCCAAGGTACATGACTGACTATATTTTAACCAAAATGGCTAACAACACGATAACAAACACACATTACAAGAATATATGCCCAATGTACTTACCAAATCATCACGAATTCA